>LR990163.1:12652210-13871384 GCA_905147325.1 Notodonta dromedarius | reverse complement strand
CCCTCGCTGTACCCTCTGTGCCGCGTGTGTCGGGGATACGGTAACGCAGTAAGCTCCCGCGTCCCCGAAACGGCTTGGCCCTTGTAGGCCCCCTCGCTGGGTGGCATAAATGGCCACCCAATCCGGCCGAGTGGTGCTGTGTTGGTACAGGTAACACAGCACCCCCTCACGAGCCCCTGAACGGGCGACAGGCACCCCCGTGCCTGCCGCTTAGGGCTCAAGGAGTCGCGACAGCCACTACGACGTGGCCATCGCGTCCCCTATAGCTGCGGCCTTGGTGGCCGCAGGGGCGGGCTGCACCGGAGCTTTAGCCCCAGCAATACTCCTCCCCTTACCCCGCTTGGCCGGCGCAGGAGCGCAGGCCGGGCTTCCGAGTCTGTGGGCAGCGGGTTTGTTCAACGCCGCGCACACTAAGCAGTGCGGCGCGGCGGAACATCCCTCCGACTTGTGCCCCAGCTGCCCACATCGGAAGCAGGCACTACTTCGGTCGGCCTCTGCGGTGCATTTCTCCCGAACGTGCCCAACCTCTAGGCATCGGTAGCACCGCATCGGCCGAACCGGCAACAGTGTCGCCCGGGCCGACGACCAGCCCACGAGCAAGTGGCCAGCCCCAGCGATCTTCACGGCGGACCCGACAGGGCAGCTGGCAAGAACAGTGCCCGTGCCGGAATTACTACGCCGGATTACACCAACTTTGACGAGGGTTGGCAGGCATTCACCAGATTTGGCAATAGCCTCCGCCACCTCCGTCACCGCCACCGAGTCATCCAGGCCCGAGATGCGCAGGTCTGCACATTTCTCGGGCCGGGACACCGCCACATTATCCGCCCCAAGGGCGGCCCGCATCCGATCCGCCAGCAGATCGGCTTTTTCGCCACTGGTGGCCCCCGGGAGCACGAGAATTCGCGCCCCCGTTACGGCCGTCCTAAAATTAAGGGCTGGGATGCCCAGCTCCTCTAAGCCGATTTGGCCTTTGGCCCTACGGAACACTTCCTCATAAGTGACCCCCTTGGCTATTGCGGCCGGCTGCAGTTTGAGGACCACAGCCGACGTATTAGGGGGTCGCAGGTTCCTCTTCCGCGGCGGTTTCGGCTTGGGAGCCTGTACCGTCATAGCGGGGCCAGTGCGGGGCTTGGCCTTCCTCCTGGTCACCGTGGTCCAAGCCTCCGTACTCCTCTCTCCAGTAACCGGTTGAGCAGGGCTAACAGCAGGAGCTGCTGGCTGCTTCTTTCTCCCCTTGGCCCTGGGCTTCTCTGCCCCACGCGAAATGGTGGGAGGGGGAGGACCAGGATTCTCTGTTGCTGCAGATGCAGCCGGCACCGCGGACGGGCTTCCCCTCGGAGCAGCCACTGGCTGGGCCTTGGACGTCGAGGCCAGGGGTGGGCGAACACTCCTTTCAGGCAGCAGCCTGCTCTCCATTGCCTCAAGACGCGCATTCACCATCGTCCCCACCGCCTCTATGATAGAGCGCTTCAGCAGCTCCGGGTCGAATGGAGCGCTTGGGGGTAGTCGGCTTGGCTGGAGTTTTTGGCCCTCCGGACTTCCGTCTGGAGCGCGGCCAGCACACTTCGGATTTCGGCCAGTTCCGCCTTGAGGCGGGAATTCTGCTTGGCCAGCTCTCCGTCTCTGCTGAGACATTGAGCCGGCTCAGGAGCTCGACCGCAGTCCTGAAGGACGCAGCCGCTTCTTTAATGCCCATAGCATGGTTAGCATATAGGTAGGGCAATTCCGCTATTTGCTCAATGGTGTCGGCATGGGTGAACACTATTTTCTTCAGTTCGTCTGGTGGAGGTCCCCTGAAGAGTTTGTTCTCGTCTAGGAGTCCCGGGCAGCGCGGGCGGTACGTATGTACGGCCTGACCAGCCGGAGGCTCTTTCAGGCTCTTGCCATCAGTCCTCATTTTTTGGGCCTTTTGAGCTGGGCGGTTCCCACCTCCAGAGCTCTCGCCCAAGCTAAGGTCATCCTCCGGGTTTTTCCGGGGCCGTTTCCGGACAGAACCGGGGTCCGACACCCGACTATCGGGTCGCGAGGGTGCAGAGTCATCGGCGTCGTACATCGACGACTCCGCCTCCTCAAGCCTCTTCTCTCCTTATCCTCGGCATAAAGCCGCTCTCCACTTTGCTTTGCAGACGCAGTCTCCCCCACACCACTGCGACCTGCACCAGTCAACTTCTCCAAATCCGTATGCTTTATCGGTCCGCTTTTCTTGCCTTGGTCGTTCTTGTTTGTATCCATCGTCATTTTGTTAAGTTTGTCAGCCATTGTTAGTCCCACGAGAATGGGGGAAGAGGAGGTCCACCGGGACAGAGACCCCTGTATCCCGGTAACCCTTTATACACCTGGGGGGCGGGAGGTACCCAGGGGGGGACCGCTAAGGGCTGGTTTTCGGCCCAGCCGCTCTTGCGAGCACCCGGCGTCACGGACCGCAACGCCGAGATCTCCGGATTTTTTATTGAGGTTGTCTCCTCTCGGTCCGGCCGGTTAAGGCAGGACCCCCGGTTCTGAGTGGGCCGTGAGACATGTCCACGACACCCAAACAGAATAACGGGATCGCCCGACGTCGGCAAAAGCCGAGTGCACTTGGCAAACGCGCCGCGCGAATCACACCGTCTCCTTTCGGAGCCTTCCATACATACCTCACGCAGCCGCGGATCATCCATCACCTTTGGTCAAACACACACACATACACACACCTAACATCCATCCTCTTTACCCCCCCAACCCCTTACCCCCCCAACCCCGCGCCGCGTGTGCCACTCCACAGTCCACTCTGCAAAACAGAGAAGTACCAGGAATGACACACGCGACGCTTGTTGTCGGACTATCCGCCACCGTCGACCACCTCAACAGGGATGCTGAAGAGGTGGTCGGCGGTGCCCAGGGCACACCACGGGGAGGTTGTCCGACCTAGTGCCCCAACCTAACCTAACCTTTTTTTTTTTTTTTTTTTTTTTTTTTTTTTTTTTTTTTTTTTAAGAGGGGAAATGCGTTTACGCATCCCACCCAAGCCCGGGGGGGCCCAGGTGGGTATGTGGGACTACCGGGTGAAGCCCGGACTACCCACTAAAACCCCTCTCTGTACCCTCTGGTGCCGCTGTGTGTCGGGGACCCGGGTGCATGACAATACTTCCACATCCCCGACGCGGCTCAGCCTTTGCAGGCCTCCTCTCTGGGTGGTGTAAAAGGCCACCCAGTCCGGCCGGGTGGCGCTGTGTTGGTACAGGAAACACAGCGCCCCCTCACGAGCCCCTAAACGGACGACAGGCACCCCCGTGCCTGCCGTCTTAGGGCTCAGGAGTCGCGATGGTCACTAGGAAGTGACCATCGCATCTCCTGCTGCAGCAGCTTTGGCAGCCGCAGGGCGGGCAGGCTTCGCCGGGGCTTTAGCCTCAGTGGCGCCCTTCCCCTTCCGCCTTCTGGCCGGCGCGCGAGCGCAGGCAGCGCCTCCCAGCTTATGGGCGGCGGGCCTATTCGACGCCGCGCACACTATGCAGTGTAGCGCGGCGGAGCACCCCTCACTTTTATGGCCCGTTTGCCCACAGCGGAAGCAGGCGTCACCTCTGTCGACCTCCGCGGTGCATTGTTCCCGGACGTGCCCAAGCTCCAGGCACCGGTAACACCGCAGAGGCCGAGCCGGAAGCAATTTGGCCCGGACTGATGACCACCCAATAAGTAGGCGGTCAGCCCCTGCCACCTTGCCAGCAGCACCCACAGGACACCTTATAAGGGCAGTGCCCAACCCCGACCGGTCTCGCCGGATCTCTCCCACCTTAATGGCGGAAGGCAGGCATTCGCCAACCTTGGCCACCGCCTCCACCACTTCCGCCGCTACGACCGAGTCGTCCAGGCCCGAAATGCGCAGATCTGCACACTTTTCGGGCCTGGACACCACGACGTTATCACTGCCTAGCACCTCTTGCAGTCTGGCAGCCAGGAGATTGGCTTGCTCCCCAGTGTTGGCCCCAGGGATCTCGAGTAAACGAGCCCCCGTTGCAGCCACCCTAAAAGTGATGGCCGCTATGCCGAGCTCCTCTGGCTTAACTAGGCATCTGGCCTTTCTAAACAGCCCCTCATATGTGACCCCCTGCTCCTGGGCGATCGGCTGTAGCTTTATAGCTACTGCCGATGAGCGGGGGGGCCTCAGCTTCGGCTCCTTCGGCTTCTTCGGTTTCGGCTTAGGCTTCGCCTGCCTGGGCCTTGGAGCCTGGGCAGCCACTGCCGGATCCGCTCTTGGTTTCGCCTTGCGGCGGGTCACTGTAGACCAGGCCTCTGCTGGCCTCTCTTCCGCTGTCGTTACTGACGGAGCGGGGTTTGGCATAACAGCCCGCCCCTTACCCTTCCCCTTCCCTTTAGACTTGGTCTTCCCACCCTCACGCGAAGTGGGAGGAGGCGGACCAAGGTCGACGGGCGCCGGAAGATCCTCCAGCTCCAGCACGGGGCTACTTCTAGCCGGCGCGGCAACCCCCAACGAGGCCCCGGAAGTCGAGGCCAGTGGCGGGCGAAGGCGCACCTCTGGCAGCAGCCTGTCCTCTAGCGCCTCTAGGCGGGCGTTTACCATGTTCCCCACCGCCTCAATGATGGAGCGCTTAAGCGACTCTGGCTCGAACTGAGCACTTGGAGGCGGTGGGGTTGTCTCAACCGGGTTCGTTTGCGGCTTCCGCATTTCGGCCCGCAAAGCAGCCAACTCACCGCGGAGCACCTCTACTTCTGTCTCGAGCCGGTCCTTGTCAGCGGAGAGCTTCATCGTCTCCGACGCGATGGTGGACCGGCTCATCAGATCTACAGCCTCTTTGATTTCCGCGGCCGCGTCCTTAAGGGTCTTGACGAACGTACCCTTAAGGTTCGTCGACTTGGCCGCGACATCACCGATTAGGGCCACGTTACGGAGAACGTGACCCTTTAGTTCGGGCGTAGTGGCCCCGATAAACTTTTCCGGCATACGGATCGGACGCAGCGCATACGCCTCGCGCGCCGACTCCGCCAGCTCCTTTTCGGCTTGCAGCTCCATTGCTGCCCGTTCCGCTGCGACCATCTCGGCCTTGGCCTTTGCCAAACCAACGTATTCGCCGGTAGTTGGAGGCCGGCCTCTTCCTCTTGGGGTGTCGGTGCTCTTCAGAGCGGCAGGGCTCCCGTCGCCCTTGCCGCCCGAGTGCGACTGATCCTCTCCTTGGGGCTGGCTCCCCGAAGAGACAGAGCCCTTCAGGAACCGGCCAGATTTGTCCCTCGCCTGTGAAGTGGCCTTCTCCACTTTCTTTTTTGGGGCCTTTTGAGCGGGGCGCTCCTCACCCGAGCCGCCCGAGTCATCGTCCGAGTCATCTCTTCGGGGTCGCTTGCGGTATGAGCCGCTATGCGACACCCGACTGCCTGGTCTCGAGAGTGTGGAGTCGTCGCTGTCATACGACATCGACTCCACACTTCCGGTCCTCGTCAGTTCTTTTAGGGCAGCCATCAGCTCCCCTCCTCGTCCAAAAGCAGACGCGGACTCCCCCGAGTCAACGCGTTTTGCGACAGTCGTCTTTGCCGAATTGCTATGCAAATCAGGTCCATTATCATCGCCAAGGTCAATCGATTTATCCGAGTCCGTCGTAAATTTAAGTTTGAAAGCCATATTAAGTCCCACGAGTATGGGGGAAAGGAGGTCCACCGAGCCAGAGACCCCTGTAGCCCGGTAACCCTTTTACGCCTGGGGGGCGGGAAGTACCCAGGGGGGACCGCTAAAGGCTGTTCTACGTCACAGCCGCTCTTTCGAGCACCCGGCGTCACGGACCGCAACGCCAGGATCTCCGGATTTTTTTATAGAGGTTTACTCCTCGCAGCCCAACCGGTTAAGGCCAGGCCCCCGGTCCCTCCGTCGGCCGCGAGACATGTCCACGACACCTCCGGAGGGATTACGGGATCGCCCGGCGTCGGCAAAAGCCGAGTGCGCTTGGCAAACGCACCGCGCGAGTCACACCGTCCCCTTTCGGGGACTTCCTTTCATACACACACACTCATCCCTCACCTTTACCCCCCCATCCCCAAAACACATACATCACACATACATCCATCACCTTTACCCCCCCGTCGCCGGTCTGCCCCCGACCCTCTCCGAAAAGAGTGCCAGAGGCAGGCAAAACGCGACTCCCAATGCCAGACTATTCGCCACCGTCGACCACCTCAACAGGGAAACTGAAGAGGTGGTCGGCGGTGCCCAGGGTGCACCACGAGGAGGTTGTCCGGCCTAGCACCCCAACCTAACCTAACCTAACCTAACCTAACCTAACCTAACCTAACCTAACCTAACCTAACCTAACCTAACCTAACCTAACCTAACCTAACCTTTTTTTTTTTTTTTTTTTTTTTTTTTTTTTTTTTTTTTTTTTTTTTTTAAGAGGGGAAATGCGTTTACGCATCCCACCGGAGCCCGGGGGGGCCCAGGTGGGTATGTGGGACTACCGGGTGAAGCCCGGACTACCCACTAAAACCCCTCTCTGTACCCTCTTAGCCGCGAGTGCCGGGGACCCGAGTTCACGTTGCCGCTTCCAATCACGTCCCCGGCACGGCTCTGGCCTTAACAGGCCTCCTCTCTGGGTGGTCTAAAGGACCACCCACTCCGGCCGGGTGGCGCTGTGTTGGTACAGGAAACACAGCGCCTCCTCACGAGCCCCTGAACGGCCGACAGGCACCCCCGTGCCTGCCGTCTTAGGGCTCAGGAGGCGCGATGGTCACTAGGAAGTGACCATCGCCTCTCCTGCTGCAGCAGCTCTGGGAGCCGCAGGGCGGGCAGGCTTCGCCGGGGCTTTGGCCCCAGTGGCACCCTTCCCCTTCCGCCTTTTGACCGGCGCGGGAGCGCAGGCGGAGCCTCCGAGCTTGTGGGCAGCTGGCCTATTCGACGCCGCGCACACTATGCAGTGTGGCGCGGCGGAGCATCCCTCACTTTTATGGCCGAGCTGCCCGCATCGGAAGCAGACATTGCCTCTATCGACCTCCGCGGTGCACTGCTCCCGGACGTGCCCCACTTCGAGGCACCGGAAGCACCGCAGAGGTCTGGCCGGCAGCAGCTTGGCGCGGACGGAGGACCATCCGACCAGGATTCTTTCGGCCCCAGCAACCTTGGCAGCGACCCTTGTTGGGCACCTGACCAGGGCAGAGCCCAGCCCGGTCTTGCCCCGCCGTATCTCCCCCACTTTTATAGAGGCGGGCGCACACTCGGCGACCTTAGCGACCGCCTCTGCCACCTCCGACGCGACGACCGAGTCGTCCAGACCCGAGATGCGCAGATCTGCGCATTTCTCGGGCCTGGACACCACGACGTTGTCTGCCCCCATCACCTGCAGCACTCTTGCAGCCAGGAGGTCCGCCTTGTCTCCGCTGTCGGCCCCCGGGAGCTCCAGAAGCCTTGCCCCGGTAACGGCCACTCTAAACGAGATGCCCGTTATGCCCAGGCCCTCGAGGTCCATTTTGCTCCTGGCGTCGCGGAACAATTTCTCGTATGTGACCCCCCGCTCTACAGCTTGCGGCTGCAGCTTTAACGCTACTGCCGATGAGCGGGGGGGCCTCAGCTTTGGCCTTTTCGGCTTCTTCGGCTGCCGGGGCTTAGGTGCCTGCGCAGCCGGTGCGGGGCCGGATCTGGGCTTAGGCTTACGCCGTGCCACCACACTCCAGCTCTCCGCTGGCCTCTCTTCCGCTGTAACAACGGGCGGAGCGGGGTCTGCCACAACAGCCCGCTTTTTTCCCCTACCCTTCCCCTTAGACTTAGTCGTCCCTCCCTCACGTGAAGTGGGAGGGGGAGGGCCAAGGTCGACGGGTGCCGGAGGAATCTCCAGCTCTAACGCAGGGCTATCTCTAGCCGGCGGGGCATCCACCGACATCGCCCGAGAGGACGAAGCCAGTGGTGGGCGAAGGCGCACCTCTGGCAACAGCCTATCTTCCAACGCCTCTAGGCGGGCGTTCACCATGTTCCCCACCGCCTCAATGATGGAGCGCTTAAGCGACTCCGGCTCAAACGGAGCACTTGGAGGCGGTGGGGTTGCCTCGACCGGGGTTTTTTGCGGCTGCCGCATTTCGGCACGCAAGGCAGCCAGCTCACCGCGGAGCACCTCTATTTCGGTCTCGAGCCGGTCCTTGTCAGCGGAGAGCTTCATCGTCTCCGACGCGATAGTGGACCGGCTCATGAGGTCCACAGCCTCTTTTATTTCTGCGGCCGCGTCCTTAAGGGTCTTGACGAACGTACCCTTAAGGTTCGTCGACTTGGCCGCGACATCACCGATTAGGGCCACGTTACGGAGAACGTGACCCTTTAGTTCGGGCGTAGAGGCCCCGATAAACTTTTCCGGCATGCGGATCGGACGCAGCGCATACATCTCGCGCGCCGACTCCGCCAGCTCCTTTTCCGCCTGGAGTTCCATCGCCGCCCTCTCTGCGGCGACCATCTCGGCCTTGGCCTTTGCCAGGCCAACGTATTCGCCGGTTGTTGGAGGCCGGCCTCTTCCTCTCGGGGTGTCGGTGCTCTTCAGAGCGGCAGTGCTCCCGTCGCTCCTGCCGCCCGAGCGCGACCGATCTCTCCCTTGGGGCTGGCTCTCCGATGCGACAGAGCGCTTCAGGAACCGGCCAGATTGATCCCTCGCCTGTGAAGTGCCCTTCTGCACTTTAGTCTTCGGGGCTTTTTGAGCGGGGCGGTCCTCGTCACCCGAGGAGCCGCCCGAGTCATCTTCCGAGTCTGGACGTCGGGACCGCTTGCGGTGCGAACCGCTATGCGACACCCGACTTCCTGGTCTCGAGAGTGTGGAGTCGTCGCTGTCATATGACATCGACATCGACCCCACACTTCCAGTCCTCGTCAATTCTTTTAGGGCAGCCATCAGCTCCCCTCTTCCTTTAGAGGCAGACGCGGACTCCCCCGAGTCAACGCGTGCTGCGCCAGTCCTCTTTACCGAATCGCTATGCAAATCAGTTCCGTTGTTATCGCCAAGGTCAATAGATTTATCAGAGTCCGTCGTAAATTTTAGTTTAAAAGCCATAGTATGTCCCACGAGTATGGGGGAAAGGAGGTCCACCGAGCCAGAGACCCCTGTAGCCCGGTAACCCTTTATACGCCTGGGGGGCGGGAAGTACCCAGGGGGGACCGCTAAAGGCTGTTCTGCGTCACAGCCGCTCTTTCGAGCACCCGGCGTCACGGACCGCAACGCCGGAATCTCCGGATTTTTTAGAGAGGTTTACTCCTCGCAGCCCAGCCGGTTAAGGCCAGGCCCCCGGTCCCACCATCGGCCGCGAGACATGTCCACGACACCTCCGGCAGGATTACGGGATCGTCCGGCGGCGGCAAAAGCCGCGTGCACTTGGCACAACACCGCACGAGTCATACCGTCCCCTTTCGGGGACTTCCATTCATACACACGCAAACATCCATCACCTTTACCCCCCATCCCCAAAACACATACATCTCACATACATCCATCACCTTTACCCCCCCGAAACCCCTTACCCCCCCGTCGCCGGTCTGCCCCCGACCCTCTCCGAAAAGAGTGCCAGCAGCAGACAAAACGCGACTCCCTAGCCGGACTATCCGCCACCGTCGACCACCTCGACAGGGATGCTGAAGAGGTGGTCGGCGGTGCCCAGGGTGCACCACGAGGAGGTTGTCCAGCACGCACCCCACCTAACCTAACCTAACCTAACCTAACCTAACCTAACCTAACCTAACCTAACCTAACCTAACCTAACCTAACCTAACCTTTTTTTTTTTTTTTTTTTTTTTTACGTTGGAAAATCCTTTATGGATCCCCTCCGCCTCGGGGGAGGCATGAGGGGTATGTGGGAGTCCCCGCACCACGAAGGCGCATGGTATACCCACTAAAAACCAACGGTGTGTCCTCTGTGCCGCATGACTCGGGGACCCGGTAACGCAATGAGCATCCGCATCCCCGAGCGGCTTGGCCTTTGCAGGCCTCCGCTCTGGGTGGTAGGCCACCCAGTCCGGCCGAGTGGCGCTGTGTTGACACACGTAACACAGCGCCCCCTCACGAGCCCCAGAACGGACGACAGGCACCCCCGTGCCTGCCGTCTTAGGGCTCACGAGACGCGGTGGTCACTAAGAAGTGGCCATCGCGTCATCGCGCGTTGCTGCAGCCTTGGTGGCCGCGGGGCGTGGAGGATTTGCAGGGACCGTAGTCCCAGCAGTGCCCCTCACCCTCCTTCCCTTGGCCGGCGCGGGAGCGCAGGCCGCGCCTCCGAGCTTGTGGGCAGCGGGCTTGCTCAACGCCGCGCACACTAAACAGTGCGGCGCGGCGGAGCATCCCTCCGATTTGTGCCCCAGCTGCCCACAGCGGAAACACGCACTACTGCGGTCGGCCTCTGCGGTACACTGCTCCCGTACATGCCCTGCCTCTAGGCAACGGAAGCACCGCAAAGGCCGAATCGGCAACAAGGTGGCCCGGGCCAAAGACCAGCCCACCCGCAATCGACCAGCTCCGGCGATTTTCCCAGCGGGCCCGACTGGGCAACTGGCCAAAACAGTGGCCAGGCCGGATCTATCCCGCCGGATTATTCCCATCTTAACGGCGGCAGGCGGGCATTCGCCAGTCTTGGCGATCGCCTCTGCCACTTCCGCCACAACCACCGAGTCATCCAGGCCCGAGATGCGCAGATCTGCGCATTTCTCGGGCCTGGTCACCACGACGTTATCCGCCCCGAGGGCGGCCCGCATTTTCTCCGCCAATAAGTCGGCCTTCCCGCTGCTAGAGGCCCCCGGGAGCACGAGAATTCGCGCCCCCGTCATGGCCGTCTTAAAGTTGAGGGCTGGGATGCCCATCTCCTCCAGGTCGATCCGGTCTTTGGCCTTGCGCAGCACATCCTCGTATGAGACCCCCTTGGCAATGGCTTCCGGCTGCAGTTTGAGCACCACAGCCGTAGTGTTAGGGGGTCGCAGGTTCCGCTTCCGCTTCCGCGGCGGTTTAGGCTTTGCAGCCTGCACCGCTTCAGCGGGGCCACTACGGGGCTTCGCCTTACTCCGGGTCACGGTCGTCCAACCCTCCGTTGTACTCTCTACACCGGCAGCCGGTGGGGCAGGGCCAGTAGCGGGAGCCACTCTCTGCTTTTTCCCCCCTTTGGCCCTGGACTTTCCTCCCCCACGCGGGATGGTGGGAGGGGGAGGCCCAGGGTCCTCAGATGCTGCCGGAGCAGCTGACTCCGCAGTGGAGCTTCTCCTTGACGCAGCCACCGGCTGGGCCTTGGAAGTCGAGGCCAGGGGTGGGCGGACATTCCTCGCAGGCAGGAGTCGTTCTTCCAACGCCTCCAGCCGGGCGTTAACCATTGTCCCCACCGCCTCTATGATGGAGCGTTTCAACGTCTCCGGCTCAAAGGGAGCACTTGGAGGCGGTGGGGTTCTCGTCTCGTCCGGGATTTTAGCGCTCCGGACCTCCGTCTGGAGCGTAGCCAGCTCGCCACGAAGGTGGGCAATTTCCGCCCTTAGGCCGGCATTCTCCACCGCCAGCTTCTTCACCTCTGCGGCAGCGGCCGCCCTCTGGCTCAAGTGAAAGACTATATCGCCGAGGCCTTCGATCGCATCCTCCAGCCGCACAGTGTGCGACAAACCTAACCTAACCTAACCTAACCTAACCTAACCTAACCTTTTTTTTTTTTTTTTTTTTTTTTTTTTTTTTTTTTTTTTTTTTACGGGGAGGAAATCTTCCAAAGATTCCCAGGCCTCTTGTGGGAAAGGCCTGGGGTATGTGGGATTCTTACCCACTAAAACCTCCCCGGTGGCCGCCTTCCGCACGTCAGAGGGACTCCGGGCCCTCCCGAAGAACTCACCGGTGCCCCTCATGTGCCGCGCTCCCTCGCGGGAGCTCGCCCCGGGGGAGCAGATGGTCGCTCCCCCAACCTAACCTAACCTAACCTAACCTAACCTAACCTAACCTAACCTAACCTAACCTAACCTAACCTAACCTAACCTAACCTAACCTAACCTAACCTAACCTAAACCTAAACCTGACTGACTGACTGACTGACTGACTGACTGACTGACTGACTGACTGACTGACTGACTGACTGACTGACTGACTGACTGACTGACTGACTGACTGACTGACTGACTGACTGACTGACTGACTGACTGACTGACTGACTGACTGACTGACTGACTGACTGACTGACTGACTGACTGACTGACTGACTGACTGACTGACTGACTGACTGACTGACTGACTGACTGACTGACTGACTGACTGACTGACTGACTGACTGACTGACTGACTGACTGACTGACTGACTGACTGACTGACTGACTGACTGACTGACTGACTGACTGACTGACTGACTGACTGACTGACTGACTGACTGACTGACTGACTGACTGACTGACTGACTGACTGACTGACTGACTGACTGACTGACTGACTGACTGACTGACTGACTGACTGACTGGTTGGTTGGTTGGTTGGTTGATTGAAGGGTTTCTAATGTCTATTGTTTACACTATTTTTAAAACGCAGGGAGAAGATAAAAGATTTTATTTTCTCGAAAATATTTAAAAATACATTTACTAACTACGATGATCACAATTTTATAAAGGTGGGTGAACTTAAAACAAATAAAAAAAAAAAAAGGTATCTTCATTGGCGTCACGCACGATACACCATCTCGCTGCGTCAGAAGAGTCAATGAGTGCAACTTAACTTCGACTACGAAAATTATTGTCGAACGAGCGTCATTGGGCTAGGGCGGTTGCGACGCATCCTCGACTGAAGCGGGGCTCGGCCGCGTGCGGTAGCGCACCGGGCCCGCGCGTGCTGCGCCGGCGCCGCTCGCCAGCAGCGCCAGCGGCTCGGGCGGCGAGCGCGGCGCCGAGCACTCCGCGCGAGGCTCCCCCGCTGCCGCCGCGGCCATCGCGTCGCCGCGCTCTAGCGACCACTGACGCCGCAGCGGCCGCCGTATATTTCCTAAACACCTGTTCAGAAAACAAAATTATAACTCGTGCTTTTGATTCTCCGTACTCGAGTACAAATATTTGTGAAGCCTTCGAGCTTTATTACGTTTATTTTTTATTGATTGAAATAACAAATCCTTAGCACACTTATTTAACACTAGCTAAGCCCGCGACTTTATCCGCGTGGAATTTAACTTAAAAAAAAAAGCCCGTTCCCGCGTTCTGAGCCCGCGCGACAGGAACCATTTGTTTTAAATTTTGTTTTTCTAAAATAAAAGTAGCATAAGTTACTGCTTATAACAACAGCTATCTACCAGTGAAAGTCCCGTTAAAATCGGTCCAGCCGATTCGGAGATACTCTTTGATTTCATGTTTTTATTTTTTTACGCAGAACCCTAATTGTTATTCTAAAATTAAAGTAGGCTAAGTTACTCGTTAAAACATCAGCTATCTGACAATGAAAGTCCCGTTAAAATCGGTCCAGCTGTTTCGGAGATTACCCGAAACAAACACACAGACAGACAGACAGTCAGATAGACAGACAGTTTTTTTTTTTTTTAAATCGCGTTTTTGTTATAGGTGTCGTATGTACTTTTATATGCATTTAGTGAAATGGTGTTATTTTGATATTACAAACAGACACTCCAATTTTATTGATGTGCATAGATTATTATTATTTTACTTTTAATTGACTAGAAAAAACAAAAAAAAAGGAGGATGTTCTATGTTGGTCCATAATATGTGTTTATACCACGCCGCGAGAAGGAAAGGAGGGTTATTAAAACCCTTAGTATGTATATAAGTATGTTTGTTCATTTGTGACACTCTACACAAACGCGTGGGCCAATTTTGATGATTCTGACGTCAATCGATTCGTATGAATGATCAAAATTCAAAATAGCGACAGCCAGGCGCCATAATGTGAAAAGAAAAGAAAAACGAAAAAAAAAAACATCAGTGCCGTCTAGGGACGCCCGAAAGAAGCGAAGCTTTGCAGTAGATATTAGATATATTATAAGTGGCGTGCATAGGGTTTTGAAAGAGGGTAGGCAGAGTGTAACATAAAAATAAATGAAATTAGGCATAGGTACCCACCTACCTGGGTAGATACCTTGAATTATGTCTCGCTAGCTTATTCCAGATTTTCATTTAGGCTATCGTACCTATTGAACGAAATGGGACATCTTTTGTTGTTAGTAAGTACCTATTTAGCCATATCAGACATCTAAAGTGATTGGTTGATGTACCTATGTGCAGTTGTATATCGTTGTACCTTTTTCGTCCTTTTCTATGGTAAATTAAACCATTATACGATGGTGTTCAATTAATTATATTAAAATAATATAAATAGCTAAAAAATAAAACTGAATATACTATTTCATAAAGAAAAACCAAATAAAACTTTGTTTGTTTAGGAATTCGAACCTACGGAATCCTTACTTAACAGTCGTCCTCAACCACTAAGTCATTTCAACTTGTCTGCATTTAGCAAAATTATCAACTATATGAATATTTCTATTCCGTAAACTCGTTCATCTACCAATAATAATACATAATAATATCATCATATGAAAATGAATTTAAACTAGCAATCATTTCCATGCCTAGTAAGTACCTATTTAGCCATATCAGACATCTGAAGTGATTGGTTGATGTACCTATCTGCAGTTGTATATCGTTGTACCTTTTTCGTCCTCTTCTATGGTAAATTAAACCATTATACGTTGGTGTTCAATTAATTATATTAAAATAATATAAATTGCAAATATAAATAATATAAATATAAATAGCCAAAATTCTAAGGGAAAAAATATTTAAATCTCATATAAAACAAAAATTCAATTGCTTGTGTGAAGGTTTGAACCCACGTCTGTTACTATTTAGGCCAGACCTATTACCAATTGAGTCACCTAAACATTAGAGTGTGATGAAATTATCCACTATAAGGCAACTAAAATATCGTATGTAATTGTAGATATAGGTTACTTTATTCGGAACCTTTATCAACAAAGTCCATAGCACGTTGGATGCATCGGTTCTCGTCCGATCACCGAAGTTAAGCAACGTCGGGCGCGGTCAGTACTAAGATGGGTGACAGCTTGATGACACGGGAAATTGTGAAGTATTCTTAATTTTTAGATATATTTAAATTATTATGAATGTTCTATCTAACCTTCAAGCCATAATTAGTACAAAGCTTAGGGCGGCGCAGCTCTGACGTCATCGTGTAACGCGTAACGCTTTTCACGGTTTTAGTGCCCGGGTAGCGAGCGCCCCGAACGTCCGTAAAGAAGCTTCGCTTCAAAAATTAAAGTCGAGGAACTATGTTCAGTAGGGGTTTAGGGGTAACATTGGATAGGTATTTGAAAATCATCTTTAGGTTTACCATTTAGGAGCTATAACGATTCCAAGTTTTTCTTTATAAAAATTCTCAACAACATTTTCAAGTACTACGTATTGTATACATATTGTATACATATTGTATACATATTGTATACATATTGTATACATATTGTATACATATTGTATACATATTGTATGTATTGAAGATGGATTACTAATCAGTAGTTTAGACCTCGGCAAGCCACCTAATAGACACCACGATATTACTTAAATGAATTCCCTCGAATGAAATAACAAGATTGCAAAATGTATTATTTGTTTATAATTGCAATCTAGTTTAAGCTTGAAACAAATAAACATACCTGTATCGCGTGTAGGGCGCGCTGTGATCGCTGGCGGCGGGCGCCGGGGGCGGGGCGCGGGCGCCGCGCGGCGGGCTGCTGTCTGCCGAAACTGCACCGGATCGCTGCCACGCTACGAAAAATACACGAATAGCACAGATATTTTTAAACGAATCGCTTACGAACTAGTTATGTACCTACCTATGCTCTATCTCGCTCCGATAGAGATACAGCATACATAACTATGTGAGCTTTAATTTAACTAGAAAATGTGTTCGTATTCAGACCGTGTTTGTCCGGGGTGGCGCAAGACGCGGATTCGTGTCGATCAAAGGTCGGTGGACTCTCGGCCGGCCTCGAGGCCAAGGTTCGGGCTGAGGAAGTGTCGCTCTCGTTCTCGCCGTCCGTTTCGAAAAGTACCTCCTCAGATCTGTACCAAATTATTCGTTGTTAACGCGATCGGATCCGCGACGGGTAGCGTAAATGCATTCGAAAGATGACATTAATCAGTGTTCACTAACCCGAGGGGCGGCGGCGTCGGCAGAGGTTTGTCAAATCCATCCTTTCCGAGGAGCCAATACGTGTGCATGGCGCCCTTGCCTTTGATCTGCGTGAGTCCGCGCGAGCGGAGCCGGTAGTCGCCGGGCGCGGCGAGCCGCTCCGCCGTGGCTGCCGACACCTGGATGCGCCACGCGGCACCTGCCGGTGTGGGGGGGGGGGGGGGGCTGTGAGACTCCAGGCCGGGCGCGGGGCGTCACGGGGGGACAGCCCGCCTACTCACCGGTGGACTCCATGCGCGAGGCGGTGTTGACGGTGTCGCCGAAGAGGCAGTAGCGCGGCATGGTGAGCCCGACGACGCCGGCGCAGCAGGGCCCCGTGTGGACGCCGCTGCGCAGGTGCAGCGGCGTGTCGGGCAGGTGGCGCACGCGGAAGCGGCCGGCGAGGTGCAGCAGGTGCAGCGCCATGGTGGCCACACTCTCGGCGTGGTCGCGCGTGCGCGTCGGCAGCCCGCCCACCACCATGTATGCGTCGCCGATAGTCTCCACCTTGTACACGCGATACTGCTCGATGGTCGCGTCGAACGTGGTGTACAGGTCGTTGAGCAGGTCCACCACCTGCACGGGGGTTGAGCGCGCCGCGAGCGCCGTGAAGCCGACTATATCGCTGAAGTAGATCGTCACCTCCTCGAATTCCTCGGGCTCAACGCGGGAGCCCAGCATCAGTCGTTCCGCGACCGATCTGCGTACGCGAATATTATAATTTCGTGACATGTTTGCCGTTCGCTTTCGCGTTGGTATCGACAAATCCGCAGGTACAGTACAGGTAATGCGTAATCAAACTCACCTAGGCAACATCCTGTTGAGGAGTTGTTCGGTTTTCTTCTTCTCCATATCTAGTTGCTCCGTACGGTCTTTGATCAGCTCCTCTAAATTATTGCTGTATTTTTCTAACATTTCAAACATCGAGTCAACGATATTTATCTTTCTGGAATCATATATTTTTAATCCTTAATACAAAATAAAGGAAATTAATAAATCAAAAGCCCGACTGCTTGACGTTATAACCCCCGACTAAAAAAGAGGGGTGTTATAAGTTTAACATGTGTATTTGTGTATCTGTCTGTCTGTCTGTGGCATCGTAGCGCCCAAGCGGGTGAACCGATTTCAATTTAGTTTTTTTTGTTAGATAGGTATTCTGATCGAGAGTGTTTTTAGCTATCTTTCATGAAAATCGTTTCGGCCGTTTGAAAATTCTCAGCTCTTTTGTAGTTTAAAAAGTCCCCGGATCGGGGGTTTTCTAAATTTTCAATTTTAGTTACCTATTTTATTTTGCATGTTAGTTCTTTAGGCCGGTGATATAACACGATACATTTCGCAATCTTGTCATTTAATTTAAGGGATGTCATCGTGGTGACTAAAGTGGCTTGCGGAGGTCTAAACTAGTCACTATTAATCCATCTAGAAACCTAGTACTTATTTTTTTTTTGTGAGAATTATAACAAACTTTGAATCGTTATAGCTCCTAAATGGTCATTCGAAATTATATCAGAAACCTTAAGATTATTTCCAAATACCTTTTCAATGATACCCCACTTAACATAGTTCGTTGACTTAAATTTTTTATTTTTCACAATATGGCGTCTGGCTATCACCATATTGCATTCTGATTACTGTCATGTCTTTTGTGACACTCGCAAGATTAAGACAAAAAGATTGACGTAAGAATCATCAAAATCGGCCAATGCGTTTAGTACAAGAGTGCCACAAAGGAACAAACATTCATACATACATACCTACATCGGCTGATAAACACATTATAGGTCTACCAGAATCTCATGGCATTAAAAAAATATAAAAAAATGTGATTTTCATATGGCAATGTCAATTGTCACCTGCCAAATCAAAGTACAAGGTTTGTCAACCGCTGTTGAGATTTTGTGATATCTTCTTGGCAATTTATTGTTTTTGTGAAAATGTCGAAAAAGCCACTTCGATCTCAAGCGAGAAATATTGTTTTCAATGTGTATCGTAAAATAAGGGAAGAAGAAGGCGTAAATCAAACTCAATCTTTGATTTTAAAGCGCGTCGTAGAGTTGACCGGTAAGTTGGACTGAGTTGTTTTGATACTTTTAGTTTATTTTATATTTATCTTACTTAATTATAGCTTCTTTATAGGGGTTTTCAGTACTACTATACGGCGAATCATAGGTGAGTGCACATCGAACGATGGTGTATTTTCCACGCCTGGTAAAAAGAGGAGAGCGGGGAAGAAGAAAATCAACTTGGACAGTTTCGATTTACAGTTGATAAGGAATAAAGTAAATGAATTTTATACAGTTCGGAAGGAAATTCCAACAGAAATAAAACTGTTAAAAATTCTTCGACAAGAAATTGATTTCAACGGAGGGAGAGAATCTCTGAGGTAAGAAAAATATTAAGTAATAATCCTTCTCACTCGTAAGACGAGGCCTGTGCCCTGCAGTGGGACGTACGAGTATTTAGACTGATGTTGATGTTGATGATTGACTAAGCTATCGTTTCAGTAACATGATAAATTTTATTATTTTTTACAGACTTATACTTAAGGAGGCAGGTTTTGAATATTTTAAATGCCAATCAAAAAGGATCATTTTGATCATTTTGTGTACGGAACTCAAGTAAGCGAACGAAAAGCAATTATACCAGTGACCTGAGCGATAATATTGGAATACTGCGAGTCTGCTAAGTGATTCGGAACGGTGCTTGTTGTGTGTAACTAGTCTTAGTGAACTAGTGTACTAGTAGTGAACTAGTACTGTGTATTTGTCGAGTTTGTGGAGAGCGAAATAAACCCTTTTTACACGTTTAACGGCATTAATTGTACCTACCCCTGTACGTGTACGTAACATTATAATAAATTAGTACATAAAGTAATATATGATTGGATTTATTTTTTTTGTCATATTTTCCTATGTTAAGAACCCGATGCATAACAACAATTTCATACACATACCTAGTATACTTTATGTTAATTAATGACTAAATATATAAATAAAAATTAAACAGTATCAAGATCGTTTAATCCAATTTCCCCAGTATTGCACACAACAAATTTTTATTTCCCCATTTGCCATGAGATTCTGGTAGACCTATACCCTCCTTTGCGTGGCGCAATCGGGTACAAAGCAGCAAGGATTAGAGAGCGAACCTGCCGCGATGTAGATGGCGGAAGATGTCGTGAAGGCGATGGAAGTCTGGGCGCAGGTCGGGCGCCTCGCTCCAGCACTGGCGCATCACGCTCACGGCCTCGGGCGGCGCCGCGCTCATGGACACCGAGGGCCGAATCAGCGGCGGCGGGCGCGACAATTTCTCCACGATTTCTGGAAGAGAGCGGCCATGTCGCGTGAGCGCGGTCAGCGGACACAGCGCGCGGCCGCCCTTGCGCCGCCCACCGCTGCGGCTCACTCACCGTCAGGTGTGAGTGAAAGCATGCAGTACGGCTCGCCTCGGACGATCACTTCCTGCATTATAATCGCAAAAGAGAACACGTCGCCGGGCTGCGTGCCACGTCCGTTACCGCACGACTCGCGCAGTAACTCTGGCGCCGTCCACAGAAGGTCTGTAGTGAAGAGGTAATAAAGTAAGTATATGATGATATGAAGGGATAGATAAAGGTCATTATAAAAATTTCACGGTGAAGAAAGAGACCTCGCGTCGTACGCTGCGGCTGCGGCAACCCCTGTGCGCGGTAGAAAGCGGGCAGGCCGTAGTCGGTGAGACGCAGCACCCAACGCGAGTCCACGACGCAATTGCGTGACGTCAGGCGGCCGTGCACGCGTAGCTGCGAGGCGTGCAGGTAGCGCATGCCCTTCACCAGGTCGGTGAGCAGAGAGAGCCGGAACGTCCAGTCCAGCTTGATCTCGTCCGCCATCAGCACGTCCTCCAGCGAGCCGCGCCAGCAGTGGTCGAACACCAGTGCGGCCCGCAGCTCACACAGACAACCTGCATGGTGTGACATCGTGTGCGTGATTTGCGTACTATTGGCCTATTTTTAACCGTCTTCCAAAAAAAGAGGAGATTCTGTGTTCGTTGGTATGTGTTTTTACGGTTCCGGACCTTAAAAGATAAAACCGGAACCCTTATAGGATCACTTTGTTGTCCGTCTGTCTGTCTGTCTGTCTGTCAAGACCTTTTTTCTCAGAAACGGGTAGAGTTATCAAGTTGAAAATAATACCAAATATCAAATGCTATGGTCCCTTGTGGGTTTAAAAAAATTAGGCTTCTAAGTCAACGCAATTAAAAGATACGGTGATTTATGTCACATATTTTGATACTTTTCGCAAATTCACTTATCAATACAAAGGAATCAACGCACAGCCCAAACCGCTGGTGTTAGAATCATGAAATTTTGACAGTAAGTACCTTATATACCGCAAGTATCCACTAAGAAAGAATTTTGGAATATTCCCCCCCTAAGTGCATAAAATAGGGGGTGAAAGTTTGTATGGGGTAAAAAAAAATAATGAACCTAGAGACATGAAAATAAGTATTGAGGCTACTTATTACAAATAAAAAATATTGATTTCAGCGTTTTGTAAAATTCCACCCCTAAGTGTGTAAAATAAGGGTTTGTATTGTAGTTTGTATTCAGTTTGGTTGCAGTTTGTATTGGGTTCCCGAATTTGTTTAAGCATTTTTGGGAACTATTTATTATTAAAATGTCTTGCCGGTATCGATATTGGAATCCAGGAATGGAAAAACCATCTAAAATCATAATAAAATATTGTACGGAACCCTCAGGGCGCGAGTTCTACTCGCACTTGTCCGGTTTTTTTTATGTATGCTCACCGATTTATCCGTCAATTGTTGAGCGATTTCAAAAGGTATAGTTATAACCTAGAAAGGGTATAGTCTCCAGTAGTTTGAGAGATATGGACAATTTACGGTCACAAGGAATATAATACGTAGATTACCATTAAAAAGGATGAAAAAAAAATACTTTAATAAATAATTAAACCCACTTCAAAAACCCTGGGTGCACACAAAAGCTAGAATTAACTAGGGGCCTTGTAATTTCTTTCATTAGGACTCGGTGCCAATATCTTTACACTACCTCAGGACTACTTCTTAGGTGCCGACCCCTACTTACTTGATTTGGCACCGACTCTTAATGAATAAATTACAAGGCCTCTAGTTATTTCTAGCTTTTGCACCCAGGTTTTTTGCAGTCGGTTTATTTTTTATAAAATGATTATTAATAATTATTAATATTCCGGCTTGCAAGGTAATGTTTACCTATGAATGAATTGAGATTCTCGTGCCGCAGGTTCTGCATCACTAACAATGTGTCGATCGCTTTACGCTTCAGCTCGAGCGCTCCCGTCACCGAGAGGTACTTCACGTGGACCACGTCTCCCTGAGTAAAGCAGGGTGAGTAGTAGCAAGGTAAGGTAGTATAGGAAGTGCCCTTAAACCATAATCTATCATCAATCTATCTTCTTTTTCTTGTGCTTCATCTTCTATAAAAGTATGAGATTTTACTGGCAGCTTCGCTAGTTTAGATTTTATATTCTGGATGTCGACAACAGTTCCACAGACCCACCAGGTCTTACTATAGCTAAGAACCATCCAGGTAACCCCATAAGTAGGTACAAAAAATAACATAAAAATCCGGTAAGGACGAGCAGAATTACAAATACACGCACAGCGGAATTTTATGTAAGTACCTATATACATTTCTAGTGTATTTCATTACGAAATTACCAAAACTATGAAATCTATAGATGAGAAATGGGGCAAGCATCCAGGTCTACTCTAGGCCTCTAGGTACTCGCTGAGACAAGATTTTCAATCTCGCACCCAGTCGCGGGGCACAACTAGTCTAACTAGGATAAACAAAAAAAGGTCACCTTATACCGTATACGGTGGTCAGTGGCGACGCGGTTGACGCTGCACGTGGACGAGGGCGCGGAGGGCGCGCGCGGTGCTACGACCGGCGGCTGCTTGAGAAGGTCGGGCCGCTCGAGCTCGGGCCCGCCGAACTCGTGCAACTGCTGCAGCCAGCACGAAAGCATGGTCTCCATGCCCTCCCCGACACGCCGCCGCTCGTCCACCGGGAATGTGAAGTCGGCCGGTGCCAGGACGGCGTCGCCACGCCTCCGCCGCTGCCGGCGCCGCGTCGCCGCCCACCGCGCTGCGAGCGCCGCGCTCAAAACCATCACAAGGAAGACGCACGCCGCGAGCGCGGTCAGCGCCGCCGCGCTTTCATCCTGCTCCATGTTGAATGAACCTGCCGCGCTCCATCGATCGAGCATCGCTGACACATTCATCAATTCGACCGTTGTGCTCCAGTTCTCCGCAGAGTCGAGTGACCTCACAGTCGTTGCGATGGATACTGCCGCGAGAAGCCAGCTTGAGTTTGATCTTTCGTACAAGTTAAATTCAAATCTACCAAACTCCATCCTCGCGCCTTCCGCTTTTATCTCAGCATCGGAGGCTTCTAGGGCGGCGTTGTAAATATTAACGTGATCGATGTCGAACGACTTCCGGTCTAAACGTAAATCTGTGAGGAGGAGCACGCGACGCAGAAGAGCGGCATTCATATTCGGGTCGATAAAATCGATTTTATCGCTGTGACCTCGCGTCGCACGAGATGGGTCCCGTCGACGATTGCGACGAGGGGTGGCTTCCGTAAATACGTGTCTTTGTACGTTTTTTTGTCGACCATCGTATCCTCGAGGAAGCGGAATCCGTATACCCTCTTCCAGGTTTCTAATATTCAATCGCGTTCGTAAGGAATCCGACGGGGGGAGTCCCCTTTTACGTCTCGTTTTGCCTCTTTCGACATGTGTTTCAGCCGAGATGAGCCTTTCACTATAGAACGAGCTCGAGGAATTTTTATTATCTTGTAAATAAAAGGATTCGCTTACTACTAAGTTGATATTGCTCAATCGAATAGCATCATCGGTGACATCGGACGGTGCCGAGCGGGACGACGAAGGGGTGAGGGGCTCAAGTTCCTCCGAGTGTAACAGTAACACCGCCGGCGCTGCGCCGCCGTCGCCGGCCCACGCCGCTGCCTCCGCCGGCGCCGGCGCGGCCCGCCGGGAGGCGCACACGATCACAACTGAAGAAAAACTCAAGGCTAAACTAAAACTATGTTAAAACGTTAATAAATATGTATGTGATGAGAAGGGATGAGAAACATGTGACTAAAACAGTGATGAATATGAATGTGGATGGATACAGTGCGAGAGAAAGGCCCAAGAAAAGATGGATGGATTGTATTAAGAGTGATATGAACGAGGTTGAAGTGGATGTGAGTATGACAGGATAGCGCGATGAATCGAAGGAAAAGACATACTGCGAGGACCCCAGATAATGAGAAAAGGTAAGGCAGGTGATGATTACGATTCGCCGAATGCAACGGTCTAGCATCAAGTACCAACCGTGAGGCTGGAGGACGAGTTCGTCGGCGGTCAGCGGAGCGCGACGCACGGTCGCACCGGCGGCGGCAAGCGCGGCGGCCAGCTCGCGCAAAGCGGCCGCGCACTCGGTGTCTGGCTCGGCGGGCGGCAGCAGCGCGCGGCGCCAGCCAAGGCGCGCGGCCAGCCGCGCCACCGCCGCGCCGCGCGCCGCCGGTTTCGCGCACAGCGCCGGCTGCGCCCGCCTGAGCGCTCGCGCCGCCGCGCCCAGCGCCTCGCACGTATCGGCTCCGGGCCAACCGACGTACAGAACTGCCCGGCCATCGCTGAGAGCGCTAAGAGCGCTTCGCATCACAGCGACTTTCCATTCTGCTCCGCAGGTATCTACGGGTGTAGCGGGGGTAGAATTGAAATAACCGGCCAAGTCCAGGTGCAACCGTTTTTTCCTTTTGTGGTACGGAACCCAAAAAATATTAATATTAATTAAAAAGTTTTTTGTGGTAAACTAAGGGTAAACTACGTATTGAATTGCTGGTAACCGTAAATAGGCAACATCTCTCAAAGTACACAATCGCTATGGGACCACCATAGTACCTATACCCAAACAAATACAAAAATCAAACAAATACAGCCTGGCGCTACCATGGCGACCGTAAATTAACACAGGTATTAGGCTTCGCAGTGTCTGATTTTCGAGATATTTAAATTTTATTAAACACTAGCTGTGCCCCGCGACTCCGTCCGCGTTCTGTTGAAATTTTTCCTGAATTTTCTTTGCTATAAACCTCACGGAGCCCGAGACCTTTCCAACGAAAGCAAAACCGTGGAAATCGGTTCGTGCGTTCTGGAGTTATAGCGTCAGGAAGGAAAACCCGACTGATTTTTATATAGTATAGTATAAGATTATTATTCATTGAATTATTCAACATTTTCTGAAATACCATTTTGGAGCAGCCTGTACGTAAATAACCCTAACTCGGCAGGTGACCTCTAGCGTAGAGGTCACCTGCCGCGGACACGGATAATAACATTTCTGCAATGAAATTAAAACGTAAAAGACATACTAATGGAATTGTCATGGGATGCATTCTGGCTATAGGTCATAATTGACAGAGGACAGATATGTATAGAGAGATATGTATATATACAGCCTGGCGCTACCATGGCGACTTTAATTTAACACACAGGTAGGGCTAGTGGTTAATAATCATAATAGTAATAAAAAAATCAGTGCCGTCTAGGGGCGCCCGAAAGAAGCGAAGCTTTGCAGTAGATATTAGATATATTATAAGTGGCGTGCATAGGGTTTTGAAACAGGAAAGGGAGAGTGTAACATAATAACATACAGAAGATATTAGGTATATTATTAGTGGCGTGCATAGGGTTTTGAAACAGGGTAGGCAAAGTGTAACATAAAACTTGGTCACGATATAGTTATCTGATAAAACGTAAGATGGCGCTTAACCCAAAAAATGTGCTATTTAAGTACCTATTTAGCCATATCAGACATCTAAAGTGATTGGTTGATGTACCTATATGCAGTTGTATATCGTTGTACCTTTTTCGTCCTTTTCTATGGTAAATTAAACCATTAAACGTTAGTGTTCAATTAATTATATTAAAATAAAATATAAATTTCAAATATAAATATAAATTGAAAAAATTCTAAGGGAAAATATTGAAATCTTATATAAAACAAATATTCAATTTAAAATAATATAAATTGCAAATATAAATAAAATATAAATATAAATTGCTAAATTTCTAAGGGAAAAAAATATTTAAATCTTATATAAAACAAATATTCTATTGCTTGTGTGAAGGCTTGAACCCACGTCTGTTACCATTTAATGCAAGCAGGACCTATTTCCAACAGAGTCATCTAAACATTATATATTATGACTAGCTGAGCCCGCGACTTCGTCCGCGTGGAATTTAACTTAACAAAAAAGCCCGCTCCCGCGTTCTAAGCCCGCGCGGCACGACCCATTTTAAAAAAAATTGTTTTTCTAAAATATAAGTAGCATGAGTTACTACTTATAACATCAGCTATCTACCAGTGAAAGTCTCGTCAAAATCGGTCCAGCCGTTTCCGAGATACTCTTTGATTTCATGTGTTTTAATTTTTTTACGCGGAACCCTTATTGTTTTTCTAAAATTAAAGTAGCCTAAGTTACTCCTTAAAACATCAGCTATCTGCCAGTGAAAGTCCCGTCAAAAATCGGTCCAGCCGCTTCGGAGATTACCCGGAACAAACACACAGACAGACAGGCAGACAAAATTTTTTTAAATCACGTTTTTGTTATAGATGTCGTATGTACTTTCATATGCTGTTAGTGAAAAGGTGTTATTTTGATATTACAAACAGACACTCCAATTTTATTTATTTGTATAGATGAAATTATCCACTATAAGGCAACTAAAATATCATACGTAATTGTAGATATGGGTTATTTTATTCAAAACTTTTATCAACATAGTCCATAGCACGTTGAATACATCGGTTCTCGTCCGATCACCGAAGTTGCAACGTCGTTCTATCTAACCTTCAAGCCATATTTAGTACTAGCTGTGCCCCGCGACTTCGTCCGCGTAGTATTTAACTTAACAAAAAATTCGGGACTGTCGGGATAAAAAGTATCCTATGTGTTAATCCAGGTTATAAACTATCTGTGTTCCAAATGTCATCCAAATCCATTCAGTAGTTTTTGCGTGAGTGAAGGAGTAACAAACATACATCTACACTCACAAACTTTCGCATTTATAATATTAGTAGGATAAAGCTTAGGGCGCCGCAGCTCTGTCGTCATCGTGTAACGTGTAACGCGTAACGCTTACGTCACAATTTTCACGGTTTTAGTGCCCGGGTGGCGAGCGCCCCGAACGTCCGTAAAGAAGCTTCGCTTCAAAAAAAGAAAAGTCCGTAAATAGAAAAAATAAAATTTTCGAACAAAATAGATACTAAATAAAGTAATCAAATTGGCATCACCCTTGAAATCCGATTCATTCAGCTACTATTACGCTCTTACCTACTACTCGGAGCGGGGCGAGCTAATAGTATTTATTTTACGTTTTAATTTCATTGCAGGAATGTTATTATCCGTGACCTCGGCAGGTGACCTCTGCGATAGAGTTATTTACGTACAGGCTGCTCCAAAATGGTATTTCAGAAAATGTAGAATAATTCAATGAATAATAATGTTCAATAAAATTTCAATATCTCGAAAATCAGACAATGCGAAGCCTAATACGTGTATTAATTTACGGTCGCCATGGTAGCGCCAGGCTGTATACCATATGCATACTTTCATATGCATTTAGTAAAAATCTGTAAATTTGACATTACAAACAGACACTTCAATTTTATCTTACTTCAGTTTGGCCTTGGTTTGTCCTGTGCATTGAGTCTTTGGTTTGATTTGATGTGTGTGTTTACGACGAGTATATCAAAAGACGTGACATACATGGCCGTAATCTTTTGGTTTCTTCGACTGAGAACATTATTTTTTTGCACCTCCAAGCGGCCACAGCATTTGACATTAATATCAACTTGATTATTCTACCCGTTTCTGAGAAAAAGGGTCTCAGACAGACGGACAACAAAGTAATCCTATGAAGATCCGTTTTTTCCTATTGATGTACAGAACCCTAAAAGGAAATAAAAACAAAAGTAGCGGAATTCCTCATCATACGAAATCCAAAGTTCCAACCTTTGTAGCCCAGGATACGAAAAGTGCGCCGCGTGTGGACGGGTCGAACTGCGGCGTGGCGCGCGAGGCGTGATTCGTCGAAGGCAGCCAGGTCGGTGAAGCGGCAGGCGGCGCGAAGCACGAGCAACGCGGGCGCTGGCTGTTCCGCGGCGGTGGCGGCGGCGGCGGCGGCGGCAGCGGCGGCGACGGCCAGCAGCGGCAGGAGCGCGCGCATGGCGCTCCGTCAGGTGACGTCCGCCATGAGGCCGCCGCCGCGCGCTCACGCTCCGACGCACAGATCGGTCGTGCGTCCCGAAGCACACGATCAAACGAATCTCCACCACTCCTGAACGCGAATGTATTAAATCAATAACTTGTCGCTACCCACCTAACCTAACCTACCTACCTTTTGGTAATTAGCTCAAAAATAAATCTGCATGGGTACTTACTTTGTTTTTATATTTTATGCCAAATCTCATACTTTGGATAGTAAAAAGCCTAAGTTCCTTATCATTAGATTCACACGTTCCTTGAAGATGTTTTGTGTATTTTATTTTAATACCGAACCAATAATTTTAAAATTAAGTACCTACCAAAAATGTATATAACTACCGAAGGATCAATTCCATCCAAAATCAAATATACCTACATAATATACAGGTGTACCTATTAGAAATGCGAATTAATAAATAAAAAAAAGTAGGTAGGAACCTACAAGATAGTTTTGTTTGCTCAGTGAATACCTAGTGTACCATGTAATGTACATATCTGTCGGTATGCACTTTTACTATTGTAAATTAATAATTATAAAAACACTAGCGGCCCGTCCCGGCTTTGCACGGGTGGACATTCAGAGTAAATTTTTAATTTCTGAAAAGAACTGCCTAACTTAATAAGTTAAGTTAGGCAGTTATTTTTAGAACTACTCCTACTACTGAGGGGTGTGCACATCTATGAAACCTATTTCATTCGGTAAATCCCGAATTCGATGCCCGGCCACGGCGTGGCGGCGGCGGCGTTTATTTTCTATCTATACAAATAAATAAAATTGGAGTGTCTGTTTGTAATATCAAAATAACACCTTTTCACTGAATGCATATGAAAGTACATACGACACCTATAGCAAAAACGCGATTAAAAAATTTTTTGTCTGTCTGTCTGTCTGTCTGTCTGTCTGTCTGTCTGTCTGTGTGTT
The DNA here is from genome assembly GCA_905147325.1 of Notodonta dromedarius. Classification (NCBI taxonomy): domain Eukaryota; kingdom Metazoa; phylum Arthropoda; class Insecta; order Lepidoptera; family Notodontidae; genus Notodonta; species Notodonta dromedarius. The sequence continues at coordinate 13,843,009 of LR990163.1, read as the reverse complement.
TGTTCCGGGTAATCTCCGAAACGGCTGGACCGATTTTGACGGGACTTTCACTTCCAGATAGCTGATGTTAAAAGGAGTAACTTAGGCTACTTTAATTTTCGAAAAATAATTAGGGTTCCGCGTAAAAAAATTCAAACATATGAAATCAAAGATTTTTTTTTTTTTAATTGACTATATGTTGTTGGCCAGAGTGATCATAACAACTTCACCCGGACAGAGGGCGAGCGCAAGTGCGCTCCAGGTGAAATCAAAGAGTATCTCCGAAACGGCTGGATCGATTTTGACGGGAGTTTTACTGGCAGATAGCTGATGTTATAAGCAGTAACTTTGGCTACTTTTATTTTAGAAAAAAAAAAAAAAAAAAACAAATGCGTCCTGTCGCGAGGGTTCAGAACGCGGGAGCGGGAGCGGTTAAAAGTTAAATTCCACGCGGACGAAGTCGCGGGCTCAGCTAGTCTAGTAATAAAATATAACCTATGTTACTCAGGGATAATGTAGCATTTTAATGGTGAAAGTATTTTTGAAATCTGTCCATTATTTTTGAATTTACTCGTTACAAAAATACAAAAATACAAATCTTTTATAATATTATTAAGTGTAGATGATGTCATGGTGTTGAATTCATGCACAGTCGTCGAGTCCAAATGTAGGTATGCTAAATTTTTTGGGAATATTTGAGTCGATCTAGATTTTGAATGGGTCCCGCCTGTCCCGACTGTTAAAGAGATATTACCTACTCCACAGAAAACTAGACAACTGGACTTTTTTTTTTCTTATCAGTTTTTATTTTAACTTTAGTTTTTAAGTAGTCAAATTTTTAGATTTTTTAATTTACTTTTTAGTTAGGTAGGTAGGTTGTATCTATATAATAATATTATTTCTTTTAAGGGATTTAATATCGTGGTGAGTATTAAGTAGACTGCGGAGGTCTATTATACAGATTTTAATCCATCTAGAAACCTAATATTAAAGTTTAAAGTAAGAATCCAAAGGAAATAAATTACAAGGTCCCTAGTTATTTCTAGCTTTTTAGTGCACCCAGGTATTTGAAGTCGGTTTAATTTTTTATTAAAATATATTTTATATTTCACAGATGTAGACGCAGCCGCCGCCGCCGCGTCAGCCGTGTCGATACAATGCGAACGTATCATCTCATGATCAACATCGGCGCTCTCTCGCTCAGATTTGCACTTGTGGGCCGGAACAACATTATGTGAACTCACTCCGGGCTAACTACATGTAGAGTCGCAGCGGAGTAAGCACGGGGTAGCAGCGTTCAGATAGAGACACGCCTCGAACCAACCATTATAGTATATATCACGGACACGAAGCTAATCGCGAGGAAAACGAGTTTATAAACGAGCAGAGTGATCACCGCAGCGGCACACGTCCCACGGCCGGCGGGGTCGCGGGCTCACCTCGGACCTCGAGCGCCGGTGTGGTGCGCGCTGGCGGCGGCGGCGCGCGGCGGCCGGCACGCGCTGTGTGCTGGCGCGGAGGTGCTCGGCGGCGGCGGCGGCGGCGGCGGCGGCGGGCTCGCGCCGCGCCTGCGCGCCGCCCGCGCCGCCGCCCTGCGGGGTGCCGTGTCATAACGATCGCAAGGGCGCCGGCGCGGGCCTTATTCGCGTATTTAACATTTCGCGTGTTACACATTGTGCTTATTTCACAATAGGCAATTTTACTATTTTTAGTTTCTGGGGCTCTATTTTGGATTTTCGAAGTGGTCACGGTTTTATTTTGTATCGTTATTAAATAGTGTTTTGTAATAGTACATTATTGTCGAAATGTAGGTAATAAATGTACATTTACCTATATATTAAAGTAATAGCGAAGCTAATGCACTTAAAACATAACAGACATCACGGGTCCCTAGTTACTTCTAGCTTTTTAGTGCACCCAGGTTTATTTTGCCGGTTCAGCTATTTTTTTATAAAACATTTCTTGGCATGATTTAAGTTGTAAACAATGTACGAATTAAATTGCTGGTAACCATAAATCGTCCATATCTCTCAAACTACTAAACTGATTTTGATGAAAATTCTATTGGACCAATCTGGAAGTAAGTAAGAAGTACTTCCTTTCAATTAAATAAATAATTTTTAAAATCAGTTTTACACTTGACGGAGTTCTGAAATTCATAAAATTCAAAATACTTATCAAAACTGAAAAAATTCGGCGACAAATTAATTATCTAAGTTTTTACTGAAACGTTCTTAATCTTATTCATTTCAAGCCGAATATCCCCCAATCAATAGGACCCCGATTGTCCCCGATCCAGTTCAGATTCACAGGAGGCAACAATAAAAAACCGAAAGATCGAAACAGTCATTTTATTTTTCAAACGTTACCTAACATTGACTACAATCTTTTTGCATCTTGTCAAAAAAGAGACAAGATGTGCTAACTAAAGGGCCTTAGGTATTCATGGTCCATTCCACTGTATGTTGTATTGTGAATGAGCCGATTATTGGTATGCGCGTTCAACACTGCGTGGCAGGTTGTTGGCGCGCGAGGGCCTGGATGCCGTCGCGGTCGAGCCGCAGCGCGGCGCGGCCCTCGGACACGCGCAGGTCGCGCGCGCCCAGCCGCGCGTAGAACGCCAGCGCCGGCGCGTTGTTCTCCAGCACGTGCCAGTCCACGCGGCCCACGCGCTCGCCCACCGCCATCTGCACCCCATACATATTATGAACACTTATTTAAACCAGTTATTATGCTTGTATGTCAAAAAAATATCTTATACCAAACCAGCGTTTTATAAATTCACTAGCTTTTCACTGGTTTTTCATGACACGACATATGAACGAGCTCAAACGTGGTTATCAATTAGCCGTTAAAGAGTGCCATCGTGACTATCGTGAGCCACCTTCCAAGTCGATCATAGGATCCAAGTCATTGACATTTTGTAAATATTATCAAAACAAATGAAGAGGTATAACGTATCGGTTCGGCTTGACAAGCTAGCCAAGCTACGCCGACTAGCTAAGCCGATGCGTTAGATGGCGTGACAATTAGTGATTGAAGAAAAACTTTCATCTTTGAATCCCAGTCTAACCCTGGATCAGATCCTCTCGATAGATTTAACTGCCTACTAGCTCTTGCCCGCAGTTTCGTTCGTGAAAATATTCGATCTTCAAAAAATCGCCACAGCTAAACGATGTAGAAGGCACTGTATTATTAAGTCTAATATAGGCTAACTTATTGTGAAAACCCCGTTAACATCGATTCAGCCTTTTTCTGTGATAAAAACGGACAAGCATTTAAAAATAAAGTAAATTTAAAAAATCATAAACCCAACTGCCTAAAAATACAACTTTAAGTAAAAGCTAAATAGAAAAATATAAGTCCAGAAGTCTAGAATTCTGTTAATATCTCTTTAACAGTCGAGAGCCATCATTGTAAATATGAAAGCCGGTCTAGCTAGAGTATTTGGCAGTAGTGCCGGTAGTCGGCGCGCGCGCACTCGTACCCGGCACAGCTCCCTCATGAGCAGCATGCCGACGCCGCGGCGGCGCGCGCGCGGCCGCACGTACAGGTCCTCCACGTAGTAGGCGCGGCACGTCCAGCTCGAGTAGGCGCGGTTGCACAGCGCCTGGCCCAGCAGCTCGCCGTCGCACTCCGCCACCAGCACGAAGAACCACGCCGGAGATGATTCGAACCCGTCCCTCACTAGATCTAGATCATCCATTATAATTATTTATTTTTCAACACACTCGCTCGTAAAATGGCTCTTATTGCACCCCTTTTAGGTTCATAATGTAGCTTATTACGCACTCGTGCTTTTTACAATACAGTTTTCTTTTAATTTTGGCAATGAGTTTTTATGTCCTAAAAACACTACACATTTTTATGGATAAAAACTTATGACTCTGTGGAGTAAATAAACCGTTTTTATTAATAAAATGCGATACATAAAACAAAAAAACCGGACAAGTGCACGTCAGGACATGCACAATGAAGGCTTCCGGGCCCATTTTAATAGCGAAGATTTATCGTATTCATATCCAATGTAGTGAAACACAAGAAACAAAGTTGTATTTACGGTTGATTTTTAAATCTCAGTATTGAGTTTATTCAGAAACGACGAGCAATTAACTTAACTTTAACTTGGTCGGTGTAGCTCGTGATTTACCCATTTCTCCTGTTATAATTTTAATTGCAATTTCGTGTCATGAGCTAATTCGTGTCCTATTTTTTTTCTAGATTTTCTGCACAGTGTTTCAAGTTTTTACAGCAAGATCTAACTAAAGCCACTTTTTCAGCTTAAACAAGTTCGGGACCCCAATACAAACTGTTTTCCCTTATTTCACACACTTAGAGGTAGAATTTTATAAAACCCTGAAAATTATATTTTTTATTTGTAATGAGTATCCTTAATACTAATATTTATGGCTCTAAGTTGAGATTTTTTTTACCCGTACAAGCTTGCACCCCCTATTTTATTCACTTGGGGGTGCAATTTCACAAAATCCTTCCTTAGTGGATTTTTACGGTATAAAAGGTACCTACTGTCAAAATTTCATGACTCTAACACCAGCAGTTTGGACTATGCGTTGACTCCTTTGTTTTGATATTGCAAAAAGTATCAAAATATGCGACATAAATGGCTGTATCTTTTGATTGCGTTGTCTTAGAAACCTATTTTTTTAACCCCCGACGAAAAAAGAGGGGTGTTATAAGTTTAACATGTGTATCTGTGTGTCTGTGTATCTGTGTATCTGTGTATCTGTGTGTCTGTCTGTGGCAAAGTAGCGCCCAAACTGATGAACCGATTTCAATTTTGTTTCTTTTGTTAGATAGGTATTCTGATCGAGAGTGTTCTTAGCTATGTTTCATGAAAATCGGTTCAGCCGTTTGAAAATCATCAGCTCTTTTGTAGGTAAAAAAGCCACATTCGCGGCCAAAATAAGTAGTTCTGAAAAAAACAGCCTTTTTTATCATGGGGAAATCCTTATGGATACCCGCACGCCCCGGGGGGAGACGTGCGGGTTATGCCGGACTCCTACCGGCTAAAACCCCACGTGGACTTACTCCCGCCTTGCGATAGGGCCACAGGCAAGCTTTCGCACACATCTGTGACCCCATCAGCGGTTGCCCGCGCGAACGAACACCTCCTCCTCACGGTGGCGTGGGCCACACCAGTGTGTAAAATAACGTTGTTGTAACATGGGTGAGCATTGGTTATTACCAAAGAATTTGTAATAATAATTATTACAAATTCTTTGGTTATTACACACTTGACTCCCCCTCTGAAACCTTCGGCTCGGGCTACGAATTAGCCTCGTTTGTAAAGACCAACTTAGCTCACTTGTAACATAATGTACTTTCATGCATGCGTGAAGAGGTTGATTATAATCTGGAATAAAGAACAGGCTATATTTTTATCCAAATAATGTTTATAATGTTTCATAAAAAAATATTGTTATCAGTTAATCAAATCAATATTGAAAGCTAAAAAATTGATGGCGGATATGTCTTTTTGAAAGATTAAGTATGTTAGGGGTGTAAATTTCGAAGTTTTTGGGGTGCTGATTATGCATAATTGCACTTATTTAATAGATCCAAATTGACGGACGCGACGTTTTGAATAATATCAATATTGGTGAAATTTTAGAGGTTTTTGGAAGTGCTTACTATGAATATTGGATTTATGTCTAGATCCAAGATGGCAGACGCATTAAAAAACAACATGAGTGTAATTTTCGGGGTTTGCATGTTTGCTCACATTTGCTTTCGATTGCTTTCATTCACAATTAAATATTACGCGGATGAAATCGCGGGGCACTGCTAATACTTTACATAATCATGGCAGTTGAAGAGGACGGTCAGGGAAAGGTGTTGTGGGCGTATTGCTCGAGTGGTAATTACCGTCGACTGCGAGCTCCGGTCCGCGCGGCACGCCTTCGTACTCGGCCAGCTCCTGCCAACAAACATTACCACACTCTAGGTTTTTGCTGGGATTTTGCCTCAAATCGTTCATCACTGCTTCGTATGTTATTTTGCCTCAAATCGTTCATCACTGCTTCGTATGTTATTTTGCCTCAAATCGTTGATCACTGCTTCGTATGTTATTTTTTCTGTTACATTACAACATTTTTCTGTGCCACGTACAATGAAGGCTTCCGTATCCATTTCAATAGCAAACATTTATCATATCTATTACCAAAGTACTGAATAAAATACAAGAAACAAAGTTATATTTGTGATTTATTTTGACTCTCAGCTGCCAGTGTGGAGTTTATTCAGAAACGACGGATAATAAACTTAGCTTTAACTTGGTCGGCTGTAGCTCGTGGTTTAGTGAAACCACTACTCCTGTTATAATTTTAATTGCAATTTCGAATAGTATCCTGATTATTCCCAGATTTTCTGAACAGTGTTTTAAGTTTTTACAGCAAGATCTACCTAAAGCCATGTTTTCAGCTTCCACAAATTCAGAACCACAATACATGAAACAAATAAATAAAACTGACAATGGGTCCGTAGCCATTTCAATAAGGAAATGACATTTTTGGCTAACTAGCTTGGCAATTAGCAATTATCATCACAATGTAAGAAATGTCGGAATATATTACGTACATTTTGATTAGGTAAATCTTTAAATGTTAAAAATCTCGCGAATGGAATTTTTGATGGTAAAATGTTCCCGTCGAAAAGACCTATTGAACGATACGCCACATGATGGGGTAAATAAAAAAAAATATCCCTCTTTCCATGTTCGGGGAGGTACTTCAAAAAAGTAATGTTGCTACATTTTAAATTATATCTGTAAAAAAATGCGTCAATTTCCGACAAAAACTGTAGAAGTTATGGTACTGTGACAGACTGGGCCGGACGGACGGACCGACCGGAAGGACTGGATGATCTTATAAGACAATTTAGGATAAGGACCCACCACTCACCCTTGGCTTGTTAACCTCCAAAATTATAAATCAAATAGGTTGATCGATAATGGAAGAGGTCAACAAAACTTAACTCCGTCGGTCGAGTTTGTCAGTCATGAGTGTCAGGGACCCTAATAATGTGCAATTTTCCGCGGAACAAATTCGAAACTTCATCTAGACATCCATGTTAATCACATTACAAATAAAGCTTACCAGTTATATGGTTTTATCATGAGGACGTGTAACTCTTTTAAGCGACCGTCTACTTATTTGTTACTCTTTAAATCATTAATTCGGTCTCAATTAGAATATGCCACACCCGTATGGAATCCATTTTACCAGAAGTATAGTGACCAGCTGGAGACTGTGCAGCGGAAGTATCTACGATCTGTTAATTACAAGTGTTCTCATAATTGGTCCTCATATCGTACGCTTTTGAATAGGTTCACACTAACGCCCTTACACTTTAGACGACTGTTTCTTGACCAAGTTATTTTATATAAAATTTGTCACAATAATTATGACTGTAACGAACTCATTAACCAAATCTACATTCGTATACCTAGTCGTTCACAACGTATCCGTAATAATTATAATCATTGCTTATTTGCTCCTAAGATATGCAGAACTAACGCAGGTGAACGTGCTCCTTTACGGCGACTGATGAAATCTCATAACGATAATTTTGCTGAATTTGACCTATTTTCCTTAAAACTGCCTGAATTCAAAAAAATGATTGTTTCTAAAATTGCAATTATTGATAAGTAAACAACCAAACTTGTTATATTGTATAAAACCTACTATCTACTTAAATATATGAACTATATTTACATACTATGTTACTATTTCTGTTGTATTATATTCTGTGCCACTAATAACATTATTTTGTGGATAACGGTGCTGGTTGCGTAATCACTCCTGATGTGTTACTAAATTATTTATACTTAAGCTTTTATTATGCAATTGTTTGTTGTCCTGAATAAATAAAAATAAATAAAAAATAAAAACAAAGCGAATTAAAAATAAAATTCGACACGTGTTTCGCCTCTGAACGAGACATCCTCAGGAAAGTTGGGCTACGAATGAGCGACGAAGTTTTTTTTTTTTTGATATGACTATATGTTGTTGGCCAGAGTGGCCATAACAACTTCACCCGGACAGAGGGCGAGCGCGAGTGTGCTCCAGCCAGAGGGGCAGGGGGGCAGCTAGCTCAAGGGCGCTACAAGGGACACGACCTCGGCTTGGGCCGCTGCCAGAAGAGGTGGCGAGGGTAAATCTACCACCGGATCGGAACGCGACCTCGACTGAGAAGATCTAAGCGACGAAGTGCCGCGCGCACGCCTTATATAAGCGATCAACGGCCATCCCCACTACCCCCGCCACTCGGATGATCAATTGAGCGACTTTGATATTGAAATGAAAATAAATTAAGTAAAGGGGAGGCGTCAAAACTAATCTGTTCGTTCAACAACGTGGCCCTACTCCGCCTAACAATTTCTAAACGCTCCAACACACACCTTATCCTAAATTGTTTTACAATGGATTTCCGCCAAGTAACGCCTGAGTCAATCAATGATCTTATAAGAATCTTCCTCGTAAAGACTACGGAACCCTAAAAAGAATGAAACAAGTATATTTACTTGTTTCATACTTTTTAAAGCGTGTTTACTTATCAGTAGTCCGGTTTTAGTCTTTGAAAAAAAAAACTGTTTTACGTATCCAGAAATAGAGCCGACATTATCGACTAAGAAAAACATATATTTTTCAAAAAAAATATAAATAACATAATTTTGGTTTTCATTGAAATCTGCCACAAGACTCTAAATAAATAAAACAATTTACCTATATTCTCATCTGAAATTATTATAAAAGCGGTTTAAGGTGAAGGCGCCCCGCGAAGTTCAAATTTTTTGAGTTCTTTTAGAAATTTTTCAAAATCTGACAATAATAAAAGACAAATTTTGTAATTCGCGAAAAATACCGTGTGCAGTGCATTTATTAATACATTTATTTTACTCTAAATATTATCACGGTGGATATGATACTAGTAAATCACTAAATATACAAAAATTGCCAGATTATCTGGATAGCTGTCGTTCTTGAAATGTTTTAGAGTAAATTGGATATATTAATAAATGCACTGCACACGGTATTTTTCGCGAATTACAAAATTTGTCTTTTATTATTGTCAGATTTTGAAAAATTTCTAAAAGAACTCAAAAAATTTGAACTTCGCGGGCTACATGGGCGCTTTAGCCTTAAGTAATATTTTTATTAAAAAAAGTACTTATATCGCTCTTCCCTATAGTTTCGGATTTGGCCATCCACGCACCTTGGAACAATTCACCATGCATTCAAAATGATATCATAGATTCGTCAGTGCTTATACTAAACGTTAGTCTACTTACGTAGGTACGTACTTTAAAAAAATGTTTGAACACTTGTTTGAATTATCTATTATTAAATGCAAGGTACCTATGTGGGACATATAGAGTCCCACACTGAGTAGGTATGTAATATAATAGAGGAGACTGTGAACTCACTTGGATCATGTCGAGGACTTGTGTCATGTCTTCGCGAGTAGCGCAGCGCACGCGCACGGGCCCGGGAGGCGCCCGCGCCGCCCCCGCCGCCCCCGCCGTCTCAACGTATTGCTTGTCCATAGCACCGCCGCGCCGCGCCGACCGCGTGGTGCAGTCAGACAGAGTGAAATAAATAAAGTAAGTAACTAAGAAAGGGCAGACTGGCGGAGTGCTGCGCGTGCGCAACGTAAATACATGTCATGGTGATGTCATGTACCTATGTAGATATGTCACATCAGTTCTGTTGTGTCATAGAACGCAGTGTGGGAGGCACGGCTAGGTATAAGTTTCGCACGAGCTAGTTTGCGGTATGGTACATAGATGGCGACACACTGAGAAGTTCCTATAGGTAGTGTTGAGGGCCTGTTGGTTTACCCAAATGCGCCAAGCGAGGAGTGTCCTAATTTATTATGTTTTTTTGTAGATGGCGCTGCGATACGTACGCGGTCTACTTTTAAATAAATCTGATTAGTTATTCTAATCTACATACACACTCTACACAGCTATCAATGATACCAGCTTCAGGCATTTCTCATTGGAGCGAGCCGTAGGAGAGGAGGCTTTGTCCAAAAGGCACTCACAGTGCCTAAGGGTAACTAATAACTAACTATATAGAAAAATATAAATCTGAAAAAGAAAAATTAAGATATCTAAAGCGTAAAGAGAAAATATATTTTGAAAAGACAAAAAAAAATAGTTTTACATAGATAAATGAAAATATAGTAAACCTTGATTTCTTTAAAGACTAGATTTTTAAAAATCTAAGGAATTTACTTTAATTCAGTCATTACCATTAGACGAAAAATCATTAGGTATCTACCGTCACGAATAAAAAAATCAGAGCGCTATATCTCCGGTAGGTACCTATATATTGATGCAATCTATACAAATAAATAAAATTGCAGTGTCTGTTTGTAATATCAAATTAACACCTTTTCACTAAATGCATATGAAAGTACATACGACACATAAAGCAAAAACGCGTTTAAAAAAATTTTTGTCTGTCTGTCTGTCTGTCTGTGTGTTTGTTCCGGGTAATCTCCGAAACGGCTGGACCGATTTTGACGGGACTTTCGCTGGCAGATAGCTGATGTTATAGGTAGTAACTTAGGCTACTTTAATTTTAGAAAAACAATTAGGGTTCCGCGTAAAAAAATAAAACACATGAAATCAAAGAGTATCTCCGAAACGGGTGGACCGATTTTGACGGGACTTTCGCTGGTAGATAGCTGATGTTATAAACATTAATTTAGGCTACTTTTATTTTAGAAAAACAACATTTAAAAAAATGAGAAAATGGGTCCTGTCGTGCGGCCTCAGAACGCGGGAGCGGGCTTTTTTGTTAAGTTAAATTCCACGCGGACGAAGTCGCGGGCTCAGCTAATCATTAATATTTTATTTTGATGAAGTGCGAGGCTTTCCTGCTTAAGATCTCTGGGTCGACTGACCAATGTGGAAGCATGCAGCGTGAGGGTTAGGCGAGTAGGGTTTAAACCCTAAGAAATATTTGCATTACCATCTCTGATTACGGTGATGACCTTTTTTCGGTGCCAACGACAAGTATAATATTATAATACAGTGAATAAATTAGAGTTACATCAGACCACGATATCTTTGAACCTTAAAAAAATCTTTGGTGCAAGTCTGAAGGACACCCATGGTAGTGACTAGTGATGTAACGAATGTTAGATTTACACATTCGCGAATGCGAATAGTTGCCTCCAACATTCGCGAATGCGAATGCGAATCTAATTGAATTTCAAATAGAGGGCGCGTAAAATGTTGTCTTAAATTTTACGCGCCATGTCAAACTAACTGTCACAGTAATTTTATTCAAATAGATACTATTAGGGATAAAGACTGAAAATTGGCACAATAATAGAGTTTATGTACCGCTATTAAACTGTGTATTTAAATATTGAAAGTAAAGTTATTCCATGGTACCTCCGGTGCCTCGGAAGGGGGATGAAAAAAAAAATGTTTACTCACCCCATCGAGTGGGGTATCGTTTAATAAGTACTTATTTTAAAATCATTATGAGGTTCTTTGACATGCAGTGTTTCAAAATTAATTCCCGTTTACGAATCCCCCTCGTAGTGAGGGGAGGCCCGTGCCCAGGAGTGGGACGTCAAAAGGGCTAAATTATTATATATAAATTATTATTATATTACGAAATATTCAGCTTGAAAGTGGTTTTTTTACATGAGTTGCTTGATTCATCATCTAACTCAAGAACCACATTATAAGAAATAAATTGTTATTTATTTTTAGAAATAAATATAATTTATTTAAAACAAACAAACTAAAGTTTGGACTGAGTCTCAAAGCACTGGGCCATTTTGACTTTTTCACAATATATGGCGTAAGCCGTTCGCCATATTGCATTTTGATTGCTGTCATGTCTTTCGTGACACTCACAAGTTAAAGACGAATCGATTGACGTATGTATCATCAAAATTGGCCCACGCGTTTGGTCTCTAGAGTACCACAAAGAAACAAACATACATACACTAGCTAATAAACACATTACCCTCCTATACGTCGCGCAGTAGGGTAAAAAGAGCTGATAATCTTCAAACAGCTGAAAAGGTTTTCTTAAATCATAGCTAAGAACACTCTCGATCAAGAAACCTTTAACTACAACTTATAACACCCCTTTTTCGTCGGGGGTTAAAAAATGTATGCTAAGATTAGATTAATAAAAGCATTACCTACCTAACTAATAAGTACAAGGAATGGACTAAGTGCTAACTCGTGCGTGACTTCTGTTCTGTCTAATAGGTAATTCTAGTGGTGTCATTTATGTTGGTGGCTTTGATTTCGATCCGACTTCGGAACCGGTGGTAGATTTTGACTAGGTACCTATTCATAAGTGATTTGTTGGCTTACATTAATAGAATATTGTTGATTGATTGATGGTTCAGCGCCAACCGGCAGAAACCGGCCACAATGGCCCGTAAGACAGAGCAGAGGGAGGAGGCATCGGTTCGCTAGGAGGAGGAGGTTCGACCCAAGCCGGCCGGGGCGGGCGGCGCGGCGGCGCGGCGGGCGGCTGGGGTCAGGCGTGTCGGCGACGGACGACGGACGTCTTCTGTTGCGTAAGCGAGCGCCGGGCGGGGGCCGGGGCGCGCGGAGCGGGCGGCGCGGCGCGCGGCGAGCTGGCGCGCGCGCTGCTGCCGGACTCGCGCGCTATCGACCGACGCGCGCACGCGCCGCCCGCAGCGCGCACGAAATCCCTCAGCGCCTGTGCTCCGCGTCATCCAGTCCCCCGCGCCCCGCGCCACGCGCCCCGCACCCCGCGACCCGGTGCGCGGTGGTGATGCTCCCGAGTCCCGACCGCGTGACTCCTACCGCGCACACACATGGACCACCCCATGGCCACCACCAAGAGCGAGTACCACTTCGGTGAGTACCCAGCCATAGAATTTGTGAAACTCGTGATTAAGGTTTCATAATTACAGGCGCGAGACGAGTAGGTATCTGACTTTATTGAATAAACGGGATGGTTGCGGATCACAAAACTTATTTAAATCATCTAAATAATATTGATATTAAGTTATACTTAATAAGAAATTAAGAACATAGACTGATAATTATTAAGAACTAGCTGTGCCCCGCGACTCCGTCCGCGTTCTGTTGAAATTTTTCCTGAATTTTCTTTGCTATAAACCTCACGGAGCCCGAGACCTTTCCAACGAATGCAAAACCGTGGAAATCGGTTCGTGCGTTCTGGAGTTATAGCGTCAGGAAGGAAAACCCGACTTATTTTTATATAGTAGATTATTTTGTGCAAAAAACAGCACCTTAGTAAGTAGGTACACTGTTCTAGTAGGTAAGTAAGTACTTGGCAGAAAATACATGTTCACGTCTCCAATCTTAAAAAAAATTCTCAGTAAGCGAGTTATAATGCATCTGAGTTTTATTTATGTTGCTTTTAAGGGTTACATCCCTTACCATAGTTCTTTACCACCTATAGTTATTTATATTATTATTTCTCAAAATATCAATGGGTACATTTTCATTATTTCTTAATTATAGCAATATACCTATTTGATTTATTCTTTAAAAAACATATTTTCATCTATAATATTGTACCATGGTTAACAAAAAGCTTTGCATCAAACCTTCAAGGAGGATCCTAGTTGCCGCCGGTGCCCAGCGCGGGGCGTGCGGACGTCTGTCAGACAGATCACAATATGTCACATTCACATCGCATCGTCACATCCACGCAGCATGAGGCCGCGAGTGGGTTGAGTACCTACAAAGTGATCATTGTTTTACTACTACAATTAAAGACTAGACGCGACAACCTACGATACATAAAAAAGTTTGGTAACGTAACTAGTGGTAGTGCAAAATTTTCTAATCCCAGCTATTGAACTGCCCATGCGCCAGGCCGTCGTCTCTAATAGGTTTAGCTAAATGTTAAGACAATGCTTCATTTTTGTGTGATAAGAGACGGTGCTCAAACAAGATATTCACGACAACAACAGTATTAGAGGGTGGTTGTAATAATCGGATCACACACATCAATTTAATTGTTCTCAGTTATTCTATCTCGCTCCTCCCCTGTGCCCTGTGGAAACACATCTCTTGTAGGTATTTCATCTTCTGCTTTGGTTTCTTACGGTAGACAATTAAGCACTACCGAATCACAGCCAAATCCGGTAGTGCTTAATTTAAACGCTAGTGCTCAATTAAATAATAAATGTTTGATTTCTTCTGATAGGTATTACCATACGAAACCCTCCAAATTTAGTATTTTTGCGCTACAGGATTAACCTGACGGACTATTAAACAATACTTGAAGCAATATTTTGGCATAAACAGCAGCTCCTAATACTTAGCCCACCATTTTTCTGTGGAAAGACAAATGATGTCTCAACCAATTCCAAAAGCGAAAGCGCTGGAATTTCAATTGAATCTGTCTTAGCCTTTGATAAAAGAAGTATAAGCCGGCAAAATCGTAGTTAGTTTTCCAAAACACAAGTTGAAATAGGCATCTCATACGACATGAGTCATAACACATCCTCATTATGAATAAAATAATAATTTACCTCGGAAAGGAAATAAAGCAAAGAGAGAATATGCAGGAGCCAGATAAACAAAAGGTTGGTGTCATGTCGTAAAAATCAATTAAGTATACTAGAGGCTGACTTAGACACATTGACACAAACCGTCAAGGGTCTCCCCGTTTATATGAGATAAACATAACGGGTGTCATTTTAACGAAAACACCATAAGAATAATAGAGAGCCCATAATTTTATATATAACAACAATACTGACAAATAATTAAATACAAACCAAAAAAGTCATGAACTTTATGGAGTTCAATACTTTGTTCCATAAACACATAGTAGAGTCATGACGAATGTACTGAGCGAACTCGCCCGTAGCGCAACCGTTCGTGCGGGTGGGTGCAAGCGACTTCAGCGCGCGCGCCGATCTGCGCCTTGTGCTCGCGCACTAGAGCCGACGTCGACGCGCGGCCGCGCACCACTTGCGCCCGTTCGTTCCACATAGTTTCTTATCACCATAGTACGCACACCATTTTTATATGCTGTGTACCAGTTTGAGCTCACGAAGCCGCTTCACTTTCTCGCAATACCTCGCACTTACCTACGCTGCGAAACTAAAAGATGCGGCTGGCGAGCGACATGGGCATATGTGGATCGATGTGGATGCCTTCGCCGCTCCACAACAGAGCTCTCGTCGGACTCCGGCGAGGCCGAACCGGCATCAGCGCGAGACACGCGGGAGTCGGAGCGGTTTATCATTCTTATGCGATTAGATAAAGCGTACCGTGGCTGGCGCGGCGCGCGCGGCAGTAGGGTGTTGCGCGCCTGGCCCGTCGCCGGTGCCCGGCCCGCGCAGGCGCGGCGGCGAGCTTCCTTGTTATTGTTAGCGAGTGTTGACCGCGTCGCCGCCGCCGATTCTGACCCGCTTTCTGCCACACACCTGTGCCGTCTCTGCGCCGCCATTCTGCTGCACATTGCATTTTCCCGTAGCATTATTTTATCTAGATCGTAACGAGATGCCGCCACGTCGCGAGGCGAGTTATGGCGACAACGCTGCGTAAGTATTCGACTTCTTCAAAATTGGTTCCTTAGTGAAGAAGAGCGCACCTCATGGTCGTTCTGTTGGCCCTCGTTGTTGTAGTGGATAGAGTGTGCGATGTGAGCGGGCGGCCCCGTAGCGCGGATGACGACGTGCGTGGGGGCACTTCCGGCAGCGGGTGATAACGCGGTCACTGTCGCAGCAAGTGCTCCCAACCGAACCGCCACAAAACGTGCCGATATGCCAGAATATGTAGATGGACCTCTTCTATGAGTACATCATAAAAATAATTTATCTCGATCCTCTAAGCTCCTGGCGCCGCTCCACCAGCTGGTTCTGGTAGCCAACAGGTCAGCAAGTTCTAGTCTTTACTGACTTGTTTGAATACATTATATACCTCGTACTAGTAATATTTGATGTGATCCGCGTCGGAATGATGAAAAGTGTGATAAAGTGAAACACTATAGGTGCACGCACGATATAGCACGTAGTTGAATCCAAGGCAGATAACAATTTGCCGCAACGCGAACGTGCACACGGTGAATTTGACAAAGGTGCGTGGACTGGATGGCCCAATCATATTCATTTATTTCGAATTCCACATTGTAAATTATAAAGTACCTATGAGCACCGCACTTACTTCACATCCTACGTATTTTAGGTGGTTCAATTGTGAACCCAGCGGGGCACAGTAAACATAATACCTAAGGACCTACGAGAGGGGGATATTGTATATGTAGTAAGTACAAATGTATATAAATAAATACCGGCCAAGTGTGTATTGGGCCACGCACAATGTGGGGTTCCGTAGCCATTTCAACAACTAAATTTTATTAACTGGTTTTATAAACTTGATATTAAGTTCAAGTTGAAATTCATATCAAATGTCAAATGCTATAGTCCCTTGGAAGATCAAAAATAAATCAATCAAAAGATACTTCCATTTATGTCACTTAGGTATTTTGATAGGTACTTGTCGTAAATGCACTTATCAAAATCAAAGAATCAACGCAAAGCCCAAGAAATACACCTTAGTATATAAAATATAAAATAGGGGTTGAAAGTTTGGATGGGTGAAAAAAGAACTCAACTTAGAGATGTGGAAAATACTTAGTATTAAGGTTAGGTACCTACCCATAACAACTACAAGTAAAAATAAGATTTATCAGCGTTTTGTTAAACTACAGCCCTAAGGGTGTGAAATAAAGGAATTTGTATTGGAGTCCCGAATTTATTTAAGCTGAAAACGTGGGAATCGAACCCGCACCTACCTGGTGCCGTGAGCCAAGCGGCCTACGCTCGAACCACTACGCAAAGCGGATTTGAATGCAGAATGTAGTCCTGTAGAAGAGGAATGGGTTTGCCGTGGACTTACCTAAACACATTGTCAGTTCGTGTGATAGATAATAGGCAGTAGTGATGTAACAAATGTTGGATTTTTGACATTCGCGAATGCCAATGCGAATATTTGGCTCCAACATTCACGAATGCGAATGTTGACTTTCAAATAAATCTAACTTGAAAATTAAAAAAAAATCCCGATGCGACAACTTTTTAAACTACAAAAGAGCTGATAATTTTCAAACGGCTGAACCGATTTTCATGAAACATAGCTAAGAATACTCCCGATCAGAATACCTTTCTAACAAAAAAGCAAACTTAATATCGGATCATCCTCTTGGGTGCTACGATGCACAGACAGACACATAGATACACATGTTAATATTATAACATCCCTCTTTTTTCATCGGGGCTTAATAAAGCGCGCAAAATGTTAGACATTTCGTGTCAGCCGAACATAGCCGAACCCAAACAGGTCGAAAGTACGAAGTTAGTCACATAAAGTTAATTCGAAGAGATTTGTTTTGATATGAGGGTAGTGTAGTATTATTGCATTAATCAAATTTAATTGATATTAAATTTTATTGAATATGTTAATATTTTAATTAGACTAACAAGAACAATAGAGAAAAATCCTATTTATAATATAGTTGCCTACCTCAAGACAGTAAAAACTTTTTTTTTTACTTATTTCAAATATAAGTAAATAAGTGCATTATGTACAAGTAAGCTAAGTTGATCATGACATTACGATCGAGGCTGGTTTGCAGCCAGAAACTAACGCGAGGGCTGTGATGGAGCCAAGGTGTGTAATGAACAATGCTCACGCATTTCATACGAGATTTTACAACAAACTTGCGAGTACAAAATATTTAAAATATTACAATTTTAATTGAAAAAAATCACAGTTCACGAATTTGTTGAAGACTTAGAGAATTGCAGGATGATTGAAAAATAAAACAAGATAACGTGCCGTAAGTTTTTAGGGTTTCGTAGTCAAACTCGGAACCCTTATAGTTCCGCCACATCTGTCCGGGTCTCTGACATCACAGTAATTTTATTTAGAGATTATTCGGGATAAACTACTGCAAATTGGCCCAAAATAGAGTTTATGTACCGCTACAAAACTGTGTATTTATATTGTGAAAGCAAAGTTATTCCCTTGTACCTCCCTTACTTAGAAAGGGGAGTGAAAAAAAATGTTTACTCACCGACAGTTTTTTTAATATTAATTCCCGTTTACGAAATATTGAGCTTCAAGGTCGCCCTTTTTTACGTGAGTAGCAAGATTCATCCTTTGCCTTAGAACAACAAATGATAATTTTATGGCCCTTCTATTGCATTAGGTCCCCACCTGTAATGATAGTTTAAGGAGTTTGTGTGAATCCTACTAATATTATAAATGCGAAAGTTTGTGAGTGTGGATGTATGTATGTATGTATGTATGTATGTTTGTTACTCCTTCACGCAAAAACTACTGAACGGATTTGGATGAAATTTGGAACACAGATAGATTATAACCGGGATTAACATATAGGATACTTTTTAACCCAATAATCCAATACTACGCGGATGAAGTCGCGGGGCACAGCTAGTAAATAAATAAATAACATTATAAATGGTTTATTATAGGAAATAAATAGTTTATTACTTTTAATTATTTTTTTTAAAAATCAAAAGTTTGGACTAAGTCTCAAACCCACGCTCCACTTGTTGTGGACCCAGTCTAATCACGACTTAATTATTTGAATTAAAACTAATAATAAGACGTTTTCATATGTCCAAAAAGAAAATAAAGGTTTATGACACTTTTGCTTAAGATGTCTATGAATGCCACTTTAATAAATTTAGTAACAGAATTTCTTACTATTATATTTATACGGTAGCCAATAGTTTATTAATTTCGCAGAAATTCATAGGTTACGAGAGCCGCCGTTTCCAATGCTACATATCAATAAAAAATACATGACTTTTATTTTTAGGGTTCCGTATTATCGAAAAGTGGCGGGATGTCTACGGAACCCTATACATATAGTATGCGTAGTCCGACATGCATTTGGCCACTTATATTTATCTATGGGTCTGGCAAAGCCAGATATATTTATTTCTAATATTTTAATAAACATTGTTTAGGTATTTATTTTATAAAAATGTTTACTATTTTTGGATTCTTAACTAAGATTTAAAAAAATGTAAATTCGATAGCACTAGTGCGTAATAAGCTGCTTTATGAACCTAAAAGCAGTGCAATAACGGCCACCCTACGAGCAAGTTTGTTGAAAAATATATAATTCTCACTAGTTGTATTAAAATTTCATTTCCATGTACTTCCTTATTGTTTTTCAAAAACATTCGCCAAACATTCGCATAGATTCTTGCGAATGCGAATGCGAATGCGAATATTCGTTACATCACTAATAGGTAGTATGCATGTGAATAGTGATTGAGCCTAGCTGGTGCCTGCACTAATAACATTCGAGACGGCATTTAAGGTTTGCTGCTCTCTTTGATTACTCTTTTCAATTAATAAAAGATGGTGTACATTCTCAGGAACAGCAACAGAATGTGAGCAGGCAACACCATTGTCACTAAATAAGTACCTAAGTAAATAGTAATCAAATCTCACTCAGACTTAAATATTTAAATTAGATAGCTAGTTTAGTGAGGTGTGCATAAACGTACAATTAGGTCGCCGCTAATAAAAGGTTTTCAGTCAAGTGTGTGTTCAAACTTCAAAGAACTATCGCAGGCCGAGCATTTCAACGTGAGGAAACTAACGCCCGAGTCCAATATTCGAACCATAGGTAGGTAGGTTAGGTACTTATCCGTTTTACCCATCTTGAATCGAAGTTTCAATCTAAAAATCACTTTAGTCGTTTCAGTAACCGATCCACGGGTTGAATGAAATACGTATCAGACTTCGATCGTATACCAACCATAGCGGTACCTAGGTACTAAATTGTCTTGAACTTCTTTTAGTACACTAATTTACGGTACTTACCTACTGTTAAAAAATTAAACCGACTTCACAACCACAAATAGGCATTCAAAAGCGAAAATAAATTAATATACCTACTTAATAAATATATATACGCGCTACGCTACCCACTCATCTATTAGAAGTCGGTGCCAGCCAAGCCAAGTAGGTAGTAGATAGATACTATGAATGTAGTAAGAAGTAGGTAGATACTTAATAATAATAATAATATAATAATAATAAAATTTATTGCCAAACACAATAATTATTCTTAATCCTAGAATATGGCGCCACCCAAACTAGGCAAATGCCTGTATCTTGGGTGTCAAGTTTAATTTATAGATGGGTTTAATTTAAATTAACATTTTGATGTGGGCAAACTAAAGTAATACAAAAATTGTAAGAAAAAGGGACAATCCAGTTATGTAAATCAAAGTTTAAATATAAAATTTAAAACTAGTAATTATGTTAAAACATAGAAAATATAATAAAATAAACATAAAATAAACATAATATTTAAATCTCATTAAAATGTTGTAAAAAGAGTACTACAATTTGAAGAAAAACTAAAACATAAAATTCTACAAATAAGATAACTCTAAATTGAAAATTTAAAAACCCCCGATGCGACGACCTATTCATCAAATGTATAATGTACCTAGTTCTTCCAAATAATGAAGTTAGCGCGATTTGCGTAGCTCCCGTAGCTCAGTATCCATAACTCATCTCGCAAATTCATCTGCTACAACTAGTTTCGATGCCAGATTATGAAAGCGCCATTTACATAATTTGTTTTGGCTTCCTCATTTATAATCTGATGTACAATAATCAACAGAAAATCTGTGTAAAAGTATGAGACATTATTTTGTTATGACATTAGAATAGACAACGAATCTAAATATTGATGCCACGGAGGTTTAATTCCTAGTAAAATATTATCAATTATGATTCAATTTGATGTGATAACTCTGGTTGAGGCGGACGGGAGCAGCCCAGGGGAAGAATTTTCAATAACGCTAAAATTATTTTAAATTAGATTTTTTTTTTTATATTTTTTCTCAATGGCGGAGCAGCGCCCTCTAGAATTATTATAGCGTCATACATTCCATGACCATTAACAAAACAAACAAAATTTTACGCATGCGCGTATCCATCATTTGAAACGTGACTTATGGAACGTCTTTAGTTCATACACAAATCTCATATAAAAATTGATAAAATATACATTTTTTCCAGAATTAGGGAAACTTTTCAAATTTATAATATTGTAAAAAGCCAGTTCAGACTATTACGATCATTTAAAAATATAATAAATCGAAATCCAATAATCACAAATTTCGAATGGATTAGAGCCGTGGGAATTGGTTTTGGCCGTGAATGTGGCTTTTTTAACTTACAAAAGAGCTGATGATCTTCAAACGGCTGAACCGATTTTCATGAAACATAGCTAAGAACACTCTCGATCAGAATACCTATCTAACAAAAGAACCAAAATTGAAATCGGTTCATCAGCTTGGGCGCTACGTGGCTACAGACAGACACACATTATGATTACAGATATTATATTACACAGATACACAGATACACAGATACACAGATACACATGTTAAACTTATAACACCCCTCGTTTTTCGTCGGGGGTTAAAAAAGACGAATTAAAATAAAATTTGAATGTTTGTATGTCGTTGTATGATAGATCATAGAGCCAGTTTTTAACTAATTTTGAGCAGATGAAGTTGTTACAATTCTTAATTGGTATTCGTTTGATTACTTGATTATAAGTATGTGATAAAGAGAAAGATCGACTTCGCCGGGCGATTTCAGAGATAGTTCTGGGAAGAGGAATATTATAGGATCTCTTAGCTATAAGATCTTGGTAGTCTGGCCGCAATTTTACCTGCCTGTGCGTTTTGATCGTTGCATTTAGAATGAATAATTGACGGACACGCAGAACCTTAAATTCTTTGTATAGGTCGTCAGTGGGGAATCTAAAAGGTTTCCTTAGTGTGACTTTTAAGAGGGCACGTTGGGCTCTTTCAATTTGCATGAAATAACTTTTTCCCGCACTACCCCACACCGTAATACAATATTGTATTATGGATTAGCACAGAGATATCTTTTAGGTAGTATCTATCTACTACCTATTAGACTTGGCTGGCTGGCAGTTGGCACCGACTTTAAATACATGAGTGGGTAGCGCTTATATTTATGTATTATATTAATTTATTTACGCTTTTGAGTACCTATTTGTGGTTTTGAAGTCGGTTTAATTTTTTTCTTAATAATAATTATTTTACCCTTTTTTGTGCAAAACAAGTTTTAATTTTAAAAAGTTCTTAAGTACAAGCTTGTATGATCTAGCAGCCACGTCATGACAAAGTGTATAACGAGCTACCACAATTAAAGGCATCTACGAAAAAAAAGCATAGGTATCTATCTGTTCTATTCACTGTTGAGGACTTGAGCAGTTCCCTCGCCGGAAGTCAACCCTGGGTGCATCAGCCATAACATGATGGAATTTAGAACAGGCTATTATGGTTATACTTACTTAAATTCAATTACAAAATGTTGTGTCTGTACTGTACTATTCACCGGTGAGGAGTTCCCTCGTTGGAAGTCAACCCTGGGTGCAGCAGCCATGTCATGATGAAGCTTAGAGATTACTTACAGTAAAGTCCATTTACTTACAACATTTCATGTCTTTGCTGTTCGCCGTTGAGGACTTTTTTTTTTTTTTTTCTGGGAGGAAATCTTCCAAAGATCCCCAGGCCTGTTGTGGGAAAGGCCTGGGGTATGTGGGATTCTTACCGCCTTCCGCATTCTTGCCGCCTTCCGCACGTCAGAGGGACTCCGGGCCCTCCCGACAGAACTCGCCGGTGCCCCTCATGTGCCGCGCTCCCTCGCGGGAGCTCGCCCCGGGGGAGCAGATGGTCGCTCCCCCTGCACCCTCGCAGTGCACGGCGGCGGGGAGCCACGCCCGCCGCCGTCCTCCTCAGGGTCGTCGTCGTCAGGGAACGTCCGGGGCCCACACCCTGGACGTTCTCGACCCCAAGGGTAGCCCGTTGTTTTGGGCCCTGGGCATCAGGGCCGGGGGGCCCCGACGTGGCGCAGCACGGCGCCTACGTCGGCGAGCGGGATCGGCTCTCTCCCGATCCCGCTCGGCGGACTCCTTCTGGGACATGACTGTCTCGCAGAAGGAGGCCACAGCCCCCCACGCCGCTTCCCCGGACAGCATAGCCGATACTACGCTGCCCAGGGAGAGGTCTGATCCGATCCGCTCCGCGTCCCACGCGGGACACGCCTCGAGCGTGTGCTGGGCGGAATCCTGGTCTACCTGGTAACCTAACGTAACCTAACCTAACCTCCTGACTCCATCATCAGATACGCCTAATAGTACCAGATTATTGCATTGTTAAGTACTAAACTTACTTCTTCTTCGTCGTTCCCTCACTGCTGAGGATCGTGACCATATATGATCTGTCTCCATTTGCTCCTGTCCTGCGCCATATCAATAGATCGTTGTAGAGTTTCTCCTGTTGCCTCTACAATACTCTTAACCCATCGCTTTGGAATTCGACCTCTGGAGCGCTTCCCCTGCATCTGTCCCACGATCAGCTGCTTCTCCAGCTCATGCCTATGCGACCGCATTATATGTCCAAAGAAGCTTAGTTGACATTCTCGGCATACAGAGGTAAGTCGTTTTTTAATTTGGAGCTCTTGTAAGATGGATTCATTTGTTCTCCTGGCAGTCCATGGTATCCTTAGCATTCGCCTCCAGCACCACATTTCAAAAGCGCTTATTTTACTTACGTCTCGACTTTTGAGGCACCAGGTTTCAGCACGGTACAGAAAAATAGAAAACACCAAGGAATCCACTAAGCGTATTTTGGTGACTCGGCGTATACCCTTGTTCCTCCAGATCTTCTCGAGGCTTGACATTGCGCTTTTAGCCGTTCCTATACGACGTCCCAGCTCATTAGTACAACCTCCTTCGTTCGTAATGAGGGAACCCAGATAAACGAATTGATCTACTTTTTCGTAGTCTTGGAGGGCTAGTGATGGATGAAGTTTGTGTCCCCTATCTACCAACATTATTTTAGTTTTTGAGGCGTTTATTTTGAGGCCGAGTCTAGCACTTTCTCTTTCTATCCTTGCGAGGAGGGCAGCTAGCTCCTCTTCACTAGATGCAACTACGGTTGTGTCATTTGCATATCTCAAGTTGTTTATTTTACGTCCCCCCACAAAACTAAACTTACATAAGTATGCAAAAATTCAGCGCCCGATGCGCCGAAACTACACGATGTTGTAGGTAAGGTAGGAAGGTAAGTATAGGAGCAATGCAGCTATGTTAGTTTCGCTAAGCCATTTATTTAGGTGAATAAATACCTACCTATTTACCTACTAAGTAAGTACTTACATATTATGTTGAACTCGTGACAGCCTAGTGTTAAACTTATTATTGGGACAATAACAGTTTTCCAGTTTCGTCTGTCAATGCAAATAGTGCTAGAGACGACGCGACCGCTGGCGATAAGCGGCGCCCTCGGCGACCCCGCTCCCCCCACACCACGCCCCGCCGCGCACCCGCCGCGCGCTCGCCGCTCGTGGCCACATAGCCACATACTTACTTACACACAACAACCAATGAAAAATGAAGTCATACTTAAGTAAATAAAATAAAATAAGTAGGTAGCTGCTTACTTAGTAAGTAAGTACTTAAGTATATAACATACTATCATAACGGCACGATCACGCAGCCAGCGCCAGCGCTCGGCTCTGTTCTGCGTACCGATACCGGTGCGGTGCGCCGCGCGCCGTGCGTCGGACGTGCCCAAGCGCCCGCGCCGTGGCGCCCTCCGGCCTCGGGCATGTTTCCAAACCGGCGAACCTATCGGTACGTGACGTAGATCTCGATTATCGATCGATACGATGGATTGCGACACGCGCGCCGCCCGCGCCGCCGCCGCCGCGCCGCTCGCCGCGGCCGCCGCGGCCGCCACTTGTTATGCACCTAATTGTACACATGTAGGTACCGCCTCTGTTATGGCAGAACAGAATGTTTATTGCACATGCGACCATAAACTGTTTAGTAATAACACATCAATAATACTTACACCAAATACTTACACATTTTAAAATACTTACACCAAATTCATATCACGCTCAGGAACCCAATAATGACGCGCGTGAAATGCCCACTAAGACTATGCCGACACAGTGAATATGCTTACCTAGCCTAGGCACCTACATATTTTCTGATATAACTATTTACCTAAGTAAGTAGGTATCTAGTTGCTTGATAATCTTGAAACGTCTGATCGGCTAACTCTAGTTTATGGGTAGTAGGCACTCTAGGCATGGGCACCTACTTATGAGGTTACATAGGTACTTTTACCTAATTATTATTTGCTCAATAAGAGCTTGAATCTACCTAAGTAAGTACCTATTTCTGACCGTCCGGCGGCGGGGCGTTCTGCCGATAGGTACTTACCTATTTACTGTGAAAGACACGTTAAATTTTCCATCAAGGATCCTGATTCCAGACATCAAGCTGCCATGCCTCGGCGACTGTAGGTAATTAGTGTTCGGCGGTGTTTGCTCTCACAACAAACAACACTGAGTAGGTAGGTGTAGGTATTTACTTGCACTGCATTCATTTAATGAGCACACAACATATTAGTTAACACCACTAAGTATCTGTACTTCAAAGTCGGACCACTAAGTACCTACCTACACACTGGGGATCTTCCAAATCCCTTTCGGCTGAGTTACCTACTTATTTACTATTCCGGTGGACCTAGGTAGGTATCATCTGGAGAAAACCGCTGAATTCTCAAATGCCCTGATTTATCCATGAGTAGTCCTGTACGAGCATGCACGTACACTTGCTGAAGCAGCAATCACACTTTGACCCAAATGTTCACAGTTACGCTAATTATATTGCAACCAAAATCAGTTCGTCATCGGTCATCAAGCAAACCGCACGTTCTCACTCCTCATTAAATTCACTCCCATTACTTACGTTTAATGTCAGGTTTATAATATACTTAAGTACTTACCTAACAACTTTTATCAGCTATATCAGTGTTTCCTTAGACTAAACAATATGTTTCTATCAGCCCAACCCCTATCTGACAAATTAGTACGGGCATCCCCTAACAAGTCCAGTGCTCGCGATAGGTAAGTAATAGTCGAGGGAGGCATATTGCTATTTAAGTACCTAAATAGGCGCCGGATCAAAATGTAGGCAGGTACCTAGGTACCTAAATGTATTCGCGTGCGAGAATAGGTAAGTACCTACAATTCTGAAGTGGAAACTACCGCTAGTTTGCACGCGCGCCGCCGCCCGTCCCGCCGCGCCGCCCGCGCCGCCGTGCAGCGCGGGGTTGTGCGGCAGCGGCAGCCGGCGAACGGGTAGGTACCTCGAGCTGGCACTGTTCTTGGTATCCTCAGTTACCCTTACCTACAATAGCAGGCGGCGCGGCGTGGAAGCTCCGCCGTTGGGCTATAAGTAGGTACTGTTATCGCAGAGCCGAGCTATCTCGCGAAATGTCTAGTTATCTCATGAATGGGGCAGAGATAAAAGTTCCTCGTGTAAAGCTGCAGCCCCCCTAGGTGCTGGCAATGTTTTTATCTACCAGTGCTCTGGTCCGTCGGTGTCCAGAACTAGTGATCGCGGCCGCGGCATCACGGTAAGTACGCCATGCCTGCCTCGCTAGCGGGCGGACGCGGCGCGGGCGCGGCGCGTGGTCGGCTTGTACGAATAGGTAGGTAGGTATTTTGTGATTGTGGGGAATCATACCGATCCGACCGAATCATGATACCGTATCGTGAACAGGCGAGCTTTCTATCTATGTATATCTCATCGTGTCGGTAGACATTTCAATCTATACAAATAAATAAAATTGGAGTGTCTGTTTGTAATATCAAAATAACACCTTTTCACTAAATGTACATGAAATTACATACGACACCTATAGCAAAAACGCGATTTAAATTTTTTTTGTCTATCTGTCTGTCTTTCTGTCTGTCTGTCTGTCTGTCTGTCTGTCTGTCTGTCTGTCTGTCTGTGTGTTTGTTCCGGGTAATCTCCGAAACGGCTGGACCGAAATCGACGGGACTTTCACTGGCAGATAGCTGATATTATAAGGAGTAACTTAGGCTACTTTAAATTTAGAAAAACAATTAGGGTTCCGCGTAAAAAAATAAAAACACATGAGCTCAAAGAGTATCTCCGAAACGGCTGGACCGATTTTGACGGGACTTTCACTGGTAGATAGCTGATGTTATAAGCAGTAACTTAGGCTACTTTTATTTTAGAAACAAAAAAAAATGGGTCCTGTCGCGCGGGCTCAGAACGCGGGAGCGGGCTTTTTTGTTAAGTTAAATTCCACGCGGACGAAGTCGCGGGCTCAGCCAGTACATAATAAACTTAATTAATGACAATAAACATATTTTAGTCGCATTCGTTAGTGTGTGGTGTGAGCGGGGTGGGCGCGGGTGGCGGGTGGCGGGTGGCGGGACACTGTTGACGAGCGCGCTGGCGCTGATAACACTGGCCCGAACGACCTCCGGCCTCTGCGCTTAAAAAGTATTT
Source organism: Notodonta dromedarius (assembly GCA_905147325.1). Taxonomy (NCBI): domain Eukaryota; kingdom Metazoa; phylum Arthropoda; class Insecta; order Lepidoptera; family Notodontidae; genus Notodonta; species Notodonta dromedarius. Next base: position 13,815,572 of record LR990163.1, on the reverse strand, counting down.
ATATCATTATTTTGTTTAAACGTCCATCCCTCCCTCAAGAATTTTACTTGATAATATTACATGGGTACTTACCTAATGTTGGATAGGTAAGTAAGGTTTCACTAGTAAAACCTAGATAGGTAAGTATATCAAAAATATGTATACTTACATGAAAATAGTAAGTACCTACCTAGTTAGCTCACTTACATCTATAACTTTTCAAACAATCACTCTCAGCGCTCGTCGCTAGATGGCGCTACTGCATACACGAATGACGAAAATGAAGTTGATGTGATTCTGAATGAAAAAAAAAACATAAAGGACCACCCGCAACACAGCGTATCAGCTGATTCCCTTCCTGCTGCGTGTTAAATAAACGATAAGTGCGAAAGTGATAGCCATCCGCGGCGCAGGCGCAGGTGATAGGCGCGGACGCGGTCTCCTGAGGACACTCGCGCGTGTGTCATGTCACTGGTGATAGCTCGGAATCTCGTCTAAGTACCTACCTACAATACTTCACAATAAACTCGCCTGCCCTTGTGACGACGACATCTGTGAACATGCTTCTACGGAACATAGCGAACACTAGCCAGTCATTTAGGTACCTTCCTACCAATCCGCTATCACTTAGGTAGGGTAAGTTCGCTAGTTCTCGACCAATTAGTGGAGTTGGCAAGTTTGGGAAGCGAAACAAAAATGTTCTAGTAACATTATTGATAAATAATCTATTTAAGTCTACTTCTTATATATTCTATTTTAACAAAAACTAAAGATTTTAATATTAAAGACTATTATTTATTTTATATTTAATTTAAAAAATGAAAAAGGCTATTTTACCAGTTATCGACCACACAATCTAGTTTACTACCATCTACTTACGAGTTTTCGACCACTTCCTAAAATTAGAGATTCCATGGCACTTTTTTGTATCACTCTTCGAGTTTACTTGTATTTTAGTCATAAATGGTATTCCGTAACGTTGAAGACGCTTGTGATAAGTATTCAGGCACCGAATAAGCGTACAGACCCATAAAAAGCCTAGCAAGGTATTTGTTGAGCAGCTTTAAAACAATTTTAAAATACGGCCAACACTTGTGCTGAACGAGCCTGCCTTCTTGCCGCCGGTCAGTGGGAATCATGTTTGTGGCTACAGGCTCTACCGTCATGAATCATCGGGACCATCCACTACTTTCAGATTAGCAGTATTGTCTTACCAAGCGCAGACAGACTGCAAACCGGAATGAAGTGGAATTCACGTGCTTTGTGCCACATCGCTGTTGATGCGGGGAAACTATCGACCGGCGTGGGCACCATGCTCTCCCATGTTAAAAGAGCGTGGGGAGAATATCGCTGCTTTCACGGCACTCCAACATTGACATCATCTGTCGGGCTCTTGCCACTTACTTTTCGGCTGGTTACAGACTTGTGTTATTTCGCGTGGTAGTGGTGGGAGACCAAACGTTATGATACTTATCCCTTGTAAGATGGGACGGGCTCTGTAATGAGACGCAAAACGTGTCGCTACCTGGGCACCGTCCCACTTTCGGAAATCTAGCGTTAAAGCTAGTGGTGCCACTGCTTACACGGGGCCCTTCAAACGCCGCAAATAATATCAATCTTGATCAAGGTGTATAATATTTAAGCCGTTTGAGGACTCTCGTACCAAAGGTCCGAGGCTCCCATTGCATTTTTAGCGATTTGGGAGAGTAGCTGGTTGAGGAAATTGGTGACCAGTTGGCTGGCTCATATTTAGAGAAAATAAGCTTTTTTTTTATTCGGAAAACTTACAGTATTTTACTTCTACATAGCAACTACATAAATAACTTATCACTACGAGTATTAATCAGTTTTCGCGGATTACTAGCTGATTATTGCTTATCTGTTTTACACTAGACAGTGTATAATATATCTAATTATAATAAAAGTTTAATTTTAATACAAGTAAATTAAGTTAAAAAGTTATGTTAAAAATTAAATTAAAAGGATAAAAAGTTAAAAACCTTCGAACAATAATTGAACCGTATCAAACCAATTCTTGGTGATATTGCGTTTAAAAGTAGTTGAGGTAGTGTTAAAGATATCTAAATGCGGAGTATCAATCAGTTTGTATTCAGGAGCTCTCATGAAAAATATTATAGCTAACAATATTATAGAAAAATAGTTAGTAGCACTTTTAAGAATGTGGAATGGAGTAGGTTTTCGGAATGTTCTTGCGGGAACCTGTATGAATAGCCCAGAAAGCAAATGTGGCGAATCCATTTTAGATTGCGCTATTTTTATTAGGAACGAGATATCTGCTATTCTCCTCCTTTCCTTCGTGGAGTGGAATCATATGGTGTCTCTTACATCTTCTCTCATAACTCGCGTCATAAGTTTTAGACCTATACTGAAGATATCTCATAAATTTACGTAGCTTTCTCATAAATCTTAGTTTAGAAATAAAAATGGTCAAGAACTGGTATACACTCGCCGTAGCTGGTTTCATTCTCGACCATTCCGAACCGGTGGTAGATTCTGACTATTCATAAATGCTTTGTTGGCTTACGTGAATAAATTTTTTTTATAAAAAACTTAAACCGACTTCAAAAAAACCTAGATGCACTAAACAGCTAGAAATAACCAGATACCTAACTAACTAGATACCACATAATTTCGTTAATTTGGAGTCAGTGCCACTACCTTTACACTAGGACTTCTAGGTCCCTACCTACCCTTACTTACTTGAATAGGCACCGACTCCAAATTAAAGAAATTATGTGGTATCTAGTTAGTTAGGTATCTAGTTATTTCTAGCTTTTTAATGCATCTAGGTTTTTTGAAGTCGGTTCAAGTTTTTTATAAAAAAAAAAATCACGATTTTTAGTGGTAAACTACTTATCGAATTGCTGGCAACCGTAAACAAACAGCCCATATCTCTCAAACTACTGAACCTACTTTTATGAAATTTTTATGGTATCACCAAGGGATTCTGAAAATCAAGGCCACACATAGTATACCACTTATACCAATATATGGCACTTATAGCCAGAATGCATCTCATGACAATTCCACCAAGCCCAAACACGACTAGGTTACATTGTGTTATTACGGAGTTCCGGCGCCTACCTTCCAGTTTCTTCATCATCTGATGATGAAGCCGGAAGGTAGGCAGTTGACTGGGACTATTTTAGTGACCGCAACCACCGCTGAAAAGTCGCAGGAAAGCAAATCACGCAATTTCGTTTACTTGGATGCTGTATTTTTTCCAGTTATTTTGATTTTAAAGCCAAACTACTGAACCGATTTTGATGAAATTTTTATGGGACCAATCTGCACGGAAGTCCTTTCAAATGCAAAGTAACAAAAACTATTTTATGGCTTTGAACCTTATGGCTGTGTGCATTGTAATAGCTAATTTAATTTCCTACCAAGTAAGACTCATCCTATTATAAACTACAGATGCGGTAAATCACTCGTGGTCAAAAAAACTCAAAACTCAAAATTGCTTTTCAACCGACTTCAAAAAGAAGGAGGTTATCAATTCGTGTGCATGTTTTTATTTCTTTTTTAATGTTTGTTACCTCATAACTCCGTCATTAATAAACCGATTAGATTTTTTTTTTTTGCATTTGAAAGGATGTCCGTGCAGATTGGTCACATAAAAATTTCATCAAAATCGGTTCAGTAGTTTGGCATTAAAATCAAAATAACTGGAAAAAATACAGAATCCAAGTAAACGAAATTGCGTGATTTGCTTTCCTGTGACTTTTCAGCGGTGGTTGCGGTCACTAAAATAGTCTCAGTCAACTGCTTACCTTCCGGCTTCATCATCAGATGATGAAGAAACTGGAAGGTAGGCGCCGGAACTCCGTAATAACACAATGTAACCTAGTCGTGTTTGGGCCCGGTGGAATTGTCATGAGATGCATTCTGGCTATAAGTGCCATATATTGGTATAAGTTGTATACAATGTGTGGCCTTGATTGTCAGGATCCCTTGGTGATACCATAGACATTTCATAAAAATAGGTTCAGTAGTTTGAGAGATATGAATTCGATAAGTAGTTTACCACTAAAAATCGTGAAACAGAATCTACACAAATACAAATAAATAAAATTGGAGTGTCTGTTTGTAATATCAAAATAACACCTTTTCACTAAATGCATGAAAGTACATACGACACCTATAACAAAACCGCGATTAAAAAAAAAAATCTGTCCGTCTGTCTATCTGTCTGTCTGTGTGTCTGTCTGTCTGTATGTCTGTCTGTCTGTCTGTCTGTCTGTCTGTGTGTTTGTTCCGGGTAATCTCCGAAACGGCTGGACCGATTTTGACGGGACTTTCACTGGCGGATAGCTGATATTTTAAGGAGTAACTTAGGCTACTTTAATTTTAGAAAAACAATTAGGGATCCGCGTAAAAAAATAAAAACACATGAAATCAAAGAGGATCTCGGAAACGGCTGGACCGATTTTGACGGGACTTTCAGTGGTAGATAGCTGTTGTTATAAGCAGTAACTTATGCTACTTTTATTTGAGAAAAACAAAATTAAAAAAAAAGGGTTCTGTCGCGTGGGCTCAGAACGCGGGAGCGGGCTTTTTTGTTCAGTTAAATTCCACGCGAACGAAGTCGCGGGCTCAGCTAGTTCAATAATGTAACATACAAATACGTCAACTGGGGAACCTCCTTCCTTTTGAAATCGGTTAAAATTACTTTTGTAAATGTAATTGCGATTATTTTTTAGATGTTTGACAATATACGTTCCTTGGATTTGTATGTGGATCACACGAATCGACCAGTAGCAGCCAAGATGATATCTGCTGAAGGAGAGGTATGATCTATACAAATAAATAAAATTGGAGTGTCTGTTTGTAATATCAAAATAACACCTATTCACTAAATGCATTTGAAAGTACATACATACGATACTTATAACAAAACTGCGATTAAAAAAAAAATTGTCTGTCTGTCTGTCTGTCTGTTTGTTCCGGGTAATCTCCGAAACGGCTGCACCGATTTTGACGGGACTATCACTGGTAGATAGCTGATGTTATAAGGAGTAAGTGAGGCTACTTTAATTTTAGAAAACAATTAGGGTTCTGCGTGAAAAAATAAAAACACATGAAATCAAAGAGTACCTCCGAAACGGCTGGATCGATTTTGACGGGACTTTCACTGGTAGATAGCTGATGTTATATGCAGTAACTTAGGCTACTTTTATTTTAGAAAACAAAATTTAAAATATGGGTCATGTCACGCGGGCTCAGAACGCGGGAGCGGGCTTTTTTGTTAAGTTAAATTCCACGCGGACGAAGTCGCGGGCTCAGCTAGTATACCTATATATAGGTACCTACCTCAATATCTAATCATTTGTAATAAGAAGTTAAAGGAAGACAATTTAATCAACGCTATCAATTTTGTAGATACCTATACCTACGTTCATTTTGTTTTTAACCGACGGTTTACATCTTGGGTTTCGTACTGAACGAATGAAATGATTTCAACGCGGTTTTTTACAATGATTGGTTCCCCGATTTGTAATGGACGACGGCAGTACACATAAATATTCCGTCCTTTTTTGGCTTAGCCGAAGTCGGGTAAAAACATACCACCGACATAGTATAATAAATATAACAAAATATTATGTATTTAAGTAGGTACTACCTATATAGATATGATAGGTACTTATATTCAACGCTAACGCAGTTAGCAGATGCATGCGACCGAAGTTATTTTTCACAAATAAGCCGTTATCATAGCGTCGATAATAAGGAATTACGAGCCTGAAGGTGAAATATAATAAGGTCAAAAACATTTACGTAAGTACAGATTTAATAAAAAATTACTGACTAAAAATTTACAACCAAAATATAGACAAACAATTGAAACAGGCTTCATGGTCGCTAGCTAATCAGCATACCTAGGTACGACCGCCAAATAAACTTAAAGTAACGAAACGAACTCCAAGGTCGATAACTAGTCCGTATACGACCACAAAAATCAGAAATGTTTGCATGTAATATACTCGATGGTCGTCAACTGATCCGTTTCCGACCACCTTATTTCATCATTTAAATACGTTAACATTTAAAGTTTTCTTCCATAATTTCCTGGTCGCAATCTGACTTCTAAATAAACCATGTATGTGTCGCAGCCAACTAGCTTAATTCGCCGTTCAATTAACAGCCTAGCCACTTTACTAAACAGCGCCCGCGCCGTTCAACTAGCGGCCTGAATGATATTCAGCCATTTGATCAAACAACTAGGCAAATGCCAATTAATTTGCCTAATTTGGCCTAATTTGGCTGCGACAGATTCAAGTCATGTGCCTAGCTGTTTGATCAAATGGCTGAATATCATTCAAGGCCACTAGTGGAACGGCGCTGTTTAGTAAAGTGGCTAGGCTGTTGATTGAATGGCAAATTAAGCTAGTTGGCCGCGACATGCACCTAGATTAGGAAGAAAAGAAACCATAACATTTACGCCCATATACCTACGAGGCTGACACTGAAAGTTCTTAGAAAATCTAAAACGGAACAAACTAGCAAGTTGTTAGTTTTTTATCCCATCTATTCGAAAAGGACGACTTTGTTCGCCTTTAAGTGCACCCAAAGGTGGTGTTTTCTATAAAAAACTTTTAGCGGGCAGTAATGAGTTTTTAATCATCTTTATAAGTGCGCCGCAATTATTTGAATTTGTAACATCTTAGTGTTCAGCGCCAAAGAAATCGAACGCAAATATTGTTTGAATAAAGACTGGCTGGTACGAGGGCCCATAGTCGTGCCGCGCCGCCAGCTGAATAAAAAAAAATTAAAAACGCGCGAACTACAGCCCACGTTTTCGACAATTTACACGGATTTTTAGAAATGCTTGGTTTTGTTTTGAAAAATGAGCCAAATTCGGACATTAAGGTCAACTCGGCGAAAAAAAATATTCATTCGCAAAATTTGGCTATCTCTATAGTATTTTAGGCAAGTATTATTAAATAAGGTGATCAAATATGTTTTCGATCGTTAAAAAAAGCTGTCAAATTAACTTTTAGGTCATAGATTTATAAAATAAACACTATAATAGTTTTGAAAAAATGGCGATATTAACGATTTCACTGCCACGTCGGATAAGACCGTCTAATAGGAAAATAACCTATAAATAGACGGTTTACACGAATATGGGCATTGTATATGCGTATGTATTTCAACAGCATTTCAATGTGTGCTACCGATTTTCTTATTAAATGCTCCAATCGGCATATATTGCAACAAGAAGCGGTCGTCGGGTAAGTCCGGTATACCTCGCCATTCAGGGGTAAAAAACATATTCATCACTTTCAAAAAATACATGTTTTTTAGTAAATCTGTTTTTATTTCATTCATTAGAAAAAATAAATCACGAAAGTTTACATACCGGTAAGTGTCGGGCTACCTGAATCGCCTCGGGTCTACTATTTTAGAGAACAAAAACAAACTTATTTATTCCAATATTTGTAGATACTAAAATAGAACATCTTCCTATATACACTGGTGGTCATATAATTAAGAACGCTGATATAATGGGAAGATTTTTTCAAACTAAGACGTATAACTAATTGCATGCATTTTTTTTTATTTATCTCAGTATCATAAAACGTTTCCATAAAACCACTGAATTCATTGATACACATGATTAGCTAAAAATAAATAGGCAAACTTTTTTTACACTACTTCTAAACATAGTATTCCTATTTACTGGCTGGTCACGTAATTAAGAACGCTTTATAATTTACACATTTATTCAAATTTAAAAGAGAACACTCAGTCGATTTGCAGTTGTAGGTTACTGTTTGTGTAATTTTGGCGCCATTTAGTGCTGTAAAAGATTAAAAGTGATTGCTTCTTATAAAAAAATGATGGGAAAAATAAAAGTTGTGTTAAATCTACAAGGGAAGTAATAATAGATCGCGCCGGAAAAATTGGTCTTATAAAAAGATAGCCGACCATCTGCAATGTTCAAAAACAATGGTTTTCCACGCTGTAAAGCATTTTGCTACGTATCAAACTACTTCCAATGTTCCACGTGTGTCTAAACAGAGAAAAACAACTCCTCGAGATGACCGAAACATCGTTCGTATGGCAAAACAAAATCCTTTTAAAGGGTCAAACGAGCTGCGAAAATTATATTTTGGTGAAAATAACCCTTCAGCAATCTCAGCACGCACTAGTCGAAGACGTTTGGTAGAAGAAAAATTGCACGGAAGGATAGCAAGGAAGGTACCCATGTTGAAACTTTGCCACAGGCGAGCCCGGCTTGCATTTGCGAGAAAGTATGAAAGCTGGACTGTGCGGCAGTGGAAAAATTTATTTTTTTCTGACGAGACGAAAATAAACAGAGTATGTTCTGATGGAAAACGATATGTACGACGTCCCCCGAATACAGCATTCGACCCTAAGTACACGAAAGTTACATTAAAGCACGGTGGTGGAAATATGAAAATTTGGGGTTTCTTTCCTGGACGTGGTGTTGGACCTGTAAAGTTGATAGAAGGTAACATGGATCAATTCCAATACAAAAACATACTGGAAGAAACAGTGTTACCTTATGCTGAAGACGTTCTACCGGTTATTTGGACATTCCAACACGACAATGATCCAAAGCACACTGCACGCACCGTAAAGGAATTTCTTACAGCGCAATCAGTTTCTGTCTTGGACTGGCCAGCTAACAGCCCAGATCTAAACCCAATAGAGAATCTGTGGTTTGAAGTAAAGAAAAAGGTTTCAAATACTCAGTGTGGTAATTTAAGAGAGCTGTACGACGTTTTTTTTAGAAGAATGGAACTCTATTTCTCTTGCGAAATGACAAAAATTTATAGAGTGAATGCCTTGTCGGTGTAAAGCAGTGATTAAAAGCCGTGGACATGCTATTAACTATTAATTTTAGTTAGAAATGTATTAAATTGCTTGTTAAATTTTTCGCGCTACATATTATTGTGATTTTTTAAGTGTAAATGTCATACAAAACAATTTCCGTTCAGTTTAACAAAATCGTTCTTAAGTATTTGTCCAGCTTCAGTACTATTTGAATGTGTTACTTTGGTAAAATAAATTAAATTTCAGGAAAAATAGTTGACCAATTTATTCGTTATTCCTAAGCCACGTTGCTCTATTAATGTGGCTATTTTATAACATGACTATGTATGTATATAATAACATATTATAATTTTGGTAATTGTTTCGGCACTTATGCAAATCAATTCACAAAAATAACAATTATTTAAAAATATTTACCCTTTTTTATATATGCATTTTAGACCTCTCTCTTTCTGCCGCATAAAAAACAATCACTAGAGCAGTAGGTAATATGGCCAGCAAGCACATAAAATAGTATTATATTTAAAAATAATCAATTACCTACAAGTGAAGGTCAAATATGGTAAAAAACAGAACTCATATGCAATACGAACCAGTTATCAATTACTTTATAAAATTTGCTTAGGCGTAAAAGGTTTATAACATCTGGAAACGGCGAAGACCGGCGTATGCCGATCTTTGCCTCCAAGAACTCCTCTAGAAAAACGCCTAAACAACATTCACTTGATCAAAGCAAATGTTGTTGAGGCGTTTTTCTAGACCTTGCAAAGGCCTTCGATACGGTGTCAGTTTCAATCCAACTACAAAAATTGAATAATATAGGCATTAGAGGCATCGCTTACGACTGGTTCCATACTTATCTTACAAATCGCCGCCAGTGCGTTAAGATTGGAACGACCATCAGTGACCAACGTACAGTAAGCTATGGCGTTCCCCAAGGCAGCATACTTGGTCCTACATTATTTATAATTTATGTTAACGATATTCTCAATATTCCTCTTCAAGAAGCTAACTTAATATGTTATGCTGATGACACAGCGGTGCTTTTCCATGGTTCCTCCTGGGAGGCAGTGTTAAAGTCAGCTGAACATGGCATTTCGACCATTACACATCATTTAAATAAAAACCTACTTACACTAAACACTAATAAAACCAAATATTTAACATTTCACAAAACACGCGCCTCCCGACCTCGCACTTCCCATAAACTTACCATACACTCCTGTACTCTTGACGTAAACAACCATGCAATTCGACAATCCTGCAGCTGTCCCTCCATTGAATATGCAAACTCGATTAAATATTTGGGTATCTTATTAGATGAAAACCTTTCCTTCAAAAACATATATCTACATTATCAAATAAAGTTAGAAAAACTATCTTTTTAATGAAAACCCTACGTAACTCTGCACAAAAAAACATCCTTATGTTAGTATATAAATCTATATGTCAATCCAGTATTTTGTATTGTCTATCAGCTTGGGGCAGTGCTATTAAATCTGCAAGGATAGAACTTGAGAGAGCCCAACGAGCAGTACTTAAAGTTATGTTAAAGAAGCCCTACAGATTCTCTACCGACGAACTATACAAAGAAGCCGATGTGTTGAGAGTGCGCTAATTATACATTTCGAAAGTAGCTACTGCGATGCATAAACTCACCATGAATTCAGCCGAATTTGCAAACATAGCCTCCCGACGCACCTACAGAATTCCCCTTCCATCCATTAACTCAAGTTTTGCTAGATGCCTACCTCCTTACATGCATTCTTTCGTTTACAACGTGACGTGTCGGAACATTGTTGATATGAAAACATTCCTACTAAAGCCCAACGTGCCATAGAAAAATGGCTAAAGAACTTGAATTATCAGCAAACAGAACAGATTCTTGAAACCTACCGCTAAGGCACACATAACAAACACACACACACACACACACACCCCACACTACACACACAAATACACCTTAATACACAACACACACACATACACACCACTCAACACATACACTACACACACCATTTGTTGATGAATTTGCAAGCTTATGTAAAACCATCTACTTTTCCTTTTAATGATTTTATTTGTGTCGAACCTGTCGCCAATGTTATTTTTTAAATTAGTTTTGGTCTCTGCGATACAGGCCCAGAGCCTAGTGTAAAGGCCGCTGCATAAATAATATTTTTCACTTTTATTTTTAATAAATGATTTATGATTTACTAGTTAACTAATTAACAGTGCGTGATTATCACTTTGTATCTTCATAAACTAGACTTAAGTACTAATCGTTGGATATTCAACATATAAATATGTATTACTAGCTGTGCCCCGCGAATTCATCCACGTAGTATTGGATTATTGGGTTAAAAAGTATCCTATATGTTAATCCCGCTTATAATCTATGTGTGTTCCAAATTTCATCCAAATCCGTTCGGTAGTTTTTGCGTGAAGGAGTAACAAACATACATACATACATACATACATACATACATACATACATACATATATACATACATCCACACTCACAAACTTTCGCATTTATAATATTAGTAGGATGAAGAACTAGACGGACTTCCCTACTATTGCACTTTGAAGTTAGATTTTTTTCACCAGATCAAAATAACAGCTTTTCACTAAATGCATATGAAAGTACATACGACACCCATAACAAAAACGCGATTTAAATTTTTTTTGTCGTTCTGTCTGTCTGTCTGTCTGTCTGTCTGTCTAGATGTTTGTTCCAGGTAATCTCACATGAAATCAAAGAGTATCTCCGAAACGGGTGGACCGATGTTGACGGGACTTTCACTGGTAGATAGCTGATGTTATAAGCAGTAACTTAGGTTAAATTCCACGCGGACGAAGACGCGGGCTCAGCTAGTATCTAAATAAAAACGCAGTTTTTGAAAGAAATGTGGATTTAAAGTTATAAGTACTTACATATTTAAATCATATTCTGACACCTAAATCACAATTATTATGCACAAACTTTACTAAGACATGTTTTACTCACGCTTGAAGTTGGCTTCCTCATAATTTCTTTACTAACTTTTTGCTTCGAAATCGACACATGCACTCCGGCTCAGATTCATCAGCTCCTGAGCTCACTGAGCGCGAAACTGAAACGTATTGGGTTGGCCAATTTGACCCAAGGGAAAGGGAAGGATAGAGCATCTTCTTCAAGGAAAAGGAACGTTTTCCGCGCTATAACACTTACAACTATTTTTGGTTGTTTTCCTAAAAATGGTCGCGAGTAGTAGGTAGTCAGTGAACAGGGTGATTCACCCTAGATGGGTGGGTACCTACCTAGACAAAGAGAATGAATAAGTACGGAAGCCTTCATTGTGCCCGGCCCGATGCGCACTTGTCCGGTTTTTAATGATAATAAATAACACCTAAAGCATTCTCCAGCCGATGACATGATTTAGGTAGGTACTTACCTATCTAATGACTAGTACCTAACTAACTCCACCATCTCGGGGCTTCGTTGGCCCACTTAATTGTCGTGTTAAACAAAAGGTGAAAATCAAACAATTGGTGAGCACCAAATATTAATAATTGCGAAAGTGTTCCTTTTGTGCACGCTATCACGGGCATTCCGGCGCGGTTAGTCACGCGGCGCGTCGCGTCGCGTCGCGTCGCCGCTGCCTCGCCGCCCGCGCAGCCCGCGCGGCCGCCTCCGCCCCCGCGCCGCCCGCGCAGTACGCGGCTTGGTTACGTCGTCATCGCCAACAGAAAATCGTTTAGGGGTCGCCCCTCTGATAATTTTTTTCCAACACCCATTCTATTTATTATCACATGAGTGTTTTATCTATACAAAGAAATAAAATAAGAGTGTCTGTTTGGAATATTAAAACAACACCTTTTCACTAAATGCATATGAAAGTACATACGACGCCTATAACAAAAACACGATTTAAAAGATTTTTGTCTTTCTGTCTGTCTGTCTGTGTGTTTGTTCCGGGTAATCTCCGAAACGGCTGGACCAATTTTGACGGGACTTTCACTGGCAGATAGCTGATGTTTTAAGGAGTAACTTAGGCTACTTTAATTTTAGAAAAACAATTAGGGCTCTGCGTAAAAAATTAAAACACATGAAATCAAAGAGTATCTCCGAAACGGCTGGACCGATTTTGACGGGACTTTCACTGGTAGACAGCTGTTGTTGTAAGCAGTAACTTATGCTACTTTTATTTTAGAAAAACGAAATTTAAAAAAATGGGGCCAAACTTGAATTTAACATTTGTGAGTCGATGTTTCGTATTTTTTAGTATACCAACTATCGCAAAAGCCCGCTCCCGCGTTCTGAGCCCGGATACTCTTTGATTTCATGTGTTTTTATTTTTTTACGCGGAACCCTAATTGTTTTTCTAAAATTAAAGTAGCCTAAGTTACTCCTTATAACATCAGCTATCTGCCAGTGAAAGTCCCGTGAAAATCGGTCCAGCGGTTTCGGAGATTACCCGGAACAAACAAACAGACAGACAGACAGAGAGACAAAAAAAATTTAAAACGCTATTTTGCTATAGGTGTCGTATGTACTTTCACTGGCAGATAGCTGTTGTAATAGGGAGTAACTTAGGCTACTTTAATTTTTTAAAAACAGTTAGGGTTCCGCGTAAAAAAATAAAAACACATGAAATCAAAGAGTATCTCCGAAACGGATGGACCGATTTTGACGGAACTTTCACTGGTAGATAGCTGATGTTATAAGCAGTAACTTAGGCTACTTTGATTTGAGAAAAACAAAATTAAAAAAATGTAAAAATGGGTTCTATCGTGCGGGCTCAGAACGCGGGAGCGGGCTTTTTTGTTAAGTTAAATTCCACGCGGACGAAGTCACGGGCTCAGCTAGTTGTACATAATGTTGGCGTTCAATAAAATAAATAGTTAAATAATTATTTAACAACAGCCGCACTCACAGCCTGGTTTATTTGTTGACTGCAAACATGCTGCAAACCTAACTATTAAATGAATAATTAAGTTAAACGTTGTTTGTCTGCGGCTGCCGCATGCCGTTAGCGCGTCTAATGTACCTATAGGTAACGAACGGTACGAACGGTCCATCAGCAGTGAGCACACAATCACAATAAATAACCAAACAAATTAAGCAAATTGTTGACTAAATAACGATGTAAAGAGCAACGCATTAAGTAATTACTTACCTATAGCATGATTTTAACGTTTACTTCGACGTTATTTCGATAGACACCTAATTATGGGGATTTTTTTCTGTAAAGTTTGAATTTCAGTTTAGATATTCGTAATCGTTCATTATAAAGCCAATAAGTAAAGCCAATATTCCTCGTAGTGCTGGAAAGCGTTATTATTATAAGTACTTAGGTAAGTATCAAAAACAACGTTCCACCACTTTATTTCGTGATAATGTACTAAGGTAAGCATGCTACCTAGGAGCAGCGAGAGATATGATGCTGTGCTGATGTTCAGACGCTAGACGGTGCGGTGCCAGCCGCCTCGCCTCGGTCGCCCGCGCACGGCACGGCATGGCAGCCAGCCGGACGCGGGCCATGACTCATCGCGCTAATCACTTCCCCAAACTTCCCTCATACCAACAATTGCAATAGCAGCTAGAACATTGCTCGCTAAAATGTGATTATTTTAATGTAAGTAGTACAACTCGGGTATTTTTAAACTCTGATATTTTCAGACTTTGACTGTTTTGTACCTACTACCTGATGATTCACATTTAATTGCCTACATTACATAGATGATCTCATTATCTTGCATGCAACATAAACTTTTATAATAGAAAGAAGAAGAAAAGAAAGAAAACATATTTATTCACAAGAAACAACGACGCACACAAATTAAGTAAAACAAAACTCTAAAAAAACTATATTAAACTTAGAGACTATCTAGTTTGTGTTTGTGTAGTCGCAGCACCCAGGAAAGAGATCCCACTCAGCATTATGCTACCAGCAAGCAAGGCTGATAGCGCTGATATAGTAATAAACTTATTTTGTTTGATTACGTATGTAAGTACTTACCTATTTAAGTCTGAACAAGAACATCATACAAGATACCTGTCGTTTCTAACTTTTCTCTTTTATAAAGTCTTAATATAGGTAATAGGTAATGCAAAAATTGCATGGAGCCTGAGTACTTAAATACAAAAGATGATGGCAGGTAGTAAGTATAGATAATATTATCAGTAGAGCTATCACCTGACGTTGCGAGGCATTCATTGTAGTAGGAACTATTACATACATATATGCCTAATCTGAATAGGCAGGTACTAGACTAGGTAGACAGTCTCGGTGTGGGAAAGTAATTGTTCGTTTTGTCCTATTTTAATTGTTAGAAGTACCTATTCCGGTAGTGCGGGGCGCGCTCGTGCGCTCCCACGCCGCGCGCCGGCCGCGCCGCGCCGCGCTGCGCGGGGCTGGCGAGCCTTCCTTCCGCGAACTCCTCATTAGCGCTGGCCGGATCTCGTCGCCGGAGGCCGCGGCTTAGTGCGCCCACAATACCTGCATTATAACATGCTAAGGAATTCCGTTATGACAATGGAAATATAAAGGCTTAGGGGTCGTAGCGCGACTGGAAGCAAATCTGTTTATGCGTCATCCAGTTGCATTCTAAGTTTCACAAAACGATTTTTTAAAAATTAATAGGGAATACAAAAATCTTTCTTGATGGCGGTAGAACAGGGAGGCTTACCCATAAAACTTCCAACCAACTCGCTTTCAGATATTCTTAATCGTGCGTGACTGTCATTCCAAAATACGAGTTATTGGTTGAGGTACCCACAGCGCAGCGCTAGACCGGGCCATATTGCAAAGCGTTATGTTGTATTGTGTTGTGACACTGTTTTGTGGTGTAAGTAAATATTTGTAGTAAAGTAGTAATATTTCCACAACATGTTTTCCAAAAACAAACAACATAATATTGTGCGGGATCGGCGTAGAGCCGTTGTAAATCAGTTAACGATGATGGCTCGTTACGAGTTGTTTATTTACGGGCCGGGCCGGGCAGGGCGCGCCGCGGGGGCTCGTGTCGCCTCGCTTCGCGGCTCGCCCTGTCATAACAGTTTTTTTTCTTATAACCCGCCACGGACTACGCGTATACCCGGAACATAGAAAAACTGCCAAACTCGTCGTGTTTAGGACTTCGTTAACTAATGCGATAAAATTTATTGATTCCCGGGAGACGATAAAGTCGCGTCGCCCGTTCGCGATTCTGTTGATTTGTGGGCGCTCACACGTGTTAACGTAGACATTTTTATGAATGTAGGTCGATTGAGATATCCAGATGCAATTCAAAAGCTTGCTGTTGACACTAAACTAAAATGCTCTAGGTATTTACCTTCTGGGAATATCGGAACAGAGAATAGTAGAGTCAGGTAGAGTATACCTATCTGCTCATCTACTTACATTCGACTTGCTATTGTTTATGAAAATATCTAGTGATTAGGCATTTCATAGTTTGAAAAGTCAGGGTTGTTGTAACTTAGGGACCGCATCCACTAGGTTTGTGTTGACTGCGCGGAGCGTGCGAACAGCGGCGCCGCGCGCCGCACGGGCGGTGGCGTAGGTCGGGAGATGATGGCGAGATAAGGAGGCAGTGGAGGCGGCGGCGGCGGCGGCGGTTACTCGCGACACGTGCTGATAGCTTATCTGCGACGCCGGCCGCTGCACGCCGCCGATCAGCTGAGCGCCGTACACAACAACACGCGGAGCGCATCCGCACTAGGGCATTCATTACCTGCGGGGCGGCGCGGCGTGCGAGTGTGCCGTCACCGACCGACAGCGTCGCCCGCGTCGCCCGCGCCGCCCGCGCCGCCCGCGCCGCCCGCGCCGCAGCGGCTGCACTTATCAAGACGCGCAGACTCCGAGCCTTTGCCTATTGTGCGTGACTGTCACCGTAATTATATCAACAAGATCTAAGTACTTAATTTAAAAACTGTTTAAGATTTTAGTTAAAGGTTCCGTAGTAGGTACCTACTAATAATATCCATATGCCTAAGATGTCGTTACATGCGTACTTTAAATGCACAGTCAGCACTAGACGGTGATGATTAATATTAAAACACCAATAATATCTACTCAGTGATAGTATTAATTTATAGCAGAATTAGGTACTTAATGTAACCGTTAGGTTACACTGTTCCTTATTTGATACATTATAGGATTATAGTACCACTCATAATAATAATAATAAATTATTATTAAGACAAAGCACTAGGTATTGTTCGTCGTTCTTGCAGAACCTAAAACATCCCAACAATTAGGTATTTCTTACATTATCACTCGCGAATACCTACATACCTACCTACCCAGATGACAGAATAGGTATCTAACCCAGGAAACTGTTAACTACACTAACTGTTGTGTTGTTTAATACACAACAACACAACAGCCATTTTCCTCTGGCAGCCGTTTTGCAAATAGGTAACTAACTGATGATTTCGCATTTAGCAACACCTACTTACCTAGGTATTTAATAAAAAAAGCACAAAAGTTTCGAAAGCAGGTCACCGTAAAATTGAATATGAAGAATATGGTGCGGTGCCTATTACTGCCAAAACGACCATTTAACATCATTATTTGTTTTAAAGGTTAGCACAAACCAAACTGATATCCTTTAAGTAGGTGGTTGGTAGGTACCTAATCGAGTATATTCCAGCATGCATAATTACCTATTACCTGACAACGGCAACGCCAAAATGAAGGGTTATGTTTTTAGTAGACACATAGGTACATTTCCGTTGAAGCTTATTTCTCCAAAAATAAGTAAAGTACCTATTGGGAAACCCAAATTTGATACAAGGAAGTATTTTTTTGGATGGGGCGGGCTGTGTCCCGGTCCGGTCCCGTGTGGCGGGGATGGCGCGGGTGCGCGCGCGCAGCCGCGGCGAGGCCGCCCGCCGCGCCGCCGCCCCGCCGCCACCGCAGGCGCGGGCCGCCGCTCGTCAGTCCGCGCAGTGGTGGCGCAACGAGCGCACGTCCCGCGCCACACTCACTCTCAGCTCGCTGTTGTTTTTGTGTTGCATCTATGAGTGAATCGAACAAAGCATGCTGCACGAGACGTGGCCCAGTGCTTGGCATAAAACAGAACCATTTGAACTTGACGCGCTCTTTGCCGAAGTCAATAACAATTGTTTAAAAGGTAAGAGTTTGAAAGTTTCATTTAACGTTTTGTTTACGCGACTGCGACAAATGTTATCTACCCTCAAAATCAATTATCTAAGTATTATTTCAATCAAATATGGAAAGATTTAGGTACTTAGGTAAGTACGTTCTGCATAAAATTTAATGGCATTACCTACCTGTCTCATAAATTTTCATGTAAGTACCTGCAATGTTCGCGTCATTGCTGTGCTTAAGATTATTCTTGTTATATGATAGACATAGATCTCTACTATTACAGCTTACCTACGTAGGTACAGCACACCTGAGTAGATAGAAAGTAGATGGCCCAAGTTGCATGTCAGTAGCTAAGTCCTACTTACTACAGTAACTGTAGGGTAGGCGATGGGTAAAGAAAGTACCTACACCATGAACACCGCCAAGCAACATGCTTTGTGGCCAAATAGGTAGGTAAGTAGGTACCTATAAGCACTAAAATTCACTCAATGCTCTAAAGTAGGTTTCCTACTTACTTCCTACTTCCGAAGAATATCCGAATAACTAGCTATCTGTCATAGTCCATAGAGGCCATACATAATAGCTGTGTGCCAGCTATTAAGCTGTTGTAGGTAGTTAGCTATCTATAGTGCTCCTCAGCCTTAGCGAATTTTTCGTGTCTGAGTTGATGTCAAAATTGATACTTACAGAACTGTCTTTGACGACTTTACTAGGTAGGTAGGTAGTTCGCTATCCTATTTGCAAATGCTAATACCTATTGAAGTTACTTACCTAAAAATCTTAATTTAATTGATTGAATTAGGTATTAGCTAGGTCTACCTACTTTGAAACATGCATTACTTAAAATTGCTATTTGTTTAGGACGTCTACCTACCTATTTAGAAAATTTGCTTTATGGATGATGATAATGTACGAGTCATCGTTTGACGTAGGTACTTACTATAACTAATTAATCGATTAGTTTATTTACAAAAAAACATAGTTTTATAATATACCTATCTAACCTACCAATACGCATACTATACATGCCTGGTACCTACCTACTACCAAATAATCCAAAAGTCTTTAAAAACGGATAAGTAAGTATGTAACTAGGTACCTACCTATTCACCAAATATACCTATATTATTGAAACTAGGTAGGTACCTATTTGGATTTCTATTTTGTGCTATGAAAATAATTTAAAACCAGAAAATTGAAATTGAAATGCATATGAACTAGGTAGGCCCTTTCCAAACAGATTCAATAAGGTCAGATCACCAGAGAGGCGCGAACCTTTTGTACCTATAAACGTGCCTATAGATGTAAAATGTTTGTGATGACTGATGACCTCCTGCGCGAGCGCCCGCGCCGCACGCCGTGTGGGACGGGACGGATGCCCGCCGCGCTCCCAGCACGCATCACGGCTTTTACTCGGACTCGGCGGTCATTGTTGCGTTATCTATTCGGATGATCACAAATAAACCGCTAGTGTTGGCGGCGCGGCGGCGGCGAGCGCCAATCGGCGCTCCCGTGGCTGAGCACGGTGTGCGTGTCGCTGTAGCTGTGTGCGTGCGTATGCGCAGAGGGCGAGGCGGAGTGCGGCGCGGAGGGCGGCGGCGGCGACGCGGAGAGCCCGCCCCCCCTGCCGCCGTTCGGCTACGCCCACCCGGCGAGCCTGTCGCCGTCCTACTCGCGCAGCTACCAGGAGCTGCGGCCGGCCGCGGCGCACGCGGCGGCGGCACACGGGCGCGACATGCAGGCCTACGCGCACATCGACGAGGGGCTGTTCAAGGCGGGCGCGGCGCCGGGCGGCGGCGGCGGCGGCGGCGGCGGCTCCTCCACGGACGGCGTGTACCTGCGTCGTAGCAGCCCCGACGCCAGCCCGTCGCCGGAGCGCCGCGACGACTACCGCGCCGTGCACTACGAGCCCTACACGCCGCAGCCGCCGCCGCCGTACACGCACGACCACCACCATCACGTCGACGGGTGAGTACGATTCACTTTTATATTTTCCTAATATTGTAACTACATCTGGGTATTTAAATAAGTAAGTATTGTGCATAATTTATGATATTATGCGTCTCATTATAATAAAGTCATTATTAAGAGGATCATAATGGTAAAAGGAAAAGACTCCAAGCATGTAAAAGACTAAGTAACGCTCGTCGTCCGCTGCTATGCCGACGCCGCGCGCGCGACCGCATTTAATGGCTCTGCACATTAGATGACGTGTTTACCTACTACGCCTGTCAAGATACTATATTTCTAATTTTAGACACTTTTCCTTGTAAAGCGGCACAGTAGGTTCACACTGCTGTAGGATCGTGAGTGGACTTATTCAAACTCTTTGTGCAACACTTCAACTTCCGTATTTCCTAACGAACGCCACTTTAGCTTCATAGCAATGGCCCTGTTGCAGTAACACGAGACCCCTTGCAATCATGTTAATAGTAGCCTTAGAACTTAATAGTTGGTTATGTCATGAGGTTCAGACATCAAAGACTGGTGTGAATGGATACCTACGTAAAACAAGTAAAAAGCGTTTACAAAACATAAATCTAAAAGAAGGTTCTGATCTTTAAGTTACACGAACTATATTCATCAGAACTGCCGATAGATAGCGCTCGTAGTGTTCATAAACGCTGAATATGGTTTACAATTGTTATTTAATCGCTAGTTAGTTTTTAACCCCCGACGGAAAAAGAGGGGTGTTATAAGTTTAACATGTGTATCTGTGTGTTTGTCTGTGGCATCGAAGTGTTCAAGCGGATGAGCCGGTTTTTAAGCCCCGACGAAAAAAGAGGGGTGTTATAAGTTTAACATGTGTATCTGTGTATCTGTGTGTCTGTATATGGCAACGTAGCGCCCAAGCTGATGAACCGATTTCAATTTTGTTAGATAGGTATTCTGATCGAGAGTGTTCTTAGCTATGTTTCATGAAAATCGGTTCAGCCGTTTGAAGATCATCAGCTCTTTTGTAGGTTGAAAAAAACACATTCGCGGCCAAAACGAACTTCCACGGCTCGAATCCGTTCGAAATTTGGGCTCATTGGAATATCTTTGCATCACTTGAGAACGGCTGAAACGATTTCGCTATATTATATTTTTAAATGATCGTAATAGTCTGAACTGGCTTTTTACAATATTATAAATTTGAAAAGTTTCCCGGATACTGGAAAAAAATGATATTTTATCAATTTTTATATGAGATTTGTGTATGGACTAAAGACGTTCCATAAGTCACGTTTCAAATGATGGATACGCGCATGCGTTAAATTTAGTTTGTTTTGTAATGGTCATGGAATATTACGCAATAATAATTCTAGAGGGCGCTGCTCCGCCATTGAGAAAAAATACAGAAAAACAAATCTAATTTTATATAAATTAAGCGTTATTGAAAATTCTTGCCCTGGGCTGCTCCCGTCCACCTCAACCAGAGTTATTACATCAAATTCAATCATCATTGATAATCTTTTACTAGGAATTAAACCTCCGTGGCATCAATATTTAGATTCGTTGTCTATTCTAATGTCAATGATTATAATGTCATAACAAGATAATGTCTCATACTTTTACACAGATTTTCTGTTGACTGTTGTACATTGCATTAGTTATCTTAGATTATAAATGAGGAAGCCAAAACGACTACTGTAAATGGCGCTTTCATAATCTGTCATCGAAACTAGTTGTACCAGATGAATTTGCGAGATGAGCTATGAATACTGATCTATGGGAGCTACGCAAATCTCGCTCACTTAATTATTTGGAAGAACTACTAGGAACTTACATTTGATGAAAAGGTCGTCGCATCGGGGGTTTTTAAATTTTCAATTTGGAGTTATAATTTAGTTTTCATGGTATGAAAGGTATCTTGATTGAGAGTCTTCATAGCTATGATTCAGGAAATCTGTTCTGTCGTTTGATGATTATCAGCTCTTTTCTAGATTTATGATCAACTTCGACAGGTCTGATCGAATCGAAATTTGGTATCCTGTTACTAATCACCTGGAATCTACAGGATACTCGCTCCTCGCCAACTGACAGCACAGGTAGATATCGTGTTTGGGCTCATTGGAATGATCTCAATGAATATGTAGATTGTAGATACAATACTTAATGTCCATCGTAGCGTAGCGTAGCGTATCTACTTTATATCGAGGGTTTAAACAAATTGTTATGCAGGTATAGTTATTGTTTACTTTGTTTTGTACATATAAATTCTCGCTCAGGGCGACCATCTTATAATATGTATACGAATAAAATTGATATGACAGATGACGTTACATAAACTGTGGGGGTCCCTGACCTTTTTGTTCCTGTTGTATCGATTGGGTCGTCTAATGAAATAAGAGAAAATTCTTAGGTCATAGTAGGTACTTACAATATAAAATACTAAGCGACAAAAAACTATTTTATATCTACTACATTTGAGCGTTTATGAATATTACTGGCGCTATCTATCTATCGACAGTTCTGGATATAATTTAGACAGTAGCTCCGTAGACAGGTTACAGTTTCTAAAACGTTTTCATTATTTCTATTGTATATTGAAGTAGGTATTTTACGTTGTAGCAATAATGCTAAAAGCCACCTCGGCTTTAGAACTTGTTCATTCCATATTGTAAATAACCACTTTATCTTGGCAACAGTTAAAATCACTGGTCTGTCATATTACTTTAAAGACTGTTAACATTAGGAACGTAACGCACTTCAGATTATTATTAACAATGTTTATGTAATTCGTTGAGACACAAACTCATTGTTTTGTGGGATCTGCAAGGTTTCCTCAGGTGTGCTTTTCAAGTCACCCACGCTCTGCACCCACGCAATCTAGCTATTAAAAGTTAGGTGTTGCATTTGGTATCTTATTTCGGGGGCTTCATTTGTTTCACGAATTGCATTGTGGATGAATCGGATTCTGGGCAGGGCTGTACCAGTGGGTCCTGATGCTGAAGGAGTATCTAGGGCTAGATGTGACCGACTGTCCATTCATATCAATGAGAGGCACGTGTCCATTAATAATACCCAATAACTTATTTTTCTCAAGCTTAAAGGACTTTCACTCCTGAAAAAAAAAACAAGTTCAGCCATATTAACTTGCCGTCCCTGTTGAATGTGAAAGTTACTGTTGTTAGGCAACTGAGTCGATTTTTAATATTATATAGTCAAAATCTACTGTACTCTATGTACAAATAACATCACATATTCATTTGTAGTCTGTGCCACTATCTTTGCATTACGTTGTTAGGACAATTCTTAGGTACCTACCTACCTACCTACCCCTACTTACTTGAATTGGCATCGACTCCAAATTAAATAAATTATTAACCCCCTAGTTATATCTAGCCTCCAGGTTTTTTTTTAAACAGTTGGTTTTTTGTAATAAAATATTATTTTTCTTTATTTTTAGTAATACCATGTATTGAATACTGGTAACCGTAAAAAGCCGTTATCTCTCAAACTGCTGAACTGATTGTTATGAAATTTCTATGGGATACATCTGGCAAACCATCCTATAAAAAATAAAATCTAATCTATTTACAAATAAAGGGAGTTCTGAGGTAACAAATAGGTATAAAAACAAAAAATACAACAACAATTTCTTAGAAGTCCGTTAAAAAAGGAGGATATTCTTCATTCGACCCTAAGTTTATATTTTTTTTATGTACTTACCTATAGATGAACATACATAAAAAAATACAATCCTTGGATCTATTTCGCCGTCAATTATTAAAACCGAGTTTTTTTTTGTTTTAAAGCATATAGATAGATTCTTACTCTCCAGGTCCCATATAAATTTACTTATAATTGGTTCAGTAGTTTGAGAGTCATGGACTTTTTATGATACTAGCAATTCTATAATTAAGGAAACCTAAAAAACCATGAAAATAAAAATAACAAAACAAAACCGACTTCAAAAAACCTGGTGCACTAAAAAGCTGGAAATAACTAGAATTTATTTCATTTGGAGTCAGTGCCACTATCTTTCTATTTACACTACGTGATGATTACCTACTTCTTGTACCTAACCTTACTTATTTGAAGTGGTCCGGATCCAAATGAAAGTGGGTTTTGAAAGAAAGACAGACAGACAGTAAACTGATCATATAACGGTTCTGTGTTTTCCTATTGAGGTACGGAACCCTAAAAATCGAATATGTGACGTGTGATGTTCTCACAAAATAATACATTATCATGAAGGAGTTCGCTTTGCCTTCGATCGACCAGACCGGTATGCGAGTTCCTACGCGGGTACTGGTTAGTGATAGTCGTGTGACGTCACTGACGTCGCCGTCGCCGCGCCGGCCACTTGCCACATGCTTTGTGTGGGTCTGAATGAGCTGCGAGCTGCTGAGCCAGCGCAACGTTTCCGGCCGACTCTCGTGCGGGATGCTTATAGGTATATACACCTGACACTTTCACATACACACACGGACGGATCACTTTAATAGCTGAATAAGTTCAACACCGTGGAGGTGTCAAGCAGCCTACGGCTTAGGTCTCTTCTCTAGCATTGCAGTAAAGTTGGAGACTTCAAATAAATTTAAGAAGGT
The DNA here is from genome assembly GCA_905147325.1 of Notodonta dromedarius. NCBI lineage: Eukaryota > Metazoa > Arthropoda > Insecta > Lepidoptera > Notodontidae > Notodonta > Notodonta dromedarius. The sequence goes on along the minus strand of LR990163.1, from coordinate 13,791,133 downwards.
AGGTACTTACTCAAGTACGTTTTGGGTTGGTGTGGTTTTCGGCTTTTGATCCCCAAATTGAGGTTGGACATAGGTATTTCTGGCGAACTCCACAATATCTTTGACCTCGGTCGAGTATAGAATCATTTAGATTCTATTAAAGTCAGTAAGTATTTGCAGTACCCACTCATAGTATATTGTAGGTAGGTAGTTATTTGCCTCGTATTATTTTGTAATAATATAAGCTTGTGTATGTTGCGCGGTTTCTGCGAACAAACACATCCAGCGCGCACTTCCTGCGCCCGCGCCGCGCCCGCCCCGCGCCCACCCCACCCCGCGCCGCCCCGAGGTTGTACTCGATGCGAGCTATTGTGCGCGACACTTAACCTACTAACAGCCGCAGTATGCACGTCGCAATGTGCGCACAACAAACTGTTCATAGAGCCGGATTAATTGTTGGTATAGAACGCTAAACCTGAGCGTCAACACACCCTCGAGTCGTCATTGCTAGTGCAAATAGTCAAGCGCGAGGGTCTGCTCATACCTACCTCCGATGCCTTATTTGCGTTCGAGACGATTTTTTGTCGCCGTGTCCACAAACAAACATTGGGCGGCGGAAAAGTTAAACAACGCGTAACTTTCTCTCAGTATTTATATTGATTCCAACCAATAATAATAACGTTCCTAATTTATCTATACAAATAAATAAAATTGGAGTGTCTGTTTGTAATATCAAAATAACACCTTTTCACTAAATGCATATGAAAGTACATACGACACCTATAAAAACGCGATTTAAAAAAAAATTGTCTGTCTGTCTGTCTGTCTGTCTGTCTGTCTGTCTGTCTGTCTGTGTGTTTGTTCCGGGTAATCTCCGAAACGGCTGGACCGATTTTGACGGGACTTTCACTGGCAGATAGCTGATGTTTTAAGGAGTAACTTAGGCTACTTTAATTTTAGAAAAACAATTAAGGTTCCGCGTAAAAAAATTAAAACACATGAAAACAAAGAGTATCTCCGAAACGGCTGGACTGATTTTGACGGGACTTTCACTGGTAAATAGCTGATGTTATAAGCAGTAACTTAGGCTACTTTTATTTTAGAAAACAAATTTAAAAAAATGGGTCCTGTCGCGCGTGCTCAGAACGCGGGAGCGGGCTTTTTTGTTAAGTTAAATTCCACGCGGACGAAGTCGCGGGCTCAGCTAGTATTATATACCTTTCTTACATTATTTACGGGGATTACTGCCTGCCAATGCCAAATGGTGTGAACATCTAGCTAATTTAGTATCTATTTTATATACAGCGCGTTTCTAAATGTTATAATTTGGAAAGAAAGTGCCTACACAAAGTGGGTCCTAACCATTTGAGTAGGTGTATATACTAGCTAGGTACTCACGTGAAGTGCAGGTAGTGTGGTAGTAACTAGCATGCATGCGCACGCGGCGACAGTGTCGGATGTCGGCGTCTCCGGGAGTGCGTGGGCGCGGTGCGCGGCACCCGTGAGAAAACACCCAACTCAAACTCGTAACTATTGCTATTGGTGAACATAATTTGCGAAGTGTCGAGCAACACAGAGCTTAACTTGTAAATATTGATCTTATCTCGTTGTTCTTGCGGGTGAGTCACGTCACGACCTCGTGATCCAGCTCTCGCCGCGCCGCAGCCGCGCGCGGGTCCTGTTCATTAAAAAATATTCATGTGTCAGTTCGCGAATGTTTTTCGAACAAACCGACGCGAGGCGAGGTCATATAAAACTTAAATTACTTACTTCATTATTGTTTGCTTGTTCGTCATCTCGCCCCTTTCGTTTTGGTCCAAAAAAGTCTAAATCAAATCAAAGAAATCAAATAAACGAAAGACATACCAAATATATTTTATTTTAATCTATTGTTACTATACTATCAAGAACTTCCATAACCATGATGTGGATGTCGGTTATAATTAAATTAACACACGTAAAAATGTTTAATGAACCAACTCGACCTCGGAACAATCTCCCGGTAGATAGGTATCTGGCGCTATACATATCATAAAAATATGGTATAAAATAGTTTTTCTGTTGCCTGGTTTAATTTTATATATTACTACATATATTTATAATTATGAACTGACAATTTACTCATTGTTATGAACAAACTAGCAAAATAGCCGTGGCCGTTGCCACAAGCTTATGTTACTAACATGAATGTAAGTATTGTTGCGACCTAGAAACTATTTGGTCAAATACCTCGAAGGATCCTTATTTTATCAGCTTGATACAAAAACGCATTGTTATGAACCCCATCGAATTACGAAGGATCTCTAAAAGTTGAATGTTCGAGACTATAGGTATGTAGGTATAAAGTGAACGCGTGATCGGCGCGACGGCGGCGGGCAAATACCTACTCGCGAACGAATACAAAGGGAAGCCGACAATGGGTCTCGAGATCATTCGATTGGGATTATTATTACCTACATACCTACCGAGAATATTCAGGAAAATACCAGCTCGCATTTTTATTCCGTATATAAGGTGTTGACGACGGGCAGCGAGTTAGTTACTTCTTGGAAGCGACAGTGTACGGAACTTAAGTAAGCGAACGAAGAGTGATATACCAGTGACCTAGGCGATTATATTGGAATACTGTGTGACTGCTAAGTGATTCGGAACAGTGTTTGTTGTATGTAACTAGTGATAGTGAACTAGTGTAGTACTGTGTATTTGTCAAGTTTGTGGAGAGCGGAATAAACCCTTTATACACGTAGTCGGCATTAATTGTACCTACCCCTAGTACGTAACAGTATTGTTTGCATATGACCACGGCTATTTTCAACCGACTTCAAAAAGGAGGATGTTCTCAATTAGGTTGTATTTTTCTATGTTTGTTGCCTCAGAACTCCGTATAAACCAATTTGAAAAAATCATTTTGGATTTGGAAGGATGTTCTTCCAGATTAGCGCCATATAAATTTCAATAAAATTCAAAATAACTCCAGTAGTTTGGCATTTGAATCAAAATAAATGAAAAAAATACGTCATTCAAGTAAACGAAATAACGTAATTTTCTTTCCTGTGACTTTTCACTCGTGTTTGGGGTCAAAAATAGTCTCAGTAAACTGGAGCCGGATCTGGCGCCGGAACTACGTAATAAAACAATCTAACCTAGTCGTGTTCCGGCTCAGTGGAATTGTCATGAGATGCATTCTGGTTCTAAGTGCCATATATTGGTATAAGTCGTATATGAGGCCTTGTCAGAGGATCCCTTGGGTTCCATAGAAATTTCATAAAGATCGGTTCAGTACTTTGAGAGATGGGACTATTTACGGTTACCAGCAATTCAAAAAGTAGTTTACCACTAAAATCGTGAAGAAATATATTTTATTTCATAAAAAGATTGAACTGACGTAATAAAAACCCGGGTGCACAAAAAAGCTAGAAACAACTAGGGACCTTTTTATTTCTTTAATTTGGAGTCTGTGCCAATTCAAGTTATCGGGGTAGGTAGGTACTTACCTAAAAAGTCCTAACAACGTAGTGTAAAGATAGTGGCACCGACACCCTGGACTTTTTGAAATCGGTTAATTTTTTTATTAAAACATTTTTTGTTCGTTTGTACATAACAATTTCAGATCAGGCTGTTTTTATTTCTTGTTTTATATTTTTCAAAGCGTGATTTTCAGCAGTCGTGTTTTGGTTAAATCATCGTAGGGTTTTAGTGGTTGAACTCTTTTTTTATTCCGTAGTCTGGTTACAGTTTTTTACACGTTTTTACTCGTTTATTCTATGCTTAAACACTGGCAATGTAGCCGTTCGCTCAGACATAAAACAACGAACTAAGATACGTTCGTATACGAGCATTGTATTGAGTAAGTAGGTATGGTACATTATTGTGTGCCGCTGCTGGCAGCAGTTTTATTATTGATTCATTCTGTTTGAAAATAATTAATGTCGTTAGGCATGTTTGCGTTTTCCTGCATGTACCCGCCGCGGCGGAGTTTGTTTACTGCTACCAATTAGTACAAGGAAAATGAGTCCGCGCTCCCGGAGCCGACCGCAGCCGCCCGCAGCCGCCCGCAGCCGCCTGCCGCAGACATACAGACATACAGCCGTACAGCGACACTGCACCGCACACACTTGAAGCTATTGTATTCTTAGAGTGACTTTGTTTCACTCAGTACTTAACAGTTATATTTTAGAATAAATAATTTAAGGAAAACCTACTCGTATGGACTGAAAACCGTCGAGGTTAAACATTTAATTTTAAACATGTTGTGTAAACCGACGACGTTGATTCCTCTCATTCTACGAATGATCGACGATCTATTGATTGGTCACCCGTACGAAGTCCCGGAGCATACTAACCCATACTCAAATACTTACTTATTGAGTGTTCTTTACCCAATGCCTATTTATGTAGGTAGCTATTAGCTGTCACCTGTCGTTGCGTTAGCGTGTTCCAACGAACGTCCAACTATGTATAAGCCAAGAACCATCCAGGTAACCCCCCATAAGTAAGTTTAGGAAGAGAACAATTAGGTATTACGAACACACGTATACCGGTACTTTATATAAGTATAAAGATAAATATTTATTTTACCATGTCCGTGTCCGTACTAGTTGCCAAAAGTAGGTACCAGCCTCATACGAGCGATCGAATGAACGAATTAAGCCGTTAACATAAATTTCAGAACATATTTATGATATTTTTTTTGCTAGATTATAGCTAGATATGTGGACCCGATTGTCCATGGGACAAATCATATTTTCACAGAGTATTTTCATGTTAGACTAGGAAGATATCAATCGCAATCTAGACGTTTTGGGAAGAGTACAGGCGCAGGCGGCGACCGCGGCTGCTCGGCCGACACTGGCTGGGCTGGAGTGAGTGAGTGGGTACCTATGCTTTTGTTTTTCTGCGGTTGCCCGGTGTTTTTGCCTCTTTTACACGTTTTAAGAGCCCTCAGATCGTTTCCAAATTTGTACACACAATTTTTTGTGCGTGTCGAGTGACGGCTTAAGTGTCTCGAAATGAGTTATTTGTATAGGCTCTTAGCGTTCCGGTGCGGGATTATGACAACGATGTGCAAATAACGACAGTTATTTTTTTGTTTAAAACTTATATTTACCTTACGTATTATATCTAAAATTGACTCGCTAATTTAACAAGTTCCTCGTTAAAAGCGTCCAAGTGGAAACAGTATTATTAACAGTGAGACGTATTTTGAATAATTTTATTCTGTGTATGTAAAGAAATTCTTATTATTACAATTTCTTTGTGTATGACACAAACATCAACAGATAGGTTTAAATGTTTTTTGTCTATTTCTAAATATACAGCCGGCAGTTTGAAGTTCACGTGGATTGAGTAGACTTACCGATTTGTCGTCGGGTTGACTACCGGAAGGGTAAATGTTCTCGGGACGCATCATATGGCAGTACATTGATAAGCGGACTGTAGATGAGCATGAATGGGCTTGTTTATGTTATTAGTTGTCGTGTTGCATGCGGTGCGACCGTGGTGTGCGGTCACGCCGCGCGCCGCGGCACGTGCGCGCGGTGCGGGCCCGCGCGCGCCCCTCGGGGACATCGCCGGGCTTCTAAGTAGACCGTGTGTGGAAGGTGTAACGGGATGCGGGCACTGACACACACTTTACATCGCTCAAAACAATAGTAGATTGTATCACAAGTAACTAAACTTTATCGGAGAAGGCGCTATTTTGAATCCAGTGCGAGGCGAAGGATTCCAAGTACGTCACCTGAAAAAACAACATAATTGTTCGTCATCCACCTTCTGAAGAACAACATAGTATGCGCGTGGTTAATTTATTTTCTTAAAATTTACCTGGCCCGAGCCCAGCTTCCTTTCCTAAGACCGCTTTGGTAAGGGAACACACTAATCTATATCTTTTTTATCTGAACGTTAGACCTCTATAGTATAAATCCTACTAATATTATAAATGCGAAAGTTTGTGAGTGTGGATGTTTGTTACTCTTTCAGGCAAAAACTACTGAACGGATTTGGATGAAATTTGGAACACAGGTAGTTTATAACCGGGATTAACACATAGGATACTTTTTATCCCGATAATCCCGAAATGTTTGTTAATTTAAATACTACGCGGACGAAGTCGCGGGCATAAACTAGTATATGATATTATACAGATCACTTTTTTGTCCGTCCGTCTGTCTGTCAAGACCTTTTTCTCAGAAACGGATAATTATTAAATTCAAATTAATATCAAATGCTATGGACTCTCGGAGTTGTAAAAAAATTAAGCTTCTAAGTCAACGCTATCAAAAGATACGGCGACTTATATCACATAATTTGATACTTTTTGCAAATAACCAAAGAATCAACGCACAGCCCAAACCGCTGGTGAATCATGAAATCATTAAATGAAAATCATGAATGAAATCATGAATCTAGTCATTTTAACAGTAGGCACCTTTATACTTACCGTAAGATTCCACTAAGGAAAGACATGCTGTAAGGAATTATGCTCAAGTTTTTTTGCATTAAAAATTGATTTTAGCATGATATCATTATACAAATCCATCTTAATGTGATTTTACATAAATAAATCAATAATTACTATTTAAGACATAAAACTGCAATGTAAATTAAAACTCAATACGCTCGAGCGCGCATCATGTACGTATCATGTAGGTATCATGCTGAAAATATTCACGGAAATTCCAACTCTGGGCTCCAGAATCATGAGTTGAATCCATGGTATCAGTTTTCGTTACGAAGTCCCTTACCCCTATACAAAGAGGGAAATACTGATTGACTGACTGACTCATCGACGCAGAGCTGCAATCACTGAATAGAAACGAACATCTTGACAGTGGGTACATTTTATGACGTAGACAAGCGACAAGAAGGTATTTTTGAAAATACATTCCCTTAAAATGAGCATTTTTGAAGATGAAACTCGAAGACGAAAATCTGTAGAAAGTCAGATATAGAAAATATCAATTCCAGCGTTTTGGAAAATTCACCCCCTTAGGGTATAAATCAGGGGATGATTTTTTTTATGGGGGTGTCAAAATAGCACCACCGAAATAAATAAAAACCGTCTTTTCATGGTATTTTATATTTTGCCGGAGAAGAGGAAAGCGGGGGTAAGAGTTGATTGATATAGAGACTTTAGGTAGTTCGATTAGATGGTATACGAGTGCATTTGGAATAATCAAAGAAGTATTACAACATTTCTCTGTAGTTTGACACGGTAGAAAACCAGAAGGAGAAGAGGATGTTTCAAAAGTAGGTTTATTCATAAATATATTATGAAAACTGTTCCTGATGTTTTTAATTCTGCGCGGACGAAGACGCGGGCAAAAGCTAGACATGAATAAAAACCCGTCAGTACCTATTTCTTTTTTGAAAAATGACCTCTTAAGTCGTCGAACTAAAGTAGTTGATTATGATCTTAGTAACACAGTCCTGCAAGGTCCTTATTGTTAGTGTTCTCCAATAACCCTGTATAAGTAGGTACTTCATCGTGATGCATTACTGTCTATCAGCTGCAAATAACTATCACTACTTACCACAATAATTTAACAATTAATGTTAGTAAAGTGTGGTTACGGACGAGTGAGTGATCATTTCCGCATTATTTCCTTGCCTACGAGCATCCCATAAGTGTCGCGACGGCCTGCAGCTAGGCAACCAGGGTCTATCTGCACGGCGCGGCGTGCGTCACCACAAGCTCGTATAGAGGCGCAGGCTCCCATTACACGCTGCAAACAAAGCTCAACGTAAACACGCGGGCGAGCGACGCCGCCGCCGCCGCCGCCGCCGCCGCGCCGCGGTTCGTGGAAACTAAACGTCTCGTGAGATCCGTGAGTAATCGGTATCGGGGACGGACAAGTCCGTCCAAATAGCCTCGTCAGCGCGGTGCGGTGCGAGGAAGCATCGCATCGCACGGTAGCCGGAGCACAGCGCGAGCCCGGCGGCGGGCGGCGCGGGCGGCGAGGGCGCACGTAGCCCGTTGTAGCCCGCGCCCGCGTCGCGCTAATGAATGCAAGCGGGTCGAGGGCGGCGCGGGCTGCGGGACGCGGGGCGGGTGCGCCCGCGCAGCGATAACGCATACCTACTTCCGAGACGTTCCGAGCCATTAGCCTCACTGCGCTCTACTTAACGACTCTGCTCTAGGTAGTACTCGTGTTCTGAAATGATGCTAATGTTCGATTTTAAACGTCGGCAATGCGTGGCTTTCGGAGTTTTGCATATTGCCCGCAGCCGAACGTCACGTAGCGCCGCTCGTGCCGCCGTTATTGCTCGCCGTCATTTCTTCATCGAACGTGTCGCCACAAATGGATTGCATCAATTTAGATAATCGGCCAATTACACAAACTGTAATTAGTCACCTGAGTTACTTACCAACACAATACTTACATACCTTTTAAGGTTACGTACGTCTAAACAGGTTTATTTTATTTGGATACTTTATTGGGACTACCTTTTTGATATTGTTACCGCTACAAAGAACTCTTATCTGTAATTTAAATATTTCTAGTTTAAAACAAAATTATTCTAGGGTGCCTATTTTAGTGCCTCCCCTTCATACATGGAAAGCGGGCCTAATTTCTTAATATACGAGTATACGACCCCAAGTGTGGTATTTGTTTTAGGATAACAATCAGAATCAATACGAAAATCAGTACGATATTCATTTGAAAATTATCACTATGACTATGAGTTCACTAGATCAGGACCTAATGCCGAACGAGTCAATAGTTCAATTCAACCACAATTACAACGTTGTTTCCTATATTTCACGACTTTAGTAGTTTTTGTTATTGTAATGGTTGCGAAACCCAATTTTTTCCGTAGTCCGTGATGCACTTGGCTGGATTTGTTTTGGTATAGCAACAATAGTATAGGTCCGGGTAAGATAGGCTTTACCCGGACAGGTAGGCGAGGGTGCACTGCGGTCCACCCACGGTTCGCTGCTGTTGTTATAGCAACACGCTAAATACGTACGTATACGCATCTGAATACGTCACTTTTGACAGTTTTCCTATAGAAAAACTGTCACTACAAGCGCTATCTTCCGGCAGTGCTGATCCTGAATATAATTCGTGTAACTAAAATTACAGAATTTTCCGTGGTCCAGTTACAGGTTTTATTAAACGTGTTTACTTGTTTTTAACCCCCGACGTACAAAGAGGGGTATTATAAATTTAACATGTGTATCTGTGTACCTGTGTGTCTGTGGCATCGTAGCGCCCAAGCGGATGAACCGATTTTAATTTGTTATTTTTTGTTTGTAAGGTATCTTGATCGAGAGTGTTATTTGCTGTTTTCAATAATATCTGTTCAGCCGATTGAATATTATCAGCTCTGTTGGAGCTTATTAAGGGATATGAGCAACTTCTACGGGTCTGATCGAAATGGTAACCTGTTGCTTCAATTATATTGCAAGGACAAACCTTTACCTGATGCTGCAGCGTCACCTGGAATCTACAGGATATCCTACTCCTCACCAGTTTAGAGGTATCGTGTTTGGGCTCATTTGAATAGGTATAAAGTATAAAAGCGTCGTCGCATCGGGGGTTTTATAAATTTTAAATGTAGAGTTATTGCTTGGTTATTATGTGGGTAGGTTGGCTAAATTGTAATAAGAAATAAATTGAATGAGGTCACTGATTTAGTGAGAACACCCTAGTGTTGTCACACTTGAACGGGTACTACCCAATAAAATAAAATAAAACATTTCTGTCGACACTTTCAGTGCGAGCATCTGATCAATTTCACTCACCAGCATTTAATTACATACATTTGAAACCAACGAGTTTTTCCACTTAGATAGCGCACTCTGTTACTTATTTGTTTTCTTTTTAATTGCCGACGGAGAAAAGAGGGGTGTTATAAGTTTAATATGAATGTGTATCTGTGTCTCTGTCTGTGACATCGTGGCACTCAAGCGGATGAACCGATTTCAATTTAGTTTTTTTTTATGAAAGGCTTCTTTTGCTTGAAAGTGTTCTTAGCTATGATTCAAGAAACTCTGTTCAGCCGTTTGAAAGTTATCAGCTATTTTCTAGATAATGAAGGGATATGAACAATTTTCGAAGGTCTGTTAGATTCGAAATTTGGTATCCTGTTACTTCAATGATATTGCAAGGACAAGGTAACATTGACCTAATGCTAAAGCTTCTCCTGGAATCTGCAGGGTACCCAAATCCTCACCAACTTACAGCAGAGATATATTATCATGTTTGGGCTCTTCGGAATGGTCTCAATGAATAGATTTATAGATAAAATAGGTACTGTCCGCGCGTGTCTACTGAGCGACGAGCGTCGCCTTATCGGAGGTGTAAAAATTTTAATTTATAGTTATTGTTGGCCTGTTAATTTCGGTTGGTTTACGGTATTCCATTAGAGTGCTAATTGAAGACATTTGGATGTAAGAAATACATTTCGTGTTTCTATTAGCATTTGGTATGGCGGTGAAGACGCGGACGTGCGTATATAGGTATAGGTAGGGCGGGCGCGGGGCGCGGGGCGCGGGTCGCGCTGATATGTGCCTGGTGTTTGCATAACACAAGACTGACAGCGAGACGCTCTACCTGCCACGTTACAAAAGTGCTAAATATCACTATGAATTATATAAGGCATGCATAACGAACTAATTTTTTTTTTAAGTATCAAGAGGTACCTACTTAATAATACTTAACTACCTACTAGTAGGTATCCATACCTAGGTACTATTCCATTTCACCCACATACATAATAGTAGGCAAGGCAAAAATTATATAGGTAGGTAGGTTTTGTTTGTAGGTTTATTTGTATTCTGTAAGTACAAAGTATTCTGTGGGTTTCTTACAAAACATGTTGTATCATAAGTCCGAAATTACACATAATAATATATCTACATCAGCTAGTGTAGCCGATGGGTGGGTATGTAGTAGGTAGGTAAGTACCTACTTACTTCTAATAAAACAATATCGAAACAACAAAAAATATGATAAGAAGAACCAGTATTAGTATTTTGGTATTGAAATAGAATTATGCTAAAAATAATGTATTTTATCGCAGCGGTGGGGGCGGCGGCGTGTACTCGCGCTGCGCCTACGCAACCAGCTCGCCGTACTTCGGCAACGGCGCCGATCTCACACCGCAATCGCAGATGTGGACCTCCACCGCAGGTAAATATTCCAAGTCTAGGCTGGATCCGAGCCTCTCCAGCTCAAGAGTACGAGTCGAGATCACGAGCAGTCTTCGTCGGCGTAGGCAACTCTCGTCAAAGTTAATAATAAAGTATCCCTTGTACTATCTACCGCTAACTATAACTGACGTCGTACGTGTTGCGGCAGGCGGGTCGCCGAGCTACGGCGGCTCGGGCGGCTCGGCGGGCGGCTCGGCGCTGGGCGAGGAGTACGCGGAGGGCTGCGAGGCGGCGGCGGGCGGGGCGCTGCCTGCCTTCAGCGCGCGCTTCGGGGGCGGCTTCGCCGGCGCCACCTCGCGCCCGTCCACCGTGTACGGCGCCACGGCGCTTGCGGCCAACGCTTACGCGCACCAGGTAACATATTTGTATACATTTTTCATTACTCGTACTCGGAAAGTAGGTCTGAAGTTTCCTGAGGAGCGGGTTGAAAGTAATACTTTTCAGCCCTAGGGAGAATCGCTTTCAACTGACAGATGACAAAATTATTAAATAAATAATGTAATAATAATAATTTTGTTTTTTCGAGTTGTAGAGTATTGTTCATACTTCCTTGTTCACTCATTTTTTCTTTAGCTAATTCCTGTTTTTATTTTTACTTTCCTTGTATTCGTAATGAAAAGCAGTGTTTACCTCGGGTTAAAGACTTATTTTGTCCCTCGAACTATTGGCGCCCTCGCGTACCCGTCTCAGGCCTAAATAAGTTACCTTCACCCCTAGGGTACTATTGCCTACCTCCTTTTTCTACTTACATACCCACTTACAGAAAATACTGATTACACACGCCAGTAAAAATAACGATATGATATAATTAATTCTTTAGTAGGTACTCTTCGTATATACTATATGCCTACTTACATGCTAAGTTCTTGAGCTCGAGCTAAGTAAGTACAGGTAACTCACAATATACCTACTAGTAACGGGCACTGATAGGATCGCCTCACTGTTTACAGGAGGTGTACCTAGACAGCAATCGGCGGCCTCAGATCTCGGCGGCGGCCAGCCTCTCCGCAAGTGAGTACCCCCTATCTCTACCGTCACCGCGGCGCCCGCGCCCGCGCCGGTGACGGATACGCGTTCTCTCGTTCGGAAATTCGTAGACAAGGCATCAAACTATAAACCTCAGTACGGAGTGGCAGACAATGGTACTTATGTGTGTGAGTGACGGCTATAACTATTTTTATAGACACCTAGCGTGATGATTCGATGAGGGGGCGGGGGCTTCGAAGTCCGTTTAGGCGTGATTCATAACAGCTGCGCGTTTAGTATGTCGCGTATCGAACTTTGTTATACGAGTACCTAGTTATTGTTTCTAAGAATGCAGATTGCAGATAAGTACCTACTACGTAACCGACGGCTTGTTACTGTCACCGCGTTACGAGCTAGAAATGCTCTTGTCTGTCGGATTTTTTGTCAGTGTCGATGAAATACCTATCGACCAATGTAGGTAAGTATATCAAATAATAACCCACCCAATCATCCGGCGTATTGCACGAGGAGGATGTGGTATTGTGCAAATTATATAATTGAGTTGTGGTAGAGGTAGCTCCCTGCGAGCTGATATCGCGACCACGACCACATAGGATACATGAGAATTCGGAGTTACGGACGCTCGGGTAACCTTTTTTGCAGTTCTAAATTTGTATGATGGGAGTTATAGGAACTTTGTTATGGGTGATAAAAATATAAAAGTGTGATAGTTCCGATAGCAGACGGCAACAGTGAGACCGCTGTGTGCTTGGGGTGGCGTGGCGGCAACAGAGCGTTTTTGTGGCAGGTCACGTCGCGATAGCCCGAGCTGTCTTCCGACTGTCAACTAATATCCATCTCTGGGACTCCCGCGCCATATTTTTTTTATTGCGATAAGCGATTACCAAAAGGCAATGCCGATAAGAGCACAGTTCCGGCATTATTTACGAGCTCGGGCGAGCGCGGCGCTATAACTCAAGGAGCCCACTTCAACCTTCATCTATCCACGGGATGCAGCGATGCTCACTTTTATTTCGGTTTTGTGACTCGTAAAATAAAGTAATATCTTTCTTTGAATGGTCGTTATAGAGGCTTAAAAGAACAAATAATGGTACTTAGATACCTAAACTCTCGTGAACTAATTTAAACTTATGATAATGATGGCTATAGACAACATCGACAATACATACCTATCGCGAGCATGTAAATATGAATTTGCATTAACTACGGAAGTTCCGTCAGTTATATTTTAAATACCTACCTAACTATTAACAATTTAATGCAATTAAAATAACACAATGCGTGTTTGTACGTAAAGTTAGTGTGAGTAATTACTTATTGTTCCTATTTATATTATTTGTTTTAATTGGTAAACATCGCGGTTTTCCTGGATACAGTTGCGCCGCGCGCGCTTCGCCAGATTGTGCAACATCAAACTCCATTGACTCTGTGTTTTTGATGACACCGCGCACCGCGAGTAAGGGCAACAAACGCTCGCTCGCCGCCGCCGCCGCCCGGTGCGTCGGCGCGCGTCGGCTCGCCGCATGTTTGCCTAGGCCACGACAAAAAACTGTCGTTTAAAATAAAATCGTTCCTTTTTAAGCGCATTAAAATCGCATTCCGTAAATGGTATCGGATAAGGCACGTGCCGCGTCCGGCGCGTCCGGCGCGGCGCGCGCTATCGCCGCAAACAAAGGATCACAAAAAACCCTGCTCGTACGGGTTTTGTCTCCGCTCCGCATATTTGCTCACTGACAAGAGACTCACTATGTGGACTCGGTCGCTTATCACAGATCCCCACCGAGAGATGGCGTGGGCCAACGCGCCCTAATTTGACAATTAGGGCATGCTTGCCTAGTGACGTCACTGCGCAAGCAAAGGCGCCGCCAACCATCCAACCATCAGGTCCGCAGCATGTCATGAAGCTACACCAAAAGACGTGGTGGAATTGTGCACCATTTCTATTGCGTATGTGTGTAATATTGTGATTGAGACACATCCGAGTACGTTCGTGACATGGCGACAAGGGTCGTCGAAGTGAATGCAGGTATACTTACACATAAAACAATCCTGCAACTATAACATATTTATTAATATGGAATACCGTTGATTTTTAATCGAATATTTCAACCACAGCTACGTACTTAGTATCCCAAAGGTCATCTTATGACTTAAACAGTTGTATTTAATCAGTAACTCTAAACCATCATAAACTATACCCACAGATTTAGGCCCGTATTAATAAGTTGATCGCCAGTCTCAGAGCGATCTTGGAATTTTTATTCTATGTCATACTTACCAGTACAGAATGACACGTCAGTACTAAGCGTAAGCGTAAAACGTATCGACTTATTAATATGTCCCACAGAATCATAAGTTGTGCTCGGAGATTTCAATAGATATTTGTATAAAGGTAAATTTGCAGTAGGAAGAAAGTAATGTGTATTGACAAAATGTCGTTAGTTCAGTCATAGAATTATAAATTGTACTATAACAAGTAGAGGAATAATAAGAGGCGAGTGTGTGTGGCGTGGTGCGCGAGCGGCCATGCAGCGCACATGGCCGCGGTTCCCGTTACAGCGCCAGTACCAGCGCGCTAATGGCACCATGCTCGACGCACTGCGCCATTACGGGTAATCGGAAACGGCGCATTCGTTTCAGTTCAAATCTCTGGTTTGGCCAAGTGGTCTGGGCGGCGCGGGCGCGGGCGCGGGCGCGGCGCGCCGTGTAATTGTATACCAGTCTGCCGTCACCACACCATGTGCGACATCATTTGTTTCGCATCCATCGATAACGGAATTGCCGTTTTGTTTAGATCCCAGATTGATTGCCTTTTTATAAACGCCTTTTTGGTTTTGATGGTTTAATGTGGGTACTGTGTGCATGAACAATTATTTATTTATTTATTGACAGAGATATAAGATTAAAACACAGAACTAACATGCCTTAAAAGTATTCACACATATATATTCTTTCATCATAGAACAATTTAGTAGTTAATAAACAAAAATGCAAATGTATTAAAGGAAGTCATATCAAATTTATAATAATAAACAGAAAAAATTGAACCTACATAAAATAGTAATAGAAACTAAAATATGTAATAAACAAAACCACAAAAACTAATTTAATTGTGTATTTAAATAATATAAGAAATATAAATAATATAACAGTTTTTTTTAATTATCTCAAAGATCTCCCATTATGTAAATAGTAACTTAATTAAATCAACATCTAAAAAAAAACCAACCCGAAGGTGCAAAAAAAAACGTTTTGGTATTGATCGTAAATGATGGTTTAGTGTTTGTTCAGTAAGTTGCACATAATAGATAACGATTTCGTAAACGATGTGTTCTAAAGCAAAATAACGTCAATTTGAGAAATTCTTTAATGTGATCCTCGTGTGCCTACTCTACCAAAACAGGTAAAAGGTTTGACCGCTCTTTAGAAGCTTAGTCTCTGTTCCGTTTGTTGAGTGGTGTGCGAGTGCTCGCGTCCCCGCGTAACGTAACGGTCGCAGATTCCATTGAAACCGTACGCGCCTAACGTTCAGTGTTAGGGCACGCACTCAATAATACTCTTTACATGCGATTAGCAATTATAATACAATTCTGATCATCTTAGAAAGGAAGCATAGTAGCAGGACAGCGTGAAAGCGAAAGCTATATACGAGTATATGAGCTAGGTATACGAAAAAATCGATGACATGGCGGATAAGGTGGATGGGGCTCCCCAAAGAATTTGAAATAAATAAATAAAGTGCCCCAGATGGAGACGAGTGGGACAGATCAAACCAACGATGTTACCCTTAAAGTAGAAAGCTCCAGAAATGAGAACGTACGTATAATATTAGTTTTCGTATAAATAAATGCTAAAATACTGCTTAGCCACTTACGATTCATATTTTATGTGGACATAATTTCATTCACCATTCTCAACTCAATTACCACTACAAAAGACAAGACAAATATAAGAATGAAATATTTAGAAATCAAACAAAAACTGAAAGGTTCACTGTGCGCGCGCCCTCCAGGTGGGAACAATGCTGGGCTCGTTGACTAGTGTAGTTATAGTAAAATGGAGTCTGTGACCTAGGTCATTGGACGTTGCTCAGCGTAGCGCTATGCCACTAAGAAAACTCAGCTCTCGATTGTTATAAGAACACATAATATGGTTAAATCGAATGATGCAATGCAAGTATCGCAACAACCCACATTAAGTTAGTATACTTATATCAATAAGACCTTATTCCAGACTGGTGGTCAATTTATATGATTAATATTCTATGATTTTTTAAAATATATGCATACTTATTCTTAAAAAATTACCTTTCAAAATTCAATTCGTTGCGATTTCTAAGATAAATTAAGGTTACCTATGGTGATTGATCTTTAGCTGCTTACAGGGGTACCTAACAGTGGCGGGAGTTTGCTGGGGCAATTTTTAAGAAATAAGTAGGTACCTATGAAATCTTGAGGTATGTTATTTCAATGTAAACCATTTTATTATTATACCTACATATTGAAGAGTAATCTAAAGAGGTTCATGTTTAATCGACACAATGGGCACGCGCCGCGAGCCGCGACCTTGCCTGTACGTGTCCGGAGCGCGCAGTCAGCGTTCACGTGCGCGCGTCCCGCCCGTCAATGAATCACGAACTCATTGCCAAGGACGCGAGCCTCGAATTTCGTGACGATATCGATCAGACATCGGTTCTGTACGTTTGCTGTTTCCGTCGCATCGCCGCAGCATTAACGGACCTACTAAGCCTACCTTTACCTATTTACTTTCTCATCGCTAACTATATAGGTACTATGATTGTCACCACTCATCACATAGGCTTATAGTATGTTCCTTCAACGTTCGTAGGTATTGCTTTAATTTGTTAGACGTCACTTCAACAAGTGACACATATTCGTAGCAGACTTTTACATAACCTGAAAAAGAACACTACATATTTGTTTTTGTTAATCATTACTTTGTGGCTGGCTGGCTCGCCTCGAAGCGATGATTACTTAGGCTATAATCCGCAATCCCCGTGCAGTTTTCACTTTTTTCGAAAGATGGGCAGGTTCTTTGAGGGTGTATTAAAATGTATTTAGATACATGATTGAATCGATGGACTTGAAGATTCGTGATAATGCGATTGTATCTCGGTGATACAAGTGTGGCCGATAATCGGGTCCATCGGACGCTCGGCGGGCCAGGCGGGCCAGGCGGGCCGGGCGGGCCAGGCGGGCCAGGCGGGCCAGGCGGGCCAGGCGGGCCGGGCGGGCCAGGCGGGCCGGGCTCGGCGCAGCGCGCTGCGGCTGCAACAGAGCTAACCGGAGTGTGTTGCGCGCAGTCGACATGGAGTTGTTCACTGAGGGGCGCGAGTGCGTGAACTGCGGCGCCATCCACACGCCGCTGTGGCGGCGCGACGGCACCGGCCACTACCTGTGCAACGCGTGCGGCCTCTACAACAAGATGAACGGCATGAACCGGCCGCTGAAGCAGCCGCGGCGGCTGGTACGTCAGCGGCACGCCGCGCACGCGCTCGCCGCGCCCGCTCACGACGTACGCAGCCAACCTCGCAACCCTCGCAACCCTCGCAACCCTCGCAACCCTCGCTCGACTAACCCCTCGCCCAGCCCGCGAGGAATCCGCGCCCGCCGAGCGTCCGCCCCCATAGCCCCCACGCTCCCGAGCGAGCTCCTAGTGACGTGTGTGTTGGTTGCAGTGGCCGCGGAGGGGCCCCCGCCGGGCGCGGATTTCTACAAGGGTTTCCTGTTTAACGGCATCGCGTCGTCGCACGCGCACGCGTTGCCCGCGCCGCAGCCGCTCTGTGCGCCCTCGCACGCCGCCTCCACTCCCCCCGACTACAAACAGAAGAAAGGGGTACGTCCGTACCCGACCGCCCGCCCTCCCGCCCTCCTGCCCTCCCGCCCTCCTGCCCTCCTGCCCTCGTCCGCTCCCCGCCCCACGCTCACTAACACCCATCGCTTATCTTCGCTAACTTCACCGTTATTAATAATACGAGTAATGTACATACCCACATAGTTAAATAACATAAAAGTTATAATGCATGCGCTTTATACAGTAATCGCGGTAATACGAGTAGCGCGCTAACAGTGTGCGGTGTGCGTACAGATGGGCACGAAGCGGCCCGGCATGGCGTGCACCAACTGCCAGACCACCACCACGTCGCTGTGGCGGCGCAACACCAACGGCGAGACCGTCTGCAACGCGTGCGGGCTCTACTACAAGCTGCACAACATCAACAGGCCGCTCGCCATGAAGAAGGACTCCATCCAGGTGCGGTCGCCGGTGTCACGACAGCTGGAATATATCTCTTAATAAAGAGACTGACGTTTTCATTTCAACATTTTCTGATCTGTCTTAAATGCGTCGAGTACTTAGTAACTGTCATTGTACGGCAATTAAAAAACAGAATGCTTCCACCGGTTACGTTCGGGCTAATAGGTAACTGTTTTGTCCAATGCTAATGGATGTAATTAGTGGTCAACAGTAAGTGTTCCATTAGAGCGCGTTAGACTCTTGCGCTCATGGACACACAAATAAACTATGGATAGGTAAGAATCTCATGAAACCGGTCCCAAATTCTTGACAGATTAGAGAAATTTGATTACTCGTAATTCTAAAAAACTTGTTTGGGAGTGTTGACTTACTACATACATACAGTCATTTCAAAATTATTTAAAACTTTACAGACGAGGAAACGAAAGCCTAAGAGCAGTATAAAATCAGAACGAAGTCTCAAAAACGCCGTCCAGCGTACAGTTACGTCGGGAGTCAAGCTTGAAAACATGTGTGAGTACGACCTACTGTTTACTAAACTGTTATGATTGAGACCGCGTGCCTGAGTGTAAGCTAAAGTTCCACTTTTCAGTCACTTGACCGTTTAAAGCAATATAATGTTACTATACTAAAACTAGGGGTGTGATAGTGAATGATTTTTCATTACTCATACTCGGAAAGTAGGTCTGAAGTTGCCTGAGGAGCGGTTTGAAAAAAATACTTTTCCGCCCTAGGGAGAATCGCTTTCAACTGACAGCTGTCAAATTATTAAAAAAAACTAGTTCCATTTTCACATTTCTATGGAACCATGTTCCAACTTTTTCTACAGTCACTCAATTACAGCGCGATGTAAAATTGAAATAACATAAAAGTTAAGTATTAATTAAAGAATATATATTTTTAAATGACTTAATTATAATTAAGTTTCATTAATTTCTTTAAAATAACATAGATTTGGGCAAAATATTTAAAGATGAAAATGAAAAATAATGGCTAAATAATGAAGTTGAAGGCCGGCCAACGAAAAAAACACGAAATAGGCGGCAATCCGATCTTCGATTTTTTTTTTCGAGTTGTAGAGTATAGTTCATACTTCCTTGTATTATTTCTTTAGCCAATTAATGTTTTTATTTTTGTTGTCCATGTATTCGTAATGAAAAGCACAGTGTTTACCTCGGGTGAAAGACTTATTTTGCCCCGAGACGTGGTTTTTGGCGCCTGAGCGTAGCGAGGTCGCCAATAGTTCGAGGGACAACATTCACCCCTTGTGGAACAATGTACTATTGTCTAAAGACCGAATCACAAAGAAAAGTAGATTGAAAAGATAAAAAAACTGGACTGTGTAGGAAGTGGACTCTATATAAAAACTGAAACGCAGGCGGACCTTTTTATTGATTAGATTTAGGTATTTGTTTTACGTTTAACATACTTCCTCAGCTATTTCGATTATGAGGTGGGTTCGGGCCCAGTGTCACGTCTCAGGAATACCTAGAGCCGTCGGCGGTCACGGTGTCAGTTCGTCGCCTTCGAGACATCTCATAGATGGAGCTTTCGGATGCCGTTACATATCTGATCGCTCACGACCGTCATAACTCGTACCCACCCTTCACCTTCCCACTTCTTTGCTGGGCGATTAAAGAGAGATACGTAGAATTCGGACATTTGTTCTCGATTCAGATCTGATCGGAGGACGTAATTCACAGTACCAGTTTTATGAATGCGCGACAGTAACTGACAGGGTCGGTGGTGTGTGTCACAGTAGACGGCGGCGGCATGGGCGGCATGGGCGGCGGCATGGGCGGCGCGGGCGGCGGCGCGGGCGCGCGCTCGCCGCTGGCGCTCAACTACTACGTGCAGCACGCGCTCAAGCTGGAGGAGCCGCCGCCCGCGCACGCGCACGGACACGCGCACGGCCACGCGCACGCGCACGCGCACGCCGCCATGTACGACGACGCCGAGTACCGGCGCGCGCCGCCCGAGCCCGCTGACCGCCTCGAGCGGCCGACCGTCGTGTCCATGGGCAGCTGAGCGGCCCCCCTCCCCCCCCTCCCCCCAGGGCGACGCGAGCCGCGCTCGCTCTATAATAAATGTAGAATCTCAGTTCTTTAGGTATGTTAGTTAGGAATCGTGCGAGTCGTCCGGCCGAAGAGTCTGCTAGTTGACCAAAAATTGCGTGCGGCCCCCGCGCGTGTAGCGTGCGCCCGGATTATGATTGTATCACAACTTGTGGAAATGCTAGCTGACTATGGGTGAATCCTTTCGATTTACATTGAATGCTGAATAAATAGGAAACGGACCCGCCTTGTGAGCTCAATTTGATGAATTTTTCATTTTATAATTTTCAATTATGATCGTTCCTCTTGCGTGGGCCGGTGCGTTATGCGCGCGTTCCGACTGTTACCAAATAATAATTATGTTTAAATAAACAACGAGACTGTATATGAATCATTCCTATCGTGTTGCATTCCTAGATAGATAATTTAATGTTAGATACTTAGACTATATGTAGTGCGGTGCCGCAGCAGGCTGTCTTCATGTTACACGGCTAAATTTTATTCGATGTTGTACAATTAACTTTATATTTTTATAAAATAATTTTATTTTAATCGTTCGATATGTTACTGTTGGCATCGGACTCGGCCCAATGTATGAACACTTCACCGGCAGGGCCTAGTTTTTGTAATGTCTAATTATTTACCTTTAGATGACTCCATGACTTGAACACGCATTCCACGAATTTATTGAGTAAGTTTGTACTTAGCGCGTATATGTTGTTACCTGCACTAGTTACGCAACTTGAGGGCAGACAAATGTCATATCGAGTTATTAAGATGGTGTAGACCCACAGGAGTAGAGCTCATTATAATTATGTCGTAGTTTCACTTTGGTAGCCGTTCGAGCTGTTAAAGGTACAAAATATTGAACAGTCAACGTTCTGGAATCAACCTTTACTACGGTCAACGAGAAGCGATACGAAATGGGAATAATGATTGAGTTCAAGTCCTCCACCGCCGCCGGGCTCGCCAACATTAGGGCGACCGTGTTACTTGTAAATTTGTGCTTCATTGTGCGTCTGACACAACCATATTTATAAAATAGTGGTTAAACCACTAGTTAAAAATAAAATATCATGTTAATGTTCGTATCACTTTTCGTTGGCCGTGGTTTAAGTATGTCTGTAGTAGCTGCTACCAAACCTAGACAGGATTTTGTAAAAATTACCGAAATAATAATTCAGGTTGATATACGGTAGCTGACATGTACGTGGGTAATTTGTGTTCGAATTACGTTAAAACTTGCATGTCATTTAATTATACGGCCGGTAAATCATCCGAACGCCCAATAATTATTTCGGACTTTTGAAACAGCCTGTATAAATAATTCACATGAAATGTAAGTGCCTTTGGAGAGCTAGAATAATTGACATCAGAGATCATGATTTTAGACTAATTTTATTTGTATATTTTAATCTCAACAAAGATCTATAAACAAATTGTGATAAAGTGCTTTTTATGCGACACATCGAACATGCAGATACATCGTGTCAACCGTTCCACGGAATTATCTAATTTATTTTAAGACCATAGTTTGGCATTATTCATGCTCACAAATATTATTGTATAGTTACCTAATAGGTAAATAGCAAGTAGGTAAGTAAGTGTTACAATAAATCAATGTAATGAAATGATTGAACGTCCATCGAGAAGAGTCCAAAGTTATTGAACACAGCTCGAGGACAATGGCGTTTGTCCGAACTTTCTTCCAAAGATGCAATTTGTAAGTAGCAATATTTTGCCTGCGATGTTGTTATAAAGTAGATAATAGTTATCAGATCTGAGGAAACTCTCTATTGCATGAAATCCGAATTATATTCCTAACGTTTATATTAATATAAAGAATTTTGTGTGTAATAAATAATATTTTTATATCGAAGAAAATAGTTGCATGTTAATTCAAAATAATATATAATATAATAAAATACGTTTATACAATATATTTTAAGTTTCTCCCGATAACGGTAAATAACTGAAAACCTTACATGTAGGCTTCATTCTCACGGCAAAGCATGGCACGAACCGATGTTTACCGAATGGTATATAATATGAATGCTATAAATTGAGTGTGTGTGAGTGAGGGTGGAAATGTACAACAAACTCTATAACGTACCCACCCGCGGCCACGCTGTGTGGGAAGGAGGAGGACGGCCATTATTAATAAATATGAGCAAACGATCGAACTAACAGCTGGATGCCAAAAAGGAATTATGATTCAACTAACTCCCACCCGTGCCGTTTATATGTTTAATTAACAAATAAAATAAATTAATGGAATTTCTCGGAGCAATGACAACGCAAGACATCATAAATATAGTATCTAGAAAAAATTTTGCATATCAGAGCCAAAAACTATAATATATTTGAAAAGTCATGCCTTCTAGAAGGTAGGAATATTTTAATTCAATTTAATCAATTTATTTGTTTACACAGAAAGCAAACGACTGCCTAATGATAGTGGATAGGTTAGGTACTTGATAATAGTCATTAGAATGCCTTTTAGTGTACACTATTAGTAGGTAGGTAGCACAAAAATATTGTGTTTTCTAAGGAAGTAAAACAGTTACATAAATCAAACAGAGTCATGTAGCGTAATTACAACGATATAATGAACTAGTTCAAAAATATGTTTATAATTATAGTAATTGAGTACTTAAAGCTATGTGGAGAAGAATTGTTAATTATATAGTTTTTCATTTTTTGGAACGTATGTTTTTTGATAAGAAACACGGATACTTTCTTGCCGCCATGGCTCGCGGACGAGATTTATTTGATAAAAAAAATATTATTTTTTGTGAACCCCTCATAAAGTGGCCATGATTATTAAAAAGTGCGATGATTTGCTATGTGAATGAGGCTTCTCTATAAGTTACTACTAAATGGTGCAGGATATCCATACACTGATTTTATTTTAGATGCTCTCAGCTAATATTTATGTGTTGGCAAATAATTCGCAGTGACGCGACGGTAGCCCATGTTCAGTGTATGGTTATCGTGGAATAGGCCACGGTGCGGCTGTTCCTGCTGTAGTAGGACGATGCAAGGGCTCGGGGTGGTCCGTGTCGCCGTCCCGGGGCTGGCTCGTCCCGGGGCCGGCTCGTCCCGGCCGCCGCGCCGGCCGCCGTTGAGCTCGAGCGCTGTAATGTTGTCGCCAAATATTACAATACATAGGTGTAAGGTGATGTTACGATATTTATGTGTTATAGTTATATTATGGCGCCTCGGCGAGAAATGTTATGCTGCCTCGGCGAGAAATGTTATGCTAGATGTTACATTGTATCTGTGTAAATATTATCTAAGCAGTCACAAGTACGCCTTCAATAAAAGGTATCATTAAACCTACACCTAGTTTTAATTACCTCTTAACTGTGCAACCAGTCAATGCTTCGCATGCCGTGCTCCTCGCGCTAATAATAACTAAGGTACGAGATAAGGCTTATTTATTGGAAATTGTTAAGTAGGTACATCGTACGTGCCATGTTTTGGCGAGTCTCGAAATGTGTTAAACTCAAAGAATATCCTTACAAGAAGCTTAGGTACTTACATGGACTAAATTCGAGTAGAAATATCTTATAGGTAACTAATGTTTTTATTGACAGCTATAATTATTATCTATTGGACTAAAGCTACCGAGTGGAGTATCTACCTACGTTATAACCACTTGGTACAAACCTTGGGGATCGCGGTTGTCAAGAGCGACAAGTCTCGTGGGGGGGACGCGCCGGGGTAAGGGGGGCTGCCTGAAACAATATGGCGTCTTATCGGCGGCCATCGCGCGTCACGTGCACCGCCCGCCCCCGCGCCCCGCACACCTCCCCTCATACGCTCTTTATTAGCTTTTCACGGAAAATATTCGACGAAAAAAACAACTGATAAGATCACGATGAGGTCGAGCGGCACCCATCAATAATCCGTCGATGTATCGGCTATCAGATCCGGAGCGGGGATTACTGCGCGTAGGTACTAGGTAGTAGGTACCTACAGGCCGAGCGCCGCCGCCGCCGCCGCCGCCGCCGCCGCCGCGCCTCCCGGCCACCGCACACCACTCAACAACACTTTGCGCTCACAAACAACGTTGACTGCGTACTATAATTATTAGCACTGCACTCTCGAGCCCTTCATTTAAACGGAGGCGATGCTTTGAAATTCGTAGAACATAGGTACAAGCGGGTCGTTGCCGTCTCGAACTCAAGACTTCGGTGGCTGTAATAGCCGTTCCTGTGACAATCCGTTCACGCGCTGATTGCGCGGGCGCTGTATTGACTGTAATGAGTCGACGTTGCAGATACGCGCTCTCGTAATCAAATCTGTAGGCCTTCTATCTGATAATTACTCGGTATCGGGGATGGTATCGCGGTATCTCAGGTCCAGTAGATACGGAACAGCGGTGGCGGTGACCCTGCGCGGCCACGCCGGAGGGTGCCGGGCGCCGCGCGGGGCGGGGCGGGGGGCAAGGGGCGGCGGTGGCGACGTTCCTTACAAATATTAGCATAACACTCGTCGGTGTTTACCCGCGTTATCGCGTCATCGCGAACACACCCAGGCAGCCACAGCCGTCTCCCCTCGCTTGCACAACGCGCGACGCGGTACCGAATGAGACCATCGCGGCTACGCACCATCATCGGTTCGCTGTAACCACCATACCGTTACAAATATTAGTCATCACTTCATGATTTAGCTCACTCATCCGCCGCTAAATCAAATAGGGAAGGTATCTACTTAGAAACCTGGGTAGGTACTTGAAATTATGTTAACTCATTGCAGCCTCCACATCGTGGCTGTCTCCTAAGCTTCTTCCATCGCAGCGGGAGGCGGCGCGGCGGCGGCGGCAGCGGCGGCGCGTGCGCACTGCGCGCCAAGCCGCAGCATGCACGCGTATCGCGCGTTGCGTGGCTAACAGCTGTTAACTAGATATAGTATCTGGCAGATACGATTATCAAAACTCTAAGATAACCATGCTCACATTAACGGCTAGTTAAGATAAACTAGATAACAATTTGCATATCTAAGGAAGGTGTGATACTAGGCTCTCTATCGATGGGGTCGTTGCACTTTGCTCGAGAGATACTAGGTGATATAACATATCTCCCACGGGTGTTTGTAATTAGATTAGATCCTCGCCAATACAAACTTACTAACGGACTTCACAGCGTCACGATTATAGATATGTACCAGGTATATAGGTATACAGCACTAAGCTGTAATAAATAGTTAATATCTGTCATATACCTACCTACAACTTAGACAGTTAAAAATTTAACCGACTTCAATAAAACCTGGGTGCACTAAAAAGCTAGAAATAACTGGAGACCTTGAATTTATTTCATTTGGAGGCGTTTTTGTGAAGTCGGTTTAATACATAATTTTATTTTAATAAAATCATTATTTTTAGTGGTAAACTTTTGAATTTCTGGTGACCGTAAAGCGTCAATATCTCTCGAACTACTGGATCGATTGATAAAATGTATATGGGAACACCTGGAGAATATACCCTTCTCTGGGTGTCCACGGGGCGGCGGGGCGGCGGGCGGCGGGCGGCGGGCGGCGGGGCGGCGCGCACCGACCTGCTGGCCTACATACCCACATGGTGATTGTGCAACCTCACACAATCTGCCCTCTCTATCTAGTAGAAGTAACTATCTCTAACCAGCTTGTCTATGTATAAAATGCTAGATGGTAGCTTAGTTCTTTCTATGAACCCTAAAAAATACCACTTATGATATTCATTATTTTTTTTATTCAAATAACTTCTAATTCATAACATTGCCACCATTGAATTACATGGTTATGGTTATGGCCCACCAAGGAAATTATATTATGAAACTTTTATACTTAATGTATGAGAATTTAGGCTATTTACCTTAGGTACTTACTACATACCTAAAATAATGCAATATTTTGTTATAATAACTGGTTTGTTTTTGTTTCATTAGCAGCTGCTGCCTGCGTATCTGTCGCGTGGTATTTCGATAAAATAAAAGTAGCCTATGTTACTCTTTATAACATCAACTATCTGCCAGTGAAAGACCTGTTAAAATCGGTCCAGCCCTTTCCGAGATTAGCTGACTCAAACAGACACACAGGCATAAAATTAATATTGTATTTTCTTTTATAAGTAGGTACTGTATATTACAATTTCATATGCATTTACTAAAAAGATTTTATTTTGATATTATTACAAACAGACACAATAATGTAACTT
Organism: Notodonta dromedarius; assembly: GCA_905147325.1. NCBI lineage: Eukaryota > Metazoa > Arthropoda > Insecta > Lepidoptera > Notodontidae > Notodonta > Notodonta dromedarius. The sequence continues at coordinate 13,764,477 of LR990163.1, read as the reverse complement.
ATTTGCAAAGATGTAGGTATAAGTTGATTGATAATTTGTATGGTATCAGTTTAAAATTTCGTAACTTTTTTAAGTTTTCGTGAGATTTAATAGGTAAACCAAATGTATGGAAAGTGTATGGAAGTTGAAATAAAACTATTTTTACGGATTATATCGCGTTTATTTACTTTTTATGTTCCCGACGTTTCGGTTGCTTTACAGCAACCGTGGTCACGGGGGGACTGAGGTTTTAGACGTCCTGATGTCATAGTTAATAACTGGGTACCCTCAAAATTTAGTTGGTGTTTGCGGTCCGATCCACGCAGAAAGTGCTCACTGTGTCTTGAGGTCTTGCAATGGTACGCTTGGTTTTGGATTTAATTATATTAATTACTGGATCCCAAGTTGGTGGTAGCACCCAGCCATCTTCCCTATTGAAATTAGGATGTTTTTTTAATTTCAATGGCCTCACGTATCATCCTTGGTCGGAATCGGTGTTCTTTTGCGAGGATCTGTGGTTTATCAAATCTGATATAATGGCGGGTGCGGTCCTGTACATGTTCACAGATTGCAGACTTCGTGGATGTGTAGTATTCGCGTAAATATAAGAAAACAATATGTGTATGGAAGTGTTATTTTTATTAGGATTCCGAACGCCGAAGGGTCTGAGCCAAAGAATTTGTAATAATTATTTGGGTCTGAGCGGAACCCCACTGTTGTCCGTCTGTCAGAAGCTCATGTCTTGTAAACAGAATTAGATAGGATAAATTCACAGAGAATAATATAAATTTTCGGCCACAATTTAAACAAATATTAAAATAGTTAATTTATACATGGAATAGGGGTTTCCATACCCGAAAAGGGGTGTAACCGTGGGACGGATTATTTGTTTTTTTAATTCTACCTATAGGTACTTGTGGGTACTTGTTCTATAGGTACCTAGGTACTTGTGGGATAACGTTGGAAAGGTCTCGTTAAGCGGAGTAAAATCGTTTTATTTATTGTTTCGACACAAACGTTTTTTAGATCTATCACAATAAGAGCTTTATAAGAGATTCTGTTATATATCATTTTACCCATATCCTGTTGCTTTACAAAAAATATATGGTAGGTATGAGTAAACCACCAACACTTTTTTGCGGTTAAATAAACAGGAACTCATTAGAATTCTCCGCTAAAATTTGGTGTTACTTGTCGGATAACCGAGCTCTGAAATACGGGCATTTGATTGAAATGGGTTAGTTTAGTTAAGTAGTCTGGTTTCTGGTGACCCTGAATCTAGAAATAATACACCGCTTAGCGCATTTTTTAAAATAACAAAATAGTTGCTATTAAACACTGATTGCTTCCAGCATATATCTGTAGGTTTAGTTGTTGAAAAGATTTCCATACCTACCTGCTGTGATCATCGATTTATATTTCACGTAAAAAAGTGAAATTCAAGTGATCTCTTGGACATGAGGAAGATCGCGCATGTTATCTGCGTATCCACAGATATTGACGGGTGTCAGTGGAGCGAGATAGCGCCGCCCGCCGCCCGCCGCCCGCCGCCCGCCGCCGCAGTGGTCGCGCAGCCGTGTGTGCGTGCCGACCGACTCCATTCCCAAATATGACCCAGAATATTGTCGAGTAGGCAGGCTTCATTACCTACTACTTGTCCTGTAAAACATAATAACAACAGCAATCATAATAATCGTGCTCGTGCATGGAGTGACCGTTAAATAAGCATTGTCCTTATCTAAGTAATATTAATATATACTGAAAACGTTTTATATGTAAAATCAAAGCTGAAAACCTTTTATCAAAGCTGAAAACACACATAATAATATATGAATTTATTTCAGGAGGCCAAGAAAAAAGGATGACAAGAAAATATGTGAGATTTCATTTTGTTCAAATGAAAACAAAAGCTGTGCGACATAGTGCAGACACAGCTGTCGGTCGGTGTCAGGGGTTTGAATAGAATTTTCGATCAATTTTTCCAATTTAATAAAGGTATCGAACAAAGTAACAAGATAAAGCCAACATCAACAGATTTGTGAATGTGACTATGCGACCGCCACCGCCGCGACGACTCTGTCGCTTGCAACACTGCAGTAGGATAACATGTCGTACGCACGGCGAGAGATTATCCACATTGGTATTGAGATATCTCAAAAAAACATATCCTATTCGCAATTGAGATGATCAATGTAGTGTCACAGAAAAGGTAGGTAGTGGAAGCATCTCAAGTGCTTCACAATGAAGTGACATGTAGGTACACAGTGTCACATATACCCACGCCGCGGTGTAAGTACGTGACAATTGTGTGATTGCATACCTATCTCTATTTCTGCAATGTATTATGTTATCTATCGTCGTTGATGACAACTGCTTTCTTTTTTAAAATCAAAGTGAACAATACCTAATCATAGTAGGAAAGAGTGTGTAACACAGGTTACACAATTAAGGCTTGCATTTTGTTGAAGATATAGGTATCTACCTACTGGCTAATAATTTAAGTAGTTTCAGTGTCTATTTAAAAAAAAATGTATTTCTTGTCTCTCTCTTTTTTCTCTTCTGCAATTTACTTCAAATAAACGACGTGTTGAAATATTATAAATTTTATTGTAAATTATACCTGGAGCCCGAACACATTTCAAAAGTTTTTAATGTCTGTAAAGGAATACAATCTGGCTCGACGTCTCTTACAGGGCAGAGGCTTAATATTTTTGTCTATTTTATATAATCAGATATGTGTTTATAATTTCAGCGGTTAGGACAAAACACGATTTGATTGCTTTTATTTATTGCGGGGTCATAGCGGGGTCGCGATGCTATCGTAGCGAGACGTCGCGAAGCTACAGGGCCTAGGGAGGTCCCTAGAATTTGACAGCTGAGATCAACGCTTTTATAGCTGGCGTCGCGACGTTTTTATGGAGAAATCGGAACGAGTCTTATAGCGGAGTCGTGACGCTACTGTAGTAGCGTCGCGATGAATTCATAGTGGCGTCATGACGCTGTAATAGCAGCATCGTGAAGCTTTCTCCGTAGCAGTATTTGACGTTTTCAATCATAATGGGCATATACTTAGTATGCTTCCTAGAGCCATCGAGACAGCTAACAAAGGCGGCGGCTTTGCGTCTTTGAGTCACTGCTGTAGGGCATTCATAAGTCATGACGTTTCCATAGTGATGGTGTGTAGACGACTAGCGGCAATGGGGCGACACTTTTATAGTGGCGTGGAGACGAATGACATGGTGACTTCAAGTGAGGTCGTAAAGAAGGTAGTTAAGATATAAGGTATAGACTTATAAGAAAGAAGAAGAGGCGAGAAGTAGGTAGGCACCTACGTACGGTACGACAGACATTAGCCGCAAGTATAGCGCTTCGTGTTCGGTATTGAACAAATAAACAGGATCTCGTAATCGCGTTGAATCATTGGGCGACAAGTACGCCATGCATGTAGGTAGGTACATAGGTGCGAGGGGGTGTGCGGGGGAGGGGAGGAGAGCTCACATATAGCGCGCCTCTGAAATGTTTATCGCGGCACGTCAAGTGCGATGCAGATAAGACAAGCGCTGCTTGTGCACAACTATGCGCCGCGACGCCGCTCGCCAGCCGGCCTCATAGGTAAGGGAGATCACTAGATGGTTCCTGCTTGCGGAGTCCACTACGCAAAGATTCTACAACATACGCATGCTTGTTAGATATTACTCAGTCAGAAATGCTGAGTTCTTCGTTGCATTTTATTCAACTACTGATAACGATGCTATCACTGAAATAACAAAGTTATTTAATTTCCTCATTTTCTATTTTTCTCATATGATGTAAGTAGTAGCATTAACTGATGGGTGGAAACAATCGATTGCATCAAGATAATTGAGTAGGAACTTCGAATATCGTCTGCCGTAAAGTTGTATTTGCCAATATGTGGTAGCAGTTTTTGGAAAGCAAAAATTAAACTAACTAGGTGTATAACGACGACAAAGACATATTATCAAGGAGTTCTCTAAATAGACAATTATTAGCTTGGTGGAAAATAATATTGGTTTCAGGGTATTTATAAAAAATGTCTAAAGTTACCTCTGCAGGTACTTATGACATCTTTTTCCTACCGGCTTCAATTTAATCTTTCAATTTAATCTTTATGTGACAAATGTTGTGCGAGGCTGGAGAGAACTAATTATGGATTTTAATAGAGTTGTGCAAAGACCAGGCGGAATCTTCCATAGTAATTTTGAAACAAATGCATGATTCTGGTCAATATGCGTCCCAATCGGCAATCGACGCGGTGTGACGGTGAATCATATAGGTACTTATCATGAAGCGACGTGTGTCAGCCGCCACGCCAAGCCGAGCAGGCTTTGACAAAGCAATCACATTTTTATACACATTTGTTAAAAGCATATTTGCGTTTAAATGTTACTAGTCGGTGACGAGAACCCACCTGCGTCTGTGATGGGGATCACGATATAAAAAAACTAGTCGCAGAACCAGTACCAGTGAATGTTAGTATATCTCACTTCAGGCTCTCAAATGAGGCTCTGCGATCGCCAGCTCTATTCTGCCGCTCTACACGTGATCACGTGTACATCTACTCCGGCTCATACTACGCCGGGAAGTAAGAGTTTACTTACAGATCCGACAGTATCACAACCTTTGAAAACAAGGTTGAATAATATTATTAAAGACAACGCACAATTTAGTAGCGTGTGGACGTGTGCCCTATCCTATGATTACCAATATCGAGGGTAATTAGACCGATGATCGATGTCTCAAGTAAGCCCCTGATCGATAAGATAGCGCGCGACGCATTACACTTATCGCAATTTTTATTGTTAAGATACGTATCATAAATACAGAAATGATTGTTTAAAGCGCACATTTACCTAAATATAATTACCTATTAGGGATAATATATTGGCATAAGTTCGGGGATATTAGGGGATTATACCTATTACTTTGCGTTTTGTACCAAGCTCTGCCAAGGACACTTGTTGGTAACCTATGTGTTCTATAATAAATTGAAATATGGCTTGCTCCCATTCGTTTATATGAAAATAAATCTAGTAAATATAACGAACAATATTCCACCATCGGAAAGTTTGGTAAATTGATAGACCCTAAGTAGTAATGTTGTCGAATACCTTAACTGATGTATGGTGGTGACAAAAAGTAGTTTAACTTTAATTATTTTCTTATTATTCTGTTCTGTCAGAGGTACCTAGATATAATGCACGTAGCTAACTGACATAATCATTTACACTTAAAAATGAAAAGTGCTAATTTAGATTTAAATGATTTATAGACTTCGTAACTAGAAAGGAGGCATAATGTCGGGAGCACCACGGGTAAATACTATCCCATTGTACTTACTTCAACCAGCGTGTTAGGAATTAATAGACGATATACCTACGTGTGACTGCAGCCGCTACAGCTGGCATCACTCATCAACACACAGATATACTTAGGTATATTGTCACCAAAGATATTGTAATCTCTTGTTATAACAATTTCTTTGATTATCACAATAGGCTTTGTTGATCGCGCTGCTACTATGCTTATTATCCAATTATAATACCTATATACCTATTGATTCGAACTAAATCTCAAAAAATGTTGTTAAAGTACACACTTGTGTAATTACTGCAAAGTATTAAAATTCAGTATTTATAATAAAGCATATGCCTATCTAACTCTACCTAATATAAGTAGACATACACTGCAGGGTGTAGAGATGTGGAATGATGTAAAAACGCATTTTTGTATGCTTGTTGTTAACAATGTTTGACAACTTATATCGTATTCAAAGAAAATCGTACTTTTATTTAGATTTACCGAAGATGCCTATTTTTATTAAACTGCATTATGCGTGGCAATATTAAAAACTGGATGACGGTGAATTAACATTTAGAATTACTTCTCTTTATTACTTTTAATGAAATAGGTGTGGCTAGATAATGCAGATGACTTAGATACAAACTCAACATCAGCTCTCAGAGCATAACAACATAGCTAGGGGCGAGCCAGGTAGTGCGGCACTGATAGACGACCGCCCCGCGCTTCACGGCTACAGCGGCGCTACGCTGAAACGTGAAAATGATTTCCTTGAGCGCGCGGCGCGGGCGGCGGCGGCGGCGGCGGCGGTGGCGGCGGCGGCGGCGGCGGGCGCCGGTGGCCAATCAGCGCACGGCACACAGGCGCGCGCGCACGCACACTCGCGCGCCGCCTCCGCGCCCACTCGGAAAGCTCGGCGCTCACCTGGAAAAGTGCCGTAGAGCAAGTCGGGCGAGCGCCGCGCGCCGCCGCCGACCCATCGCCCACGCACACGCACTCCGCCGGGCGCACTCCGCACACTGCCATACCGTGATGTATTAGTTACCGACTGGATTGCATCGATCGCGGGACTTTTCTGGAATTCAACTGTACTCTATTGACGCTTAGGTGAGTGTTTCAAAGATACTAAGAATAGATAATACGACTAATCATCGCGCTTTACCCGCGATACCCAATCGATCTACTATCCGTGCAAAGTGTGTGATAGAGGTATCTTTGTTATCCACAGTTATACAACAACATAATTGTTGCATTGATATTAGTTATCTTAGTGTTGAGGATCCGATACCGTATTTATCGGTTATATTCACAAAAATCTTTCGAAACGAAAAGGAAGCCGCCTGGTAGGTATACCTACCATAGGCGACTTCCCCATACACCTACTTATAAATGTTTTTTTAGCGATGCAATACAAACTACCGGTATCCGCTTTAAAATAGCAGTAAAAGTGCTGATTGACTCCATTTTGTGACTAAATAACGATTCAATAATAATGGCTTCCATAAATATAACACAAATAATCTGTGATTTAAATTCAAATTCAAAGCGGTTATTTTGTTTAGGCCCACGGGGGCACTTACAAATTGTCAATTTTACATATTTTATTTCCTTATATCTACAACCGGATCGGAACGCGACCTCGACTGAGAAGATCCGGCAAGAAACTCAGCGGGCTTGTCTTTTACATGTCATTTTTTTTTATCGCCAGTTGCTTATATTCAATAATTACAAAGGGTAGTAGATATTAATATAAATATTATAATAGCTCCAGTGTGTTGCCTTCTGATATTGCTAAGAATTACACAAATAATTCGGACTAGTTGGGCAAGACACGCTACGCTTTGACATTATTATTGACTGTCGAGATTTGAGCTGCTCAGTCCCAAGCTGATTTATCATCCAAATAATCCGAAATTTTGTAATAACCCTTTGCACTGAGTTTAGTTTTAATTAGGGTTTTAAACTTATTGATAGGTAAATCTCGGATTTCATTGGGAAGCTTATTGTAAAAACGTATACATTGCCCCATAAAAGAATGACTTATTCTGTGGAGACAAGTTACATGTACGGATAGCTTGTGCTTACTCCGTGTATTTATAGAATGAGCGTCGCTCCTTTTCTCAAAATTATTAGCAATTTTTTTAACGTACATGAGATTTTCATAGATAAATTGTGACACAACAGTTAGAATATTTATTTCTTTAAATTTTTCTCTGAGGGAGATTCTTGGAGCTAGATTGTAAATAGCTCGTATAGCTCTTTTCTGCAGAACTAAAATGCAGTTTAAGTCAGCAGAGCATCCCCAGAGCAGTATGCCATATGACATAACGCTATGGTAATAACTAAAATAAACAATTCTAGCTGTTTCAACGTCGGTTAAATGCCTGATTTTTTTAACAGCATATGCCGCAGAGCTGAGTTCACCCGACAATTTTTTGATATGAGGACCCCATTGCAATTTAGCATCTATAGAGATCCCTAGAAAGACAGTTTCCTCCACAAGGTCCAATTCTGCTCCATTTAGTCGTATATTGGTTCCTACTTGTCTCACATTTGGCGGAGAACTTTATACATTTCGTTTTCTCATTAAGTAGAAGATTTTTTACATGGAACCAATCTACAATTCATTTTGGAATCGCAGAAATTGAAAATTCTTTTACTATCAGTTGGGATAGCAATGTAAGCATAAAAATGTAAGATGATATGAAAACGTGACGGTGCTGATAGGTACTCACCGATGTCACCATGTCATCAGGTCAGGTGTACCTCCCGTGGAGGACTGTCAGTGATGCGCTCAACAAGTAGAAGCAGAACATAGCCGCGGTGCGCAGCCAGATCGGTGCACGCATCGGACAAACTGTTCGATTTGTCATAACAAAGTATAGTCAGTTCATTTCACGAACACGCGTGCTGTGACTCTTATGACACTGGCATATTGGACAATCTGTAATAATTCACGCATATTCGTAAGAATTTATAAGTACCTACGTACCTACTTATTTAAGTAGGTACTCTACTTACTTACCTATATTTTTTTCGTGAAACTTATTAGGTCTCAATATTTAAATGAGCTTTTATCAATACTTTGTTTACATAATATGGGTGGGTACTGATATGTGAAAATTGTTGAAAACTGGATTATTTGTATGTACGCGCAATCAAAGATTCCTTTCAATAACTCTAAATTGAAAATTTAAAAACCCCCGATGCGACGACCTTTTCATCAAATGTATACTTTACCTAGTTCGTCCAAATGACGCTAAAATTATATTAAATTACTTTCTTTTCTGTATTTTTTCTCAATGGCGGAGCAGCGCCCTCTAGAATTATTATTGCGTAATATTCCATGACCATTAACAAAATTTAACGCGTGCGCGTATCCATCATTTGACACGTGACTTATGGAACGTCTTTAGTTCATACGCAAATCTCATATAAAAATTGATAAAATATCATTTTTTTCCAGAATGCGGGAAACTTTTCAAATTTATAATATTTTAAAAAGCCAGTTCAGACTATTACGATCATTTAAAAATATAATAAAGCGAAATCGTTTCAGCCGTTCTCAAGTGATGCAAAGATATTATTCCAATGAGCCCAAATTTCGATCGGATTCGAGCCGTGGAAGTTGGTTTTGGCCGTGAATGTGGCTTTTTCAACCTACAAAAGAGCTGATGATCTTCAAACGGCTGAACCGATTTTCATGAAACATAGCTAAGAACACTCTCGATCAGAATACCTATCTAACAAAAGAAACAAAATTGAAATCGGTTCATCAGCTTGGGCGCTACGTTGCCACAGACAGACACACAGATACACAGATACACAGATACACAGATACACATGTTAAACTTATAACACCCGTCGTTTTTCGTCGGGGGTTAAAAATAACATGTCGTAGTCAAAAGTGATCACTTTTTACCACAAGTTACTACATTACACAAAGGGAATGTTTAAAAATAACTCTAAATTGAAAATTTAAAAACCCCCGATGCGACGACCTTTTCATCAAATGTATACTTTACCTAGTTCGTCCAAATAACGCTAAAATTATATTAAATTAGTTTCTTTTCTGTATTTTTTCTCAATGGCGGAGCAGCGCCCTCTAGAATTATTATTGCGTAATATTCCATGACCATTAACAAAATTTAACGCGTGCGCGTATCCATCATTTGACACGTGACTTATGGAACGTCTTTAGTTCATACACAAATCTCATATAAAAATTGATAAAATATCATTTTTTTCCAGAATCCGGGAAACTTTTCAAATTTATAATATTGTAAAAAGCCAGTTCAGACTATTACGATCATTTAAAAATATAATAAAGCGAAATCGTTTCAGCCGTTCTCAAGTGATGCAAAGATATTATTCCAATGAGCCCAAATTTCGATCGGATTCGAGCCGTGGAAGTTGGTTTTGGCCGTGAATGTGGCTTTTTCAACCTACAAAAGAGCTGATGATCTACAAACGGCTGAACCGATTTTCATGAAACATAGCTAAGAACACTCTCGATCAGAATACCTATCTAACAAAATAAACAAAATTGAAATCGGCTCATCAGCTTGGGCGCTACGTTGCCACAGACAGACACACAGATACACAGATACACAGATACACAGATACACAGATACACATGTTAAACTTATAACACCCGTCGTTTTTCGTCGGGGGTTAATGACCGTCGGCAGCTCTACTGGTTTTGTATTCATGTTTGTGGTAGGTACCACGGAGCTGTACCTAGGTACTCATCATAAAAAATATTATCGTTGTTTATTGCGTTTCCTCACAGTGGTTAATATATTTTCAAATATTCTTATTAATATTTATATAATTACGATGTAAAAATGGCAGAAATCTCCGAACTACTCCGAACCGTCGCAAAAAATTCAGTTGCGTTACGCTCCTGACTGAAGCAGTAATATCCTACTAATATTATAAATGCGAAAGTTTGTGAGTGTGGATGTATGTATGTATGTATGTATGTATGTATGTATGTATGTATGTTTGTTACTCCTTCACGCAAAAACTACTGAACGGATTTGGGTGAAATTTGGAACACAGATAGTTTATAAACGGGATTAACACATAGGATACTTTTTATCCCGATAGTACCGAAATTTTTGTTAAGTTAAATACTACGCGGACGAAGTCGCGGGCATAAACTAGTACATCATAAAATTACCACCAGCGCCCGTCTGAGTGAGATTTGATTACTATTTACTTATTTAGTGACAATAGTGTTACCTGCTCTCATTCTGTTGCTGTTCCTGATAATGTACACTGTCTTTTATTCATTGAAAAGAGTAGCCATTGAGTTTCTTGCCGGATCTTTTCAGTGGAAGAGCATTCCGAAACGGTGGTAATAATATAAAATCTTTAGTGGCTTACATGAATAAAAACAATTTTAAGTTTTAGTTTGAGTTCGGTAGCATCCTGCAGTTATGTAATGGTGGTAAGTGTGGATATTTAAACAGAGAGAACTGTATGGCAGTGCGCTACCCATTATGCTTTCTGAAATACTTTAGGCCTACGTTTAGGTGTGGTCTCACTTTGAGAGTAGACGCTGATCAAAGAGAAGCAAGCTGCATCGGAGATTTATGAAAATACTACCCAAAGCGAACTACAAGGAATTTATTAATGCGACCGTTATCAAGATGGGCCCGGTGTGGTTATCGCAGGATCGCGCGAGCAAACAGCGCCGCCGCCGCCGCAGCCGCGCCCCAACAGAAACGAGCCTTAATACCATTCCACTCAGTCTCATTTGGAGGCTCTACATCACCACCTACCGCTAGCCATGGAATATAGGCTTTGTACCAACCGCTGGGGAGTGTATTTTAGTTCGGCGGCTGGTGTTGTTTGCTCTAGACGAGGATACGCGCAGGCCGCGGTTGTTCCTCCGCGCGGGGTCACGCCGTGAACTAGATATAGGTACCTAATTAATATTCGTTATCATAATATCTGCCTCCGAACTTCAGAGATGCAGCCGAACATATGTATTTATAAGTTGTCAGCGTTTCAGAACGATGATGATTAACACAATCAGATTTAAAAAAATACCAAACATCTTGAATTTTCAATAAGAATTGAAGAAACTGTTAATACAAGCCGACATTTCTGACAAATCAGTGTAAAAATAGTTAAAAAGCTGTTGATTTTAAAGAAACAAATATACCAACCATTAAACCATATGTGACAGAACTAGTGCCGTAGCGGCGGAGCGGCGCGGCGCCGGCGCCGTGTGGCTTGTTCCCTATTTGTACGTGTATTTCCGCACCGCTCTTCCGCTGTTCGAACCGATCCGTTTGTTTAGGTGCCTGCATAAAAAACCCATACATACGCTATATTTGTAGCCTTGAATTTCCGAGAGGTGCCTGTCTTTTAGGCTCTAACCTATTTACACATTGAGAGTCATGTTTGAACTGTGAATTTGTTTGCAGATCAATTATGGAGAACGTCGGGCAAATGGTGCGCATCAGCGAGGAGCACCGGGAGGCGGAGGCCTCCGTGGAGGCGCTTCAACTGGTGAAGAACGAGGCGCGCCTCGAGCAGGAGCAGAGCGGCGAGCCCGAGCAACAGGGGCACGAGGGGGGCGAGCCTACCGACCGGCATGCCGGGCCGTCCACTACACGCGAGCTACAGCTACCCCCTCATTCACAATCGGTGATAACATCGCGGCGCGCTGTGCGCACCATCACAGCGGCAGGACACATTACCACAGCGGAGGACGGCGGCGAGCTCGGCACCGACGATGGCGTAAAGGATGAGCCACCGGAGCAGCCGCAACTTGAGCACGAGCAGCAACTACAGCAATATACGCCTAAACTCGAGGAGACGGCCGACGGACGAGATCCACAGCAACAATATGACGAGGAAAGAGTACGGTTAGCCGAAGCCGAGACGGCGCGGTACCTCGCTTTCAAGCAAGAGCCGTACCGGTCGCTCCAGTCGCCGGTGCCAAACGATAAGAGAATGCAGCCGCAGTACACGCGAGCCCCGCAGCGACCTGCATACGGCCGGGGTATAGCGCTGCGCTACGGAACACCGCATCATGTCATAGTGGCACAGGAGGGAGACGCGGAGGAGAACGCACATGAAGCGTTTCTCGCACATAAAGACAAAGCGGAACAACTTCAGGCATATGCGGCGAGCGGCGACGGAGCAAACGCATCCACCGATGGACGGCAGTATGCCGCAGTGCTCGGAGAGCAGCTCGCAGCTTCTACTCCTCTTGAAATGATTCAGACGACGTCGCTGAGCAACCAACAAGCAGTAGGTGTGGCATACCAGCAAGTGAAGTACGAGACGCGCGGGGAGGGCGAGCCGCGCCCGACCACGTATGCGAGCTTGCAGCCGGTGACGTCAGTGCATGGGGGGTACGCGTACGCAGGGCAGAGTCCTCAGTACGGTAGTGGAGGGTATGGGGCTTACCCCGGGGGCAGCAAAGAGCTGCTGACATTATATGGTGGTGCTCCGAGTGGCGCCGGGAGCGGCGCGCGCGGGGACGAGTCGCCCCCCGGACAGCTACTATACCGAAGTGACCCGACACTATCCTCGTCATCGCTGACGGCTCGCGGCGCTCACGTAGTGTACAGTTCAGTGGTGCCGCAGTCGCAGGCCGTGTACGAGGCTCCACCCAGTCCTAACTCCCAACAGGTGACTTTTATTATATTATACTATAATATATTTATAAAATTTACTTCATTAGTGTATGTATTATTGGGAACTCCAACTCCCATACCTTTTTATATGATTGTTGCTATTCCCTCGTTTATCTTATAGCTTTTTAAATTATTGATCAATATTTAAATAAATATTGTATTATATATTTATTTAAATTTAAACATTATTTGGGCCCTTGTTTGGTGATTATTGATCATGACATAATTCTGGAAATCTTTGAACATACCACGATTGCGTCTTTGTAACTTGTTATCACCACCAGGTGACTCTGTACACGCACGGCAACACGGTGCAGTACAAGGTGGGCGGCGAGCACTACTTGGGGCAGGGCGGCGGCCTGGAGTACGTGCCGGTGTCCGGCTACGAGGGCGGGCTGCTCGTCGAAGGCTACCCTGCGCCCGCGCAGCCCTGGCCCGCTCACAACCTGCTGCCCATCGACGACTCCTTCGACCCAAGTATGTCTAACTCCATTTTGTGGGCTTAACTTGAAATAACTTTCTAGAAGAGTTTTAATGGAATGTTTATTATTGCGGCGCCAGGCATGGCTGGCATGGGCGAGGTGAAGGAGTGCGTCAACTGCGCGGCGGCGACCACGCCGCTGTGGCGGCGCGACGGCACCGGCCACTACCTGTGCAACGCGTGCGGGCTCTACACGCGCATCAACGGCGTCAACCGGCCGCCGCTCAAAGGACAGAAGGCGAAACCCCAGCAAGCCCTGGTATGACGAAGGAGTAAAGCATATTTTCCTTTCATAACAAGTTCATGTATAATAATTATATTCTAACTGATATTAGAGAAATTAAAAAGCCTAAGGAAGTGCCAATGGTACTCAGATCACTTTTCTGTCGACAACACAAATGTACGAATGGTTACTACGTAATGTCAAGTCTATTTGGTGTTAAGAGTAATTCCAGTTTCTACTACATTCATCGTTACAATATTGATTCAACATAAATGTTTTTGTTTTTGGTAGGTACTTAATTAATTCGCTTAATTAATTCGCCCTAGGCCAGCGTGATGGATTATGCCCTGAATCGCCCTCGCATTGAGGGGACTATTATTATCATAAGGAGTAGGTACTTATTTAATCTTAATTTTGATCCGGTAGCCGACGAATGGCAACCGTCGCGTGGGGGTGACATGCGCCAACTGCCGCACCTCCAACACCACGCTGTGGCGGCGCAACAACAACGGCGAGCCCGTCTGCAACGCGTGCGGGCTCTACTACAAGCTGCACAATGTGAGTGTCACGGGAATGTAGGACGGACATGGAATGTAGGATGATGCGAATTGACGCGTTGAATGGGGTAGATTGTTCATCGATTGGTAACGCTGCGATGATTAGCGCGAGCTGCCGAGGCACCAGGCCTCTATCTAATCGCCTGCACCAGTTATCAGGGAACTCCTCGGCAAATATTGAGCCTGTATAAAAAAATCAAAACACTGGGTCTCATCTAATCTCTCGAGATAAACGCGGGGCTACCGACTGATAGAGAATTATCATCGCGCGACCACGAATATTCATAATGAGATAAATAATCTTTTATCAATTATCTCTTGGTAGTAGATACGCTTGTTTAAAGGATGATAGGAGTGCGTGGCGGGAGATTACGAGGAGGTTCCCCGTCCGTGACGTTCAGCTAGCTCTACGCTGATAAACGCCTCTATCTGGTACGATGGAGGTTCTTACTAATGGACGATAGTATATCGAGGTCCAATTTACCAATTAGTGTCACCCAAGGGAAAATATTTTAATCATAGACAAGGGGAAAGTCTAATGATAAACGAGCTGTCTTCAAACTAAGCTTTGTTAACGAAGCTATAAAGGCAAATCCTCGACGACGTTTCGATGCCCCAGATTGGAAACAAGTGGCTGCAGATCATCGGCGACTATTTGTGATACTATATCTATTCACAGGTAAATCGGCCTCTAAGCATGAAGAAAGACGGCATCCAGACGCGCAAGCGCAAGCCGAAGAGTATGGGCGGCGGGCACGGCGGGGTGGCGCGGCCCGCGGGCGCCGGCATCTCCGGTACGTTGGCCGGCTACTGGTGACAGCCGCTAGGGGAGCCGGGGCGGGTCAACTGAGCGGGGAGGACAGAGGCTGCGTCGGCGAGGATATAAATACTAGAACAGGATGAACTGTGTTTTTAAATGAGATGATAGAGATAAAATAGTTTAATGAGTGGAATGTCAATTATACTCGACGATGTTTTATGTAAATGCCGGCCGATCACTGATCACACGACAAAATATGTTGAATGAGATATCGCGTTCTGATGGTTCTCTGAGATTGACTTAAGTATCTCAAGGATTACTTTAAGATATGATAGAGATCTCTTCGCTCAGTTGAGGTCGGCTCGCTAGGCTTGCTAGGCTCGCCTCGTCCCAGTCCAGGGGTGCTTATGATAACGGCGCGTGTGTGTGGTGTCCGCAGTGGAGGCACACACGCACAAGGTGCTGCCTCCGCTGTACGCGGCGGTGGAGGCGGGCGGGGCGGGGGGCGCGGGCGCGGGCGCGGGCGCGGCGCCCATGCTGCTGCTGCCCGCCGCCCGGCACCAAGCCGATATGTGAGTACTGCACAGCCGCCCGATGAGAGAGGACGTGCCTAACATTACTAAGTACTACTTGTGCCTGTGCCTGCTCGCGTAGTTCCAAAGTATGACATATATACGAATAACCCATGTTATGATAGCAATAACGATAGCATTGTTTTGAAAAGCCACGATCCAATGAGTGTGGCTGTTCAAAATAATGCCTTAGTATTGAGAATATACCTGCTACTACAGTAGGTTTTTTAACATATCTTTTCTAAGTCCACCGCCAATAAACCGACACCGGCCTAATAGTATTAGGCACCGTAACTATCTCTACCAGTTGTCATCGCTGGCACGTTCTCTCGCATCTACGGCTGCGTTCCTTGTAGAGCTGCATGGTTGACTCTCGTCTCGCACTCGAATGTACAAAACTAATGCTCGCTTCTGCCTGCTCTCTGCTCCTAGTACTACATATCGGCTGTTCCACTCTAACTGCTCTCCTATTTGTGGCACTTCCATGTTTGTAGCGTTTTGTATGTTATACTAATGGGGATTATAAGTCAAGCAAAGTGCTATTTGTTATGCGTGGGAGAATAGTAATTTAGCATCTACAGGCATATGCAGAATGACCAGTTAAGTTTACTCGAAAACAGTTTTCTCCTCGTCTAATGATGTTATTACATGGTATATCTCGCGTCATATATGACGCGAGCGTTTCAGTATTTAAATGATGCGAAACAACGTTATTGAACGAACCTTACAGCGCGTGTGCTTTAGTATGTAGTCTGTCTACAGTAGGTACTGTAATGCGGGAAATAAATAGTAATAGTGACAGTCAACTATCGCGCACAAAGTGCAGTATCACGCGTGCCGCCCGCGCCGCCCGCGCCGCCCGCGCCGCCTGCTGTTTGCTCGCGGCTTACCAACCCAAGTTATCTCAAGGATTGCTCACAGCTCTCGTTGAAGCTGGCATCGGAAGTGTTATACCGCTATTAGTGTTCTTGTCTAAATTATATCTGTGTTACATTTTGAGGATTGGTTTTGGTATAGGTACCTACGTAAGACAATAATAGATAATTATTATTAAGGCACATAAATGGCTGGCAGAACTGCCAAACCAACTGCGTTTAACAAAAAAAATAATATAAAAAATACTTTGTGATGTGACTTTGAATGACTTTAAATAAAACCTGGGCGCACTGGAAAGCTAGAAATAACTAGGGACCTCGTAATTTATTTCATTTGGAGTCGGTCTTTACAGTTGAGAACTTTCCAAAGGGTCAAGTACTAACCAGGTGTTCGTACATTCCAGGGTACCAGCGCTAGAGCGCGGCTCTGCGCCGGCGCACTACCGGCCGCCATAACACGCCGCCCGCCCCGGCCCAGTGTTCCTTGTCTGTAGCTAGAAGTGGTGTAGCGAGATTACAGCACACTCTACGCACCTGGCGCCGCATAGCCGCTGGTTACGAGTGATTAAACATAATCATACTTACAGTAATGCAGTGAATCAATATCCAATAATTTACAAATATGTTAGTTATAGAGAATGGACGCCAGCATTCTTAATTTCAGTTAATGAATTTTAATCTTCGGTGACTCAAAACTATCTGAATCTAGACGAAGGTCGACTCTATACATATTTATTTTCAAAAAGTTATAACGCCCCAGGTATTATCATATACCATTCCCATGTTTTATAACAGCAGCTAATAAAAGTCAGTACTTTATCCTCATAGCTTTACCAGAAATGTTACGCGTGTTGTACGCCCGGTAGTCACTAGCGTCAACGTAAGATATTTTTTATGGAAAATTGTATCGGCCACTCGATAAACTAACAATTTGCTATACAAATACTTAAAGTAAATGTTTCTGACTGACGCCTTATGGTAGAGCTACTGTTGTTGCAGCGCTGTACTAATTATTCATTAACGAGAGGCAATTTGTAACCATCCATCAAGCTGTAGATAAGCGGGCAGCCGCGACACCGCGCGAGTCAATGGCTGCACAAACATTGCTCACGAATGAATATTCTGTGCTGGAGACGCGAACCGGGGTTGCCAGAATAGATCACGAATTATCTTTGTGCTGGTGGCTTGACGCGAATTTTGTTCATCGTTTCTGACTAACTCAGTGGGTAGCATAACATTCCATGTAAATAGAAAATAAGGAAATACGATAGACCTAAGGTATTGGAATATAATTGTAGCAAATAAACAGAATTATCGTGAAATATTATTATCTGTACGAGCCAAAGAAATTACAATAATAATAATCTCTTAATAATAAGAGTTAATGTGGCACGAACCCTGTCTCCCAAGTATTATCTACAAATGTATTAATATTGTTGTCACATTTATTACTACAATAATAACTATTGTATTTACCCATTATCCTTGTTATGGCTATAGCGGTTGTAAAATGTATAAACACGGTGTATTTGTACAAACAGGAGGAAATGTGCTTAGATGAAATATTTTTGTATGATATAGTGTTTAAAGAATAGATGTACAAAATCGACGAATTTATTATAATAATATATTGTCAATATTTTTATGTGTAGGCACCTAGGCACCTATCGCGTGGTGAGCGTGCGTCGTGTAGCTCGAGTGTGTGTGCGTGCGCGCGAGCGTGTGTGAGTGTTTGTTCAGCTAAGTAGGTCTACGTTATTTATATTTTGATAATATTGTTTAAACAATTATAATTTAAGAGTTTATCAAATATGCGACAAATAAAAATTAATTGTTGCCATCATGATTATGTTATTTTCATCATTCACCCAGAGCCAACTACTTCTTACATATTATAATATTATTAAATACTTAAATAATTAAGATATAATATTATTATTAAACCTTATACCTTTGCACAGCTTTGCAGCTTTGGTATCTTTGCACAGCTGTAGGTATCCACTATTTTTAATTATTTTATTTTATAAAAAACTGAATGTAGAGTCACGAATGATGAATATTGAAAATACCTTTTGTAAATAGGGTGGTACGTAGGTACTATTGGGTAGAGGCAAAGAAATTGCAATACCTAATAGATAGAGGCTATACCCGACAAAGGCTCGACCATAATAAATTATGTAATGCATGATAACTGCTGATATGCTTCTCACTTTGATGTTTTATATAGTTTATTATTCATCTCAGTTCGCTTGACTTCAGGGGATCATCACTATAGTAGGTACCTACTAGTAGATGCATTAAGTATGTTCTAACCAATGTGCATTAAATACAAAATTAATTTCACGTGCAGATCAATGTTTAATAGTTCGATTATAGATATACTCTTTGTCACCGCATTCTTTTATTTTGGAGAAACAATGAAGTAAAGTAAGAACCATGGTTCATTTTGTATAATACTGCCATCTAGACGTCCTGGCGCAAACTAATAATAGCGCAGTGTGTCATGAGCCGACCAACGCCGCGCCGTGTGTGTGGTAACTTTTCTACCACAGAGCACAGTCATAATATTAATGTCTGGAGGATACACAAGATAAATTCCAGCGCTAGCACTACTACTTTACTACCTCCGTTGATTTGCTTAATAAGGCACACTCCAATTAAACTTATTATGAACCATCAAAATAAGGTTGCTCACAAAATTATTATACAAAGTACAAGCATAAAGGAGTTTCAAATGCATGATACTAGGTGGCGACACCAGTTACATATAAAAAAGGCTATAAGCGTCAATGGATGGCACTAGTTGTAAGCACCGCATTGGATAGACAGTGGAACCATCTTGACAAAATATTTGTAAAAATCGTTATTCTTTTATTTCTTGCAAATAGTCAATATAGAGACAGTTTGTAAGAAGACGGCTTACCGTTCCCACCACTGTTACTCCTGCTAGCCAGGGCCTCCAGTAGTGTTGGCAGAGCTAAAGGAAATTCCATGATGTCTGCAATCTTTCGCTCCCCGCCCCGGGGCGCGCTCCCACAAGAGTGTAGCACATTGTTTTTTTTTTATGTCGCCTGGTATTTTATATTGTCCTTATATATTTACGTTTATGAACTCAGAATTTTCTGATATTTTAGTAATATACAAGGTACTCTGTGTTAGTATCCGCTTTACGATTTTATAGTGGCGTCTATGCTTCAATAGCTCCAATGCGGCGCTTTACTTAATTTTTTTCCTTAACATATTTGTTTCTTAACTCTGCAATTCTATCAAATATTTGATAATTTCTCCAAGTGTCTTAACGTTTATATAAGTAGCTCAGATGTGAATAGATCACGTGTACATTCAGTGGTGTGGGGGTTCTAAACCCAGTGTGGACTTTTTTATTTGAAATTAATATTTTTTTAATAAATACTAATTTCTTTCCTTAAATAAACTATCTTAATATTATGTGGTTCAACAGGAAGCGGATGACTTGCAACTCATGTTAAATAGGCCACTTTGGAGTTAAATATTTCGTAAACAAATTAATTTTGATAATCTGTCTAAGGAACCTCAAAATGATTTTAAAATACCTACCCAATGATATCCCACTCGAGGGGATGATTAAATATGTATTTTTCCACTCCCTCTTCCCAAGTAGGGGAGGTACCCTAAAATAACGTTGCCTTCAATATACACAGTTTTTAGCGGTACATAAACTATATTTTTTTCCAAATTGCAGCCTTCTAGCCCTAATAGTCTCTGAAGAACTTGACTCCGTCGTCAGAGGAATGATCAGACGGACATGGCGAAATTGTAGGGGGTCGGTTAATTTGACTACAGAACCCTAAGAACGGAAAAGGAAACAAGAAGTGAGTCGATACATAGTAGGCATATAGTATTTTAATCAATCGTTGTTTTTTAATCAAGCAATTATAAGGCTAAAGTAAAGTACCTAGCTATTATACGAGTAGCTGCGGATCGTACGGTGAGTTAGAGAGCCGGAAGTCCAAACACCCCTCCTTCCTCGCCCTCTGCCCCACTCCCCTTCAGTCGGCAACGTGCGAGCACAGCCTTTGGTATTGCAAGCATCTATTGGCTACGATAACCGCTTCATCGGTCGGGTCGTACGGCTTTTTTGCCAACTTTATGATTAAGTACATTTATAGATGAAACATTTGATTAAATTAAATCATACGTGGAGCTTGTTTTCTACTATATCTGAATATATAAAGTCAAAGCTCTATTCTGTATACAAATTTGTGCATCGGTCGAGTTGTTCCCGATTCGATAAACACAAAGCAACCCAAGGAATAGTCACAACAAATGCTACGCGACAAACACTGAGTACGTTAACGGACGAAGGCTTTGTGATCCCATCGCACCATACTCTACAGTACTTTACATAGATGGCGATTGGACTTGAACCAAGATTTATAAAATAACATAGGTAGGCACTATAGTTAAGTATTACGAATCTAGTGAGTACCTATATACTTATGAAACACTGGGACTATTTTAGACTCACAATAAAATTATCTTTTTTAAAATGATAGGTAACGTTTTACTTTGTCCGGCAAATCCGACAAAAAGTATATAATTTTGTAGGATCGATTTAATGAAGGTTTATTATAAAATTCAACAGTACTTTTATAATAATCATACATGAAACAACACTGCATACTAATGATGCCAGTGAATAGTAAATAGTTTTATTTGTTTAACAGTAAGGAGAAGCCGCCACGATCGACTCGCTGGTGATCATGTTTATTACTATCATCGTTTCATGTGGTTAATGTTTGAAGGATATACCTATTGCCATTTTTGAACTGAAGGTTGGATGTAGAGAGTGTAATAAAAAGAAAGTTTTTTTATAAAACATAGAGTGGATAGGACCATAAATGAAACGTGAAATATCAGAAATGGTAGATTCAATCTACATAGTACTTTTAAAATATACAGTTGTACAATAGTACAGTTTTTAGAAGCTCTACATTTACATTAAAATTCCTTTTACATGCGTCGCAACGCAACCGACTACATAGTAAACGTGTTTAAGCATTTTTTTCTCGAGCAAACGGCATTTTAAACAGTCTTTTAGATTTGAAACCATCAGAAGGTTTCGCATAATTTAGTAGCTTAATATCGTATGATTACTATTGTGCCTTAATTCAGGAACTGAACAAAAAACCAAATATTTCTGTCTTATATGATGAGATTTTCAGGAGGAACGTATTGCACGCAAGCCACACTCCCGAGGCCCATAGGGCCGCGAGGAATGAAAGCGAGGCGCGCTCTCACCGCCCGGCGCCCCCAGCGCTGTTCATGTTATCCTGTAAGTGGTTTAATTACACAAGTGGATGTGTTTGAGTGGCGACGCATTCGGTGCAAAGGAGACACTAAATCTTTAAAATTCAAATCGCCTCGTCTGCGCGGCGCGGGCGCGGGTCGCGGGGCGGGCAACATCCTCCGTGCCAGTATCGACCGCTGGCGCAGCTCGCTCTTTAATGCCTACTCTAATGACACTTTGATTTATTTATTTATTTATTTAATTTGGTACATGGAAGACTTACAGCTAAGTAAACTAAATATAAATAAAAATAACTTAGCGATAGGAAAGCTAATTACAAGTCTTCACTTATAGCTACTGGATAAAACTTAGGTTTGTGAGGAGTACAGATTTATAATTCACTGTACCTCCCTGCCTAATTTCTTTACCGACTATAGGATGGAGGCGTCCCCTAAATCTATTAAAACTACAACCTACTTATGAAAGATATCACGATATCAGAAAATTCCTAGATATAGATTGAAATATCTTAATTAAACGTAAGTAAGACATTTTAATTCGCTTATCTTTTTTTGCTAGGTGCAAACATTTCTTCATTTAGAGTTGCACTTAAACGCAAGATAGAACCCATTGAGTTATTAGGAAAGACGTTTCGTTCGATACGTACGATTTTTTTATTTTAATTACATACGAAGATAAGAATTGTACTAATTAGCGCGCACGTCGAACAGCCGAGAACCGATAATAAAGTGTACACGCAATCACCTCACCTACTTGTCAATAACTTACTACGAGTCCTGCGAGGGGGCTGCGGGGATGCGGGACGGGGCAGGGCGAGAGTCAGTGAGGCAGGAATGCGCGCACGCACCGCGGCTCGCAATCATCGGACGACATTCATTAAGAGTCGTGACGGACGGACGGACAGCACCCGCAACCACAATTGATATATTACACTTATATAAGTATCGGTTAAATTGTCCTATCGATAAGTGGGCGTGAGACGCGTCCGGCGACTGTCCGCTTGCGACCTCACCGCCACATACCAATGTGAAGCTTATTCCTCAGAAATATGCCCTGGAGTCCAATATCCATTGACCCGTTTAAGATCTATAGAGTTGACCGTCATCAGACGTAACTAAAAATTCAAAAGGCGTAAGTAATTTAAGCTAGCAGAAACAAGTTATGTACGATCGCGTTGCTATTAGGTCCCCTTTCGTAGAGCAGTACCAGCGACATAAGCCCACTCCGACGGGGGTTGGCACACGCGAGGGGCTAATGTGTAACCGTTGTCGCGATGTAGCCGCCACTAATGCGGCCGGCGCCGGCGCCGCCTAAAACAGAAATCTACAACATTCCTGCGTTTAGGTCGCGAGCCTTTATTCCTTTTTTATCGGATCATGAAATAATAGAATAGGCAAAGACAAAGCGACCGCGGCTAGCTTATCGGCCCCGCTTCAATTTATAATGTACGTATGTAGTATAATACATGTTAGTTTTTGTTAAGTGCATCTGCCTCGGCCAAGCCGAGTTATGAAGTCCATTCGCCGTAGACAGAATGTGACCGATGTCGGGAGCTAGGTACTGTACGCGGCTTCTCTCACAATAACAGTGTAGCTCTGCATCGATCTGTGGTTTATAACCTTGTTAGAGGAACATAACAAAACTAGCCTATTACATGCAGGTGCACTCGTAACACATCCAACACGCAATGCTCGTCGCACTTTGTGGAATGAACATGATTGATCCGAGAATAAATTCGTCGTCTAGAGAAAACCAATTAGACATAGGCATAGTAAAGTATTTACTTTATAGCTATTTAGCTCTTATACTTACCTATACAAGGTGAAACAGAAAAGGTATAGGGTAAAAGCCGGATAGTTGCCCCACTTTTCGAAAAAGCTTTATTAAAAAAAAATATGAACTTGCTGAAAATTATTCAGTATATATCTCAAAACATAGGTCTTTTATCTTCCATAATAGCCTATTTTTGTATACATAATTAACAATGGTTTTGAATAAATACTGTTTTATTACACCTCTCAGAAAAGGGATAGTTGCCTACTATGGCGGATAGTAGCCTAGCGTGGAAAATGCTTCGCGGGATACTTGCCTCGTGCGGGGATAGTAACCTCGGTATGATTTTTATTTTGGATAGAAAGAAATTTATATCAATTAAAGTAATCTTTATTAATTATTTCACAGTCTTTATAATTTACTTCTGTCAGGAGGAAAACCGGCGTCTCCGAGCTTCAATATATGAGCTACCAGTCTTTTTTCATTCTCTAAGGCAAGAACATGATATTTTCCTTGAGTTAGCAGTTGCTGGTTACTTTTTTCGTAAGGTTCGAGAGGATATTATGCATGTTCGAAAAATTTCATTGATATTTTTTTCTGTCTCAATTCTTCCAAGACAAGTGCTGACTTCTGTCCAGTTGATGTTGCGTGGCACCAAGCCTGGTTTTCGCTTATATTTGAGAGGCATTTTGCTTATCTGGAATAAATATATAAAACAGTTAAGTAGATATTTATTTTATTTACAACAAGTTTGAGTCACAGTAAATTGGAAAAAACTACAAAAAATAAAATCCGTCTTTGATTGTTAAAAAATATTTAGTCACTCTAGGGGCAACTATCCGCGAAAGTAAGTAGGGCGACTATCCTTTTTGATGCGGATACTTGCCCTTTTTATTTACGAAGTAAATAAAAAATATTTAGCTATAAAACATAATAAACAATGTAATTTAAACTCTAATGCATGCAAAGAAACAAAAAGTTGAGTGAAACCACGATCAGTAATAAAAATATTCAATAGTAATTACTTACCAATATAATTATAACGCCCGTCAAAGTTTCGCCGCGGAAGGTTTTTGCTCACATGGACAAAACACTTGCACCTATTCTGATGGCTTAGACGGCACTGAGGCCTGCGGGGGGTCACTACTTATTGTAGTAAAGCGCAATCACAACTTATGTTCCCAACATAGTGTATTAAAAACCGGGGCATGTATCCCTCCGAGGCAACTATCCGGCTTTTACCCTACGGTTTTTTTCAAAACTTAACTTTGTAATTCTAAAACTATCAGCTTTGGAACTTGAAAAACAAAAGGTGTTATAGGAATACAGCTGTTGACCGATTTCACAAGTCTACAAAACCTTTAGTACTTCAACTGTCCCACAATTCGATAGTTTGAGATTTACAAAGTTAAGTTGCAAAAAAAATAGTATACCCTTTTTGTTTCACCTAGTATATAGGGTTGGTTGTTTGACGCCGTCACGCCCATGTTATGGCTCATTGCTCTGTAATAACACCAAAATGCTATTCTACATTATTAATTCGATGCAAAATGGATTTGATTTCATCTAGATTATTTTTATATACATGGTGTACCTAAGGGGCATCTATACAAATAAATAAAATTGGAGTGTCTGTTTGTAATATCAAAATAACACCTTTTCACTGAATGCATATGAAAGTGCATACGACGACTATAACAAAAACGATATTTAAAAAAAGATTGTCTGTCTGTCTGTCTGTGTGTTTGTTCCGGGTAATCTCCGAAACGGCTGGACCGATTTCGACGGGACTTTCACTGGCAGATAACTGATATTTTAAGGAGTAACTTAGGCTACTTTAATTTTAGAAAAACAATTAAGGTTCCGCGTAAAAAAATAAAAACACTTGAAATCAAAGAGTATCTCCGAAACGGATAGACCGATTTTGACGGGACTTTCACTGGTAGGTAGCTGTTGTTATAAGTAGTAACTTAGACTACTTTTATTTTAGAAAAACATAATAAAAAAATGGGTCCTGTCGCGCGGGCTCAGAACGCGGGAGCGGGCTTTTTTGTTAAGTTAAATTACACGCGGACGAAGTCGCGGGCTCAGCTATCGTAACTAAAACTGATACCATGGATTCAACTCATGATTCTGGAATTGGAGTGGAGTGGAGTCAATATTTTCATGAGCTATGCTCCAAGTTTTCATCATTTTAAAATTGATTTTATCAGTACTTATACAAATTTAACTCAAGTGATTTTACAAAAATCAATCAATAATTATTATTTTCGACATAAACTGCAATGTATATTAAAACTAAATACGCTCGACCGCGCTTTTCATGCTAAAATTAATTAGCATATGTTAATTTTTTTGCATAATTCATGACAATATCGACGGATAATTCCATTCCATTATAAATCTTACAGGTTCGGAAAATTTATTAATTACTAGCGGCCTGCCCCAGCTTCGCACGCGGGTACATTACGGTTACAGTATTGGAGTTTTAGTAAGGATCCCTATTTTTTTGGAAAATATAATATAGCCTATGTCACCCGGGGATAGTGTAGCTTACCAACAGTGAAATATTTTTTCAAATGGTTCAGTTGTTTTCTGAGCCTATTCAATGCAAACAAACAAACAATCAAATCTTTCCTCTTTATAATATTAGTATAGATACACGCATGAGCCACAGCGAGGCGTGGCCGGGTTTAGCTAGTTATAACATCAAATTAATTAAAACAAAGTCTAATTAACACTAAGACATAAATGTGTCCGTGTCGCCTGCACCTTCACGAAGTCATCTCAAAGTAGTGGCCACATAGGACACCGCAGATAGCGCGTATATCCGCTTGTCGCAATGTATGAGCCGGTTTATTATTGAATAGCGTTTTAATGTTATAACAAAATTACTCGATATATATTAATGTATGTACATATCTGCACATACAACATTAATTACATAATACTTTTTATTGTGCGACCGCGAAATGTTAGAATAGCGCGTACCGTTGAATGGTACACGATTCGGAGTAACTTGTGGTATCCATTACTTTCCTTTTCTTTTATCTAAGATGATCATGTATGTACACGAGTACATACATCAATGTACCTATTTGGTACAAATGTAACACCTGGCTATTTTACTATTTTTACTAGCCGGTGGTCAATTCATACAATAGATCCTGCAGATCTCCTGCAATGGTATACCTATTAATAAATCAGTAAATAGATTTTTGAGTTTATTGTACGTCACTTTGGTACCTGCCCACCTAATTATTATTAGATTTAATATTTAAGTGCATGAACCCTAACTACGTGGAGCTCATTTCCAGGGAAGAACTGATAATAGCAGCAGTGTAATATCTAATCTGGCTAGAATAAGATTTTGAGAATTTTATACAAATTCGTTGAAAAACTTCTTCTTGTTTGTCAGACAATACAAATACGAACACTCTAGCATTTATAATGAGTCAGCTAAGTAGAGCAGAGGTACCCACTAATTGAATCAGAGAAATGTGTGCTTCGCGTGCGAGTTTCCGACGCGTTCTACCGAGACTGCGTTTACGCGAGGTTGGGACGGGTGACTAGTAGCGGCGTGTAAAGAGTCACTTTTTTGTGTAAGTACGGTCCTATGCATTTCCCTAAGTATGCATCTACTCAACAAACGCGGATGTCACAGAACGCAAAAATCACACTAGAGTAGATGATATTCAAAGAACTTGGACTACTGAACATTCCAAGGAACAATGCGATTACAGTTCTAAAACCCTAGTAATTGTTTAATGAGCATCGGTACTGCCGCCACCGCGCCCCATTGTACGCACAAAGCGCCGCCACACAGCTCCGCACAGGGCCTCATAGTGCACTGATAAGCGGCCATCGAGGACACACGACAATGGCGCGCCTCCTGGAACTGATAGCAGCGTGGGAGCCAACTCATGGTTTTCTGGGAATTTCAATACCTACTAAAGTCGCTAGCCCGGTCACTTATGATTTTTAGGGCTCACGAGATTTTAAGTGTCGGTGTGTGTTGGTTTTTATAGTAAAATGATTTGTAAACTTCTTCTGCAGCGCACCCCCGCACGCCCTGCGGAGGACACCGGCCGTGATGGTGTATAAACTGTTTGGACAGACAGTTTTTTATGGGTAGGTACTTATACTTTTATAGCTTAGGTACCTAAGCTATGGCAAGTAAGTGATACACTTCTATTGGTAACACTTCGTTTTTACGGTCGAACTTAGGTGCGTACAGGTACAGGTGGAAACCAACTCTGTGGACGCTTTGTAAACATCCTTATACCGTAACCGAACCGTAATAAGACTTTGGCCCATTAGGTAAACCTCACAATTTTTACTGCTGTGTCAACAAGAAAATTCGGCTTTTATTATTACAAGAATTGTTTTTCGTAGGATAATATTGATGCCTTAAATATAATGAAATCAGCATTTTTCTTTGACCGTAAAATATAGTTAGGTATCTTTTGAGTAAATTTGCTTATTGACCTGAAATACGTTTTTTTAGAATGCATACTGTGTGTGAAATAATAGCTAATAAACATTTATTGGGTGCTCTGAATGCATTAAGTACATTATAATGTACTTCTGAAAATATTTTTTTTACGGTGGTAATTTGAGGATGCCTAAGCCAATACCTTGAAACTTGGGATCAATAATACTTATATACCTATAGGCAAAATTTTTGAAATAGTTAAGTATTTTAAATGGATAATATTGTATTACCTACTGGATGTGAAGCAATAGGGTAAGGTGCATCCTTAAGTAGAATCATGAACGAAATAGGTAAGGTCTTTTTTCTATGGTAGAGTCTAGTATTAGGTGAGCGCTCATGAATCTTAAGGATAAATGTAAGCTCATGAATTTGAAGGCGTTTATAGATGTAAAGTGCTCTTATTGATCTGACGCTTATTAACATTCGATTTATGGCCTTGATTGTGGTTAGAGGCAACGCTACATTACCCCTCTGACATCTTTTTATTTATCTTATTTATAGATCTTGTAACAATTAAGTATGTGCTCTACCAAAACTTTAGGTTAGAAGTATTTTGTGCAGAGATAGCTCCAGTAGCGGTTTTTTACCCCTTTAGGCTCCCAAATAAGATCGAAAGATCGAAAGTGAATTTGTAATTTTAGACTCACCAAATTTGCTAAACAGTTTTGGTTCTTGGTAGTTTTGGGCATATTAGTCAATTAAAGGCAATATTAAAAATTTATTAACTGCGTTGCCTATCCCAATAAATTTGTTCGGTAACGTGAATGAAATAGATTAATCGACCATTTCTTGGTCAGAAGGCGTACTACGGACAAGCGGCACTACAGAGTCTCTCAATTAATATCCTACTTTAGAGCAATTCATGTGCTACCAATTAATTAGCGAGCACCGTGCAGGCCGCCGCCGCCGCCGCCGCCGCCGCCTCCGATCCACAGCACGATTGATCGCGACCCCCGTCTCCATAAACAAAAACTCAGCACTAATTCCATTAGGGCCGAAACATACTAACCCTCCTATAAATCTCCGCGCGGCGCCCATTACTCGTACGATATCAAGCCGCCTACCGCCCGCCGCCCAACGTCGCGACGGCCCAACGTGGCGACGCACCGTTCTTTCGATGCTTCATATACGCCGCCCGCCGCGCGCCGTGCCGCCGCCGTCCCATGCTCGTACATCATGATCATGGGCAATTCAATTTATGGAAAAGCGCATTTCCCTGGTAGTGGGAGGGCTGCACGCGCAGGCCCCGCCCCGGGGCGGTGGCCAATGAACGCGCGCCGCGCCGCCAACCCTCCCGCTGTGGGGCAGTGGGCGCGCGACCTCCGCTTGGGACACACGCGCGAGCAATCGTATCTTGACAGATCTGTTATCGCGTCGCGGCTGATATTGATCTACACAGTGCTCAGGACGTGCGGTAGTGACAGTGATTATAACAACTTGGTTGAAGAGTTGATTCCTGTGACATTTCTTTCGCTGCCGGACCAACATCGCTTTCAAGTGAGTGCCGATCACTTATATATATAAATTTGTCGTTGAACCGGCGCGGCGGCGGCAACGGTGTATTCAGCCGATGTTATCTTTGTCTATAAACAAAAGATTAATTTATTGATTCATTAATGTTTTGTAAACTGTCTACATGTCTACATCATTTCCAGCTAACTAATTGACATTTATGTGACTCTACTCTTACACGTTTACCTTGTAATAATATAGGTATCTCATCTAATAGTTATAGCGAACATTAATGACGAACGTTAATTGCCTTAATAAGAGATCTTGTTACTCTAGACTCTAAGAGATACAGTTATCTTTATGGTAGGTACTAGTACTAGTACTAGTATAACACTCATAACATGATATTATAATAAGTATATATATTTATTTCACACTATTATAGATCAGAAGATGTTAAAATTTTATAGGCAGTATTACCTCTACCTATATGTAGTACCTACACATTGAGGAGGTTAGTACAAGGCCATCAATTGTAGGTTCTACTCATGCCTGCCCCTATTATATTGAACTTAATTGGATAGCTATTTAATGTTCTCGTCTGAAAAGTAATTTGCTTATGTATTAATGTATTTTTCATTATATCTGTAACAAATTAAAAAATGATAACTTATTTTATTTTCTATAAACCAATGCCATGTTCCTTTATTAAAATTAAATAAATTGAAATAATATTATTGTAACAATTTCGTTGATTAATCATTTATTTATTTATTTCATTAAAACCCAATGCATATCACTAATTCACACATTTATACCTACTCAAATACTGCAACTACAATCTGGAACGACGCTGTGGCCAATCAATATGGATATATAAATAGCCGCATAACTAATGGTAATGAAATAAAAAACGAAAATAATTATTCCTAATATTGGAAGTTAAACAGTAATTTCCCAACCGACGAGGCTCGCATACTACTGGAGAGATTCATAGAAACGATGCATATCTGATACCTATGTTGCGTTAGCTATTAGTGCTTGGTGTCTTATAATAGGTAATTATCAACATTGAAAAGATAAAACACTTTCAATTTCTTATTACGTAGCATACCCAATTCGTAATTGGTTAATTACCGTTCTAATAAATAAATAAATAAATAAATAATACACAATTACGATTTCATTGAATTTACCTGATGAAATTCCTCAAAATATTAATATTGCTTACAATTTTAGACGCGCCGTCTCTCTGTATTCATCTAGTTACTACCTACCTGTAATTATGCCAATCTTAAATGGAAACAAATCAACATATTTTCTCCTTGTTTTTTACTTCATAATTTCTAAAGATGTTTGTTTGCGTGCGCAGTGGAGTGTTCAAGGTACAATAAATCAGCGAATTAATAGTCGGAGCACAAATAGTAGCACAAAAACAGTTCCGCACAATTACCTACGTGCTAATCCGCGAAGAACCCGAGCTATCTAGTGCCGTCGCAAGAGACTTATTGCTACGATCGAATAAATTAACCTCGATAACATATACTAATCAAAATACTTATAAGAGAAGTAGGCTCTCTAGATCGGCAGATAGAGTGAGAACTTCTGGTTACCATATCCCTAAATGATAGATTGAGGTATATTAAAAAAAAGCTGAGATGTAGATAGTTTGGATATGACGATTAATGATAGATAACTCTGGGAGACAAATTGATTATGAGCTCTAATTTGAAGGAGTTTCATCATTTCTCATATTTTTTTCGGCAGTTTCCGGGTTCATTGTTAGACCAGCTCCATAATACCGTATTGTAAACAGGCAGGACATAGGTACTAGTATATGTGAAAAATTATAGCTATGTACATAGCATATGTACAGTGGACGTCGTCGTTAAGCAGTTTCAAATTGACAGCACTCGAGTGGAGCAGGGTCAGGCTTGTGGTAGGTAGGTATAGGTACCTATCGATATCTTTTTCAATAACAGAACTTCATAAGGATTACTCTTAAGTGCTGGGAGCGTGTACGGGCGGGTGATGTTAGCGTCAGTAGGTGCCTTCGAAACGGTGTGTGCGTGCGGCGGCGGCGGCGCGCGGTGGCGCCTGCAGGCCCCGGCCGGGGCGGGCGGCGCGGCGGCGCGCGGTGCTCGAGCCATTGTGTTAGCATTTGCGACATTCCTGCTTTTGTTTTGTCACCCTCGCTTAAACCATGTGTTGCTAGTTGTCTATATTAGTCACAATGGTATTGAGATGCTGAATATAAAACGCGTCAGAAGGTGCAAACGGTATTTTACCTGTACGAAGAGAAAGAAGTTGAGAATCAGGTGCAATTTTCCCCACCTACTGATATGTTCAGCCTATGAGTCCATAATGAGGGGCTGTGTGCTATCAGCGTCACTAGGACTAGTGGAACAATAGTGCTCATTAATTACGACAAAACTAAATTTGACATAACTTAAAATCTTATGGTGTGTTGCACTTTGCACTTATCCTGATGTATAGAAAATCCGAATTACCTGGAGCCTATATTGCATAAATAACAACCCGCCTACAAATCTAGATAGGAAATTGTTTTAATTGTAGTTAAAATATTTAAATGTGTACCTAAGTATAGGTGCACATACAAATTTTATTATTTTTTGTCTTCTTATTACTTTCAAAAACGAATGGCAATTTCTAGTTGTTATTAAAATTAATCCTATTGATCTAGATGAACTGAGTTTTGCGCTGCGTTGCGTAATTTATCATAAGTTTTGTACGTATTGAACCCAATTACTTGTTTTCCCTAAGAAATTATACAAAATACCTATAGATAACACAGTTAGAATATTTCATAAGATTTGCATTTTTTTAACGTACCTACCTACCTAATAAAACCGGACAAGTGCACATCAGGACATGCACAATGAAGGCTTCCGCACCCATTTCAATTGGGAAGATTTATAGTATCTTTAACCAACCAAAGTAGTGAAACACAAGAACAAAAGTTGTATTTGCGTTTGTTTTTTTTAATCTCAGTATTGAGTTTATTCAGAAGACATGGGGAATTAACTTAGTTTCAAGTTGGTTGGCTGTATCCCTTGATTTAGTGAACCCATTTCTCCTGTTATCATTTTAATTGCAGTGTCGTGGCATGTGCAAGTGTCTTCATTTTTTCAGATTTTCCGCACAGTGTTTCAAGTTTTTACAGCAAGATCTACCTAAAGCCACGTACAAATACGGGACCCCAATACAAACTGTTTTCCCTTATTTCACACATTTAGGGGTGGAATTTAATGAAAGGCTGAAATAGTACATTGTTACACGAGTGGCGCTAATAGTTCGAGGGACAAAATAAGTCTTTCACCCGAGGTAAACACTGTGCTTTTCATTAAGAATACAAGGAAAGTAAAAATAAAAACAGGAATTCGCTAAATAAATAATACAAGGAAGTATGAACAATACTCTACAACTCGAAAAAAAAAGATCGGATTGCCGCCTATTTTGTTTTTTTGACAGCTGTCAGTTGAAAGCGATTCTCCCGGGCCGGAAAAGTATTACTTTCAACCCGCTGCTCAGGCAACTTCAGACCTACTTTCAGAGTATGAGTAATGAAAATTATATTTTTAGGGTTCCGGACCTTAAAAGGAAAAAACGAAACCCTCATAGGATCACTTTGTTGCCCATCTGTCTGTCTGTCTGTCAAGAACCTTTTTCTCAGAAACGGATGGAGATATCCAGTTGAAATTAATATCAAATATCAAACGCTATGGTCCCTTGTAGGTGTGAGGTGTTTTCCCTTATTTTACACACTTAGGGGTGGAACTTTATAAAACGCTGAAAATTATATTTTTTATTTGTAATAAATAACTTTTATACAAATTTTCATGGCTCTAAGTTGAGATTTTTTTTCCCATACACACTTTCACCCCCCATTTTAAACACTTAGGGGTGAAATTTTCCAAAATCCATCCTTCGTGGATACTTACGGTATAAAAGGTACCTACTGTCAAAATTTCATGATTCTAACACCAGCGGTTTGGGCTGTGCGTTGATTCTTTGTTTTGATGAGTGAATTTGCGGATAGTATCAAAATATGGGACATAAATGGCCGTATCTTTTGATTGTGTTGTCTTAGAAGCCTAATTTTTTTACACCTACAAGGGACCATAGCGATTGATATTTGATATTAATTTCAACTAAATAACTCTATCCGTTTCTGAGAAAAAGGCTCTTGACAGACAGACAGACGGACAACAAAGTGATCGTATAAGGGTTTCGTTTATACTTTTTGAGGTACGGAACCCTAAAAATACTATAGGTTTGTGACACACATTAGCCTAGTAGGTATTACCGACGTAAATGCATGACCAATTTTTATGTAATAGTTAGTACATTTTTATCGTTTTCTTGTGACGTCAATTGCCGGCACATTAGTTGTTGTATCGCGGAATCGCGGCGGCGCCATTGTAGCCCTGCTGACCTACCGCTGTAATAACCGAGGCACAGTGCGCCGGTGACGTGTGCCGCGCACCAGGAGCGGCGGCGGCGCCACCGCATCCTGCGCGCGCGCAGGTAGGCACAAGCCTTACCGGACATTGCGCTATATTAGGGAAGAGTAGCGCTCTTTTTTTGGATTAGCATTCTTCTCTATCTAATTCTTTCATTTTATGAGAAAATAGACTATTGAATCGAGTGGAGACCCACATCGCCCGGCACCTTATCACCCAGCAGGCATTCTGTAACTTCGGAAATAAGTCAAAATGCATTCCGATCAATAGCCACGCTAATAGCTCCACGGAGGGTCAGCTCTCCATGTCTGCGGTCGGCGATACTCTAGAAAATTTGACGAGCGGACTCAGTTCCGGAGCGCG
Source organism: Notodonta dromedarius (assembly GCA_905147325.1). Classification (NCBI taxonomy): domain Eukaryota; kingdom Metazoa; phylum Arthropoda; class Insecta; order Lepidoptera; family Notodontidae; genus Notodonta; species Notodonta dromedarius. The sequence continues at coordinate 13,730,193 of LR990163.1, read as the reverse complement.
GGGCGCGGGGCGCGGGCACACGAGGCTGATCCCCGCTCCGATGACACTAATAGCGACCCACTCCGCAAGGGCGATTACGCGTTGCCAAAGCTAATGATATTTGCTCTAAACGTATACAAATTGAGAGCCTCTAATTTTGAACTCAGTTAACGATTGAAACACGAAAATTTCAGCACTTTTTAAGTACTGCTATTTTAAGTACATACTAAATTAAAAGTGGACGCAAGTGGTAATACATACTCGAGGTACCTCAACGAGATCTTTATCAACACGAAGATGTTTGAAATATTTATATATAAATTTACTTTAATTAGAAGTCATGCTCTTTTGATTTCGGTATAAGGACCTAGCCACAATACCTACGTATAAATGTTAATATCTGACGAACACTTGGCGCAGGTTTGAGCGTAGGCCGCTCGGCTCACTGCACATGGTGATTGCGGGTTCGATTCCCGCCGGGCCAAATTTCGGAAATGGCCTTTTCGTAATTTTCCCAAGTCTGGCTGTCACTGGCATCGCCCCGAGTCCATTGTACGGTGCCCATAGTAGTTACGGCGTTGCTTAGGTTGGGACCATACAATCGGTGTGTCAGTCTGACGATATTTAATTATTTATTTTATTTAGGTATGCTAGCGACAAAAAAAATCTTTCGAATCTTACGTTTTTAAACCTGCTATATTTTTTATTACAACTAAGAACACTCTTTACATTTAAGTCAGTTATAATATATAACCTACAAATTTAAACAATAAATCACTTAACTTCTCCTCTAGTCGGAAAGATTAAGCCTATTGTCATGGCCTCTCCTTGTACTTGTTTAGACTAGATTTAGAGTCTGGATATTGGTATCTTATGAATTCTCTAACTCTAGGTATCTTTCAAAAATTCTAACTATACAAATCAATGATAAGATTATTTCCTGTCTCCATACTACCCACTTAACTGTAATCTCCCCAAGGTTTAAACCTTCAATCTAAAGAAAACAAGCGCCTTCTCTTAATACATTACATCACAGAAAGCTTGACTGTTTTATTGTCACCATGACAAAGGGACCGGCGTGTGTCCATTATACCCACTATCGTAACACCGGTGTTTGTTTGTTTGTCCCCGCCCGCCCCGCGCGCGCCGTCGCCCGCCCTCTCACACCCTGTCATTGATATGTCACCGCGCACCATTAGCCGCTCGTTGGATCCCTCGTCATCGGATTACAAACCTCCACAAAAAACCTGAAAATCTGTGGAGCCTTAAATATTTCGCACTTAAAGTGGGGACGACGACGCAACCGCGACCGCACCGGCCGGCGGCGGCGGCAGCGGCGCGGCGGCGGGCGGCGGCGCGCGGCGGGTAGAGCGCACGGCGACCTGTGCATCTTGATCAATTACTTTTATTATGTTTGCCTAACATTATTTGAGGCCTGCATGATAAGGTAGGTACGTAATATTAAATATCAAAGTTCGTGTTCAATAATGCGCATCTGTGTCACATTACAAACAGACAATCTCTGACATTTATTACTTAGGCATAAATAAAGGCTTAGGTAATTATATGTATAAATCTCTGACAAGCAGGACATCACACAAAGAAATTGAAGAACCCGGGGTGTGTATACCCGAATACGGCAAAGCCAAAAAGAAGGGTTATGTTTTTAGCAGTCTAGGTATGTATCATTTTCATGTATCACCGTGGCACTTACAATACCAATCCGATTTTATCTTATGATGAGGTGTCAATCGTTTCGTTATTATGGTCCGGGTGATATAGGCTACATTTTATACGAGCAAAATAAATATGACACATGTTAGGTAAATAAAAAAAGTGGCATCCTTAAATCTTTTTTGGCTTTCGTACCGAAAAGAAGAGAAAATTCTGGGTTCATAAATATAAATAGGTATAGTACCCACAATATAAAATGTACCAAGCGACGGAAAAACAATTTTATACTAAACTAGCTGAGCCCGCGACTTCATCCGCGTGGAATTTAACTTAACCGCTCCCGCTCCAGCGTTCTGAGCCCGCACGACAGGACCGATTTGTTTTTTTTTTGTTTTTCTAAAAAAAGTAAGATACTCATCCTCCTAAGATACTCCTTATAACATCAGCTATCTGCCAGTGAAAGTCCCGTCAAAATCGGTCCAGCCGTTTCGGAGATTACCCGGAACAAACATACAGACAGACAGACAGACAGACAAAAAAAAATATATCGCGTTTTTGCTATAGGTGTCGTATGTACTTTCATATGCATTTAGTGGAAAGGTATTATTTTGATATTACAAGCAGACACTCCAATTTTATATATTTGTAAAGATTTCAGCGTTTATGAATACTACTAGCGCTATCTATCGGCAGATTTGCCGCAGTCCGATTACGGTATTTTAAACATTTCAACTTGTTTACTAATGTGCTGACTTGTATTGAGTGTTGTGAGTATGCTAACAAGTACGCCATGCCTATATAGCGGCGCATTTAACAGATAGTTTAAATACTTAAAGCAGTCGAGTTCATTCTATGATCGGCCACAGGTCGCGAGATCACGCACTATCTACATCTCATCAGCGTGCCATAATGTAATGTGCGGACATGTTTGTGTGTCGTATATTATTACATGTTAATTAAAGATGGAAAGAGATGGAGGACCATGCAATTAACTTTCAGTAAGCTCTGAATTGCTCATGGATAAGCTATTGAATATTTTGAATATCCTACTAATATTATAAATGACTACTATTACTCTTTCACGCAAAAACTACTGAACGGATTTGGATGAAATTGGGAACACTGATAGTTTATAACCGGGATTAACACATAGGATACTTTTTATCCCTATAATCCCGAAATTTTTGTTAAGTTAAATACTACGCGGACGAAGTCGGTGGGCACAGCTAGTTATTAATATATCGTAAATAAAAACAGTGCCAACTTCAAATACTTCTTCTCTAAAAAGGTCAACGTTTTAGTTTTAATGGTATCGATTGAATCAAGATTGTAATCTTAATGCATTTACAGCTTCATAATATTAATCATCCGCCAGACGAATGCTAGCATTAATTCCAAATTGATATTGTCATGTAAGTAAAAGGAGTACGGATAAACGATGCCAAACAAGCCAACTCCGGCCCCCACACCTACCCGGGCGCGCGCCGCCACTCATTGTCCTCTGAAGACTTTATCTACCGTACAGCTATTCTTCAGAGCAAGTATCGCGTCGGTTAGGTCGCACTATAAGGTAAAAAAGCGTGGCGCCTCCGCATTAGGAGCCGGGTTATTTATAGTGGGATTATTGGGGTTGCATTCCGTCTCTGATGCGTAACTCTCTTCGGTATATTCGTGTCTCGTTCGCACTAACAATTAGCCACAGGGCCCCGCCTGTGACGGATGGCTCAATAAGGCTCGGAGACAATGCTCGGGGCGTCAGTTGTGACGTTTGTGCAAGGGCTGGCTCGTGCTCTCGCGACATGCAACCTGGCATTTATATGATCACGATGACTCACGAGTTTTTGTTGAAATTTTAAATTCCCTACAATGGTTGGGAACTTATTTGAAGTATAGGTGATAGTAGGTGACTTATATTTTATGAGAATTCAGCGCGCATATTTGGAATTAGTACCAGAGTAAAATATGTGTTTGAATTCTGGTAATAAAATAAAGATATTTTGGTCCATGTTTACAACAGAATTCCAATATCGTAGTATCTCACTAAAGATCTGACACACCCATGAATATAAGTTAAGAAGGTAGATTACTTAATTCATGGATTTAAATACGTCTGAACCAAATTTGATTAAAGATCTACCTATGCAAATAAATAAAATTGGAGTGTCTGTTTGTAATATCAAAATAACACGTTTTCACTAAATGCATATGAAAGTACAAACTACACCTATAGCAAAAACGCGATTTAAAAAAAAATTGTCTGTCTGTCTGTTTGCCTGTCTGTCTGTATGTTTGTTCCGGGTAATCTCCGAAACGGCTGGACCGATTTTGACGGGACTTTCACTGGCTGATAGCTGATGTTATAAGGAGTAACTTAGGCTACTTTTATTTTAGAAAAAAAATGGTCCTGCCGCGCGGGCTCAGAACGCGGGAGCGGGCTTTTTTGTTAAGATAAATTCCACGCGGACGAAGTAGCGGGCTCAGCTAGTTATTAAATAAAAATCGCCTCTACGAAATATCAAAATGCGAAATGACATTTGGTGAACCAGTTTTTTGCTAAACATTATCTGAAACTCATTCGTATCTCCATAGCTTTACCTATCTTAAGCCTGCAAAAAACCTACTCAACATAAAACAAAACATAAATTCCTAAAAAAACCAGCACACCACACCCTTTCCCTCGCGTCATGCCTCCTAGAACCATAGACTTGAATACCAGGAACGTACAATAGGCCACCAGCGAAACAATAACAACCCCACTAGAACAATACAGTCGATCGCGGGTCGCGGGAGCCGCGGATTAAATAGACAATACTCTGTTCACTGAACTACGCATTAAAAGGATTACTTAAGCTATTTCAAGAGTATTCATTTTTAGTATTTCATAGTCGTGGAACAAAGGACACTAATCCCCGCCCGAGTCGCCGGCAAAACAAATCACAAGTTTGAAGGCGATTTGAACAGACAGTTCGGTGAAGCGTTATAATATCTATACTATTCGGTTTGTTAGTGGTATAGTGGTATCTACACGAACTAATTAATTAAGACCGTTCTCGCATTAATTCTTTGTTATAATTTTACGGTTCCAGTCTCGTAGGTATAACTCACTCAAAGTTTATTTCAAGTCTATCTGATGTAGGAATAGGAAGTGACAAGAAAAAAATAGATATTATCCTTTTTTTACTTTATTGTTTAATAATTAAATGGGTTGTATACGTACGCAATGCATATTTAATTGGAGAAAATGGTACAATTTATTATCGACCTAAATACATGATCATTATTTGAATCAATCAATAATAAAATCAGTGTAGGTAACCAATGATTCTAACTGAATTCGAATGTCAACCTTGGCACAACATCTGATTGCGCGTTGAAGTCTTTTTCACGGAAATATCGTCGAATAATGTTCAACATCTTGATTGTGATTTATACAGATTTATAGTGTCTTGTAATTTATTATTATAAAGAGGCGATGTTATTTTTTTCCGTAAGAACACCCACCTACCTATAATATTATTTGATGTAGCGAAATGTTTGGTAAGTATAGGTACCTATCTAATTATGTTTGCATACAACTTAACTTTCGTTAGGTAAGAATTATATTTGTATTCAAGTTCCAGTACGATGGCTTTAACTATTTAACATTCACCGGTCCGTGTCACGAGTTGTTCTTTTCTAGAGCAAATCAATGGATTTATCGGAACGGATGTACCCAATATTCATTATCTGAAACAGTTTGAAGTGATTTACGAACGCAGTTAATGACGATCTCTAAAACGTCAGGTCAGTTATTAGCAGCTTTCCAATTAACTGTCATTTATATTCTTATTATGTTATTAACATTATTTAAAATACATTTTTTAATAGTTTACAACATCTGTTTACTTTATCTACTGTCTCTATTGCGCAATACTTCGCCACTTTGGTAGTGTTAGTCCGCTGTAGGACTATTATTTATGTATAGCTTGTTTTCTAGAGATCCTACGGCTAGAAATTCAATTTATTTAATTTATTTTCGCATTTGTATTTAGAAATAATGCCATTGTTTACGTCAATATAAGCCAAGTCATTATTTTCTTAAAATTATGTAGTTGGAATAAAGCACACTACTATTAAGAACTATATGTTGCCCGCATCTCTGCCCGCGTGGTGCTTCGATAAAAAAGGAGCCTAAGTTATTCCTTATAACATCAGCTATCTGTTAGTGAAAGTCCAGTCAAAATTACTATACCCGTTTCAGAGATCAGCCGGAACAAACAGACAGACAGACGGATATACTAAAATGCTTGCTGTTATTTTGACATTATAAACAGTAACTTCAATTTTATTTATTTGAATAGATGATTATTCAGAAAAAAAGTTTCCTTTAAATCCCCTTGTTCATTAATTTTAATTAGGTAGGTCTAGGTATATAAGAAAACTTGTAACTTAACATTTAGTTATTATGATTACTTATTTATTTATAAACACCCCGTACTCATGTTCAGGCCTATGTCCGGCAGTGGACGTCTTCCGGCTGTTGGAAGAATAACTCACATTTTTGGCAGGAGCTAGTGTAGTTTCACTTAATTAATGGGATGGCTGAAACACAAATGGAGACATTCAGAAAATATGTCGTTTAATGAATTGATATTGAAACTTTTGATTAACACTATGCTCGGCTCGGTGCTATAATATAAAGTTCATAGAATCCTAACGTGTACAAAACTAGCACGCTCAAATTTGTAATAATTAAAGAAAACCATAAAGCATCCGCTACTTAAGTAGCACTACTTAGGTATATACGTCATTAATATAAATAATTATATCTGCATCACGTCTATTCAGTATTTCCTAAGAAGGCTTCATGTTTTCCATACATATAGAAATTTAACTTTTTTTATTTTTAGATAATAAATTGTTGGACACAATAGACCACAGGCAGGAGCTCCATAACCGACCACTTCTTGATACTCTAGGAATATTTTTCTATACTTTATCAGTCAAGATGACTTTATCAGTTAAATGTCAAGTAGGTAATAATAAAAACCGCTTTAGTAGGTAGGTATGCGACTTCAATGGTATAGTGATTTAGCTACCAAACGAGGTGATTTGAAGTTAACATTTCTAAAATATACTCAAACAGTTACGTATTTAAACTAGTCTGAACTCTTTGAACTGCTTGGTTTGATTACGTATGTTTTTCAGTACATTTATTATTATTGAATTTATAAGGATTACACCAGCTCAGTTGGATAAACGCACCTTCACCAGGGGCAGCTTCCATAGATCGCCAAATCAATAGAATAAAAAGTCAACCTTTATTTTTCTTCATATTTTGTAGCATTATTTGAACCTGCTGCCAATTAATAGTACTAATAGATAAGCGTGTGTGCAAACAACGGTGACGTGTTGTATCAATAACATCGCCGCGACTGGTCCGTCCAGCGCGCGTGGCGCACTCGCAGCAGCGGCTGTGACAGAACAAGGCCACCGCCCGACGCTCCGTGAGGCGGGGATAATGTACAAAAGGTGGTTTAAATAATATGTGAAGTATATTATAATAAGGACGATGATATATAAATTGTGTGTCAAAAAAATCTGTGCCGTCTAGGGACGCCCGAAAGAAGCGAAGCTTTACAGAAGATATTAGGTATATTATTAGTGGCGTGCATAAAGTTTTGAAACAGGGTAGGCAAAGTGTAACATAAAAGAAATGAAATTAGGCATAGGTACCCACCTACCTGGGTAGGTACCTTGAATTATGTCTCGCTAGCTTATTTCAGATTTTCATTTAGGCTATCGTACCTATTGAACGAAATGCGACATCTTTTGTTGTTAGTAAGTAAGTACCTATTTAGGCATATCAGACATCTAAAGTGATTGGTTGATGTACCTATCTGCAGTTGTATAGCGTTGTACCTTTTTTTCGTCCTTTTCTATGGTAAATTAAACCATTATACGTTGGTGTTCAATTAATTATATTAAAATTTTATATAAATTGCAAATATAAATAATATAAATTGCAAGTTTTCTAAGGGACACTATTGAAATCTTATATAAAACAAATATTCAATTTAAAATAATACAAATTGCAAATATAAATAAAATATAAATAGCAAAATTTCTAAGGGAAAAAAATATTTAAATCTCATATGAAACAAAAATTGAATTGCTTGTGTGAAGGTTTGAACCCACGTCAGTTACTATTTAGCCCAGACCTACTACCAACTGAGTCACCTAAACATTAGAGATTTTGATGAAATTATCCACTATAAGGCAACTAAAATATCGTATGTAATTGTAGATATGGGTTACTTTATTCGGAACCTTTATCAACAAAGTCCATAGCACGTTGGATGCATCGGTTCTCGTCCGATCACCGAAGTTAAGCAACGTCGGGCGCGGTCAGTACTAAGATGGGTGAACGCTTGATGACACGCGAAATTGTGAAGTATTCTTAATTTTTAGATATATTTAAATTATTACCAATGTTCTATCTAACCTTCAAGCGATATTTAGTATAAAGCTTAGGGCGCCGCGCCGCAGCTCTGACGTCTTCGTGTAACGCGTAACGCGTAACGCTTTTCACCGTTTTAGTGCCCGGGTAGCGAGCGCCCCGAACGTCCGTAAATAAGCTTCGCTTCAATACCTTCAGTGATTTACTTTAAGCAAACTGGTACTTTGTTATAAGGTTTCATTTCGGCTCTGCCTGAGATTGAGGTGTACTAACTTCCTGTCGTTCCATCAATACTTCAATAGTACCTATCTGCATGGAGCTTACAACTAAAATAAAATGAATTATGTATTTACTTAGAAAAAAACCGGCCAAGTGTGTGGCAGATCCATATAAAGTCGTCATTCAAAAACTAAGTTGTAATTGCTTTTGAATTCTGACTCTAACTATTAAGTTTGTTGAGAAACAAACGGGGATCAACTTTGTTTCAACTTGATCAGCTCTAGGACGTGTCGTGTCGTGACCTAGTTTTAGGACGAGATCTACCAAAAGCTACTATACCTTAAGCTCAAAATTTATTAATTTTAACAAACTGTCTAGAAACCTCATTATAATTTAAATAATTTAAACATTCCCACTCTTGGGCATTGGTCTCCCCTCAATACAAGGGGGTATTAGGGGGGGGATTTCACATGTCTTTGAATATTCGTAAGATTTTCTAAGACATGCAGATTTCCTCACGCTGTTTTCCTTCACCGTAAGCAAGTGATAATCTAATAGAAATTATGAATCGCACATAGATATCGAAAAACCCAGAGGTGCGAGCTGGGTTTTAAACCCAGGACCTTGTGCCCGCAAGACGCGTGCTTAACCAATCGGCTATTGATGCTTTCTTAATGCTCATAATGGTTTTAAAATGGATAAATATTCGAAGATACCACACTAAATAAAAATAAAAAATAAATAAAAATATATAAATAAATATATATATAATAGTAAATAAAAAAAATCATTTTTATCTCCACTTTCCACTCTAGAATAATCTAAAGACTTGAGTAATTTCACAGATGTTTGTAAGGTTAACAAGGTCTCTGTCACACTTGATGAAACAAAAGATGACAAAACGAAACCTTAACCGAACTGAAACCATAAGGGTTCCTTACTTGGAGTACGGATTTCAAGGGCCCTAAGCGATCTTTGAATGAAGTCAAAACAACCTGCATACAAGAATTTAAGTTTGTACTGAAATGTAATATAAAGTTCGCGTTAAAGCAGCTGAGCAGGTTTCATGTCACAATCTAATCACACTCCGAAATAATATTTGAGCATACGATTATAATAATGATGTAAAAATAGCTCTTCACAGTACATTGAGTGCGGTAGGTGCTTATCGGTGGCCATCGGCCATCTGTATACTAATGCTTAAATTGACTTACATTTTGAAAAATAATCGGTTCAACTGTGGACATGATTAAGTACTTTAAATGAAAATGTGTGTCCTCAACTGTAAAAATCTATGTCCTACACAACAATACTAACTTGTTATATGTATATACCTATAAATCTTTTTGTAGCTCACAATTTTATAGTGGACTCACAATTATGCGAACGTCCTTGTAACTTGATATTTTCTGAGAGTGACCAATCGGAGTATTATGATGGGTTTCGAAACAAAACTGGCTTCATAAAATTATGCTTGTAACAAATAAATAATTTAATGACTATCAGTGTAGATTAGATACAAGCGATGGCGACAGATAACGCTCGCGGATACGGATTATGTAAACTAGACGAGTCCACTCTGGCGCTGGTGGTGTCCGACATTCGGTTATTTTTATCTCGGCCATACTTCGCACTTTACATTTTTTGTTGGGATTTGCCGTGAGCGTCGTTTTCTTATATAAATGTATGGAGCTAGACAGTGTCTTTTAATGTAACGCAGTTTAGTACATTGCTTCGGGTTTCTGTTGGAATGAATTATCTAAGTTGCGACTTTAGAGCCACTTATAGACCAGTCAGCTTAACCATCGTATCAATTAGTTCGCAGAATTAATTTATGTATTCAAATGGAAAACAAAATACTCGATTCTACCTATTTCAATATACAATATACAAGTACTAATGTCGCATAAAAATTCAGCGACCATCAAAATTAAACGACTACCAATGACACGAATCTAATCTTATCAGAAAAGTATATAAATATTTGTCATTGGTTACTCGAGTGAATTGTTGCAAAACCAGATCAAGACTAAGTTAAAATGGGAGGAGAATGAAAGCTGTAGGATGTTTCTGATAGCAGGGCTGGGTCGAATCGTAGCGGTGGAAGGAGCTACTGACCTACTAATCTTCAAAAACCTCGCGCTCAGTACATACAAGCTGCACTTGTGCGGTACCAGCTGGCTCACGTCGCCCGCTCTACAAATATCTGCGGCACGTTAAGTGCCCGCGCTCGGCCGCAGGTATGTACCGGTGTGCGCCTCGAACGGGGCGAGAGCTGGCCCCACGCTGCGCCCGCGCACTGCACACGTACCGTAAGCACGGTGCATTGCCAATTCGACATGTAGGTACCAATTGTAATGCATTACGTAAACATACAAATATAAATTACATATTAAATACATTTATTTAATACACTCGTCAATCGGAAAAGAAAAGCGAATGCAAAGAGCTCTTTTTTATGTAGAGTTTTATTTTACCCGACGCCACGGCGTCAAATTATAATTATTTATACCTGTGATCTTGATCTGAGGAACAGGAACTATAAGTTAGGTTAGGTTATGGATAATAAATCAGATTTGTTGCTGTACTTTCATTTATATAAAATAATTATCGTAATTACTCATTCGCTAATAAGAGAAAACATTGTTATCAAAAGTTGGCAGATGTAAGGCACAGTATATTTTTAATTCGGGACACAAAAAATCTGTGTGTTATGTTCACGCCTTTTTTTCTTTTTTCTTGCACGCGGCCTTGGCCGCGAGGTGTCGGCTACTCTCTCTGGGTACACGTGACGTCATCGAGCGCAGCATTTCTTTGAAATATAATATCGATAATATATGCAGCCTGCACGGCCCCTATGTAACGTTCTTGTGACGGGAGTGCCGTGACGTAATGCTTGGTTGACGGGCTAGTGTCCGCGCCTGCCGGAGGCCACGAGCAACTTGTGCGCCTCGACAACATCAAAATATGATGAACTACAGTCGTTCTATACCCTGCTGGGCTGCAACTTTAAAGCCTGTTACGCGTGTGTTTGCGTTGAAATTGATCGATAATTGAACTGCTAAAATGTACTTACAAATTACAATTTACAAACTTTCTAGTCAATTACCAACATAAAATATTAGCCAATAAAATATGGTGAAAACTGCATGATCGCCGTTTTTAAACAGTTTTATGTAAAATGCAGTGACATTTATTTGTATTTGTGACGACGTCATGTCCTCTGCATCTTTTACCAGGGGAACTAAAGTTTTTACTATTATCTTTATACTCAGCCATATGTTGGAATTGGCTCTCCTACTTAGAACTCTATTATTTCATTTGCACGCTACTTTATTTTTCTGCTTGCCATGCAAAGGATGTTTTGTGGCAGAAATAATTATAAATTTCGAGACGTAAGTGTATCTAGACTATACATCCCTGTTTCGATCACTTGAGACCGAACGCACGAGAGGCGCGTCGCTCGCGTCGGTCGGGACCGCATTTGTAGAACAAGTACATTAGCTTTATCGGCGGTCGGATCAGCGCGGGCTCGACTCCTCATTTAGAGCGGTATCCATTGAGTGTCGCCGGCGCATTAGCCGCAGCGGGCAGAGCCGCGGCCGCCGCCCGCGCCGCCCGTGCCGCCCGCGCCCGGGCTCTGCGCCGGGAGTGCCGGGAGTGCCGGGCGCCGGCGCTAGCGCGCGCCAGGACACTCCACGACACACTGGGAAATAATGGCGCTATGGACGGTCTCTTAAACACAATGCCTATCCATCATCGCTTTCAACGTGATATTTATATATTTGCTGATAATTTAGGAACCTTTATTAGACTTGTATATTTGTATTTAAACTTCACTGGCAGATGCTTATGTTATAAGGTGTACCTAACTTAGGTTACTTTTATTTTATCGAAGTAACACGCAGGTGGAGCCTTGGGCAACAGCTACTAAATAATAATAATAAACACTTATATTAAAAGTATTACAGTGGAGATTATACTTTTTAACCGACTTCCAGGCGGTCCCATACAGATTTTATCAAAATCAGTTTAGTAGTTAGATTTATGGAATATTTAAGGTTACTAACAATTCAATACATAGTTTACCACTAAAAATCATGTAGAAAAATATATATATTAAAAAAACAACTAAAAATCCTGGTTTCTTTTACTCGTTTGAATATTTTTTAACATTTGGACGACCGCTTGACATAGGAGTTTGAGTGTAGGTCGCTCTGCTCACTGCACCGGATGGTTGCGGGTTCGATTCCCGTCGGGGCAAATTTTCGCAAATGGCCTTTTGGTAATTTGCGCAGGTGTAGGTATCCTTAAGTAACCATAGTTCAAGCGTTGCATAGTTTGGGACCATACAGTTAGAGTGAGTCTGAAGATATTTCTTTATTTTATTGTAAGTTATTTTGTTCAATATAACTACCAACTAACTCGCTTCTAATAAATATATCTGTGCATTTGATCTACAAATAAAATAGAATGAGTATCTACTACTAAAACAATATTTTTACAAAACAGTGGGTCAAAAAAGGCTATTGTCCCCATAAGTCCCTGTGTGTCGCAGTCCTATCCCGCAGGTCGCGGCGGCGGCGGCGGCGCCCTCTGAAGCGCCGCCTCAAAAGCCTTTCCGTGTTCCGCGGCCCTTCCCCCCGCGCCCGCGCACCGCCGCCCGGCCTGTGGCGCTTCCGTCGCCGCCGCAGGCGCAATTAAACCCGCCGATAAATTGTAGAGTTAATCAAAACGCAGACGTGACAGGGTCCTAAAAGCGAGAAATGACGTTATTCCAAAACCTTCGCCATTGTTAATGGGTAACGAACGATACCCGCTATAAGCGCATTATTTTATTGGGATTTCGCATCCAAAGAAATGATTTTGGTGCTTCTGCGAGGTGTTTTGGTATGTGTTTGTTACCCCACGGTGACATCTTTGTGTAGCAAATAATTTTCAAAAACGTAGCAAATAACGTGAAAACATTTCCTACTCGTAGGTTTGAAAAACTCCGCAATATCTCAGTCTCAAAACAAAACAATTCAGTGATATTTTCCTCATCGTTTCTCACGTTGTTGAATGACACTAATTAGATGATGGTACTTAGTTCATGATGATTCAACGAATTTATTGCAACAACAAACATTATGACCCAGTTCAACTGAAACGTAACAATAACTAAACAATTAAACAATCTGGGAATAATTCACGGTCTCTTTGTAACTCGTTCTTTATCGGGCGCGTCGATTTGAAACATTCGGAAAGGATCTTCTTACTGGATGACAGGCTTCTTCATGATTGCTTTACATAACATGTGACTCAGTATAAGAAATGGTGGATGTGAAGTTTTTACCCAGAACAGCGGTGAATATTGGAAAAGTCCTATGTGAGTTAAATAGTAAAGTTAAATTAAAATTTCTATACAAATAAATAAAATTGGAGTGTCTGTTTGTAATATAAAAATAACACCTTTTCACAAAGTACATACAAACAACACCTATAGCAAAAACGCGATTAAAAAAAAAATTGTCTGTCTGTCTGTATGTTTGTTCCGGGTAATCTCCGAAACGGCTGGACTGATATTGACGGGACTTTCACTGGCAGATAGCTGATGTTATAAGGAGTAATTTAGGCTACTTTAATTTTAGAAAAACAATTAGGGTTCCGCGTAAAAAAATAAAAACACATGAAATCAAAGAGTATCTCCGAAACGGCTGGACTGATTTTGACGGGACTTTCACTGGTAGATAGCTGATGTTATAAGCAGTTACTCAGAAAAAAATGGGTCCTGTCGCGCGGGCTCAGAACGCGGGAGCGGGCTTTTTTGTTAAGTGAAATTCCACGCGGACGAAGTCGCGGGCTCAGCTAGTTATTACATAAAACCACAATTAATGTCTACTAATTGTTTTGTTTATACAAACCAAACCCTAAAGTAGGTAAGGATCATGTTAATGGATATAAATATAATGATACGATGCCATTAGTGCACAAACAAAGGTTGTCTGTCTGAATCTGCGTGACCGCAACCACAGCCAGTGACGAAAGCGCTGATAAACAACACAAAAGCGGCCATCACTACTTGACGCAGTATCAATCACGAGCACGGACTTGTACACTGACATTATATACCTATCGATCCTATCAGATGTTTATTCATGGAATGATACATCCGGAGGTGCTTTGGTAAAATAGGAAAATGTTTACGTTCATATTTTGTTCCATGTAACAATGTTATGTAGAGATGACTCTTTAAGTGAAAGTTGTATTCAATGTCGATATTGGTATTAACCTACATTTTGAGAGATTGGGTATCATTTTATTGGATTTCTGACCTTTGGTTTGCACTGACGAAACACCCAAACGATAGCTTGGTATAATATTATGTACTTGGTAAAATTGATAAAATAGTTTCGTGAAACTATATTCTTAAGAATAATTTAAAATAAAATAACCTATTGCTAACGTATGTAGGAACTCTTATTATTAATTCAAATCATATATATTTAAAATTTAAGTAATAACTTTAACTTAATTAAATTTAATGTGTACAAAAGCTTTCCCTGATTATATGCGTGCTATGCCTATCTATTGTAGCTGCCTTGAGACTGCTGTGTGCTGTGTCTGGTATTTGAACCAGTGAGTTATTAATCAGAGTGGCTCTAAAATGTGCGTAACGGCAGCTAATTAATGAGTATCCACGAGTGTGTGCGATGACGCGGGGCCCGGCGGGGCCCGGCGGGTCCTGTCGGCGGGACACAAGCGGTACTAATTGATCGCCGCCGCTAGCATCAAATTTTTTCACCTCGCTCCCATACACACGCCCGGAATGCTTTTACTCTGGCGACAACCGCCCCGTTAATGTGTTAATCCACTTCGATCGGCTCGTTTTATTGTTATTAATAGCCAACAAACAAAAACTTGTTGTATTAGGCCGAGAGAGCGAGCGGAAGGGCCGCGGAGAACGGGCGGCGTTAAAGAGCAAGTTATAATATTTTGAATTATTAATAAGTAGGCGCGGCCGGTAGGTGGTCGCGATAGCCATCGGTGGCTCGCCTTAGCGAGCCGAGTGCTGCCCATTTAGCGGCTTATCGGCGCATCTCAGCGCGCCCTGGTGAGTCAGGTGAAGGAAGGCTGCGCAACGGGAGCGCAGCAGGCGCGGGCGGAGGGCGGCGGGGCGGCGGCGGCGGCGGCGGCGGTGGCGGCGCCCCGTGAAGCACCACGCGACTCACCTCACGCAAATTGTCTCCGAGACGTCCGGAACAAAAGAATTCTCCGGGTTAATGTTCGATGAGTAATAAAGCAGTCAACCCTCTTTTTAAAAGAATTCGGATGTTTTGGTGGGAAGCAACAGGTTTTTGACCAACTGTAATTGAATGTTGTTAGGCAAATGAGCTCTGCTTCGCATTTTGCTTCCAATGTAGTTAGCATACATCACGCGCGCCACAGCGCGAAGGGTTCGAGTACACTCGCAAATCTCCAGAGTGCAGTCGTTTTCTCACAGAGATCCCGCGTTCTAATTAATTACCTCACCATCGAAGGCCACAAAAAAACGACACTTGTCGCGGCTTAAGAGCCACGGCGCCGGCGGGTCCCCGCCGCGGGGCGGGGGCGGGGGTGGTGGCGGGGGCGGGTGCAGCAGGAGAGCTCGGCCGCCGCGCGCCGCTAGCAGGCGCCACTCGATAAGCCCGCTCGCCGCTGCCACATGGGAAAGTATCCCGGCGGCGCACAATTCGGCCGGGCCACTTTCGGACCGTATCTATCTACTCACTTATCGATGCATATGAATAATAAAATACGAGTTATCGCCGAGAGAGCCCATGGCTAAGGCCTTTGCGTTGGGCTATTTAATGAAACCCAACTTGATTTAGAATAAAGATCCCGTACCTGCCGGAGATCGGCATCGGGCATCGAGCCAGTCCGGATGCTGACGGATAAAAGTTTTAGCATAACTTGACTTGTCTAGTTACACAAGTTTATTGGCTTTAAGTAACAGTGGTTAGAAAAAAGAATTACACACTTTGAGGTCAGTGAGCCCATTTAGTACCTTCGCTAACGTGGTATGTAATACACCACGATAAGAAGCTAACCGAGCATTAAAAGTATGCAGAACAAGTTTGATACCTAATAACGGTAGGTGCATACCGCGCGATACTGCGGCTGGACGGACGACGCGACGCGACGCGACGCGACGGGTAGCGGGTATCATCAGGGACATAAAATGCAAATCGGCGACGCACTGATGTCGCCGCTTGTCCAACAACATGTCGGCCGAGATAGCCGCGATAGCGAGCATTGTCCTGCGCACGTTACTTTGAAAATTATTTTCTTAGTTAGTACCTAATCGTAAGACTATTTAGATAAGTAGGTATATAATTCCCAACCTAATCACGTATAAAATCACAATATCAAAATCATAACTTTTCAGGAAAACACGTCACCTCTAGTTAACAACCTGCCGTGAACCAGACCTACCTACCAAAAAGAACGCACATTTTGTTCCGCCAATAATAGTTCTTTTTTGGCGTGAGTGTTGAATACCGGGCATGCGAAGGTATCCAAGATTGAACCACGAGCGAAGCGAGTGTTTAAAAAAGAAACCTGAGCGTAGGTATTTGAAGCCATGAGACCCAAATAATTTTGCCGCCGTGCAGATCACTCAACTTTTCAGCGCACTACAGTGAGGATGCAAGTAAATTAAATGCAGTGATCTAATAGTACGCTTTTAGGTACTTTTCGCCCGGCTTGTCAGGAAGAAAGCTCAGTTCGGTATTATGTACCGCTTCCAGTAGGTAACTGCCACCAATAAGTGCATGCATACTGTTTTGTAATTCGGAAGAAATACTTTTCATCTCACTAGCTCGGAAAGGCTTACTTTGTTCTTCGAAATCCGCCTGCAAAATTCTATTTTATTCGCTAGCGTGAAAGGTCATTGTAAATTCGAAAGTTAAAAAAATTACATAATTGAGTTTTCAAAACATAGTTAGTGATCCGTTGGTTCACATTATTCTTATTTTTAATACCACGTAAAAAAACACCTTTTCAGTTTTATTGAAAATTTAATATAGGTATGTACTATATTTTTTTCGTACATTATAAAATACAGCCTTACCTAACCTACCGCAAAATGTATCTTATTCACGTCATTATGGTTTGTTTTGTGATAAACTTGAGGGAAAAATTTAAAATATGAGTGTTTGCAGCAGCCATGAAGATATGAATTTAACACCAGCAGAGTTACTGGAATCGGTACATAATACCAAACTGAGTGTTCTTTTCTTCCTGACAAGTCGCGCGAATAGTACCTAAAAGCGCACGATTAGTCCACTGGATATAGGTAATTGTTATACATGCATCTGACATTTTCTTCGCGGTTGGTTACAGCTAAATATTTGTTATTTTTTTGGATTAGTAAGGAATTAAATCCTATTATTTTCGTAAATATTGGAACATAACATAAAAAAATCAGAGGTTTATTTCACGGTCTAGGTAAGAAAAAGCAAAAACATGAAAATGTTCATAATTGAATTTACGACTTCATTCGATGGGCGACTTATTTTTGTTTTCTAGGCGCCATTATTTACAAAAATAACATAATACTTATGGTTTATTATGATTGGTCATTAGACAATTAGCTTCAGTCAAACTGCTATACTAGACTTAATTTAATCGAGAGAATTGATAGCTACTAAGTTATACTCGCTGATGTTATGTTATGACGCAAATGTAATTAACGCTATCACTGCAGAATACTTAAATTATCCCGGTTTTACGTTTATGCATCACTCAACTGGGGCTGGCGGTGTGGTGCACAGCGCACTCAGTTAAGAAACTGCCTGCGCTACTAGTTTAATGCGAATTTAATTAAATTATCGAGAGATAATCAATTACTTAGATAAATTATACCGCTGCACTTGCCCGATGCGATCTCTCATCGGACACATGTTTTAGAATGGAAAATGTCTGACATATTATGACTAAGCAGTGTAGTACGAAATACTACAGGTTACAGTAGGAAGCGGCACCTGTTGTGTATGATAAATAATGGCACAGCTTTGTACAACTGAATCCATTTTATTTTCTCGAGTTGGTGTGGACACCGGACTACAATCCAACAGGAATGGCAGACGCGGTGCTTAAATAGGCGATGGGGCAGGCTCAGAGTAATCATCACAAACAGGTCGGGGTGAAGTGTGACGCCACGGCAGCGGCTCGCGCCCGGGATGGCCGCGGGGTGGTCGCAGGGTGGCCTCGGGGTGGCCGCGCGCCGGCCGCGTCGGCCATCTTCGCTGTCTCGCTACAAAGCACGTAATAGCCGCGCACATCACATCGCCCGTGGACCGAGTCACTGACCACGCTATAAATACTATGCAACCTGTTCCAGGAGAAATAGGCAGGTACATAACGTACAATACAAGTGGCTTCGTGCTCACATAACTTTCTATGAATAATTATTAGGGTGACTATGCAATGCGAATTAAATGGTGGACTTACTGAAGATTTATAGACAATACACCTTTTATCTAAATGACGATAAAGCCATAAAATGTGTTCACATTTTAAACATTTATTATAATGTGCCAAATTAGGTAGATAACAGTGTCCAACGATGAGTGTTGTTTGAGATAAATGCATAGATGCATTTATCTCAAACATATAATAATGCAAATCTGTATTATTATATTATAACGACTTAACGCTAAACCAGCAGCTGGTTAACATTCAAATAAATGAAGTGAACGTACCGACCTATTTCAAATAACAAATAACAAGTGGTCAAAAAAAATTAAATGTTATTAAGGTTCTATTGTCAAAGACTAATTGATACTGGTACGCATAATCTACTATATAAAAATAAGTCGGGTTTTCCTTCCTGACGATATAACTCCAGAACGCACGAACCGATTTCCACGGTTTTGCATTCGTTGGAAAGGTCTCGGGCTCCGTGAGGTTTATAGCAAAGAAAATTCAGGAAAAATTTCAACAGAACGCGGACGGAGTCGCGGGGCACAGCTAGTGCACTATAAAAGTCCCGCCCTCCGAAATTAAGAAAAAAAAACTGTCACCGCTTGTCAGACAGTCAGTAACCAAGTAGAAGTTACAAATGTGGGTGTGTCAAACGCATGGTAGTGTGTGTAATGTTTTATTTATTGATTTAATGTATATTTTATGCATAATTTAAAAAAAATAGCATTCTGCACTCCTTCTCTCTATAAACTATAAGTGTGCCAAATTTCATACTCCTCCATCAGCGCAATTTTCGTAAGTATTAAGCGGTTGAAAGTTTTTGCATCACGTATTAATATATAGATATATCAGGGTCCTATCAGCCTAGCCAAGCAAAACCCAAGTCTGGAGGATTGTATGTACCTAATACTGACATTTTACCTACATAATTTTAAGTAGGTACTAAAAGCTATAGGTAATATTTTATCCCTGTATTTTAATATAATATAAGACACCAGACACATCACTGAGGTTATATTTTAAAAAAGCATCTTTGTATTATGAAAAGTTTCATATTTAAGACGCTGCGCGCGAAATTTGTGTACCGTGGCCGGCCGATGCCTTTGCAAACAGAAGACGTAATTATAATTCTGATCGTGCGCTGGGCGGGCGGACGGTCGGGCGGGCGGCGGGCGGCGCGCGCGAGTGCACCGGTAGGTCGCGGTCGGCTCGCTAGGTATATCAAGGCGTGACACCGACTATTAAAACTAACATATTTTACAATAATATGAATGGTAATAACAATTTGTCATATCGAATTATTACGACAAAAAATTGTTAGGCTGTCTGAGGTTTTGAGTTATTTAAATAACACGGGTATAGAAACTCCAGATATAAATTTCAATATCGCGATTAAATTTATGCTATTGCAAATCGGCACCTTTTTCCTAGCATTATAGATAGGGTAAAAGCCGGATAGTTGCCCCACTTTTCGAAAAAGCTTTATTTAAAAAAAATATGAACTTGCTGAAAATTATTGAGTATATATCTCAAAACATAGGTCTTTTATCTTCCATAATAGCCTATTTTTGTATACATAATTAACAAGGGTTTTGAATAAATACTGTTTTATTACACCTCTCAGAAAAGGGATAGTTGCCTACTATGGCGGATAGTAGCCTAGCGTGGAAAATGCTTCGCGGGATACTTGCCTCGTGCGGGGAATAGTAACTTCGGTATGATTTTTATTTTGGATTGAAAGAAATTTATATCAATTAAAGTAATGTTTATTACTTATTTAACAGTCTTTATAATTTACTTCTGTCAGGAGGAAAACCGGCGTCTCTGAGCTTAAATATATGAGCTACCAGTCTGTTTTCATTCTCGAAGGCAAGAACATGATATTTTCCTTGAGTTAGCAGTTGCTGGTTACTTTTTTCGTAGCGTCTTCTTAAGGTTCGAGAGGATATTATGCATGTTCGAAAAATTTCATTAATATTTTTTTCTGTCTCAATTCTTCCAAGACAAGTGCTGAGCTATCTTCTGTCCAGTTGATGTTGCGTGGCACCACGCCTGGTTTTCGCTTATATTTGAGAGGCATTTTGCTTATCTGGAATAAATATATAAAACAGTTAAGTAGATATTTATTTTATTTACAACAAGTTAGAGTCACAGTAAATTGGAAAAAACAACAAAAAATAAAATCCGTCTTTGATTGTTAAAAAATATTTAGTCACTCTAGGGGCAACTATCCGCGAAAGTAAGTAGGGCGACTATCCTTTTTGATGCGGATACTTGCCCTTTTTATTTGCGAAGTAAATAAAAAATATTTAGCTATAAAACACAATAAACAATGTAATTTAAACTCTAATGCATGCAAAGGAACAAAAAGTTGAGTGAAACCACGATCAGTAATAAAAATATTCAATAGTAATTACTTACCAATATAATTATAACGCCCGTCAAAGTTTCGCCGCGGAAGGTTTTTGCTCACATGGACAAAACACTTGCACCTATTCTGATGGCTTAGACGGCACTGAGGCCTGCGGGGGGTCACTACTTATTGTAGTAAAGCGCAATCACAACTTATGTTCCCAACATAGTGTATTAAAAACCGGGGCATGTATCCCTCCGAGGCA
Organism: Notodonta dromedarius; assembly: GCA_905147325.1. Classification (NCBI taxonomy): domain Eukaryota; kingdom Metazoa; phylum Arthropoda; class Insecta; order Lepidoptera; family Notodontidae; genus Notodonta; species Notodonta dromedarius. Next base: position 13,708,818 of record LR990163.1, on the reverse strand, counting down.
ACTATCCGGCTTTTACCCTATTGGTTTAGAGTCAACGCGGAGCGACATTAATATAACGTAGGTAGGTATATTTATTTTCTTGCCGGATCTTCTCAGTCGAGGTCGCGTTCCGATCCGGTTGCAGATATAAGAAAAAAAATATGTAAAATTGACAATTTGTAAGTGCCCCCGTAGGCCTAAACAAAATAAACGCTTTGAATTTGACTACAGATACTCCAGAACCCATTGCAGAGATTGCAGTGAAATTATGCCAAATTCACTGAAATCTATGCAATGCTAGTTTCTAGTATATCACGACTATCACGTCGAAGTTCATAAACATTCGCTTACCTACATGAATCGATAATTTGTTTTTGTGGCATATCTCCGTATAAACAACATTGTTGGTCACCCCGGCTCAACAAATTAAATGTGGGCTCGACTCGCGATGCATGCATGTTTGTCTCCCAACCCCCCTTCCTCTGCCCCCTGCCCTATCGGATGGGGCGGGCGCGGAGGGGGCGGCGGGGGCGGGACGGCGGGCGGAGGGCGGCGGGCGGCACAGGCTCTGTAGGAATTTCCCTCGCGGCGCGGCGCGCCCCTCGTTTTTCCCTTCGCTTGAGTGATGGTGTATTAGTCGTGAAGTACCGTGGCGTATTTTATTTTGTTAATGTTACGTTATTATTGTAGGCTTACATCTCATACGCTCAGATACAGCATCATTAAACGAGTTTCACACGGTTTTGTAGCGATATTCATAATTAATTTTAAAATCCTTACTCGGACTGTTCAGGCTTTCAATAAAGTTCATGACAAGTCTGATCAAAGCCAGCTTGATGTAAAACAAGTTGTATAATTGTTGCTCGTTGGGTGAATCCGCAAAGTTTGTTTTGTGAAAATAATCTTTGCTATGGAGTTCTGAACCGTCTGCACCGTCGCACTGGGAGGGCTGACTTAAAGGATGGTTGCAGGTCAGTTCAAATAAATAAGACAGTTTAATTAAATTATATCGATACATAGGATGCAATAAAAAGCTACTCAATTCATCTACATACTATGTCCTGAGGACAAAATAATGACATCAAAAACAAACTTGTAAAAAAAACAGGTCTCGCAACTCAGTTCTTCTACCGTAAAAAGTTGTGAGATCCATGTAATACCAAGTCGGTTACTTTATTAAGTCCCGGGATCTTAAGTCTTAAGTTATTACGGAATTAGCTAACCTAACAACATCTTATAGTGACCATATCAAAATTAAAAATCTTTTATGTTTTAAATAAAATAGATTGCCTTAGCAATCGCACCAAACAATTTTATTTAATATAATATGTACTACTTGTGGGATACGTTGTGTTTTCATACACAATGTATCTCACACACAATGGATATGTCGCAGCCAACTAGCTTAATTCGCCGTTCAATTAACAGCCTAGGCACTTTACAAAACTGCGCCATTCAACTAGCGGCCTAAATGATATTCAGCCGTATCGTCTGTTACAACATTTAATAAACTGGCTGGCTAATGCTCAGGCAACTGGTTGACATTTATGTACTACAAAACTTTTTCAAATACTACCCAAGCAGAGCGACCCGGATGGGTTTAGGTTAGGCTTAGAGGTAAGGGTTATTTTTTTTATGACCCCACAGAAATCCCACCCGGCAAGTAGGTTCGGTGGATCTAAACAATTTCATAAAATACCTAAGTACCCAATAAAATTATTCCATCAAAGTTGTTTTTGCCGACGCCATATTGACACTTTGGTGAGTTTTGGCGCTAGGTGGCAGAAAGTGGAACTAAATTGAAATGAACAGGCTAGGCAAGTAATTAAACGGCTTGGCAAGTAATTAAACGTCATCGATCCAAGTCATTTGCCTAGCTGTTTGATCAAATGGCTGAATATCATTCAGGCCACTAGTTGAACGGCACTGTTTAGTAAAGTGGCTAGGCTGTTAATTGAACGGCGAATTAAGGTAGTTGGCTGCGACAGATACATTATGTTTGTGGATCATAGTTGTGACAGTAAGTTGGAAGAGTATTTTATTGAAGTATCATTTTCTATTTTAGTACCGCTTTTTTGGTGTTCATTATAATTTAATATTACTAAAATACTTAGCGATAACTTAAAAATCAAATTAATAGCAGAGCTAACGCTAGGCGGGCACGCACTCTCAGCACGCCTTACAATTTTCACATGAATAACATTCTTCAGCTTATCGCTGGCGTTGGGAACGCTCGCTCATTAATTATGGGAGTTATATCCAACAATAAATCAAGGCGGCTTGTCACGAATAAATCTAACAATTATTTAATTAGCGGTGGATGATGCTGAGCGTGAGCTACATTCGTTGCACGTTCATAGACGTTTCAAAACGCCGCGGCCGCGGCTGCCTGCTGAGCGCGTAATGCGAACGCACTAGTAGTGTTACATTAAATAAGCTCATCGAATATGTTGGTTGGTACTCCTACTGTGAAAGCCCTTGAATCAACGGGAATTAAATAATTGAAACAGCAATGTGATCAATTAATGTCAACACAGCATTAATTGCAACTCCATCCCATTGCTAAGTTATTTATAATAAATAGGATGCAAGGAACTCATCGTTCTGATAACATCAAATATAATCAAAAGTTTTGAAGAAGTTGTTAGTGGGTCGGTAATGGGGAACGGTAAATTGGCCGCGCCCGTATGCGCCCGCGCCGCGCCGCCGCGCCGCCGCGCCGCCGCCGCCCGCTCTGCACTAATTTTATTGCTTTATAATATTTCAGCGGCTTATCTAATCTGTGACGCGGGGATGCTCACCCCCGCCCCCCGCCCAGCCGGTGTCCATTACCGCCGACAGATGTCGCTAATGACGAACGAAAAGCGGTGCGCACGCGCCGCCTGACTTTTTGCTATCTCACGTATTAATGGGTCTATCGTGACTCTTAGATGGGCCGATAAGCGAGTGTCAAATGGCTAGATAATTATCTCTAATTATTTGCAATTAACCATGAAATTGTTAAAAGGTGCTGAACTAAGGAAGTTATTTAACAATGATCTAGCACTTTGTATATTGTATCTAACCTGCATACGGTACCTGTTATAGTATTAATTAACCTGGTTCGAAACAACCACATAAAGGTTATGCCTGAATAAAGTTCAGGCATGATCTGCGTAGATCGAATTCGTAGAATAAATGAACGCTCGAAGTACTTGTGACACTCACCAGCTTACACTTCCACAGTCAGAAATATAACCGCACAGCATGGTGCATTAGATATTATAGCCTGACCTCGTATAGTATTGAGGAGCAGTGATGGTATACCCAAGTATAATTCAGTATTCGCAGCGTTCCAAGAGATATATTTCAGTAAGTTCCTATTAAAACAAAGTCTTACCAATACATGAGTATAAATTTTTGAAATGGTGTCAATTGAGTTATAGCAGATAAACAACAAAAAAAATGCCGTATGTGACGGCAAATCATCTATACCGCAACAATTGTATTTGGGAAGATTTTGTTTGAGTAGGGACTTGCTGAAATGTATCACTTGGAACGCAAATATAACATCACAATATTGGACTCCGCTCCACGAAATCTCAGGGCGATTACTGCAGTACCATCCTGACGGCCTTTATTTTGGTAAAACCCTGTTTTTGACGGGATATTTTTTTCACGGTCTATGTATACTAACATAACGCCATACTCCAACCTTTTTGGAAAGCGATTGATTACCGGAGCGCGAACTGCAGTTCTTAAAACCTTTGCCCGTTCGCACATACCGGGCTCGTCGACAGCCGCGCGCTTGTGTTCGGTGAGGCGTTGTTTTTTGCGCGGAAAGAAGTTGTCAGTTTGTCGCCGCCTGAAGAGGTTGCAGGTGCGTGCGCCGGCGCGGCGGCGGCCACTTGACTCCGCACATGGCCGCCGCTGTGGGAACTGGCCCGGCACCGTTAGCCGCACCGCAATGTTCTGAAGTGTAATATATTATATTGATGGCTAACAGATTTTAGACACTTGCCTTCCATTAAAAAAGTAATTTTAAGAAAAGTTTTTTGCGTACAATTTATGAATTGCATGTAAGAAAAACAAATCGTGTAACCGGTCATTCACACGAAGAAGCCGAAAGTGTTCCTTTGATACATTTTTGACATAATCACCATATCTGACATCTTATTGTCATCTTACTTATTAGTATCTGAAATCATATTATTATTATCTTGGATACAGTAAAATGCATTGAAATGATATATCGGAGAATACCGGGTGAATAACCGTTTAGTTACATTCTTAGTCTAGTACATTTAACGAAATACTGTTTTTATTACAATTCTTGAAAAAAATGTTACTTAAATGAAAATTGCAGAATTCACTTAGGTATGACTATTATGTGTAAATAAAAACTTACTTATAATTGTTGCGGTCGGAAGTCTTGGATATTCTTCTAATTCAAATTTCGCTCGTGCTGTACCATGCAACAGACATCTAATATCAGCGCGTGCAATGGAACAGACTGCTTACTTCGTTTGAAACATCAAAATAATAACGCATTAGAGTATAAATTACTTGGATTGATACATCAAACAAAAATAGATGAATGCATTCGTCTCACATTAGCTGATACATAAATAAACGGAACAGATGCTTTGCGATAGGCGCTCTACGTAAGAAGCGCCGCGAGCACTCTACCGGTAGCCACACATCATATCTGCGTTCAATCAATGATCACGATATCTTGAGAACAAAATACTTCAAAGATTAACGCTCATTAATTCTTAGAGTGGACAAAACTTATCTTTGATGGATCAGCGTTCAGTGCGTAATTAGATAACGAAACGCTAAAATTATGATAATATTAATTAAAAATCCGAACCAAACTTCGTTAATTGAGGGTACGAGGATGTTATAGGTACTTATTTCCTATTATGGAATTTAAATCGGTAAATTAACCAATCAAGTTCTCAGCTAGCACCTGAGCTTGAAATGTTTACGGAAAGGGAGGAGGGGACACATCCATGTGCCGTAGCAAACGAACGGACTCAGGCAAGTACGAAATTATCAATATCTATAAGCATGTACACCGAGTCTGCGACATACAAGCACTTTGTACCGAGTCATCCGCGCTCTAAAGATAACTAATAATGAAAAATTGATTGATTATCGAGTGCGATACGCCAGATACGGCGCCGGCGCCGCGGCCGGCGCGGGGTTCTCGAGTGCTTCTATAAGCGAGGCACGCGGCGCGTTGGCCTAGGTCGGACACTGACATAACACAAGCAGTTCAAAGTGATGTTTGTTGTACCTATAGAACATTTTCTAACACAGTTAATGGAACTTATTGCGAGTTTTTTTGTAGATTCGAACTTTAGGCGAACATCTTTGTTTGTTTCTATCACAACAATGAAATTAAAACAGTTTTTTAGCTATCGAAGAAGATAAAGAGAGTCCGATTTGCTCTAATTTCAATGTCAGTGCTGCAATATTCTTAATGAAGCCGTTAATTAATACACATCTAAACCAAGTTTTATCAAGAGCTTAGATGTAGTTAAACCGTAGGTACCTGTTGAAGTACCTAACACTGATGTCTACAAGTTCGATAGTACTCTACTAAAGTTGGTAGGTCGTTGATCAAGCTTCCTATATATTCAGATACCTACCTCCAAATTCAGCTGTCGTTTGTAGCGAGATACTTTATAATAATAATATCTATCGCAACAAACATCTGAGTCAGTGACGACGTCAATGGCAGCGGTTATCAGCGCACTGGCTCTCTTGACTCACGAGGGTCTCTAGATTGTATTGTTTGCTTCGGATTTATTCGTGACACATCTTATGATTATTCACGATGCCATCAATGTTTGTATGGCAGGACGATGAGTTTTCTTATTTGCAAATGGTTAACTAGGATAACTTTAATTAAGATAAAGCGTGTTAAAGAAAGTGCTAAACTCCAAACTTTTTCATATAGTTACCACGGATAAAGTAAGTATAATAAGTTGTTAAGAAGCAACATACATTAGTGGTCTTAATCTAAATATATATAACTCAAAGGTGACTGACTGACTGACTGACTGACTGACTGACTGACTGACTGACTTACTGACATAGTGATCTATCAACGCACAGCCCAACCCACTGGACGGATCGGGCTGAAATTTGGCATGCAGGTAGATGTTATGACGTATGCATCCGCTAAGAAAGGATTTTAATTAATTCATCCCCCAAGGGAATAAAATAGGGGATGATTGTTAAGTTAAATTCCACGCGGACGAAGTCGCGGGCACAGCTATTAGAAATAAAGCAACTAAATTAATGAATTTAACGTGCTTGCTTTCTTATAAAAAGTTTCTGATCTAATTAGGCGAAACTAGTCAACGTATGAGCGCAAACAACGAACTTCCACTTATCAGTTAGTTAAACGTAAAATGACGAGGATATTCATTGTTCAGTCTACATGTTTCGACGCCGACAAAAGCTACCCAAACTCAATGCGGCCAAACAATTATTTAACCACGAGGTATCCCAATTACAAAAAGAAGTTGTTGCAATATAATGTAAGTTATGTTTTTGTATGCAAGGGGCCAAGCAAGCACACAACCTCCTCCCTCCCTAACCTCCTCCTTGGCTCGGTTCGGGCCTCGGGGAAATTGCAGCAAATTCAATGCATAATTTTTCAGAGCTGGCTATAAATTGACGCAAATATAGCGCGCGGCCAGCCGTCCCAGCGCTAATGTATCCCGTAAATCAGACGAACGCTGTGCAAACTTATGTATACAGCCAATGTAGGTGATTGTGAACCTTATATTTGAGGTATACAGGTCAGTGAAGGCGTTAGTAGTGCAGAAGTTTCGTAGCTACGTTCAAGGGCATTGGCTCTATGCACATAGCGAAAATGATTGGATACGAATCACGATGTTCACGAGTCCATCTGAATTGCAACCGTATAATAACCTTACCTCAAAGGTTATGTTACATTACCTACACAGGGTTAATGGTAGTTAGACGTATTCCTTGCGGGGTGTGATAGAGGAGTTCAAATGGAACAACGTGAAGGTACTACACCACATTGTTTTACGAAATTAAGATTTTTTCTAGATATTTTCAATTTTGTGATGCAATGCAATTGATCACCAAAACCATTCTAAATTGAGTAATAGCATAGCCTTCGGCTGCTATTTTTGATTATACCCCTTTTAAACAAACTACAAAATAATAAAAATAATAAAGCCGACTTAAAAAAACGGACTCCATATGAAAGAAATTATAAGGTCCCTAGTTATTTCTAGCTTTTTAGTGCACCCAGGATTTTTGAAGTCGGTTTTATTTTTTTTATAAATTTTTTTTTTCACGATTTTTTGTGGTAAACTACGTATCGAAATGCTGGCAACCATAAACAGTCCATATCTCTCAAACTACTGAACCTATTTTTATGAAATTTCTATGGTATCACCAAGGGATCCTGACAATCAAGGACACACATAGTATACCACTTATACCAATATATGGCACTTATAGCCAGAATGCATCTCATGACAATTCCACTAAGCTCAAACACGACTAGGTTATATTGTGTTATTACGGAGTTCCGGCTCCTACCTTCCAGTTTCTTCATCATCTGATGATGAAACCGGAAGGTAGGCAGTTTACTGAGACTATTTTAGTGACGGCAACCCCCACTGAAAAGTCACAGGAAAGCAAATCACGTAATTTCGTTTACTTGGATGATGTGATGATGTATTTTTTCAGTTATTTTGATTTTAATGCCAAACTACTGAACCGATTTTGATAAAATTTTTATGGGACCAATCTGCACGGGCATCCTTTCAAATGCAAAAAGAATTTTTCGAATCGGTTTATAAATGACGGGGTTATGAGGTAACAAACATTAAAAAAAAAACATACACACGAATTGATAACCTCCTCCTTTTTGAAGTCGGTTGAAAAGGAGGAGGTTCTCAATTCTGTTGTTTTTTTTGTTTGTTACCTCAAAACTGCGTCATAAATAAACTGATTTGAAAAAAACATTTTTTATTTGAAAGGATGTTCTTCCAGATTGGTCCCATAGAAATTTCATCAAAATCGGATTAGGAGTTTGAGAGATGTGGATTATTTACGGTTACCAGCATTTCAATACATAGTTCACCACAAAAAACTGTGAAAAATAAATTACCGACTTCAAGAAACCTAGGTGCACTAAAAAGCTAGAAATTAAATAACTAGACACCTTATAATTTCTTTGAATCGGAATCGGTTAGCTAACTATTCATTAGTTAGTCGGTAGCTTTAGGGACCTTTTTATAAAAAACACAAATATTTAAATATCTCTAAAACGAATGAATTTCGCAGAACATGCAGGTCAGATTTGTTCCATTTTAGCTCCTCTATCACATCCTGTACGCAAGGAATACCTACTTCGAATTTGCAGCCAGGCTGTATCATTGTACTTAGAAATGCCGAACAATACTTAATCATAATTTCCAAAAAGTTCGCATTTCATGATCAAATTCATTGAAAATATGTAATTGAACTTTACATACATACCAGTACTAGTACAACCACGAACCACTCAATCAAGTAAGGCGCGACTTCCAATGCTACGTAACATACCTCGTTTGAAATACGATCCTCCGCGTTGTGTTGACATCGCTGAGGAATGGGTTAACGACGCGGCAGGCGCGGTGATGAGCGCGGCGGCACGCGACGCGCGGCAGGAATGTCGTCAGCTGCGCGCGCGCATCACTGTGGGTCGTGATTTACTAGGTGTCCCATGTGCGAACACAGCCCTTAGTCTATTTTCACATTAGTTGAGGTGTTCACACGACACCAGGACTCAGCTGCCCAGAAACCAATGTCATTCGGAACCATAACTTAGTAGCATGCTGGATATACATGGCGATAGGCGCGTCCACAATTCCCGAGCAGTCTCGTGCAAGCAATATGGGCCCTAACCACGCTAGCTACTCAAATCGTAATAGAAAAGCAAACGCTCGCGATTTCGTTTCAAACGCTCCGCTTTTGACGTCTTGCTGACACCATACCATATCAATGTCAGTAGAAATCGTGCTCGTGTCAGCAAAACGTCAAAAGCGGAGCGTTTGAAACGTAATCGCGAGTGTTTGCTTTTCTATTACAATTTGAGTAGCTAGCGTGGTTAGGGCCCTGTTATGACGTTAGGTATGTCTTCTTAGACAAATGTCAAAACTGCTCGGGTGCGCCTCGTGGCGCTTGTGGACGCCGCTAATCGCGATGGAAGTAATTTAGATTAATTGTGTTATCGAATCAGTGTGATTTTAACTTTCAGCTCTAGCATCGACCAATAAAGTTCGAAGGCTCTTTCAATGTCAATTCTTCATAAATGCGTAGTACAATCACAGCTGAGTAGGTATTTAACCCAGATATCGGCCCTCAAGACCGCTGGGAGTGGAGTAGAGTGGAGTGCCTGCTCCTGCGCAGCGCCTGATTGCTGGCGACCCCTATACATCTACGTAGGCGCCGATACGGCCGCGGCTATCGACCACTCGCCTGTATGTACCCAGTAGGCTCACCATTTATTTACTTGTGAAGAGTATGTAATAACCAAGACCTAAGATACTTGACGAAGATACTAGGCCGCGGCCATGGCAATAAAGCGCAGACGTCAAATGGGCTATGCAACGATACCTTTGAATGTGATTCATCTCCCTTTTAACTATATTAATTAACTAGCTGAGCCCGCGACTTCGTCCGCGTGGAATTTAACTTAACAAAAAAGCCCGCTCCCGCGTTCTGAGACCGCGCGACAGGACCCCTTTTTTAATTTTGTTTTCTAAAATAAAAGTAGCCTAAGTTACTGCTTATAACAACAGCTATCTACCAGGGAAAGTCCCATCAAAATTGGTACTGCCGTTTCGGAGATACTCTTTGATTTTATGTGTTTTAATTTTTTTACGCGGAACCCTAATTTTTTTCTAAAATTAAAGTAGCCTAAGTTACTCTTTAAAACATCAGCTATCTACCAATGAAAGTCCCGTCAAAATCGGTCCAGCCGTTTCGGAGATTACCCGGAACAAACACACAGACAGACAGACAGACAGACAGACAGACAATTTTTTTTTAAATCGCGTTTTTGTTATTAGGTGTCGTATGTACTTTCATATGCATTTAGTGAAAAGGTGTTATTTTGATATTACAAACAGACACTCCAATTTTATTTATTTGTATAGACGGGAGTACACTCGGTTTATTCTTGAAAAAAAAAACATATTCTGTATTGGCACCAGCCGATATTGTCGCTTATAACGATCAAATACTAGAAATTAACGTAAAATCTTAGATTATCAAACTAACATAATTCAAGAGTCCTGCCGCAGTGGCGCCGCCGCTGACACTTTTAGGCACTAATAGGATACAAATCCTTGAAACACGAGCGCAGTGCACGCGCATGTGTGCAGTGACGACGAAAATAAACTCATAACTTGACGAGTTATTGGAGCAATTTGTCAAATAGAGCAAACAGATAAAGACGCGGGCTGTCGGCGTTGACGTAAAATATAATACCTAGAATAACTCTTTACTGTACCTACACCAGAATTTTAATTTGACATTAAATAACATAATATTACAGTAGTAAGTTTTACTTCGTTTAATTTCATTACCGAACTGCTATTATAGCATATTTTAACTACGGCTGTGTTTGTGCGGCGTGTGCCAGTGATTCTCGAGGAATTTCATCTAAAACAGTTAAGCAGCTTCATGATATGACCCATAAACATATTAGCAAAGTTACTTACACAGACTTGCCTTTTTCATTGTTAAATTGGTATAAGACTTGAAGCCTAAGAAACAATTCTCATAGAGTTAAAACCTACTTAGGTTCTATTATTTTGCACTTGTAAAGTTAAATCGGGCTTAGGGACTCTACCTATTAACACGTACTCCGACATTATTTTAAGAGCACACATTTTAAGTGGTCCGTAGTGAAACTGAGAAGCCCTTTTAGTTTCGTCATGTGCACGTGCAGAAAAACCAGGAAAAAACAGGATACGATCACGACAATTATATAAATATAGTTTTACTAGATCATTAGCTGTATCTTAGTTGCTATAACTTTGACTAAGTTTGATTAGCAACTTTGATCCCCTGTGGTTTATGAACAAACTCAATTGTTAGGAGTCATTACTCAATAACAAATACTTACAACTTATTTCTTTCAAATTTCATGACTTTTTGCTATTAAAATGGCTGCGGAACCTTATATTGTTAGTGACCCGATACGTACCCGCTCGGTTTTTTTGAAAGTAGAGTCATAAGATTCCAGAATCATTTCATGGAAGAGTCGGGTAAGTAAGTATTTCTCCACGACATAAGATTATGTCGTCCAGACATACTTACCGAATTAAATAAACAATTTACTACCAACAACATATACCTACATATCCACTTGACATAGCACAATAATATAGCCTACACTTGGTTCAACATTGAAAGCACCCACTGGCGTCGCTATAACCCGTCTCACGCGACCGCCTCGTACTCAACCAATTTACAACATTTTTCTAAGTGACTAAAGCTATCAATTTTTTTATGGAATATAATTTTGCAAGTCAAACCTCGGTGACATTATAAAACCCATATTTAAGACTACCAGTGGGCCATAACACGGGGAAGGTATGGCTCTGACGTCAGGAGACGCTCTGTAAGCTTGCTTACACTTGCAACGCTTTTATAGTTCAGGACCTATTCTAGTATATTATGAGGCGGTTGGTCAGTGCTTTGTATAATATGCGAGGTAAACTAATAAAATGTGAAACCGGCATAAAGCTAGGATTTATATTGAGGTATATAATATTAATAAGCATATAGCATGAAAAATTTGCATAGTAAGTAGGTATATAGCCTGATGTAGTAGTTAGTTGGTAAACTATGTTTATGCCTGTGTGGGCATTGTGTTGTGTGGTTATAACACAGTATGTTATGTATTTAGTGGTAAGTTACGAAATACTTACCCTAAATACATAACAATCAGATTAAAAAATTTTAATAAAAAAAATAAACCGATTTCCAAAAACCTGGGTGCACTAAAAAGCTATAAATAACTAGGGACCTTATAATTTCTTTCATATGGAGTCGGTGCCAATTCAGGCAAGTAGGGGTAGGTGCCTAAGAAGTTGTCCTATATCGTTGTGTGAAGATAGTGGCACCGACTCCAAATGAAATAAATTATAAGGTCCCTAGTTATTTCTAGCTTTTTAGTGCACCCAGGTTTTTTGAAGTCGGTTTAATTTTTTTTATAAATTTTTTTTTTTCACGATTTTTAGTGGTAAACTACTTATCGAAATGCTGGCAACCGTAAACAGTCCATATCTCTCAAACTACTGAACCTATTTTTATGAAATTTCTATGGTATCACCAAGGGGTCCTGACAATAAAGGCCACACATAGTATTCCACTTATACCAATATATGGCACTTATAGCCAGAATGCATCTCATGACAATTCCACTAAGCCCAAACACGACTAGGTTATATTGTGGTATTACGGAGTTCCGGCCCCTACCTTCCAGTTTCTTCATCATCTGGTGATGAAACCGGAAGGTAGGCAGTTTACTGAGACTATTTTAGTGACGGCAACTCCCACTTAAAAGTCACAGGAAAGCAAATCACGTAGTTTCGTTTACTTGGATGATGATGAATTTTTTCAGTTATTTTAATTTTAATGCCAAACTACTGAACCGATTTTGATAAATTTTATGGGACCAATCTGCACGGACATCCTTTCAAATGCAAAAAAAATAATTTCGAATCGGTTTATAAATGACGGAGTTATGATGTAACAAACATTAAAAAAAAAAAAAAAAACAACACACACGAATTGATAACCTCCTCCTTTTTGAAGTCGGTTGAAAATAATAACTACGATTTGATGCATTTGAATGCGATTGAATATGTACGGAATATGCTATGATGACCGAGACCATACCTCCTCGCAACCAAATAGACTCTTATTTGAGCCATAAAGTATTTTATGAATTAATTTTATAGATTACTAGGTTTTGCTCGCGATTTCGCAAAGGTAAGTTACCGGGTCCAACTGTAGCGAAGAACCATCCAGGTGACCGCTAAAGTACAACAAAAATCTACAAAATCGATCAAGAAAATACGAAAACACGCTTCACCGTACCTACTAATCAAAACCCTCGATGTTTTGGTAATCAACAGGAAAAAATAAAAAACACGTGAAAATACACACACGACCAGTTTATACGCCGGCCGACATCCCCCATTGTTTCACCTAAAATCCCCATTTTCCTCAATGTGCGGCGCAGGTACAGAAACACGTATTTTTTTTAAACACAATATAAACTATGTAATAGAGATAATACTGTGTTATTACTGACACACTTACTTGTCGCAACGATAGGATTTCAATACCACGATATTAGGTAACGGAGTCACTGTGGCAAGCGCATCTGACAATCTATTTTACCGACCTGAGTAAACACACATGACTCTAATTACTCTTCTGATAAAATACATATTCGTTGTTAACGTTACTTTTGCAAGTTTAACGAGTCTTGCAGCTAATTACGTGCTGTATCACGGGTTGCGCAGGCGCTGTTGCGCGGGCGCAGCGCGGGCGACACGCACCCTGTAATCGGTGCGATTTACAAAGCGCTGCTCGCATTATCGCGACCATGAAATGCGATCAATTTATATACTGAGCTTGTGGTGGTTCTATTTGTCAACAAAATACACAACACCTGCACTAAAATGCATATCAATATTATCAAAAACGTATTACTACGTACCAATTTTTTTAATTAGATAATGTTCGTGTTGGTATACGTTTGGTATTATCTATGTTGCGTTACGACTAGCGGAAAGACCCGGCGTCACATAGGCTTACAGAAAACTACGCACAATACAATCTCGTCCATAATTGTTCGAAATAGCAGTGTTGGTAACGGCTTCGACCGAGTTTATTTTTCCCAAGAGTAAAACATGAGAGTTAATTATTTTTCTAAGTACATATTGGAAATCCAGAAAAAGTCAGAGAGTTGTATTTTACTGTCTACATCACAGACTTCTAGTGGTTTACATGAAGAAAACGGAAAAAAACATGGAATTATTCGTAATAGCACTTATACTTTATTCGGCGGTGGGTGCGACGACGTGGTCTAGAATGGCTAGTGTTGCCATTACATTTAACCACGTTTTAAGATAATATGATCAATTAAATAATGATGCTGGTTAATCAATTTTTCATTTTCAATTGATTAATTCGACATCCCCTTTGTAGCTTATCCGAGTTATACCTCCGAAGCTTAAAAATACAGTTTTTATTATTCAAAAACACATACACTACCATATTTCTAAAATGGCGGCATCCTCGAAAATCCCAAATTTTCAAAGCACTCTGCTTGAGCCCAATATATATACCCGAATAGTGTGATTACTGTGGCCTCAATCGAGACCATATTTTATCCTCGCGCGTGTTTTTTATAATAAATCTACTATTTACCTCGCTGACGCCATTCCTGTGACATTTGTAACGGTATGACGACATGTTATTGGACATGTTATTGGAATTAGGTAAGTACACAACAATGAATTGCTAGTTTGTATTTATCCTCGTACACTGAAGTAAAACTGATTTAGAAATGTGAATCCCTTACTTAGTTCGTTAGATTAATGATGATAACAAGTAAACACGTTTATAAACTATAACCGAAGTACGGAAAATAATTTTCCTTTTTTACGTATACGAATTATATTCAGAACCGCCTATAGCTAGCAAACAAGTACAACAATATTTTTCTGTCGCTTGGTTAATTCATACTGTACTATATTTAAATTTATGAATTCAGAATTGGCTCCTCTTTCATTAGACCCACTCGATACGAAGGCAAAAAAAATCAGCGTCCTCAACATTTTTAGATGAAGCATCTGTCATTTTCATTATGTTTGTATAAAATGTATTCTTTGTCACCTTGGCCATAATAACGAACCAATTAACACCTTATTCACAAAATAGATGGGTAGTTTAGGTGCTACGGTGCAACATAAGTGAGACATACATGTATACATAGGTACATAATATAGACTGCTAAAACATAACCCTTCCTTTTGGCTTTGCCGTAGTCGGGTTAAAAACAAACCTTGTTAGTTGTCGTTTCGTGGTTTAATAAAAACCCTGGTCCACCCCTTCAGGGAATATACAGGCGTGAGAGTGTATTAGTTCAAGTTTAAGAAGTAGTATTCACTTCACTTCAAGGGTAACGACACTACAATTAATAAAGCTAAGCGAAGCAGAGCCGCGCGGTGTAAAAATTGCTCAAAAGTTTTTAAGCGACGGTCAGCTCTATCTTGGCTTTCCCCTCTAACGAATTTTCCTCCCTAATATCAATGGTTCTTGTTCCAGGTGAGCGTGTGATTGGGATGCGGCCGCATTGACCGGCGCACGTGCGGCACGATGTTCGGCGGCAGCGGCGGCGTGGGCGGCGGCGGGTACGGCGGCGCCGGCGCCGGCGGCGACTGCGGGGACGGCTACGGGCTGGGGTACAACGGCCGCCTGCAGCAGTATGCTCCCTTCGCGCCGCACCAGAACGTGTGGCATCCGCATCATGACTACCGTGAGTACCTACTTTACTTTTTTCACAAAAGAGGCATCAATAAATATTATCATCTACATGACACGGTGTTCCACACGTATCTCACTCATTATGGAAGAGAAAAATGACTATTTCCGGTATTCCATAATAGGACTAGGACTTGGACATGTTTTTTTTATTTAAGGTATCCTCGACACATAGGTAAGCATAGAGACTGTTATATTATCTTCGTTAACTTTGCCGTGATTAACATCTGCCGAGGACTCGAGTTCCTAAACCTTCTTCAGATTAAATCATTATTATTCGGGATATTCATGAGTCGGCTCGCCACATCGGGAACCCATGAGTGATGTATCGATAGCTATAAATGGCGGCCGCCGCTGACTCATCTCGTATTATTATCAGCGACAGATAGCGCTGGAATTCGCGACCAATCACTGCGCTGTCTGCTGCACCGGTACACTGCGACGACGATCACGCGCAGATAAACATGGCTCCTGTTTGTGCTCCGAATGTACAATTCATTCACGATTTTGTCCGTCAGTGAATCTTGTCATCCTATTATTGGAGACCTACTAACGTTTACTCGTTGCTCTAACTATAGGTGTAGGTAATAATAGTTGCCTATATAAGTATATAATGAGTATATATTCATACTTTTTTTAGAGTTACAATATTTCTTAGCTTCATTCAAGTAGCTACCTACATACGTAGTTTGATGTTTTTCACCCTATAGTTTCCTTCACCGTCTTACATGATATTGAAAATAGGAATAATAATATGAATTCCTAATTTCCTGCACTACAATTCAGTACCTACCGTACAGAAATAACAATCATCGGTAGTTTAGTTTGTAATGATTCTAACTAACTAACCGCTATCTGCAGTGAGCGCATGCGCGGGGCGCGGAGACACAATAACAAAACAATACTTCAATTAATTGAACTCGAAACACACAATACGATATTATATACTGGGAATTATCGTCGCGCTGAAATTATGTGAAGCTCTGTTCAAATACGAACGGCTTTTACACCCAAACGAGGAAGATGGTGGCCCAACACTGTAAGCACTTCGTATCGTGGACCAGGGCGCGGCCGGCGGCATGCCGCTACGGGATGTGGAGCGAATACCGCATATATCTAAGCAAGGCAAAAAGTAGTTATTAAGCTACGTTTGCGTAAGCAGGATAAAGTGAACTGAGATGGGAATACCCGCGAGCAGTAACGCGACGCGCGCGTGGATAAGGGAATTGTTTTTTTCCTAAATAAGCTAGGTTCGACCACATTCATCACAAGTCCCGGAAGTGCATTCGTATTACTTCATCCAGTACCTTGTAGAGCTACTAAGTACTATCTTATTATGTGAGGATGTGCTGATACAGCGAATAGATCTACAAGCTGTGTTAAGACATTTATTCTGGAGCTAGTGATAATCAAATGGTAGGTGAGGAGTGTGAGGCCATAATATAGATCATATAGAGGAAACAGGTTCACAAACAAAAATGTGCGCTATTCTGTTGGCGTCAAACCACGACTAAAGTAAATACTTATGACACATTTAAAATATACATGTCTCGCTCATATGTTACGACAATGAGAAGAGTGGCGATACAGTCAGTGCATTTAGTCAAATTTAGTTTGTGTACTGAGTTAATTATTGACACCCGTAAAAAAGAGAGCTCAGCTTATACTGGAATTATTTTCTAAGGGGTACAGACGACTGTATGAACCGAATCAGCATTATTTGTTAATAAATAGGCTATCCTATAAAACAAAACTAGATTCGCTTTTATGATAAGAAATATCTAAGAATTGTAGAATTAATAAATGTTAAAAAAGAGTACAATCTTCTTATGTAGAGTAGCAAGTAGAATATTGTTCAAATGGCAATTCCACTATTTTGAACACTTTTACTGAACACATTTATTTAGACCATAGGTACCTAACAGGTAGGTAGTGGTACTTGCAGTTAGTTGTTCAAGGAATTAATGAACTAAATACGAACGGAGATAACGCTGTAATTGTAAAGTTGCCGTTGATAAGCGCATTGTAATAGCTTCGTTATCAATAATATATTTAACATAATTGTTTGTTATCTTATCGGACTAACGTGGGCTGCGACGTACATAATAAGCGGTCTTTGGTAGGTATACATACTAATGGTAGATATACTTAGATACCAAATAAAATAAATAAATATCTAAAGTACGCTACAAATTAACAATATAAAAAGTGCACTTTTCTGTAAGTATAATATATATAATTTCGAATTCAAACATGTTTTTTTTTCTTTAATAATAAATAAGTAAGTAATTACTTTATCAGGCGTAAGCCGGTATTTCAATTGAATTCTATGCGTGTACGTACAGCTTACGGGTGTTAAGAGGTTCTATGACAACAAGATGATTCAATATCGGGTACCTACCTACTAATTCCCCGCAGATATACCTATATTTTTTCCCTTCAGGATAAATCACTTGTTTTTGTCCCATATGCTTGATGCTGTGCTGTGGCCCAAGTTGATAGCGGCAACGAGTTAGGGTTATTACCTATATAACCTACTGATAGCCATATTTGTATTGTGTGTTGTACGTAGGGATGTCACTGATTTTGTGTCACTTGGTAAGAATTACCTCAAACTTAAAAAATACCTTGCTTAAATTGATTGAAGAGCAGTACGGCCGTCAATTACGAGTCGCTCGCAGAACCGCGACGACGGAAGGTTGTCATGAATCAGACAAGCGATAAGCGCAGCGTGGTGGCCGCGCTCGGGCGCGCCGCGGCCAGTTCGCGCCCTGACCTCTGACCGCGGCGCACACCCTGCGCTCAGACACAGCTCGTGCGGTCGGGACGCAGCACGCGTGCTCACGTGATCATACTTATTTACTATCCACACGCGCTACGTGCATAGGTACACGATCAGTTCGACTAGCGGGATAAGCTAGCGCTTCACTTGTGCTTGGACGATCAGTATTGTGATTACAATCTTCGGAAGATGGATACAATTCCTTTGCCTGCACATTGGTTGCAGAACATGGCGCTACTAGCAGGTCGGTTTGCGATATAACGTGACTGTTTATTTCTTGTATTTATTTCTAATTATATTGTGTTAACTATATTACCATTAAAAAGAGGACATCTAATTTCTATATATTTAACTTTCATAGATAGACCACACTGAATCCCAAAGATAAAGTTGCAATTGCTGTTCCTCGGTAATAATTTGATCACCTTTTCCACAATAACCACTGTATAAACAGCCAGCTATTTTAAGTACTGTAAAATTATTTATATGAAGAATACCTAAGTATAGAGACGACAATATGTATAAAAAATGTGTGCGTTGATGTCTTCCTTTGACATAAAAAAAATATTACCAACCATTAGGTCAAAATTCAAAATTCAATTCAAAATTGTTTTTATTCATGTAAGCCAACAAGGCATTTATGAATAGTCAGAATCTACCACCGGTTCGGAATGCTGCTTCCACTGAGAAGAGCCGGCAAGAAACTCAATGGTTACTCTTTTCAATGAATGAACGATGGTGTACATACTCAGGAACAGCATAAAAAAATAATATGAGCAGGCAACACCATTGCGTCACGACTGGTCACCATTGGTCACGACGCTCACCCAATAGCCGACACCCGACTGTAGGTGACAGTGATGGCTATCAGGAGAGCATTTCTTAACTAACACCGCAGTTCAGTAGTGAAGTGGTTGTATTGTTAGTAAGCCTGATGTTGTCCCCAGCCGGCGGCGGCGGCGTGGGCGGCGTGGGCGCCGTGAGCGGCGTCGGCTCGGTGGCGGGGGGGCTGTACGGGCAGAACATGGTGATGGGCTCCTGGTGCGCGCCCTACGATGCACTGCAAAGACCCACCGCCTACGGTAAGATTCATTTACAATGTTGTTCTATATACCTATTGTTTGTGTACCTAACCGGTTCTTAAGTTACCTATTCAAATAATTTTCATAGTAATATACTTGTATACGTAAGTATGTATAATTTAAAATACATAATTCGATTTAAAAAACTTAATTGTCTCAAGAAACTATATAATTTATATTGTTAATTTTATAAACGTTCGCCAAAGTGTGCGAAGCGCCCGCCAGCGCCCGCCGGCTCATGTCAAGCCATAAAAACAGTTAAATTGTAATATTACAATTAAATGATGATAACAGCCAGAATTAGAAACTGCAATCATTGGAGCGACACACAAGTAAACATCGGCTGTAGGTACCGTGCCGCTGACGTCAGCAGGGAGCAGATAGTGTGATTCATTCAGCCTGCTCCAGATAATTTTCAATGTAAAACCTCTATTCATAACATAACAGAAAAACAGGTAAACTGGCACATCCACACTTCGAGAACGATGCGGGTATATATTGTCAACATCAGTGGGTCCGCTGCTGGTGACAATTGTGATTCTGATAACAATTACGTTCAGAATCACGTATACCTACCCACTTATCTAATTTAACTGTGTACGACGGACGTTAAATTTTAGCGACCGTAGGTTAAATAGATATTATACTGAATACTTTATAATAGGATCATCACTAAGAAGGTAGGTTTATTTATTTACATCCTGGGTGCAAAACAGTGATAGCCGATTGGTTAAGTACTCGTCTTGCGGGCACAAGGCCAAACAAATCCAGACTCGCTACTCTGGGATTTTCGGTATCTATGTACGAATCATAATTTCCATACCTATATTATCACTTGCTTACGGTGAAGAGAAAAACATTGTGAGGGAAGCTGCATGTCTTAGAAAATCTAACCAATTTTCGAAACACATTGAAATCCGGCGACCCGCACTGCACCAGCGTGTTGGATCATGGCCAAATCCCGTTGGCTGGCCCGTGCCCAGGAGCGGGATGTTAAGAGACCTACATTATTATTATTATATTATTATTACATCCTGGATATATCGTAGATAAAATTAAGTATGTATTAGGTTTAAAACTAATCTCTAATAATAAGGGAATTTCTCGGAAGATCGATTCAATGACACTACCTATGCGTATGGATGGTCTCATTATATCAAAAGGATTCACGCACGTGACAACATCCCCAGTTATTTATCCAATTGCAAACATGCATTTCTGCATTAAAATTATTATAAAGATATGCTATATTTACTGTTATCACAATTGTTTTTCCGTTATTTCTTTCAGTTGATTTTCCTCACAAACGAGTCGGTATGGTACCTAGGTTTATTACCTCCCTATTGAATATTGTTTTATCAACGAAACTATTTATATTGATGACCATATATGCCATTAATACACGCAAAATCATTAAATTGAATAGATTATATCCTGGTTGTGTATAATATCCAAATTAAATGTAAAACGTTGATAATGTTATTCAATTTAGGTACTCCATTTTAATTCACATGTTCACAATTACCTATGACGTTGTCATAGTAATCAGACCCAAAGTTGTCTACACGCGTATACCATTAAATTATATAATGTCATAATGTAAATTAAAAATAATAAATAGACCTAAAAATATGAAATCCGTTGATCTGATCTCCTATTGATAATCCCCGCCATTTTCCAGAACGCTGGACGCGTTGCCACCTTGTAGATGACAATGCTTATGTGCTGACCGACATAAACAAATATTAAATGGTTCCAAGGAAGGACTGTTTCATAAGTCAAAAATAATACTTGGGGTAGGTATGGATGAGTATCGGTCATAGGTAATTAAACGATATACGAATTTGATCCGTATCAGAACTCTTTCTTCAAAACCATTCCCTTCAATATTTAGATTTATTTTATAATATAGCCTGTCTCTGCTACCAGGCAGCCCCAACATTGCAGCTAAATTACTATTACGGACTTTTGATACGCCCTATACCTAGTTATAGTTCATAGTCCTGCTAATAAGATAGGTCCTAAGTGGGTCCTAATAATGTTCTCTACAGATTACAACTCGACTGAATTTGACATAGCTTTAAATATCTGCTCACACGGTAAACGATCAAGAGTACAACACAATACACTATTTTAAACAATGTTTGGTATTTGCTTGTAGAATTTGACAAATTAAATTAAATTTGACGAATTAAACAAATTCTACAATTTGTTTAATTCTAATTGCGCCCCATCATTGTATTGGCTCCATAATTATTTTCCCCCTAATGCAAATATAATTTCATGCTTATCGAATCATTGTTATAATTCGCTACACGCTGCTGAAGTTATCCTGGCCACTGGTTTATTTGTTATATAGGTACGTAGATAACGTCATAGTTGAACAATCACCATTTCAATATAGATACCTATTGTGGTTATCCAGGTATCATTTATGCGCTCACACAGAAATTACAAACATACCTATGTAAACAGTTATATTGTACGGTTTACTGGGAACGTTAAGTCAGTAGTACTTACTACTGAAAACAATCACTACAAAATATTTAGAGTACCTACCTATCTAACTCTGCCTATATAACAATAGAAAATCAGTAATTAAAAAAGTATATAGTTTTGTATGGCAGCTAGCAAAGTCTAAGTCTATCACTATACCTATCACACATTTAGCCTACGACTTGCTCAATCAAATACAACACATGAAACGTTTGTTCCAGTAACTAAAAGTTATAAATTTAAATAAGTATTTGGGTTAGCGCAGAGAGATGATATTGTTGCGCCGTTATCACCGGAACATGATAATAGCGATACTGGCTGTGTGTAGGTAGATCGCTAACAAATTCCAATAGGTAGCCTACATGCCCGGAGGCGAGGCCACGTAGATTGACATGATAGCGACATTTGTAGTGAATTGTGGATACTCAATTTTGCAGCTGTTAAAAACTAATTCACGGAATTAAATAATTCACAAATAGTCCGAATATTTTATTTTGTTTGCTTTCGTGATGATATTAAAGGTCTTATACCTAATGTAGAGTTTGCAGCAGATACTGTGGATGTATTCAAAACTCACTGTATATTAACTATAATGTGCAACAGTTTTAAAGACATCTTGGCACTTATCATTGACAGTTACGAGTGCCCGCATGAAAATGTTTTGACAAGTTAATAATCATTCGGAAAACTAAGTAGGTACCAGCTTACCTAACTAAGTAACTATGTAGAGTCATTCACTTTTACCAAATATCAGATTAGCTATGCACCGCTTGTCATAACGCTGTAATTGTTTAGTGCCTTCTCGGAAGTCGTATCGATAGGCAACATTGTAGCAGCGCTCAGTCTGAGGGCATTGGCTGCGCGCGCGCGTTGCGCCTGTGACACTGTTGCAGGTATATAAGTATATAAGACTGAAAATAACACATCAACAAAGAGCACTTTTGTTTTGGACCCATTACAAAATGTGTCACACAGGAAATTCGAATTCAGTTGATTACAGCGAGAGCTAGCGACAGAAGGTAGCTAGCAGTCCCGTGGACTAGATCGAGTGGTCAGTCAGTAGCGTAGGTGCATGTTGTGACGGCTGTTTGCTAACAGATGGTGTGCTGGAGATGTACGAGGAGGGGCGCGAGTGCGTGAACTGCGGCGCCAACAACACGCCGCTGTGGCGGCGCGACTCCACCGGCCACTACCTGTGCAACGCGTGCGGCCTCTACCACAAGATCAACGGCGTCAACCGGCCGCTGGTCAAGCCGAGCAAACGGCTGGTGAGTGCCGCCCACGCCTCGATAGTAACGCCCCGCTCTGTTTGCGAACAGGTGCCGACGCGGACCTCCTCACGCGCTTCTATAAGGAGGGCACCGTGCAGAGATGGATGAGTGTGGAGGGCATGGCCAGGGGCATGAAGAAGGTGAGTCGGTGGCGTGTAGACTAGTGCATGCACCCCTCGCCGTCGCACGCGCGCGTTCTGTTCCTTACACTTCCTCCTTCTGCAAGGGCTCCGCGGGTTAGGACTACACGCTACCGCTCCCTACTTCGTATCCCCTTCGCTTGAAAGCACTGTGCTTAGATCACTTCCCGAACGTATCGGCTCCGAGTCCATTATTGACTGTGGAAGTAGATTAGCGTATCGAGCTACACCGAGATAACTAATCGATCGGTAATTGCACGCTCGCGAACATCGAGCCGCTGGCCGGCGCCCCACTGTGACGTCACTGGGGTAACGAGACGTCGCCGCCGCCCGGTAATCAGTAGTCTCGGCCGCGGCCGAGATTACCTACTCCGAGAACAGATAACCGACAGACAGAGCAACGCGCCGCGCCGCGCCGCGCGCGGGAGCCGCCTGAATTGCACATATTGAGCTCTATAGATCGGGGAGAGCGCGTCGCCGCGCCGTCGACTGGTTATCTCGGGGCGGCGGAGCGCGCGCGCCGCCGCGCCGGCCAATGAGCGGCGGCCCCGCCCGCCCGCCGGCGCGCGCGCTCCACGCCGCCTGCATACATTATTGGACAATGGCATACAGCATGAGCATAATTTCTATCTGTTGTCGTGATACAAGATGGCGGGATGCCTCCAGTCCGGAATGGAATTAGATTTAACCGGTGTTGGTTTTGTAACATTTACATGCATGGTACTACCTACTAGTGGTAATACCTCTTTATGTGGTTGTGGTGTCTTCTTGTAGTTGTGGACTTTATTCACTGTATTCTATTTCAATTAGATATTTACGTTTGTATTAAACGCTAAGAAGATTCTAACTAGGTACATACTAGGTAGGTATATTGACTACCGGGCTGTTGCTGCTACTTTCAGTACTTAACAGCATTGGTTTGAAAAAAAACCTACTTAGACACTTACTTGCAACCTGATCGCATAATTAATAACACAAATTAAAAGTTATCTAGTTTCAACTAGAAATCACCCCGCCTGACATCAATTCTATTAGACTCTACAAAATTTATATTCCTCAGTCAATCTTTACATTTATCTTAGTGTTTTCTCCATCGGGCGTATTTTAATTAATGTTTGAAGTTTTATTGAAGTAGGTACCTACCTACCTATTAATGAGTAACTACCATTACCGTGAATTTTAATAATTAATGGTCTCACAAGGATGCCACCTATGTAATGAAGTCACTTGTCCATCTAACATTTATATACCAGTACAGTACCTACTATTGTTATCTTGACTCGCACATTCTTTGTGTAGATTTTGATAAGACTAGGTAAATATATACTTACCCACTTTTTGTAAGTATATATATATGGTTCTATCGCCACTGACTGCTGATATAGTATCACATCGTCAAAGTTTAGTTTTCAGTGTGCCATGATAACTAACAGGTAGTGTTGTGTTCGCTAGTCGGCGGCGCGGCGGCACGGCCAGTGCTGCACCAACTGCGGCTCGCGCAACACCACGCTGTGGCGGCGCAACAACGACGGCGAGCCCGTCTGCAACGCGTGCGGGCTCTACTACAAGCTGCACGGCATCAACCGGTGCGTACTGACGTTGCTGACTAGGGTTGCAACATAGCGGTTAGACCAATAAACACAAACTGGAGCGTACCGTCAAATACGCCTACTTTGCCCAACAGGGTATCTTTGCCCAAAAAGCAATTTGTAAGCAAATCCGGCAACACAGGAAAAAATTAAGTTTTAGGGCAACTTTTTTTACTTGGTTGAAAAGTCAGTAGATTATATTTGTGACCACACTACGTAATAGCATGCGTTCCCAAATAGATTCAGTAACCTGGTAGGACTTGACGAGTTTGATGCGTGTTTTCGTGGGCAAATTTCTTACCCAGAGTTTTTGTAAAAAGTTCTAAATGGAAAAACCGCAGGCAGTTTATTTTAATGTATGTTATAGAATGACAATTGGGGATTTTTTTTATAATAAGTAGTTTTAGTATAATAGGCGTATAAATCAATTTTTTGACGCTGGGTGAAATTACCCTAAACTATTTAGACCCATGCATGTCAACATTGCCCGTTATGAAAAAGTACTCAGGGTTGTCAAATTTAGATATTTTGTAACAGGTTGCATATTATACAATGTGAAGGTAATAACATAATAACATAAATAGCGCAATACCTCCGAAATACACATGAAAGAAGATATTGTCACACTTAGCATTAGGTACATTTACTTTTTAATTTTTGAAGTAAAAATATTCATATAATTATACTGAAATGTGGCAACCCTTAAAATTTAAAACCGTTTTTTGGTGTTGTATGGAAAATAGCAATATTCGCTAGGTATCATAGCCCACAAATTTTGCTACGAATACATTTATACTACAAACAACATTTTAAAACCTAGGGCAAGATTGCCTTAAATTTTAGTAGTCCTGGTATTTTTGACGTATTTGTAAAAGTTATAATTGCGTCAAAATCGATGTGGGCAATGTTGGCTAAAAGTCCAGATTATTTTGCCCGCAATCAAAATCGAAAAAAAATGTTTAAATTTTGATTTAACATTTTACTCAGCAAATGCGTGCATATTATGATCATAATAATTATAGTTGTAGCAAATGGAAAAATACTATGTAGTTACGACGCGCGACGACCCCCCCCCCCCCCCCCCCCAACCGCTTTCAGGGAAAAGCTGAAGCGAGAAGGCTATAGGTAATTGCAGGCAACAACTATGAATTATAATTGCTAACTATATCCATACCTAAGACAAAAGACCTCCATAGACAAAAAAGCAAATAACCTTGGTATAGGTAGATAGGTACCGGACATACGTACAAAAAACGTAGGTAGTGTACTTAGGTACCTAGATAACAAATGTTTTTTTTTGTATTTACCTTTTCTACCGAATCTTTCAAATTACAATTAGGGTCTTGTTTTATTTTATTTATTTACTTGGTTTTTTTCACTTTCGACAGTCCTCTCGCAATGAGAAAGGACGGTATTCAGACCCGGAAGCGGAAACCCAAGAAATCCGGCAACGGCAATAAGCCTCCGCAGGAGACCAACAAGAAAGATGAGCACAGCTCTCCCGGCGCAGACGGTGAGTGGAGTGAGACGCCGATCTCTTAATAACTGATGAGCCGCGCATGTAGACTAGCCTAAATACCCAGGAAGGTCCACTCGTTTGAGTTATATGTTACTCAATATCGTATACCCGTAGCTACCTGCCAGAAAATTATAGTACCTACACACGAATGTTTTTCAAAAACTCATAACTTTCATTAAATCCTGCAAGATAATATTACAATGATAATAATATTTTTTCTTTGGCATTGGTAGGTATTAGAGATATAAGATGACAAACCTAATCGATGAGATTTTTTACGTGTTTGATTGAGGAGTTAATTGACTGTTTAATTCACTAACCCCTCTCCTAATGTTATTAGCTAACATTGGTTTCTTACACATATTACAGAGAGCAAACAAAGCATCCCCGAGGTGCCCTTGCCGCTGACGCAGGCCATGTCTAGTCACGGCGGCGCCAAGCCTCACCGCGCGGAGACGCACGCGTCGCCGCCGGAGTCGTCGCCGCACGCGCACGCGCACCCGCACCCGCACGCGCACGCGCACGCGCAGCACGCGCACGCACACGCGCAGCCCGGGCACGCGCACGCGCACGCGCAGTACCCGCTCGGCCTGCCCTCCGCGCCCTTTCTCTCGAACCCGTCGCTATTCAACATCAAGAGCGAGCCCAACGCCGCCAACGGGTACGACACGTACCCCTCGCACTCCGGCGGACACTACCACTCGCAGCAGCACTACCTCCACGCGCTACAGGTGAGCAACACGAGCGCACCCTTTCTAACCTATACGCAAGCTATGCAGTACTAAGAACTATGATTGTTTTCTTTGACAGTACCTACCACCTACTTAACCGCGGACCAAACTTTGACAAAACACTATTTACAATTCCTCAAACTATATAATTTTCTCACACAAATTGGCGTGTACCTTCAATAGCTATTGCAATTTGTTTCAGTACGGCCTCGGTAACGGCGAGGAGGAAGAGGGCAGCGGCTTCCTCCACCAGCGCAACGTAACCGCGCACGCGAAGCTCATGGCGTCCACGTAGCACGGCCGCGCGCCGCCCTGATCTCGCCGCGAGCCGAAGTCGCTCCCGCGCCACCTCGCGCCACCTCACGCCACCTCGCGCCATGTGCGCGCCGCGAGCCCCGGGCTGGCCGGCGCGACGAGTGATAAACCTCGATAACCTCGTAAAGAACGAATCGCCTCACAATTTCGGGGCATGTGTTGTTTGTACCAGGACACGGTAGAAGACGGTTATAGAGTAGTAGTACCTACTAGGTACCTACCTGTATAAAGTGTGTGTTAGTGCGCGACCGAGCCCGTTCTAACGGTGCAGTCACCGTGCGCTGGTGGCAAATGAAAGGAATCCCGTGAGAGATAACGATTAATGTCAATTGTATGTAGGTAGAATAGGTCTCGCAACACGATCAATTTAGTTTGACGTCTATTCGTATTTATTGATACTATAGCAATTTCGACTTCAATTCAATTAGATAAAGATTAGATACGTGGCGGAATGATTTTAAAGTCTATAAAGTGCTGTAGCTACCTATATACATATTTCACATGTAGGTATGAGGCTGTTGAATTTTAGCCGCCCTTAAACACTATTAGTTCCTAGCTTATATTTTACCCGACTGCACGACGCAAAGGAGGGTAATCTGGCCATCAGTCGGGTCCCATTAAAAATGTAGACCGGCCCAAATCTTCCCAATAATGGGTCCCGACTGTTAGATATATTACTTAACAGAATTCTGTACTAGTGGACTTATATTTTTCTTTTCAGTTTTTATTTAAAGTTCAGTTTTAAGCAATTGGGTTTTTATTTTTTAAATTTACTTTTTTTATACAATGTAACAAGTTGGTTGAAATTGCACAATAAATATTTTTGGGTATATTTCCCAGTTAATCAAAGCTCAATCACGTACAACGAATAATACGAGGTAATGAAGGTGTGTTAGGTACTTCACAGTAATGTAAAATCGGTAAACGTAACTAAATAATCTTGATGCGCTTGCAAACAGTTAAAAATTATAAGTACTACCTACATTCAATGAAGTTTTAAAATCAAAATTTTGTCCTTTCAAGTTTGCCACCCTAGGGTCAAGCCTACTCAGCCTGCTGGTAAATCCGCCACTGCTAACTACTCCGTCATAGTTTACTTGTTTTCACCATATTATACTGTACTGAGTAAATGGGTAGTATGCTCCGGCTCCGGCACCTTGCCAGACTGAGACGACGGTAACGCAAGTATTAATGGTTATTTGAAACGTTACAACTTAATTTTAATCTCGGAAACTAGTCTAATAATTTTCTCCTACTTTACTATCGGTAGGTTCGTAGGTATATGTGGACTCAAAACTAATTTGAGGCTATTTTCATTCCGCCTTCATCTGCTGACATTAGAACTTGTTGTTGGTGATAGTGTGGGAACAGTCTCGTAACCAGCTCTATCGTGAGTGTTACGCTCATCGTCAAATATTATTTATGACCGATTGATAGCTCCTCAGAGGTTCGATAGACGCTGTAAGATTTGGCGTTTAAATACTTTTTCATACTACATACTACTGAGGAATTATTAGTCCCGCTAACGTATAAACTTCGATAGAGCTATTGCTAGCGATATTGTGTAAATAAATCTGCGTAGGTAAATAAATAATTAGATAGTCGGTAGCGATTCAATAGATAGTGGCTCGAACAGTATTCACATTATGCTGTCTGAACCAATTACAATTGGAATCTATGCAACACTGTAAATATTAGTTGATAATATAAGAGATGATTGTATGAACCTTATGATTTCTTATGACAAAATATTAAACTGAAAAGTCACAGGAAAGCAAATCACG
Source organism: Notodonta dromedarius (assembly GCA_905147325.1). Lineage (NCBI taxonomy): Eukaryota > Metazoa > Arthropoda > Insecta > Lepidoptera > Notodontidae > Notodonta > Notodonta dromedarius. The sequence continues at coordinate 13,679,536 of LR990163.1, read as the reverse complement.
CAATTTCGTTTACTTGGATGCTGTATTTTTTCCAGTTATTTTGTTTTAATGCCAAACTACTGAACCGATTTTGATGAAATTTTTATTGGACCAATCTGCACGGACATCAATTCAAATGCAAAAATAATGTTTCGAATCGTTGTATAAATGACGGAGTTCTGAGGTAACAAACATTAAAAAAAAACATACACACGAATTGATAACCTCCTCCTTTTTGAAGTTGGTTGAAAATATTAAACGAGATCCGCATAATATAGTCGAAATATATACACTTCAATATATATTTTCTATTAAATCGGTTCCTTACATTTATCACAGACCAATAAATAATTAAAACTATATATTAGGTGCAAAACCTGTAAGGACTACTTATAAGGAACTTGTTTCTGAGTGTTTGTAAGAAAGTAGTTTTTGTCTACCCATTTGCGTCTTCTCCCATGGCGTCTTGGAATAATGTCAGATTAAATAATTAAATAAATGGCATTTATAGTTAGCTGTAAATAAATACTAGTTGTAATTAGAAAAGAAACATTTAATTCTTAAAGCTGATTATTTCATACAGACCCTGCACAATTAATATCATGGTACATTACTGTGAAATATTGGAGACTTATTATTAAAATCACAACACATGCACACAAGAACAATTCTTAATTTGTGTTATTTTATTATAATAAGACTCAAAATATCTAAATAGTAACTAGGAATGTATGTACAAAGTGAAGTCTGTTGTATATTAAAGTATGGAATACATATGCGATCACACAGTACACTGTTTTATTGTCATGTGTCCCTGGTACCCGGCGGCTCATTGACGTCACAGTGACAACGCTGCGAGGCGGTGCAGCGCGTCGCCGGCGAGCCGGTAGCAGCACCACTGCTCGGAGCTGGTGAGGTTCACAGCACCCTTCTTCTCGTAGAAGGCGCGCGCAGGATTCCACTCCAACACATGGAAGTCCAGCCGTGAGCAACCCGTTGTCGAAGCCTCCTAAAAATAACATTTAATAGGCAAATGAAGATGATACATGTTGGAGATTCATAATTTCACCAATCATCAAAACAACATATTACTTATTATCATATTTGCTTATTTCTTCAATAAAAATAGATGACCTTAGCAACAGCTTCGAAGAGCTTGGCCCCGACTCCCCTGCGTCTCTCATGGAAACGCACATACAGGTCCTCCAGCATCAGAGCCCGCCCCTCCCATGTGGAGTATGTGGGGAAGTACAGTGCATATCCCACAACTTGTGTGGCGCCCGCCGCGGCCGTCTGCACCTCCGCCACCACGCACCTGAACGCAGGTGGGTCACATGCAAATCCATCATGTTCTAGTTCTAGAATATCAGGAACAGATTGAAAAATGGACATTCATTGCTGTCAATACCTTAACAACCATATTGATCACTCACTCCATAATTTTACTGGTTTGTTTTGTTACGTCAATCTACTAGTGTAGGTACCAAAAGGAATTTTATTTTCAAGAATGTAGTATGTAAGTACTATGCTAACATGACAGAGCAGGAAAGGGCTCTCCGGTAATTCTTTTGCAGTTCAATCAGGTTCGTATCGTATTTTCTAAATGCTAACCTTTTACAGTCAACTTCCCTAAGTTGGCCCTCCCTCTGGCATCTTTTCGAAGTCTGCAAGCTCCTGTAATGACCACAACTTTGTAAAGCCTTACTAATTATATGCCTCACCCACCTGGTAGATAAGTAGAAAAGTCTGACTTGGAATATAAAATAGTATTTAATAGGTAGGTACACATGGCGATGAGATTCAGGAGATTGAGAGTACCTTAGTATCTAACCATGAACTAACCTGTATCATATCAGACACCGCCTTCATGTCCTCCTTTTCGGCAGGACGAATATGTACTTTATTATCATCGTATTTCTCACTCATTGTATATAAGGCACACTGTATTTGAATTTCCGGCGAATAATCAAGAGAAAATAAAATGTATTTGTATTCCAATATTTCTTCTTCTTTCGTTAAAAATATAGCCCACCCCACAGAGTAGTCAGAGTACCTTGTATATACTAGAAAGCCCATAATCTAGTATATACAAGGTACTCTGTGGCCCACCCCTTAAACTAAACAATAAGGCAAATGGAGCGCCTAGAACTCGAGAGTGTGGCAACCAAAGCAAATACAAATTCAAAAGCGAATACAATTTCGCGTCAGTACTGAACTTCGCGTCACAGTGCTTACTAGGGGTGTCCACTTAGAAAAAACATCGATGTTTTTTTCGATGCGATATATTGGAAGTGTGTATCGATGTCTTCCGATGTATCGGTTACAAACATCGATGTTTACTGAAAATCGAGTAATTTTTCTAACATTACAATATCAAAACACTAAGCCCTCACCTAGTCAGCCCTCAGACACTCCATACAAGCGTCAATTTATAATTTTATATGCTACTCCTACACCAGCACTGTCTATGTCTGCACATTTATCGCGTGTGTTCAAGGATGCTGAATTTTCAAGAAATCTATATGTATAACTAAGAAAATACAACTTTTCATATTGTCAGATTTTGAAAAATTTCTAAAAGAACTCAAAAAATTTGAACTTCGCGGGCTAGCTGGGCGCTTTAGCCTTAAGGTGAAGGCGCCTGTCTAGCCCGCGAAGTTCAAATTTTTTGAGTTCTTTTAGAAATTTTTCAAAATCTGACAATAATAAAAGACAAATTTTGTAATTCGCGAAAAATACCATGTGCAGTGCATTTATTAATACATTTATTTTACTCTAAATATTATCACGGTGGATATGATACTAGTAAATCACTAAATATACAAAAATTGCCAGGTTATCTGGATAGCTGTCGTTCTTGAAATGTTTTAGAGTAAGTTGGATATATTAATAAATGCACTGCACACGGTCTTTTTCGAGAATTACAAAATTTGTCTTTTATAATAGTCAGATTTTGAAAAATTTCTAAAAGAACTCAAAAAATTTGAACTTCGCGGGCTAGATGGGCGCTTTAGCCTTAATAGGTATAATAATTACCAATATTTTTGTTTATTTTTTATGAATGGCCTCTTTACATTGAGTCTGGCCCAAGAAGCTTAGAATTATAAAGTTCTTGGTCAGGCCCAATGTGATTCTGCCAATGTATGTCAACGTAGTAGAGGAGACACGATGGAGATTTGAGTATCCCTAAAATGCCTCCTTTCCTATGTTTTCTCACCCCTATTTAATTGTATCCTATGTAAATTTGTAAAAATGAATAACATTAAATTGTAAATTGAATTTATGTACTAATTAATTTATGAACGATTTTCGTTTTACCTGTTCAACTAACTTTCTAATAGTGTTGTACTATATGTTGTTTCGTATTTTGTTTTAGTTATCGGTTAAGTAGATCAAAGGACCCTCTGCCTCACAGAGTACTTTGTATATATATGAAATAGAGGTATATGTTCGTTTCATAATGAGAAACGATGATAGTGCTGCCTCTGGACACGAGATCGGGAACTACTATCAAAATATACATATAACTAGTAAAAGTAGTTACAGCTGGTGTATAGTAGCTGTAGCTACTGTTGCTAGTTATAAATAGGTACTTATATTGATAGTAGTTCAGAAACATACCTATAAATAGGCATGTATGTATATGGACCTATACCACCGTCACGTCACTGAAATAAAGAATAAGGTAGGATATTTTTCGTTAGCATGCTTGAAAATCAAAGCTTGCTGGCAAAAAAGTACCTACCTTATTCATTATAATAATATTAAATGTAGATAAGATCGCTGAATTTGAGAAAAATAAGAAATAACTCGAAGTGTAAGTTTAAGGGTATGATTAAATAAAAATAACACAACTAAATTCCTTTTAGTATGTATATTTGTACGTACAGATTTTTATGTATGTATCGTATAGTAACCATTTTCACTGTTTGAACATCGCAGGGACACAACATTTTCTGTTCGACATGATGGTAAATAAACACAATCACAAAATGAGTCCCAAGTTCTTTAAATCCAACCGCACAATAGCACAAACACAACTGGAGGAGCGGAATTTTACCCAACAGACTTTAGAGGGGGAAAAAAGGTCTATTTAACGATATAAAATAAAAACAAGATAAAATAGCAACGAGCTTGCTCGCATGGAGTACCGGCGGCCATATTTTATTCATTAGCAAATTTTGTTTATGGTCATAAGGTGCAGTGTTGCCAGATCCAAAAGTTGTAGTAATCGTAAATCACCGTAAGAATTATCGTTTTTCAAGAAAATAATCGTACAGCGTCATATTTTGGTTTCTCAACTCCAGACAGCACCCCCAGAATAAATTAAATTTAGGAAACAATATTCATTAAGATAAATGTAATTGAGAAAATGTTTTGCTATTCTGCAAACAGTACAGTACACTTTTGGCAAATACCAACATGAACCATAACTATACGAGCTCATAGTTGAGACTGGAAGCAGTCGATTTAAAGGTTTTTTTGTGGCTGCCACACAAATGAAAAAAAAAATGAAAATGAAAAAATATTTATTTATCTCTAAGTCTACTTATTTATGTTAATTTGTTTACAAATGAGGTCTGTAGACTTGAAGAACAGAAAAATAAATTATGTAAGAGTGCTTACCTTGTGACCCTTAAACTAGCTCAAAATTATCATACTTTTTACATAATTTAGCTACCCGCTAACGTAATACCGTGCGTTTTAAATGTTAATAAATTATGTAACGTACGATAATTTTGAGCAACGCCTAAGCAAAACATATTTTTAAATCTGGAAAAGTTAAACAACAACAAGTCTATCTTTGCGCCCCTCACTCATATGCATAAGTACACATGGACGTTTGTTTGGCAGCCAAAAAACCTTAAAACAGACTGGAAGTCATAGTTTTGATTTATGTCCGTATTTGCCAGAAGTACCTATACTGTTTGCAGAACGGTGAAACATTTTCTCAATTTCTTACCTAAGATTTTTTCTTAAATTTCATTTATCCTGGGGGGTACTGTCTGGAGTTGAGAAGCCAAAATTTGACGCAGCACGATAATTCTAACGGTGACTTACGATGATTACAACTTCTGGGTCTGGTAACATTGCAACCTAATTACCATAAACAAAACGCCTCCCATAGTCATCGTACGGTGTGGCAACCCTGTTAGAAAATAAAAAAGCACCATCTTAAGTTTTATAAGATAACTATATTCTGACCAAGTTCACAAATAATTCAACACTGCCATCTCTCAACTGAATCGGAACATACACGATTATAAGAATACAAAATTATAAAACGCTTGACACTATGAAAAGGCTATCTCTTTGATGTACTTCTTAATTTAATACACTTATACGAAGCCTATTTCCCCATGTGCGGAACTAAGATTGTAAGCCCTGCTCTGCCTCAACCACTTCACTGGCCATATTCTTATCTAAACTTTAAATGCACCTAAGTTTATGACACTAGCATCACGGACACTGGCAGAATTGTGGCAAATAGCTACAAACGCCACTAACAAAGAAGAAGAAGAAGAAGAAGAAGAGATTTGAGTAATGTTGTGGGATGTTATTTCCATTCCCAAAATCGACTGTCAGTCGGTCGTTGACAATTTGGTTGACAAGTCAAGTCAGTGTTGCCAGATCCAAAACTTGTAATGATCGTAAGTCACCCTGTAAATTATTTATTTATTAATTTAAACTCTATGCACAAGTGAAAATACAATGTTCAAAGGCGGACTTAAGGTGAAGGCGCCTGTCTAGCCCGCGAAATTCAAAATGTTCGAGTATTTTTATAGTTTATCCAAAATCTGAAAACATTTAAGACAACATTTTGTGATTTGCGAAAAACACAGTATGCAGTGCGTTTATTAATACATTTATTTTACTCTAAATATTATCACGGTGGATATGATACTAGTAAATCACTAAATATACAAAAATTGCCAGATTATCTGGATAGCTGTCGTTCTTGAAATGTTTTAGAGTAAGTTGGATATATTAATAAATGCACTGCACACGGTCTTTTTCGCGAATTACAAAATGTGCCTTTTATTATTGTCAGATTTTGAAAAAATTCTAAAAAACCTCAATAAATTTGAACTTCGCGGGCTAGGTGGGCGCTTTAGCCTTAATGCCTTAGGCATTATCTACCATTCGACCTTAAGGTGGTGCAGAAACAACATGGCGGGTGGTGCAGAAACAACATTATCTTATTTGAAGAACATTATCGTACGGAGGCATATTTGCTTTGCATTTGGTTTCTCAACTCCAGTCAGCACACCAAGGATAAAGGAAAAATGAGAGAAAGTAATAAAAAATGTTTTTTTTGCCGTTCTACAAACAATACACTTCTGACAAATACCAACATGAATCACAACTATGTCTTCCATTCTAGTAACAGGTTTTCTGGTCTTACACACAAACGTCCATGACAAACATGTGCATGCACTATGCACACGAGTGAGGGACGCAAAGAAATACTTGTTGATGTTTAATTTTGTCCAGATGGCAAAATATGTTTTGATTTAGTGTTGCTCAAAATTATCGTAAGTACGTTTTACATAATTTAGCTATACGCTATCGTACGGATGCTTAAATTATCGAACGCTCCCATAATTATCGTACGGTCTGGCAACACTGAGTCAAGTCGATGATTTCAGGCTCAAAAGGTCTTGTACCCAGCGCCATTATACTAACTCTTAAAAAAAAGAATTCTGAATTCAGAATCTCAGAGTACACAGAGAGAGTCCCGAAAAGTTGTAGTAACAATTGAATATTTGGCCTGTTTTTTTATTTAGGAAATGGTTATCGGATAGAAAGAGACAGATAGCGGTCGGTACGTCTCCCCATTTTCGAGTGAAGCCACATATAAAACGTCAAGTGGATATCTTGGATATCTTTAATACTACAAAATTAAAAAGTCAACATTTGTTTACAGCTTAGAAATGATAGACTGTCTATTAAGTTTTGTCTTATAGTACAACGTTTGAAAAAAAATTGAGTCGGTAATGTATTTTATGGATAAAAGTGCGAGATTTTAATTAATCAAAGTAAAAACACTAATTCTATTACTTTATAATAATATTATGTCTTGTGTTGTGCCAGGGTGTCGATCCCATACGGATCGGATGAGAAATGATGGGGAACAAATAAGTTTTCATCGGTAAGACAATTTCATTCATTTATCCTAAAAGTACTGGTGATATAGCTTGACAATTTAATGAGATCATATAACGTTAATTTGCCATCGAAGTAATTTAATGCATTTTGTTGTAATACGTAGTATTTTTAGATATTTCGATATTTATTAGTTAACCTTTAGAGGTTATAAAAATGTTTTGATGTTATTATAGTGATGCGCATTTTTTATCGATGTAAACAATTACTCACGATATGAATTAATGTCGATATCGTAGAGTAAATACATACAATTTTAATTGCTCAATATTACGGTTAAGTATACCAAAATAGTTTACCTAAAATTATTTTACTATAATTACCCTATTCTCAGAATACTTGAGGATAAGATGTTGAATTGGCAGAATATTATTCCAGGAGGAGTCAGATTTAAAAAACAAGCAGGATATGCTCGTTTTTTTTTCCAAACGCCATTTGTTTTGTAAATTGTGGAAGCAGGCTTCTACAATTTACAAAACAAATGGCGCAAACTAAAACCAGAAGCTATCCCAACTTTATTTCCTGAATCAGATATGTTCCATGAGGTAAATAAACATGCTTAGTCGATACAGTGTAGTTATCTTCGTTATATGTGTACTTATGCTTCGAAATAATTTAATAAAAATAATGCTATTCTTTTCTTATTGACTGGGTGCGATCCCAGTGACACCCAGACCAGGGCAAATTACGATAAGGCCATTTCCAAAATTTACCCCGACGGGAATCGAACCCGCTACCACTCGGTGCAGTGAGCCGAGTGGCTTACGCTTGAACCCCTGCACCAAGTGGTCGTCAAATCATTTAAGTTTATGCATGTACGACAATCACTTGAAGATTAAACTTTTAGTTTTGCTTTTTGTCGTTTAATTAGTCATTATTAGGCCGTCATTGATCTCAAACAAAAGAAATACACGATAAACTGAGGATGACATCAAAATCTTTATTATTACTGCTATATAAGATGTACACTGATTACCTGTATGTAATGTGTTTTAAATTGAAGTAAATTTGTAATTCACTGATGTAATTTTATCATTGATTTACATCAAACCCTGGCCAGATAATTATCATTGTGGATGGGAGATTAATGGAAATTGGGAGGTTTCACTATGACCTTGTATTTTTTGAACGTCATAGACAAAATGTCGATAAATAATGTATCCCTGTATGGACAACACTAAAATTGTCTATGGTTTAGCAAACAGGCTACAACCTTCCAAAACAACGAGTTGTGAACTATACAGGCGTCCTTTTTTAACTTAACACGCGTTCTTATATGGGTAAAGAGTCTAGATAGATATAGATTTGTTTCGATTTCCATCGCTCTCTCTATTCTTCTCCATACTCTTAGTTCAGAATTCTGCCCACAGATCACAGATTAGAGATATGTAAAGTCCGTCTCACGAAAGAAGTCCTCCAGACGCGGCGCCACAGTCATGCGACGAAATGTTGTTAACCTCCATTATTTTAGACTCCCCAAAAACTCAATGTTTTATCACTGTAGGGTGAATTCAATTTTATTATTACAGTAGTTTATTGAAATGTATATACATGAAAACAGTTAAATATAATAGATTGACGTCGTAACGAAAATTAGTTCCACTTATTGCCGTAGGTCTTCTTTCGTGAGACAGACTTTAACAAGCTAATTCTGCCAATGGCAAGTGAGCACAGATTAGTGATATGTAGCAAGCTAAAAGTGAGGCAAATACACGGTATGCACTGGATAGTGTGAAGCGAAAGAAAAAGCAAAATTACAGGAATATCACACATAAAAATACAAACGAAATCACCCTATCACCGGTAATCAATTCAACTATTGAAAAAAAAAACTTGAGAGGTGTCAAGGGACACCCGGATGGAACGAAGTTGCAATATATAAATTCTTATCTAATCTTTATATGCACTAAGTTTATTACACTAGCATCACGGACACTGGCAGAATTGTGGCAAATAGCTACAAACGTCACTAACAAAGAAGAAGAAGAAGTTGCAATATCCGGAACTTGTGCAGAAACACTGTCAGGATTCATTATTGTTATTATTGATTATGTACAAAAAACCTGTATACACCGACCGACCGACTGACTGACAGAGAGAGAGAGAGATAGACAGAGAAACACGCGCACGCCGCACGGCTTCCAACCATAGCAAAAAGTGTCGCCAAAATGTGTCGTTAGTCGGTACACACAATTTTTTCCGTCTAGCCCCCTTTCGCAACGCGCGATAAGGAACTCCGTTCCGAAAAAAAACACTAAATCGATTAACTGCATTTTAATTCAGTATAATACAAGGATATAAATAAAATTAAACGCGGTGATGCAATCACTGCATAAACGGAAACTATTCTCGTGCAATAATATATACTTATCTACTTCATCTCAGCCACGTTTAGTATAAAAATATTATATTAAATAACACTATAGTACATCGTTACATTTCAATAGTATTTCTATACAATATTTTGTTGAAATCATAACGTTATGTATGATTGTAAATATAATAATCTAAACCTAACTAGTATTTACAATAATTTTGTGATACTCGATTCTCTATTATAACTAAATTCTTACTAAAATATGTTGTAATATTGTGATCAAAACCAAGTATTAAGTTTTAGATATAATGTTTTGATACAATCTGAAATTATATTAGTAAATGCTAAGAATGACAGTGACAGTATGATGTATGGTTGACAATACGATAACGTTAAAAGATTGCGTTAAGTTAAGGGTACACAAGAGATAACCTTGTAAGGCCTCCAAAACTTAGGACAACAGTACAAATAGTTCCTTCCATCGCGCGACCAGCTACGACTATCTACGTATTGGATTGTAGTACTTTAATACAGAGATTCTGTTACGTTATACAACACTTTATTGATTGCACACCAAAATATAATGCGAATATACGATTCATATCCACCGACCCGCAATGTTACGCTAATAAATATTTACACAAACTCATGAATATCTCTATAATTCTCTATTTATAACAAGTTCAGTACGTGCTCTCGATTCCAATATGTAGAATATTATATCCATTTCGATTTGATAAATAAAAAATCACATCGATTGACCACTACAATGGAATCGATTTTTCCAAAAAGTCACAGGCGTTGGTAGGTCTCGCCTAGAGGTGAGTCAGTGAGGGAAGTCGTGTCGGAGGCCGAACTCGGCCGCGTACGAGCCAGCCCAGGCACCGGACGCTAGTATAGATGTTGACGAAGCTGAAACAGGTGAAATTAACATGTATTTGAAAATTAACAAAAAAACCGGACAAGTGCGAGTAGAACTCGCGCCCTGAGGGTTCCGTACAATATTTTATTATGATTTTAGATAGTTTTTCTATTCCTGGATTCCAATATCGATACCGGCAAGATATTTTAATAATAAATAGTTCCCAAAAATGCTTAAACAAATTCGGGAACCCAATACAAACTGCAACCAAACTGAATACAAACTACAATACAAACCCTTATTTTACACACTTAGGGGTGGAATTTTACAAAACGCTGAAATTAATATTTTTTATTTGTAATAAGTAGCCTCAATACTTATTTTCATGTCTCTAGGTTCATTGAATTTTTTTACCCCATACAAACTTTCACCCCCTATTTTATGCACTTAGGGGTGGAATTTTCCAAAATCCTTTCTTAGTGGATACTTGCGGTATATAAGGTACTTACTGTCACAATTTCATGATTCTAAAACCAGCGGTTTAGGCTGTGCGTTGATTCCTTTGTATTGATAAGTGACTTTGCGAAAAGTATCAAAATATGTGACATAAATCACCGTATCTTTTGATTGCGTTGACTTAGAAGCCTAATTTTTTTACACCCACAAGGGACCATAGCATTTGATATTTGGCATTAATTTCAACTTGATAACTCTACCCGTTTCTGAGAAAAAAGGTCAGACAGACAGAAAAAAGGTCACAGAGGACAGAAAAAGGTCACAGACAGACAGACAGACAGACAGACGGACGGACAACAAAGTGATCCTATAAGGGTTCCGGTTTTTCCTTTTAAGGTCCGGAACCCTAAAAATAAGACATGTACCTAAAAATGTATGCCGTCAGCTTTCCTTTATGAAAGGCCGTCAGGGACGCCGACCTACCGTAGCGGAGTAACGACGTTTTCATAGTGATGCCAAGACGTCTGCCATAGCAGCGCAGGGTCGCGAGTAGTGACTCACTCATAGTGACGCTGTGACGGTGCCAGGCGTGTTCCGAGGCCGCTATAAACGCGTCACGACGTCACTATGAAAACGCCGAATGTCACTACTATGGGCAAGGGTTACGGCGCCGCTAGCTATGATAAAGACGGCGTTGCGACTCTTGAACATCGGCACCGTTTTGGATATTAATGGTCTTATATAGAAATATGGTATTTACATAATTGTGCGATGAGTTTCTGAGGTGTGATCGGGGTGGCGCGCGAGTCCGAACTGCGGTCGTCCTTCGTGTCCGCGTCTGAGAGACAATAGTAGTTAGAACAGCACAGCAGCAGAAACGAGGCGGCGATGCTTCACAAACGTTCGGACAGTAGTCTTTATTTGGACACTCGTTTAATAGTAGAACATTCTGAGCAAGCGACTTCGACTGGTCTGTTTCGCTCCTAGGTCCGCTCATGTACATAATTCGACAGACAGATCAACATAGCGCCCCGAGCCGCTTCATATTGTTTAGAAATACATTTGTTTGTCACGCTAGGGGCCGGCATGCAGCAGCCCCTGCAGCTACCTGCGGCGGGCGGCGGCTCGCGGCGCTGCGCCTGCGCCTTCAGCAGCTTGCTCATGGTGTTGCGCGGCGTGGGCGGCGGCCGCTCCAGCGTGCGGCCGTGGCTCGCGGACATGTGCCGCTCCAGCATGTACCTGCACACCGCACCACCCGCCGACCGTTACTGTCTGCCTCCTGCCAGGCGGCATCACCAGCCCGACCAGGCGGAGCGTTCAGCGTTTCGCGATCTTTGTAAAGTATGGGTTTCTGAACGCTCGCACCTGGCGCGGGCGCCACGAAGCCCGGAGGGTGATCGCGGGCCACGTGCAACAGGGGCGACACTCACCGGCGCTCGTACCGCTCGGGGCAGAAGCTGCAGCGGAAGAGGCGGCGGCGCGGCAGCTGCGGCGCCGCCTGCTCGCTGGCGTCGTGCGACTTGCTGTGCGCCGCCAGGTTGTACCTGCACAGGCGCTGCCGTTAGTGGCGGGGCCGCCGGGCCGCCGGGCCGCCGGGGCCCCGGGGCCGCTAGCGCCGCTACGTACCGCTCGGAGAAGCGCTTGCCGCAGACGGCGCACTCGTGGCGCTTCTCGCCGCTGTGCACGCGCTTGTGCCGCTTGAGGTGCGAGCGCGTCATGAGCGCCAGGCCGCACACGTCGCAGGCGTGCGGCTTCACGCCCGAGTGCGACAGCTTGTGCATCTTGAACGACGACGTGTGGATGAACGACTTGCCGCACAGGTCGCACTGCAACACGCGCCGCACTCAGCACACCGCCCACCGCCCACCGCCCGCCGCCCACCGCCCGCCCGGGACAAGAGAGACGGAGCCACAAGACGCGCCCGGTCGCTGCCCTGCTCATTTTATCTTGTAGCTCCGTCTCTTTCCACTAGTCGGATCCACTCATCCGACTGGTGTAGTCTCACAGAACGTACGACAACAATTTATTAATGGAAACACCATACGACGATATAACAATTTAATCATTAATCATAATAATCATCAATTTCATCGTCCAGATTTATTTTGTAACTAGCTGTGCCCGCGACTTCGTCCGCGTGTAATTTAACAAAATAATGTTCGTTTAGTTCGCAGAGTGTACGAAGAGTTAATAAAGAATTACATAATAATATGCTAAGTTATATCTCATTTTTCTTTTTTGCGAGTCGGTGTGTCGTGTTTTATATAAGTACCTACTACTATCGCAAAAGCCCTCCCGCGCGTTCAGAACCCGCGCGACAGGCAGCATTTGTGATCTATAATTTTTTGTTTTTCTTAAGTTATCAGCTACCTGTGAAAGTCTCGTCAAAATTGGTCCAGCCGTTTCGGAGATTACCCGGAACAAACATACAAACAGCCAGACAATTATTTTTTAAATCGGGTTTTTGTTATAGGTGCCGTATGTACTTTCATATGCATTTAGGGAAAGGTGTTATTTTTTTATTTTTTTTTGTATTGTATAGATTACCTGATAGTTAAGCTTTCCGGTGTGTATGTTGTTGTGCCTCTGCAACGCGTTTTTCGATGGGAATAGTTTATTACATTCCTCACATTTCCAATCACTTATACCTGAAATAAGTAGAGCATTTCATTCATAAGAACTTTTTGCAATTTGTGAGGAACTAACAATGTTGACAGGCTCTATACCTTTGTGTAACGCGATGTGTATGTCGCAAGCACGCTTGTGTTTATAGTGCGCGCCACAAACTTCGCAAATGTAGGGCGGCTTCGATCCGTCGTGCTTCTGCTTGTGCTGCTCCAAGCGCGCTGGAATGCGAACACTTATTTTGTTTTGACATTTTCATTTTATACTTAAGTACTCTAATGAGGAAAATGCCACTCACGTAAGGAAGTATATTTAGCATCGCACTGATCGCATTGATGTACAACTTTGACTTTTCTCTTCCTCGGCTCTCCCGATATGCTCTTGGACTTGGGCCGGCCGACGAGACTCTTCTTTTTACTAGTTTTGACGCTACTGCTTGTGAAATCTTCGTCGTTGTCTGGCATACTGTCGTCGTCGAAGTCATCGACCTCGAGTTTGAGGCTAGTCTCGAAACCATTGTTGAATACGGTGTGTTCTAACCTGATCATAATCAATAGATGAGAACTTACAGAAATGTGTAATATGTACTGGCTAACATATTCAGTGATACCATTCCATTTATTTTGAATATTACACAACATAATTGGAATTCAAAATAAATTAGTAGGTACATTTGGACTCAAATTGAATGTATACTTACACTCCATTTCCTTACCTACGGGGCCTAATGCGACATAAACAAAAGGCCAATTAATGAAATGTCATATTATAAAGACTCCTACTCGTAATAGGAGCAGTTGGAAGAAAATTACCCACTTCCTTCAATTGCAAAGCGGGAGGCAAAGATAACTGCATAGGCTGATTGCCACTGAAGCAAGACTGTTACAGCTGATTGATGTAGTAAGGCACCAGCACCACGGATCGTAATTAGACAAATTGGACCCAATCTCGTAAGCTGATTATAGTTAAATAATTTAGCCCTTTTGACGTCCCACTCCTGGGCACGGGCCTCCCCTCAACACAAGGGGGATTCAGGCCATAATCCACCACGCTGGCCCAGTGCGGGTTGGCGGATTTCACATGTCTTTCGAAAATTGGTTAATTCTTCTAAGACACGCAGGTTCCCTCACGATGTTTTCCTTCACCGTAAGCAAGTGATAATCATATCGACGAATATAAATGTCGTAACTTGCATTTTGGGCTAATTCACTTTTTACCATATTCTTGTATAAAAAAAAATACTGCTTCGAATGGTCTGGGTCTCGTATTCCTACCATTAAAATTTTTATCGATACGATACATAAAATAAACGACATACAGCTAAATTAAACGTGTTTCGAAGTTTTATATTTAAGATACAGCAAATCCGTAGCTAAAAAAACATTTTTGTCTAAGTTGTCCATACATTTTATCTCACAGATACAACATTTTTGCAGCCTGAAATTGAAACAAGAATTGGCGTAACTTGTGCAAAAGCCTTGATACACACACTTTACGACAATTTAGACAAAATCATCAGATAGGCCTTAGATTAATATAAATACATACCAATTTTCAACTTTCTATCTTAATAAATATATTATTATAGTTATGAATTTTTTAAATAGGTTTTTGGCTCTGGTGTAAAGTTGTGTTTTTCAAGTTACAACAATTCCGCTTTCTTCCGTCGATAGAAATTATGATTCGCATATAGATTTCGAAAAATCCAGAGCTGCGAGCCGGGGTTTGAACCCTGGTGCCCGCAAGACGCGTGCTTTAACCAATCGGCTATCACTGATTATAGTTGATTAAAATAAATTGATAAGGCAAAAGTACCACATAGAGAAATTGTTCCTGGTTTCCACAAGGCCTAAGCCATAAGGCACAATGTGGAGTATCTTCTTAGAAATCGTAAACACACTGTGGCACCATAGATTTAGATACGAAAATTTCTAAGGTTTTTGTGTGGCACAGTATAAAACCTAACATACAGTAGATCAATTTATGTCATACAACTAGATGTGAGGGAGGTTTAAAAACACAGATTTCTGTTCCGAAAAGTATTTACTTATTTTCAGATAAAATAAAATCATTATTTACATGAACAGTAGGTACCATGATATGGTACTGTATTATTATACCTACTCATTTCAATCTTATTAATTCAGAGTTTTTTAAAGCTGAATGTTTTTCGGCTTGTCTCATTTTATAAATGTTTATAAAAGTTTTGTTGCATACCATCATATCCATTAAGAAGTACATTCTCTAGAATCTTTTTTACATTAGTGGAAATACCCGCTTTTTTAACAGGTACTTCTTGCACGTGCGGATCTTGCTCCACTTGATTCTGTGCTACTAAATATATTAAAATCTTTTTGATGTGCTTGTACAGAAAGTTTGTCCGTACATTTTAGATTGCAGATCCTAAAAAACCAATGCCAGTAATTGTTTTTGCCACATACTCCTTCTCGATTTGCATCTTTGTTTTGTATTTCCTCTTCCACATGATGATATGATTTAACTATCAGAATGGAATTAGGATCATGAACATTGATGAATGATTCCATATTTTGTGCAGCTTCAGCTGTCATTTAGTCTACATTTACAAAGTCAAATTTTGCATTCTATAGAAATCTTAGCAATTCAGTTGATGGCATATTCTCCTCTTGTTGAAAACATAATGATTGGCAACAGTATTATAGAATGGCTCCTTTTCTTTGGAATTTGAAATAGTTTCAAAGTTGGCAAATTCTTCACTAGAACTTTCATATGGACTAGCCAACTGCATCTACCCCTTGACTTCCACAAAGATATGCTAAAACAAAAAATGCCACTTTATAATAATAAGTAAAACTTGTAAAAGCTCACATTATCATAATTATAGGTAGTTGTGGTAGCTTTCTGCAAAATAGTGTTAAAAAGCGTGACTATTACTAAAAGTAAAAACAGTTCTTTAGATTTTTTTAAACATAATAATCTTCAAGTTTTTCTAGCTTATAAATTGAGTAACAGAAATACAAAGTTTTATTCTTACCTTTGAAAATGTGGATACTTCACAGCCTTCATGTAAAACATATGTCATGTCTATCACACTTTTTAACATCATTAATTATATTGTAAAGAGTGAATTTTTAACTCAAGAAAATATGGCTTCCTATTGTTGTTTATTTTAAAATGGATTAAGTATTTTATAGTGATCAGCACAGATCTTAAGGCTAAAGCGCCCATCAAGCCGGCGAAGTTCAAATTTTTTGAGGTTTATAAGAAAATTTTCAAAATCTGACAATAATAAAAGGCACATTTTGTAATTCGCGAAAAAGACCGTGTGCAGTGCATTTATTAATATATCCAACTTACTCTAAAACATTTCAAGAACGACAGCTATCCAGATAATCTGGCATTTTTTGTATATTTAGTGATTTACTAGTATCATATCCACCGTGATAATATTTAGAGTAAAATAAATGTATTAATAAACGCACTGCATACTGAGTTTTTCGCAAATCACAAAATGTTGTCTTAAATGTTTTCAGATTTTGGATAAACTATAAAATTACTCGAAAATTTTGAATTTCGCGGGCTAGACAGGCGCCTTCACCTTAAGCACCTATCATAATTATAATTAAATAGCATTGAAGTGTATTTGTGAGTCTGTCTCGTGGTCTGGTGTGGTGGGAAGCTCTGTTTTGATTCAAATTCAAATCGTTTATTTTGTTTAGGCCTACGGGGACACTTACAAATTGTCAATGTTAGATATTTTTTTTCTTATATTACAACCGGATTGGAACACAACCTATTACCGTGATTAGTTACGTATACACCTAAATGATAGTATACCACGCATCATGTTATTGCTGCTGATGACTAAACCACACATACTCCCAAGTGCCCACATCCAAACTATTGACTGATGAACTCAACAAATTGATGCCTAAATGTATGACTCTGTGGTAAAACAATAACAGAAAAGTATATAACCAAAATAATTAAGTAAGAATATGAAATCATTTTGTATCAAGTAATAGTATGTTAAATGCTGTTAAAAAAAATGAATAACACAAAAAGCTACATACTTACATGACAAACTCATTCATCAGGGGGTTAGGTAATATTGTACATACCTACCTACAGATAAAGACAAATTTAAAATAAATTCTCTAATTTTTGATTGAACCATACCCTTCAGTAGAGTCCTCGGTCTTGACGTCCCTGAGAATGGTGTTGTCCTCGGAGAGCGTGTGCATGGCCAGCTTATGTGCCGCCAGCGACGCGGCGCCGCCCGACGCCCCTAGCTTGCCGCACTCATCACACTTCCAGCTCACATGACTGCCTTTACTTCTAACATTGCGCTTACTCCCTGTACTCAACAATTTCTTCTTTTTCTTTTGCACTTTATGCTGTTTGTGTTTCTTTTGAGTGGCCAGGGGCTCATCATCAGAGTCATCATTCAGGTCATCAGGGAAATCATCAATAGCATCTACTTCCACTTTTATAGTCGACAGACGAATTGGCTGCGCCAGCGACGCGTCGAACAAGGGATTTTTGCTTATTATCGCCTCAAAAGTCTCTTTCAACTTTAGATAATCGATTTCTGCCTGTTCCAAGACGTTAATTAGGTCCAAGCAGCTCTTGCACACATACTTGGAGCAGTTCTGCGCGCTGGTGAGATCCACGTTAGTGTATTTGTTCAGGAATTGATGCAGCGGTGAGCCAGACGCCGCGGTGTTGGTGCCGTATATGTGACGGCACTCGTGGCTGCGCGACGCGCACACCACGCACTCCAGCTGCTCGCGCTTCACCGACACCTCCACCTCCTTCTTGATGCTGTCCACGTCCTCCTTCTCATAATGCTCCACTTTATTGTCCGAGTTCATTGTACTCGTTTCGGCCATTTCTACTATATGTCCGATTGTGATTTACCTACATAAATATATGCAACTTGCATAAAGAACGGAGACAAACTCTTGTTATAACAATTAAATACCATGAATTATTAACGTCACATAATTAAAAACAACTCAATGTAATACATTCAAAAAAGAAAACAAAATGCTATGCAGGTATTTATGAAAAGACCAATGAATGACATTTCTATAGTATTTTTTCTTCGGCCTTCCCGTTCTTGACACTTGACATAAGTTTGACAATCTAACCAAGACAAGACAGGCGTCACGTGGATACTCTCAGAGAAAGGACTAAAGAATAGAGAGAGACCGAAAAGTTGTAGTAACAATTGAATATTTGGCCTGTTTTTTTATTTAGGAAATGGTGATTAGATAGAAAGAGACAGATAGTGGTCGATACATCTCGCAATTTTCGAGTGTAGCCACATATAAAAAGTCAACATTTGTTTACAGAATGGTCTAAGGTTTACAGTGTATAAATGATAGCATGTGTAGTACGTTTGAAACATTTTAGAGTCGGCGATGTATTAATGCGAGTTGTAAGTGGGTATCCACTAAGGCCTACCTTAGTGGATACCCACATTTAGAAAATTCCACTCTTCTATACAAATAAATAAAATTGGAGTGTCTGTTTGTAATATCAAAATAACACCTATTCACAAAATGCATGTAAAAGTTCATACGGTACTTATAACAAAACCGCGATTTTCATTTTTTTGTCTGTCTGTCTGTCTGTCTGTCTGTTTGTTCTGGGTAATCTCCAAAACGGCTGGACCTATTTCGATGGGATTTTCACAAGCAGATAGCTGATCTTATAAGGAGTAACTTAGGCTACTTTAATTTTGGAAAACAATTAGGGGACCGCGTAAAAAAAAAAATAGATGAAATCCAAGAGTATCTCCGAAACGGCTGGAACGATTTTGACGGAATTTTCACTGGCAGATAGTTAATGTTATAAGCAGTAACTTACGCTACTTTTATTTTAGAAAAACAAAAACAAAAAAAAACACAAATGCTGCCTGTCGCGCGGGCTCTGAACACGCGAGCGGGCTTGTGTGACAAGAACATTTTTTGGTAAATTAAATTTTTGTTAAGTTAAATTCCACGCGGACTAAGTCGTGGGCACAGCTAGTCACAAAGTATGTTCGCTATTGAAATGGGTACGGAAGCCATCATCCCGCACGACCCGATATGCACTTGTCCGGTTTTTTTTGTTACTTTTTGTGATTTTTTGGTCGGTAGATATCATAAATTTTAAATTTAATTTTTCGTTACGGACGGAACCCTACATTGTGCGTGGCCCAAAGAGCACTTGGTCGGTTTAAATTTTTAACATTAATGGATTCTGCCAATGTAAGTAAAGCGTGGGCATATTATTCCCCTTCTCATAGGCAAGTTGGTAGGTAGCAGGTTCTTTTAATTATTTATTATATTGACCCACATTTTATTCCCTATTTCTACAATGCAATGTACATCTTAAAGCATAATTTATTTAAGGACTTCAGCTCTAAGGTGTATACCTAATTCAGTATATCCTACTTCTTCGGGGAACAGGCAGAGATTAGGTAAGTAAGTACCTATGACAACACGTGATGATGCATACTATGACTTAGTTCGTAGTGTAATAAGCTCGGCTCGGTAGCGGGCCGCGCCCGGCCGTGTCGCAGCCCCCAGCCCCCACCCCCACCCCCAGCCCCCTGCCCCACCGTCGCCGACGACGAGACGTCTCGCGTCCGCCCTCGCCGTCCGTCCGCGTCCGCCAAGTTACCGGTCGCACCACAAACACCGAACCGTAACGTAAACTAAAGCCCCAGCCAGTCTACTCGAAGGCTTATTCGCGTCACCCCGCGTACCCGAACTGTGGATTTCATGATAACTACTCAAACACGCGCAACGCAGCCTAAAATTCTGGTTAAACTGATATTTTTAGATTTACCTTTTAAGGGGATCCACCTGTCTACATCTTTAAAAAATCCTTTTAGTGATTCAAAATTAAAAGGGAGTTCATTCGATTTTTTTTAAAGTTTGACGATTGGATTTAATCTGTGTCCTGTGGGTGGAGTGTGGTGTGCATACTGTACTCTTTGGTGGTGTGGTGTGGCAAAGAGAATACAGCTAAACAACTTGTGTGTGGTGTGGCAGTGGAAACCCTTAGAAAACCTTATTGAATTCTGTGGGTGTGGATTTCTTTGATTTGCGCGGGTAAGGTGTAATTTCTTGAAAATCATTATTATTATTATCACTGTTGGTCTCTGCAAAATACCTACTATTATCTGTACAATACAACAAGCAGAAGTTTACTGTATTAATAAGACAACGGAATGGCGTAGGTAGGTAGGTGTGTGACTATTGCACCTTCTACACTTCTAGCGGAACTATAATTAATATACTTATAGCCGAATACTCTCTTTTTGACTCTATCCAAAACTACCTACTATACAACTAAGTATTTTAATATCAATTATTTTAAACTGCGCTTTATAAAATAGTTGTGCCTATGGGTACCTACTATTTATTTACACGAAGTACCTACTTACCTACCTAGGGTAACTTAGCTAAGTATCTCAACTACTACCTACCTATCTTATCTTTTTACCATAGCCCGATGACCTTATAGGTACCTTACATTTCATTTACTTCTCGAACCATGCATTCCACAGCATGCATAATAATAACAACAGATAAGATGGTAGACCTATCTAGTACGGTGTAGAGAGGTACAATAATTGTAGTGTAGCAGGTACTACCGACCGTGACGAGCGCCGTGCAACGGGCAGGCCCAGTTTTAAACGCTCCAATACGAGCACATCTCTCCTAAACAGTAAACACATACGTCATCACGTTCAGAAGTAGGTAAATCCTCTTCTTCTTACTAAATCGTTAATACCATATAAAATCAGCCTAGTGCGTATCGGGCCACGCACACTGAGGGTTCCGTATACATCCCGCCTCTTTAAAAAAATACGGTAACCAAATAATAAACGTTATAGTTCATTTTGATGTGAAGCATTTGCGGCGGATCTCATAACTCTGAATTCTATGAAATGGTTGATAATTTCGTTATGTTTTTCAACGTTCAAATAGTTCACGATGCGTGGGTTCGAAACTCACTTCGAACCTTCGTTTTTTTTCAATTAATAACCCAGTCGATCAGATGAACAGACGGACATGGCGAAACTATAATGGTTCCTAGTTTGACTACCGAACCCTAAAAAGGGTCCTCTTAGTAACGAATTCTCTATGCTGAGCTTGAAGATTTGTTTGGGCCGTCATGAGGAAAGCAATTACCGATTTGTTCACTCCTCACGTTTTATCGTTACTACTAATAAACAAAGCCATAGCAAGATTATTTTGCTTCAAAACATTCCGACAATATCCACTTGATAGCAGAGGGTGTCCAGGAGCCCTGGTCCGTGACGCCCTCTCGCATGATCGCTCGTCCTGCTCGTTCACGTGCCTACAGGTTTCATTATCCTGGGCCTTGGCTTTGTTGTGCATAGTAATTCTATTCGGAACCCTTGACATACGTGTGCGATGGAGTTACGTTTGCTTTACAATAGCTTTTAATTTTATAACAAGTTTTTTTATAATGTTATGATCACCACTACACACTTTACTTATGATCACTGTCATAGCTAAAATAGATAGGAAGTTATTCATAAATCTCTACAAACCTTAAATAACGGCTAATCCCTCGCTACGCTACGTTTATTTGCCAAGTGGCCCAGTGGCATAGCGGCTAGACCCCATACAGCCTGCAGTTCCCATGGCTGCCTCAGCTGATTGATGCCTCATTCATGTCGATAACTAGACAAACAGACCGTTATATGAATCGTGTTAGTAGGTGCCTACCTTTGTCAGAAGGCAAGTATCGGAGGGGTAATCCGGGGGTAACCGGTAGGCAGGAGTCATAAGATAAAGAATGTAGTGCAAAATATTCGTTGGTAAAAATCCTTCCTTCCCTTCCATGTTGTTAGGAATACGACTTGTAAGCGTAGTAGTTTTGCTAGATTATTAATAAGTAAGCCTATGGCTTTAATATTAATTATGCTTTAGTGAGCGACTCTAGATTGTCGTTAGTTAGTGAATATTTTAAACTAGTCAGTTGCTTGAACCAAGATCTAGATTAATCAAACCCAATCAAATCTAATTGTAAATTGTAGAGACAGTGCCGTGGCAGGTGACTTCGGCAATACGTAACACTGCTGAACAATATTAGTTCAAACACAATGTTCACGTCATGTAGATGTGCCTCGCTTGAAGAAAGCGAAATGAGCCAGCGATCGCTGAACTGATGCTGGTGTTTTTTCCGCTTTCTAAATTCAGCCCCGAGGCCTCAACAACTGACTATTTAAATGTATAAATAAATGTTGTTATTAGACTAATAAGTCATGCAGGTTGAGAAAAAAGGCCTATGTTGTATCTTAGTTGTAGCGAGCAATGAAGGGTAGATCTGTTTTTATCAGCGATTAAGGTCAGTAGTTTGCAGGCAGCGGCCATAAGTGCTCATAATGGTGACTTCAGTTCGGGGTTCCCGCTCTTCTTTGTTCAGCCAATTTCGCTAGCCCGTTTACACACGTCTATTTACCTTTACTCCATAAATTGCTTTGTTAATATTTGATAGTTGAAATGTGTCATTAATTCACAGACTATTTAAATTTTTCATTTAAAGTACGTCTAACGATATCTATATTATTGCATTTAAGGTGTCTCCATGTGCCTTAAGAAAGTTTATCAAAGGCGATGATGAATCGGCGCGGTCATCAATTATCACTGTCACCGCGAATGTCTCAACTTGATCTATATCTACACGCGTACCGCCTGCAGGTACTTACTGTATAGTTACGTTTGTTCATAGATGGATATCAAACTTCACAATGAATTAAAGTTGCAGGCCAATAAAGTATTTTCTTTAGAAAGTGACCACGGTCCGTGATTTGTACCTGCATCCGCATAAATGTGTAACAACTCTTAACTTTTTATTGGTAGATAATGTACCTAATTATATTAAGACTGACTACAGCAGTGCGGTGGGGTTTCCTAATCTTACGCCAACTATTTTCCTATTTATTTATCTTTAATTCCCTTTAATGAGAAAGACTTGTCGGATCCGCAAATCCACGCGGTGTGTTACGTGTACCCTATCGAAACTTTGATGTTGTTGTATCTAGAGTTGACCATATGATTGTCCATCAGGCGGGGTGCATCGGCGTGCTGGCGGGCTGGTGCGCGGCATGCGCCCGCACCGGTAGCGGCAGCATGCGCGCCGTCCCGCTGTGCCTCGCGCTGCTGCTGGCGAGCGGCGCCAGCCCGCAAGGTGACCATCACATGCTATCTATCTACCGCTACACTCACAATACCTCATAACAAATAGCAAAAGCCATTGATTATAAGTTCAAACTGTAGTCGTTTGAATGCAGTGATCAAATATTGTCAAATCAAATAAGTAATTAAGTAGTTACGAATAAATAGAAAATAAAGTTGTTTTAGAGCTCAATAATTTAATTCATGAAGCCGAAAAGCTAAGCGTAATGTGTTAGTTACCAACCGCTACCTTAACCTACACTAGGTTTAGGTTTACTAGAAGGATAATAAAAATTGGTTTAGTAAGTTTCGTATCCGTTTAAGTAATTTCCACAGCCCAATTAACTGCAATCTCAAATAAGCTGAATAATCTTACAAAAAATAACGATTGCTTCGACCTGAATAATTATTATCCAACCACTAGACACAACGATGCCAGAGTGTGGTCTGTGGATTGTGAATAAGAAATTTCACAATCAACAGCAATAGACTCATTACCTGAACTCAAACATAGAATAACGACTTCACGCTTGAGGTTCTATTTGTGGAAATAATGCAAGTCATTTTATATGTGCCGTATTTATACATAATAATATTATGTCGGTTAATACTTTTACGGTTAACATTCCATGTTACGTAGGTACTTACATATTGAATCAATAAATTCTTACAATTTCAATCTCAGTAGCAAATTTGAATATTATTCATTTCACTCATTTCTTTCGATTATCAGCTAAGTATGGATATTTATAAGATGTAATTGGCGTAACATTGCACGCGTGCGGCCAATACTAACCGCTCTATAGTTTTGCAATACCGTGGCATTGATGAATGAAATACCATTTGGAGGAGACTGCCATCAATCATGCTATTCGATCGTTGAATTTTTGCTGAGCGTAATTTTTTTGACCGATATGCTAGACATTGTTAGTGGGTTTGCATTAGAAACCTACTGACAATGTTTCCACTTTTGATTCTAATTAAATATAATATCAATGATAGTGACCATTTGTAATAATAATGTCTTATTATTACAAATTCTTTGGTAGTGACAGATAAACGTTGATTAGATCTGAACTAAAATATTAACATTAAATAATATTTTTCTAAGGGTAATATCGTGGAATATACCTAATTAATATAAAAAATAATAACATACTGAAGCACTGAAGTTCACCAAGTACCGTGAAAAGTAGATCTGCTGGGATTACTATTCAGCGCTGTGTCCCGCTCACTCGCTCTTGTGTCGCTAGTGTTACAAGCCTCGCCGTTGGCCATTCTTGACCATCGTTTCCCGGCGGCCAAATTATCCTTGGGAAGTCGTTTGGTACTCTGCTGAATAACACACGTTGCGCAATATCTAGTTTCAATAATATCTGTGCTACTTATTTTTAGAGTAGTTCATAACACTCTCCTTAACCTAAAGATCCTGCAAAGAAATGTGCTAAGTTTAATTTAAAGGTCCTTAAAAGTAATTGTTTCAAACTTAACAGCTGCGAACTTCCCATCTATTTAACTTAACTCGCTACAGAACAAGCTAGCACAAGCGTAATCGCAGAAGTTCAAACGTCACTGGCAAACAGCTCCATGTAAAGCAAGGCCCAAGGGGTTGTTTTATTGGTGGGCGGCGCGGCGCGGCGCGGAGGGGTGAATCAGGGCAAATCGCGTCCGGTGAACTGCCCGCCCCAACTCGCCGTCCACTGCGAGGTCACTCTTGACACATCTAGTATATTCAGTTTTGTTGTATGTAGGTAATGTTCTAGTGATTCATTTAAATTTATTTGTCTATAGTTAGGAAGAAACTAACCGCTGTTTGTTTATTGAGTTGTTTTAGAGCTACTAGCAAGTTTTTGTACAATGTCCTCTATTTCTATTATACCTAAGTATTCTCCACTAGTTTATTAATAAAATAATTATTATTAATGTTCTTTGTTCTATTTTTATGAAGCATTCCCAACCCAACACAGGTCAGAGAGCCATCAGTTCTCCTCTCCCAGGCCAAAGTTCTCCAAGGATTCTTGGCTTTTCCATAACTGGCTACCATCTGAACGATTATCTGAAGGAAAAGAAAAGAGGTGCTTCTTAATTGATAAAGGCGGCGGGTCTTTGCAATCTATAGCGTGACATGCCAGCCGTGAGTTATGGCTAGCGGACGGGTCGCTGACCGCGCAGACAGAGCCGCGGCCAGTTCCCCTACGATTGCTAATTAATGTGTGCACCGGCCGATGTCGCACTTGATTTGCATAGTGCAAGTGCAATAGTGCAAGATATGGTTATATATTTTGACATCCTATTCACGTTGGATAGGTACCATAACTCTTCTCCGATTTAGCCCTCGAGTTCCTCGAGTGCGTGTGTGGTGTGACTTATACGCGATTGCATACTCAAAATAGCAATTTAACAATAATTATTAACTGAAATATAACGTTAAGCGCAATTATTGGTGTCCCAATGCGAAACGAATCGAGAGCGGGTAATACGATAAATGGTCAATTCAATATCTGCGTTATCATAGCAATTAGTAATGGCAATGACTGTTGCGCCACTTGCAATCATTACTTCGGAATGACAGTTAAAGAAACTGTTTCAAGCGATTCTAAGTACCATGTTCCCGCTGTGAGCACGCTTAGTTAAAAACAGTACTTCTATGTTATCAAATTTTCAGTCACGAGAATCTTAGGTGATCTTATGATGGAGAAATCCTCAATAATCAAGAGATTCCTTGACATACTTATGGGATATTCTCAATTGATCGATGAAACATAATATGATGTTGGGTCATATATTATTATTATCATTGAGGTAAGGCTAACTTTCTTTGGTTTAACTAACTATAATGGGTTGCAAATATTGTTGTAGCAATCTGCGTCCTGTTACACAGGTTCCTGTACGATCGCTTTACGTGGTA
The DNA here is from genome assembly GCA_905147325.1 of Notodonta dromedarius. Classification (NCBI taxonomy): domain Eukaryota; kingdom Metazoa; phylum Arthropoda; class Insecta; order Lepidoptera; family Notodontidae; genus Notodonta; species Notodonta dromedarius. Next base: position 13,653,035 of record LR990163.1, on the reverse strand, counting down.
TGCACTAGTAGGCGACAGGCAATTGTCCGATCTGTTTCGGTGTCCATTGTCTGCCTCACTGTGAGGTCGCGACTTCCTCAGTGTTTCGCGAATCTTGCGACAGCCACGCCGATGGTGACAAGACTCGCGGATGGTATGGCCCAACGGGAACTATCGCAATGGATTTAGCGCTTGAATTTCGGATATTATAATAGATATTAACTAATTGTCATTTGGACATTTTTAAATTTCGACAATAGCTTAGACGCAGTTAGTTGACATCTATAGCTGAATTCAGTGCAGGTAAGTATTGAGTACCTTTATTTTGCCTATCTGGCCTGTAAAGTAACTGACAGTAATTATACCTAGGATAGGAAGGTCACCATAATGGACATTCCTATACATTCCCAAGATTTATATTCCCAAGATTGATTGATTGCGAAGTATCAACTCATTCACAATAAAATCATTTGCGTTGGAATTTCAAATGATTGCGACTGAGATTTAATTCAACATAACGTATACATATAACCGACTCACACGCAATCTAAAGTACTTACCTATTATTTATGTGAAAAATTGGAACACCGTGTCGTGTTATCGTGTGCTCAAATGTGTCCAAAGTTTAAGTGCCTTCTTGTGGTTTAGCGGTGAACAACATGCTATGGACAATAGGCTTTCAATATGTGATCTTTATGTTAGTTCCTTTCCACTATAATCATTAGCATGTAATGACTTGTCTTCTTCGAGGCACGTCTACTATAAATAAAACCACAAATGTTCTATCTTTGCAAAATTTCTTCATAGTTGTTTTCGTCCATCATAATGCATTTATATTCATTCGTACATGATCATTAAGGTTGTAGGCAAACGGTCGGAAATCCATTGTTTTCCAAATCATTGCCATTAATCCACTATAAAGTACCGAAGCTGGTACATCCTCTTGTTTTACAAGCGTTTCAGTTTATAACTTACTGATCGGGGAGGCACCTAGACACTCGAGGCTGCAGGAAACAAACGTTTCGTAAGAATGGAGATGCCATTCCAATCGCTAATTCATATTTTGAAAATCACTGGAACCGCTTGGCATTACAATTATGGATAGGTCAATGTACCAATACATTTTGCTATTGTGTAGGTATCCATCGAAATAATAAGTAGTTACTTAGGTAACATTTCAATTGATTTTATTCGAGAGGAAATCGATTGTCAGAATTCATTCCGTCAATCAGTTTTGAAATTAATTAGGGTCCCACTTTACCGTTACATAACGCCCGGCCCGCTGAGGTTCGGTGGCAGTCACACTCTCTCTTCGAAGAAGATCCACGTCGCGCACAAATCGGACGTCGGGCTGGCAACCCGGAACACGGCCGTGGAGGCTAATTGACTTTTAAACAAGAATATAGAGCGGAGAATTCATTGTAATAACGTTTCTACGAGTAATTTGTCTCCGTTGGTAACAAAATTGTCACTATAGAAAGTACCTATCATTTAGCGAAGATTGTAATTACTTATTAAAAGTTTACAATACTAATCAGTTACGGCGAGAGTAACCAAAGAAAATTAAGTTTTTACGGACAATCTCCATAATGTTACATGAAAAATAATTGCCTATTGCCTAGTATCATAGGACCTTTTGTGTCCTATGCTACTTTACGAGTACCTTTGTACGAGTATACATAGGTAATTATTTGCTGGTATTTTATCCTCTTCACCTTGCAAAGTTTAAGGAAGCAAATACGAAATTGCCGATAACAGTCGAATCAGCATTTCATAGTATAAGCAAGGTACGAGTAGTAGCAGGCGATGTGGACAGGGTCCAAGGGTGGGGTCGCGCGCCGCCATGCGTGCTTCCGCACTACCTACTTGCGTCTGCGCACCGAACACCGTTGCAGCTGGCAAGACACTATAGAAACAACTAGGTATTATTTTTGTAGCCGACAACAAGTTTTAGGTTTCTTGTGAGACATAATCATGTAGGTATTTTAATATACCTAACTTATACTACTTTACTTACTTATACGTTAGTCTTTAATATACTCTACTTTACTACTATTACTAAAAAAGGCAACCAAAATTCCGCACTTATCTACTAATACCAACTTCAATAATATTATTCTATTGTGATGAAAGTAAAGATTAATCTGTTAAGTATTAATTATCTGGTAAGACGGCTAATGGTATAACGACGTCGTGAGATGACGAATCAGATCGGAAACCATCGCCGGTGTAATCCGATAGGCATCGAGTCCGCCTTTCTCCAGCTACACGTAACCATCGTTTATGGAATAAATTGTCCTTGAAATTATTGGAAAATAAGCACGTCTTCTGCAATACATACCTCTCCCTCGTCAATTACCAATGTAATATCCGCAGTAATCTATGTGATCAAGAGCTTTACCAAGAGCCCGATTTTTTTTTTAGTTAGTTTAACGGCTCTGGCTGCAAACCCTTTTGGGCCTCCAAGAGCTATAGTTTTCTGGGTGTAACCAACTGCAATTGCGCCGCCGTTGTCTGGGTTCCACTTATGTGTGCCGTTTTATAAGTATAAGATGTTCATCGACTTCTGCGTCAATTTAGTAATTACAGATTTTGAAATTTGTGAAAGGGTATTACTCCCCAGGTGATTCAAAGAAATATTATTAGAAATAATAGTTCAGTAGTTTCAGTGTTACCTACATTTACTGTTATCATTAATTTAATACGAACCTAGTTTGGAAATAAAATCCTAAACAAATTATCAAGTACCCACTGCATGATATGAAGTATCCTATAAGTAGGTCATTTATTATGTTTGTTAAACTTATACCTTGATTGTGTCTGTATCGAATAAGTAAATGTTTCATTTCATTTCAAGTTATGTCTTATTAGTATTAACAAACATTTTGGTTAGGTAGGTAAGTATGTGTAAGTATCAGTTAGGTCTGTGAGAATTAGTTTTCATCCACCTATGTATATGTTGTGTAAATGTTCAATGTTCTGTTTCTCTAGATTTATCAAGTCATTTAATGGTAGAGACCTAATGCTTAATGCTTCAAAAACTAATCATTAATTTAATCCCGTGTAAATATTTAAACCCTCAATTAATTGAGAGTGGCCATAGTATCGAACACTAACCACTTCATGGGAATAAAGGGTAACAAACAGTAGGTAAAATAACGTCGTACTCTTGTCAACATAATCTAGTTACAAGTTGATATTTTCCCCATTTTGAGAAATGTAGGCAATACCTAGTAGATAGGACCGGGCGTGAATTTCGAATTCAATAATCCTTGCTAAGAACTAGCCCTAAACTATCCCCCAGTGAACTATCGAGTGGCCGCAACTTGAAAAGGAAAGCGGCCGCAAGGGTCAGCCCGCGCCCCACATCGGTGGCTAAGAACCCGCCGCCGCCGCCGCCGCCGCCGCCGCCGCCGCCGCCCGCTGCCGCCGCGCCGGAAGCGGGGGAGTTATCGTGCCCGCCTTCCGCTCCACTTGTCTCTGCGCACCTGCCATGAAAACGTTTCATTAGATATACAAGTACCTACTGGACTCTGGAAATAGTTGTTATTGGTTTCATTGTATTTGCGCAGCACAAATACGAGTAATGCAGGTTATCTTTGTTTTTTATTTCCATAGAGTCAATGATGCTGGTCATGCTGCAGTCATCATCTTCAACTTTAGAGGAGAATGGCCACATTTTGTAGAACTTCATTAAAAATCTCAACAATGTCCGAATGCTTATTACTTATATTGCAAGTGCCAGCCATGTGCAAACACAACAAAACGACTTTTACAACATCCTCCGGATGTGAAGTAACTTATGCTTTACTTTCAGCCACATACATTATAACAGTGTGAAACAAAATATTGTAGCTTAAAATTAACAGTTAGTTAGGTGCCGGTTACAACTGCGCAGTTAGAAGTTTGAAATCCGGAATTCACGCCTTAAGATCAAGTACATCAAGAGTACATCTTAAGGAAAAGGTTTTCAGGATGGCTAGCTTTTAAAAGACTAGCTGTGATCCATGACCTAATCCAGACTTGAAATTCGTTGTGGGTCCAGCACGCTCATCGTGGCACGTGGGCGCGGGCGCCGGCGCGGGCTCGGGCGAGACGAGCCCGCCGCCCGAGCCGCTCGCCATCGCCGCCATAGCGCTCTCCATCAAGTCCAGGGGTGAGTGAGTGAGTGGTGCACACAGACCCTCGTCCCTCACCAAGTCACCACGTAGCAGATGGCTGTTTGAGGCTTCATAATATTTAGATTTGGATATTTTATTTTAATATCGTTGGTTGTTGATACTGTTGATGTAATTTTAAGTTTCACATCTGTTTTGATCGTCGACTGTTTCACCCGATGCATGCATTGTGAATACATTACTGGAGTAAATAATAGTATGTATAGCGTAGTTGTTTTGCTGTAGGTATAGGATAAAAGCCGGATAGTTGCCCCACTTTTCGAAAAAGCTTTATTTAAAAAAAATATGAACTTGCTGAAAATTATTCAGTATATATCTCAAAACATAGGTCTTTTATCTTCCATAATAGGCTATTTTTGTATACATAATTAACAAGGGTTTTGAATAAATACTGTTTTATTACACCTCTCAGAAAAGGGATAGTTGCCTACTAGTGATGTAACGAATGTTGAATTTTTGACATTCGCGAATGCGAATGCGAATATTTGGCTTCAACATTCGCGAATGCGAATGCGAATGCGAATGTTGACTTTCAAATAAGAAACCCTTAACTGAAAATTTAAAAAACCCCCATGTGACGGATTTTTTAAATAACAAAAGAGCTGATAATTTTCAACCGGTTGAATCGATTTTCGAGAAACATAGCTAAGAACACTCTCGATCAGAATACCTTTCTAAAAAATAAACAAAATTAAAATCGGATCATCTGTTTTGGCGCTACGATGCCACAGACAGACACACAAATACACATTTTAAACTTCTAACACCCCTCTGTCTCGGGGGTTAATAAAGAGCGCGCAAAATGTAAGACTGATTTTACATTTCGTGTCGGCCGAACATAGCCGAACCCATACAGGTTGAAGGAACGAAGTTAGTCACATAAAGTTAATTCGAAGAGATTTGTTTTGATTTGAGGGTAGTTTAGTATTATTGCATTAATTAAATTTATTTGATATTCAAATTTTACTGAGTTAATATTTTAATTAGACTAACAAGAGTAATAGAGAAAGATTCTATTTATAATTTAGTTGCCTAGCTCAAGACAGTATTTTTTTTATTCAAATATAAGTAAATAAGTGCATTGTGTCCAAGTGAGCTATGTTACGATCAAGGCTGGTTTGCAGCCAAAGACTAACGCGTGGGCTGTGCTGTGATGGAGCCAAGGTGTGTAATTAACAATGCTCACGCATTTCATACGACATTTTACAACTTAATTGCGAGTAAAAAATATTTAGAATATTACAATCTTAATGTAATAAATCACAATTTTCATTTAAGACCTAGAGAATTGCAGGATGAGTGAAAAATAAAATAACATGGCGCGCCGTAAGTTTTTAGGGTTCCGTAGTCAAACTCGGAACCCATATAGTTTCGGCACGTCTGTCTGCAATCACAGTAATTTTATTCAGAGACTATTAGGGCAAAATACTGCAAACTAGCCAAAAACATATTTATGTATCGCTAAAAAACTGTTTTTAAATTTTGAAAGCTAAGTTATTCCATTGTCCTCCCGTATTTAAGAAAGAGGAGTGAAAAAAAGGTTTACATACCCCCTTGATTGAGGTATTATTCAGTAGGTATTTTAAAATTATTTGAAGGATTCTTTGAGAGTTTTTTTTAAATTATTTCCCGTTTACGAAATATTGAGCTTCATTGTCGCCTTTTTTACTTAAGTAGCAAGATTCATCCTTTGAATTAGAACCACATTATAAATGGTTTATTATAGGAAATAAATAGTTATTTACTATTCAAAATAAATAGAATTAATTAAAAAAAATCTAAAATTTGGATTGAGTTTCAAAGCACGCTCCATTTGCACCCAGTCTAATCACAACTTAATTATTTGAATTGGAAAAACCTTATAAGAATTTTTGTCACTTTTGCTGAAGATGTCTATGATTCCGGTTTAATAAATTTAGTAACAGAATTTCTGACTGTTTTATTTTTACGGTAACCAATTGTTTATTAATTTCGCAGAAATTAATAGGTTACGAGAGCCGCCGTATTCGATGTTTCGTATCAATAAAAAAACATCACTTTTATTTTATGAATTCCGTACTATCGAAAAGTGGCGGGATGTCTACGGAACCCTAGAGTATGCGTAGTCCAACATGCATTTGGCCTGTTATATTTATCTATGGGTCTGGCAAAGCCGGTAACAATTTTTATATTATTTATAATAAATCGAATGTTATATGTAATATGTTTAATTTGTGAAATAAATTTATTTAAATAATTAATGTATTTATTTATAATGTTTTAATAAACATTGTTTATTTAATGTTTTCAAATGTTTTCTATTTTTAAGATAACTCTTTACTAAGATAAAAAAAATGTAAATTCAATAGCACTAGTGCGTAATAAACTGCTACATGAACCTAAAAGCGGTGCAATAAGGGCCACCCTACGTGCAAGTTTGTTTAAAAAATATAGAATTCTTACTAGTTGTTAGCATTCCATATCCATCTATAGATAATTTTCGTTTTGTTTTTCAAAAACATTCGCCAAACATTCGCATAGATTCTTGCGAATGCGAATGCGAATGCGAATGTCAAAAAATATGCGAATATTCGCGAATGCGAATGCGAATGCGAATATTCGTAACATCACTATTGCCTACTATGGCGGATAGTAGCCTAGCGTGGAAAATGCTTCGCGGGATACTTGCCTCGTGCGGTGAATAGTAACCTCGGTATGATTTTTATTTTGGATTGAAATAAATTTATCTCAATTAAAGTAATCTTTATTAATTATTTAACAGTCTTCTAATTTACTTCTGTCAGGAGGAAAACCGGCGTCTCCGAGCTTCAATATATGAGCTACTAGTCTGTTTTCATTCTCGAAGGCAAGAACATGATATTTTCCTTGAGTTAGCAGTTGCTGGTAACTTTTTTCGTAGCGTCTTCTTAAGGTTCGAGAGGGTATTATGCATGTTCGAAAAAAATCATTGATATTTTTTTCTGTCTCAATTCTTCCAAGACAAGTGCTGAGCTATCTTCTGTCCAGTTGATGTTGCGTGGCACCACGCCTGGTTTTCGCTTATATTTGAGAGGCATTTTGCTTATCTGGAATAAATATATAAAACAGTTAAGTAGATATTTATTTTATTTACAACAAGTTAGAGTCACAGTAAATTGGAAAAAACAACAAAAAATAAAATCCGTCTTTGATTGTTAAAAAAATTTAGTCACTCTAGGGGCAACTATCCGCGAAAGTAAGTAGGGCGACTATCCTTTTTGATGCGGATACTTGCCCTTTTTATTTGCGAAGTAAATAAAAAATATTTAGCTATAAAACATAATAAACAATGTAATTTAAACTCGAATGCATGCAAAGAAACAAAAAGTTGAGTGAAACCACGATCAGTAATAAAAATATTCAATAGTAATTACTTACCAATATAAATATAACGCCCGTCAAAGTTTCGCCGCGGAAGGTTTTTGCTCACATGGACAAAACACTTGCACCTATTCTGATGGCTTAGACGGCACTGAGGCCTGCGGGGGGTCACTACTTATTGTAGTAAAGCGCAATCACAAGTTATGTTCCCAACATAGTGTATTTAAAACCGGGGCATGTATCCGTCCGAGGCAACTATCCGGCTTTTACCCTACTTAGTCACATAGGTACCTCTTATTTTTAGGCGTTTTAAATATTTTTGATAAAGAAAACTGATGGGCGATTTATTTATTTTTATTTATTTATAAACGAATAATACAGATTACAATGGAAACGAATTAATATACTTTGAAATAAAGTTACAAAGCATTAGCAAGACCTCATTGTGTCCAGCTCGGCCGCTGTGGAGGCTCTAGCGAATTTTTCGAATAGCTTACGTTTTGTTAGTTTCCACATGAAGCCTTGCAGTGCATCGACCCTATAACGATAAATTAACCATTGCGTGACTAATTTATGTTGATAATAAAGCACCTTATTAACGACCACATAAGAAAAAGTGTGGTTAAGATCAGTAGTTCTTTGAAATACTAGCTTTAGATTTTTTACTGGATCAAATATAAATACTATTTTTAACAAATCAAATAGTTTCAGTAGAAGTCTAGTTCTTACAACAATTCGTTCCACCATCGATTGACTGGTGAGTGGTGATGGAAAAATATTCCCAACGTTTATAAATGATCCTATGATTATTGTTTCTATTATTTGCATTAGCTCAGTTTAGATGCACTTTCACTAGCGGTGGTCATCATTTGAACAAAGCAAACTGCTACGCTTTTTATAATTTCATTACTCTTAACAATTTCATCGCCCCGACCGTGTGATCTGCGGCAATTTGTTAGTGCGTGCGGCTCTGTAGCGTGATAGGTTGGCTCATAGATTACTGCCCCATTGACCTGCAGGAAATTTCCGCCTGATAGCCTGAGAAAGCTAAATGAATCACCGTAGACAGGAAATGTCATAACACTAAATGTAATGAATAATTTAATTTAGGTTACGTATAGACTTGGGGATCTAGTACTTATGTCTCTTCGTCGTTTATCTTGCATGCAAGAGGTCTCTATCAGATGCAGATGAGAAATATCAGTAACGTGAATGATATTATCGATTTTCCTGGTTCTTACTAAAACCAAACACAGCGACTACAATCAAAGTCGCTGTGATTGGTAGATATAGCAACAGCTGGTTATAAATAAAATAACTCGGTGTCTTTATTCGCGTAGACGTAACTTAAACGCTCCTCGTCCATAGTTCACACATCACGCTCTACCGCGCCGCGCCTCAATAATCATTTAGTTTTTGCGCGCGCGCAGTTTTTGACGCCTCATCTTTGTCTAAAGAACTTGTAGAATGCGACGATATAGAATGCCGACAAAATATATTTAGCAGTTTCAAGAAACAGTTCACTGTTAATGATGACGCCATTTATGTATAATGTTCTGGACGCTAAAAGGACTTTACAGTTCACATACTTACACTTACTGTATAGAGAAATGCACAACAAATATTATATTTAATATTATCACAAATCAATCATTTTTGTTCATTCTTATTATATTAATGTAGGTAATCTATAAATTCAATAAACGCACCATTAGAATAAGGAAATGACCTTACCGACCACCTTGTCCTAGAAAGAGAAGTCGTTGAACTAATGAGCGAGCCGCTTCCGAACATTAACCGTGTTGACGTCCGCACCACAAAATATGTCCACTGTTTCATGTGTAGGTACAGACAGATATATTGGATGAATGAGGACTTACTTTACGTGACCCAGATTTTGACTAATGCAAGTCAGTACTTTTCATCCATTGTCGTTTGAAATATGTTTAGTCACTCTTATCAGGTAAAATATTACCATTGTTCCGTTTGAGCTAAATGTACCCACATGATAGGTACATAATTATAGACACTAAGGAATTGGTACACTACATTTAGTGACCCATATTATGCTATAGATACATGAATTCGATGTATCTACCTATTCTATGGTTCAACATACATATTATACTAGTGAATGTATATTTTTATATTTTTAAACTACTTACCGTTCACATAGCATTATGTAAATGTCATAATTGTACTTCTTGAAACAAGGCACTAACATTTTGTAACGAGTGTATGTTTTTGTGCAGCACACGTAGATGGAAGTAGACGTGGAGGTAACGCAGTATGTACTAGCTATAGCATATTAAATAAATATATATACAAATAAATAGATGCAGTGTCTGTATTTAATGTCAAAATAACAGCATTTTACTAAATGCATACTTATTATACTTTTATCTGTCCGTCTTAGAAATGGGTGTACCCATTTTGACGGGACTTTCACTGGCAGATAGCTGATGTAACTGAGGCTACTTTTATTTATCGAAGTATCACGCGGGCGGAGTCGTGGGCAACAGCTAGTTTTTCAAGGCACTGTTTTGAAGTTCTCATGATATTTTTTTGCAGCGATCCAGGATAGTCGGTGCTACTTGATGAACGGCGGCGCAGTCGAAAGTTTCTTTATCAGCGAGGACACACCTGTCGGCAGTATCATCGGTGAGTATCAGTAGTCCGTTATCATATTAATTTTATTTATTCATATGGCAAATAGCTTACTTCTATCTTCTTATGCCTGTGCATCCCGCTAGCGAAGACCGGCCTTCAGCATGTCGAAAAGTACAGGTAGTGATATAATTGATCACATGAAAACTATTTTTGACGTCGGCAGGTACATTGAGCGTGAACGGCGATCCTGACGAGGAGCTGGGCGACATAACGCTGCGGCTGCAGGAGCGCGGCGCGGCCGTGGGCGTGGCGCCGGGCACCAAGAACCTGACGCTGCTGCGCGCGCTCGACCGCGAGGAGAAGACCGGGCCCTCCAATGTGTACGTCAACGTCAGGTGCGACCGGCGCGGGACCACGGACCCGGTGAGTCTCGACCGGAGGTATCTACGAAATCGCATCACTCGCGGTTATAGTCACGTCGGCGTCGGCGCTAGCTCCACACGAGCGGAGGTAATTTTTCGAAGACTTCAGACCGATCGCAGTATAATTCTAGATTCAAGTCAACTCGAGGAATGTACTCCAGGTAGTATCCTCTCCGATCCGCTCTCTCGGAGGGTCGGCGAGGAATATCTAAGACAGAAGCAGAGTAGTATGGGAGGAATGTCGTTGCCCGCAGAGCTTCGTGATCCCGGTGTCGGTGCGGGTGTGGGACGTGAACGACAACGCGCCGGCGTGGGAGGGCTTGCCGTACCGCGCGCGGCTGTCGGAGCTGAGCGCGGCGGGCGCGCGCGTGCCGCTCGCCGCGCGCGCGCGCGACGCCGACCAGGCGGGCCCGCACGCCGCCGTGCACTACTCCGTCGTGCCGGGGCCCCACAGCGTGAGTGTCTCTCTGCACCCTGTCTCGCTCACTCGCTCACTCGTTACTAGGCTAGGTTTGCACCACGATATGCTAATAAGATAATACTTTGTCGAATTACCTATATGTAGTCCGAAAACCTTTCATGTCCACGTGCGAATTATTATCACAAATACGTTGTTTGCTTATATCTCGAATAGTTTGGACTGAACGATTTGAATTGATCGTCAGTCACAGGAGTCGTCAGGTCCTTTCTAAATATTGATTACTAGGTTCCGCTCTTATGCGTTGCTTGCTTATAATTTCACACTCACACCTTTCCTGATGTTTGTTTCACAGGAGTTCTTTAGCTTCCCGAACGAGTTAGATAGCACATTAGTAATAAAAAAGCCTCTAGACTACGAGTCCCTTCCCAACTTCAACGTAACGCTCCGAGCATCGGACGCAGGGTCGCCGCCCTTGCACAACGACACCGTGTTGATGGTCGAGGTGCTTGACGCTGACGATCAGAACCCCAAGTTCTCTAGGGAACATTACACCGCCATAGTGCCTGATGACGCCAAAGAGGTAAGACTTTACATAAGTATTAAATTTTGATAAATTTCTTATCCTTTGATTCGTTAGTTTTTCTTGACCCTAAAAACCTTTCATGGGACAAACAAACTGTTTTTTTCCCTTGCACAGATAGCTGTTCTGGCCTGCTCATGGAAAAGAAAGTTAATCTTTCTCTGACTAATGGGACAATGGAAAAAAATCTGAGTAACACGTAGGACCTCGTAGGACCACGTAGGATCTCGATAATCATGATGATAAATGATCTTCTCCCTCAGGGTACAATTCTGTCCATATCCCCGGAGGCAATCTCGGCGGTGGACCAGGACGCGGGTATCAACGCGCCGCTGCAGTACAGCGCGACGGGCGCCGGCGCTGCGCTGCTGCGCGTGGAGCCGGACTCGGGCCGCGTGGCAGCCACCGCGCGCCTGCTGGCCGAGCTCGCGCAGCCGCTCACCCTCGTCATCAAGGTACCGACTCGCTGCTGCGCGTGGAGCCGGACTCGGGCCGCGTGGCAGCCACCGCGCGCCTGCTGGCCGAGCTCGCGCAGCCGCTCACCCTCGTCATCAAGGTACCGACTCGCTGCTGCGCGTGGAGCCGGACTCGGGCCGCGTGGCAGCCACCGCGCGCCTGCTGGCCGAGCTCGCGCAGCCGCTCACCCTCGTCATCAAGGTACCGACTCGCTGCTGCGCGTGGAGCCGGACTCGGGCCGCGTGGCAGCCACCGCGCGCCTGCTGGCCGAGCTCGCGCAGCCGCTCACCCTCGTCATCAAGGTACCGACTCGCTGCTGCGCGTGGAGCCGGACTCGGGCCGCGTGGCAGCCACCGCGCGCCTGCTGGCCGAGCTCGCGCAGCCGCTCACCCTCGTCATCAAGGTACCGACTCGCTGCTGCGCGTGGAGCCGGACTCGGGCCGCGTGGCAGCCACCGCGCGCCTGCTGGCCGAGCTCGCGCAGCCGCTCACCCTCGTCATCAAGGTACCGACTCGCTGCTGCGCGTGGAGCCGGACTCGGGCCGCGTGGCAGCCACCGCGCGCCTGCTGGCCGAGCTCGCGCAGCCGCTCACCCTCGTCATCAAGGTACCGACTCGCTGCTGCGCGTGGAGCCGGACTCGGGCCGCGTGGCAGCCACCGCGCGCCTGCTGGCCGAGCTCGCGCAGCCGCTCACCCTCGTCATCAAGGTACCGACTCGCTGCTGCGCGTGGAGCCGGACTCGGGCCGCGTGGCAGCCACCGCGCGCCTGCTGGCCGAGCTCGCGCAGCCGCTCACCCTCGTCATCAAGGTACCGACTCGCTGCTGCGCGTGGAGCCGGACTCGGGCCGCGTGGCAGCCACCGCGCGCCTGCTGGCCGAGCTCGCGCAGCCGCTCACCCTCGTCATCAAGGTACCGACTCGCTGCTGCGCGTGGAGCCGGACTCGGGCCGCGTGGCAGCCACCGCGCGCCTGCTGGCCGAGCTCGCGCAGCCGCTCACCCTCGTCATCAAGGTACCGACTCGCTGCTGCGCGTGGAGCCGGACTCGGGCCGCGTGGCAGCCACCGCGCGCCTGCTGGCCGAGCTCGCGCAGCCGCTCACCCTCGTCATCAAGGTACCGACTCGCTGCTGCGCGTGGAGCCGGACTCGGGCCGCGTGGCAGCCACCGCGCGCCTGCTGGCCGAGCTCGCGCAGCCGCTCACCCTCGTCATCAAGGTACCGACTCGCTGCTGCGCGTGGAGCCGGACTCGGGCCGCGTGGCAGCCACCGCGCGCCTGCTGGCCGAGCTCGCGCAGCCGCTCACCCTCGTCATCAAGGTACCGACTCGCTGCTGCGCGTGGAGCCGGACTCGGGCCGCGTGGCAGCCACCGCGCGCCTGCTGGCCGAGCTCGCGCAGCCGCTCACCCTCGTCATCAAGGTACCGACTCGCTGCTGCGCGTGGAGCCGGACTCGGGCCGCGTGGCAGCCACCGCGCGCCTGCTGGCCGAGCTCGCGCAGCCGCTCACCCTCGTCATCAAGGTACCGACTCGCTGCTGCGCGTGGAGCCGGACTCGGGCCGCGTGGCAGCCACCGCGCGCCTGCTGGCCGAGCTCGCGCAGCCGCTCACCCTCGTCATCAAGGTACCGACTCGCTGCTGCGCGTGGAGCCGGACTCGGGCCGCGTGGCAGCCACCGCGCGCCTGCTGGCCGAGCTCGCGCAGCCGCTCACCCTCGTCATCAAGGTACCGACTCGCTGCTGCGCGTGGAGCCGGACTCGGGCCGCGTGGCAGCCACCGCGCGCCTGCTGGCCGAGCTCGCGCAGCCGCTCACCCTCGTCATCAAGGTACCGACTCGCTGCTGCGCGTGGAGCCGGACTCGGGCCGCGTGGCAGCCACCGCGCGCCTGCTGGCCGAGCTCGCGCAGCCGCTCACCCTCGTCATCAAGGTACCGACTCGCTGCTGCGCGTGGAGCCGGACTCGGGCCGCGTGGCAGCCACCGCGCGCCTGCTGGCCGAGCTCGCGCAGCCGCTCACCCTCGTCATCAAGGTACCGACTCGCTGCTGCGCGTGGAGCCGGACTCGGGCCGCGTGGCAGCCACCGCGCGCCTGCTGGCCGAGCTCGCGCAGCCGCTCACCCTCGTCATCAAGGTACCGACTCGCTGCTGCGCGTGGAGCCGGACTCGGGCCGCGTGGCAGCCACCGCGCGCCTGCTGGCCGAGCTCGCGCAGCCGCTCACCCTCGTCATCAAGGTACCGACTCGCTGCTGCGCGTGGAGCCGGACTCGGGCCGCGTGGCAGCCACCGCGCGCCTGCTGGCCGAGCTCGCGCAGCCGCTCACCCTCGTCATCAAGGTACCGACTCGCTGCTGCGCGTGGAGCCGGACTCGGGCCGCGTGGCAGCCACCGCGCGCCTGCTGGCCGAGCTCGCGCAGCCGCTCACCCTCGTCATCAAGGTACCGACTCGCTGCTCCGCGTGGAGCCGGACTCGGGCCGCGTGGCAGCCACCGCGCGCCTGCTGGCCGAGCTCGCGCAGCCGCTCACCCTCGTCATCAAGGTACCGACTCGCTGCTGCGCGTGGAGCCGGACTCGGGCCGCGTGGCAGCCACCGCGCGCCTGCTGGCCGAGCTCGCGCAGCCGCTCACCCTCGTCATCAAGGTACCGACTCGCTGCTGCGCGTGGAGCCGGACTCGGGCCGCGTGGCAGCCACCGCGCGCCTGCTGGCCGAGCTCGCGCAGCCGCTCACCCTCGTCATCAAGGTACCGACTCGCTGCTGCGCGTGGAGCCGGACTCGGGCCGCGTGGCAGCCACCGCGCGCCTGCTGGCCGAGCTCGCGCAGCCGCTCACCCTCGTCATCAAGGTACCGACTCGCTGCTGCGCGTGGAGCCGGACTCGGGCCGCGTGGCAGCCACCGCGCGCCTGCTGGCCGAGCTCGCGCAGCCGCTCACCCTCGTCATCAAGGTACCGACTCGCTGCTGCGCGTGGAGCCGGACTCGGGCCGCGTGGCAGCCACCGCGCGCCTGCTGGCCGAGCTCGCGCAGCCGCTCACCCTCGTCATCAAGGTACCGACTCGCTGCTGCGCGTGGAGCCGGACTCGGGCCGCGTGGCAGCCACCGCGCGCCTGCTGGCCGAGCTCGCGCAGCCGCTCACCCTCGTCATCAAGGTACCGACTCGCTGCTGCGCGTGGAGCCGGACTCGGGCCGCGTGGCAGCCACCGCGCGCCTGCTGGCCGAGCTCGCGCAGCCGCTCACCCTCGTCATCAAGGTACCGACTCGCTGCTGCGCGTGGAGCCGGACTCGGGCCGCGTGGCAGCCACCGCGCGCCTGCTGGCCGAGCTCGCGCAGCCGCTCACCCTCGTCATCAAGGTACCGACTCGCTGCTGCGCGTGGAGCCGGACTCGGGCCGCGTGGCAGCCACCGCGCGCCTGCTGGCCGAGCTCGCGCAGCCGCTCACCCTCGTCATCAAGGTACCGACTCGCTGCTGCGCGTGGAGCCGGACTCGGGCCGCGTGGCAGCCACCGCGCGCCTGCTGGCCGAGCTCGCGCAGCCGCTCACCCTCGTCATCAAGGTACCGACTCGCTGCTGCGCGTGGAGCCGGACTCGGGCCGCGTGGCAGCCACCGCGCGCCTGCTGGCCGAGCTCGCGCAGCCGCTCACCCTCGTCA
This sequence comes from Notodonta dromedarius, assembly GCA_905147325.1. NCBI lineage: Eukaryota > Metazoa > Arthropoda > Insecta > Lepidoptera > Notodontidae > Notodonta > Notodonta dromedarius. The sequence continues at coordinate 13,637,420 of LR990163.1, read as the reverse complement.
TCAAGGTACCGACTCGCTGCTGCGCGTGGAGCCGGACTCGGGCCGCGTGGCAGCCACCGCGCGCCTGCTGGCCGAGCTCGCGCAGCCGCTCACCCTCGTCATCAAGGTACCGACTCGCCGCCGCTCGTCCGCCGCGAGGCTTCGGATAACTGCAGGCGTTTCTATTCTAACCTGATTCGACTTTTCCTCCACACTTTCTGCCGATCGGTGCAGAGTATGCGCCGAATCAACGATGTTAGGTAGAAAGTATCGCCAAAACTCGTCGTCGGACAATCTCGTTCATTGCGCTCGCGATAACTGCATCTCAGTAACCGCCGGGCTCGACGACGTTTCCATTCAAAACGGGCGAAGCGTTAATTCGGATGTTAATTCGCAGGCGACACAAGTGGACAACGCGGACCGGTACGCGCTCGCCACGCTGACGGTGTCGCGCGGGACGGGCGGCGGGGGCGGCGGGGGCGGCGGGGGCGGCGGGGGCGGCGGGGGCGGGACGGGCGTGCGCTTCCGGCGGCGGCAGTACAGCGCCGCCGTGAGCGAGGCCGCGCCGCCCGGCGCCGTGCTGCTGGCGCTGCACACCGACCCGCCGCACCGGCCCGCTGCGCACGTGAGTATGCGGCGACGAAATATCGCAACATTCGCGACCCTTCTTATTGCCGTAGCGACCCTTCTTATTGGCGTCACGACGCTTTCATAGAGGCGTCACGACTCTTTTATAATGGCGTCGCGGCGCTGTTATAGTGGCGTCGCGATGCTTCTTATTGGCATCGCGACGCGTTTATATGGCGTCACGACGCTTGTTTATTTTACGCATTCAATAGGTGAAGAAAAAGAGAAATTTTGTACTGGTTACAGAACGAGCTGCAGTTTTACGTGTCGGACCGCGGGTTCCTGGACAAGTTCGCGATCAACGGCGCGGGCGAGGTGCTGCTGCGGCGGCCGCTCGACTACGAGGCCGAGCACTCCTACCACTACCAGGTCATGGTCACCGACGGACAAGCTGTGAGTATACCACGACCCCAATCATCGCTCTTCTTATCTTTCTTCATTCAGTATTTACAGTTCTACTTGTTTCTAACGAGACGATTTATCTAAGTTGCAGTCATAGCCACGAGCACTCGATAAATTTTGATTCTTAAAAATTCAACCCAATGAGAGGGCTTACACGTCCGTTTATTTGTGTTACTGTACGTTTCAATATTTGAATCTCCGTCGTGTCAACTTATTCCAGAATGACACGGCGTCGATAAACATCACAGTAATAGACGTGAACGAGTGGGAGCCGCGGTTCCGGCACCCGCAGTACGAGTTCCGGCTGGAGGGGGGGCGGGGGGGCGAGCTGCTGCCCGTGGGCCGCCTCGAGGTGTTCGACGGGGACGCCGCCGACACCGTCTCGCTCTCGCTGCGGGGGCCCGACGCCAGGTCGGTCTCCACGCTCTTTCGTTTCATTCGGAGCGTTTGGCGCGTCTGCCTCATTGCGGTTGGAGCATTTAAAGGGATCATATTTTATGTTGTCGAAAGAAGCAAGAAACTAGGGAGTACACTTGGAGCCTCGATGTCAACCGTCATCGACTGGGTTCGGAGCTAACGGCCGTATTTACTTTGCACTGGGAGACTTCATGTTCGTGGTCGTGAATACGGGCCTGAGGATAGTTATAGAATGGAATACCGATTACGATATATAGCTCCCGCTCAGCGCCCAGCGCAGCGGGTGGGAGTAATAAGAGATGTAACACGAGCGGTGTGTGGTCGGCAGCCTGCTGTACGTGAACGCGTCGGGCGAGCTGTGGGTGCGCGGCGTGGCGCTGCGTGCGCTGCCGGCGGCGGCGGCGGCGCCCGCGCTGCACGCCGTGGCCACGGCGGAGGACTCGGGCCAGCCGCCGCGCCAGGTGACGCATCATTCCGCCAATAATGACCGTCGACCATTTTAAAAACGTGAATCGATAACTTCGATTCGAGTTTCGACCGGTTGGACCCTACGACTGGAACAACTGAAGCCCCTGAGGGGGCGACAGGTTCCGACGGATGATTGGCGGGTGAAATGTGTAGTAGGAGCCAGCACGGTCCTGTTTGTATCCGCAGACGTCGGTGCCGGTGACGGTGCACGTGAGCCCGCGGCTGCTGCGCGGGGCGGGCGCGGGGGCGGGCGCGGGGGAGGGGGAGTGGGAGGGGGCGGCCGCCGTGCCGCTGTTCGGCGCGGCGCTGGCGGCGCTGGCGCTGCTCGTCTGCGCGCTGCTGCTTTATATTTACAGGGTGTAAGTTTATGTGTAGGACGTAATACTTCTTGTATACGACACCGGTTTTCAGACTTTAATTTTAAATAAATGTTCAATCTATTCACGTGTAAATTTATGCCCTCTAGTCGTCGTCGGTCGAAGCGATCCGCCGGAAATGTGAGTAAAGGCGGTGGCTACGTCACACATGAGAAGCCCCCGCCGACCGGCGCCGCCCCCCCCGGTGCCCCCGCCGCTCTCCGCGCGGTCCCCAGCTCCGGCTCGCTGCTGAGCGTGAGCGCCGGCGCCAGCACTATCCTGGCCAACTCCAGCAGCAGCCTCGACCTGCGCGCCGACACCCTGCCCGGCGCCGGACACCAACACACAGGTTAGTTTGATTACCTACTGCTTGTTAAGTTTTTTTACGTGACGATTTCCGTCACTTAATTCCTCCGGTCCACAGACTACCTTGTATATCTACGGTCCTTCAGCAAGCTGCGTTAAGGAAATTCGTTCCAAAAAATGTAGAGAAGTTGGAATACCCTTGCAATTGATCTTTGGTACCTTAAACTCAAACTCACTCAAACTCAAAATTGTTTTATTCACGTAAGCCAATCCAACAAAGCATTTATGAATAAGTAGTCAGAAACTACCACCGGTTCGGAATGCTGCCTCCACTGAGAAGATCCGGCAAGAAACTCAATGATTACTCTTTTCAATGAATTAAAGATGAATAATGATTAAAAAAATTACTTTAGGCATTCAAAATATTTTTAGAACCCTGGAATAATATTGAATAGATTGATATGGGATGTAGTTCGTCCGCATGATATCGGCGCCCCCGCAGGCGCGCCGGCGGGGCGGGCGCCGGGCGGGCGGGTGGCGCCGCTGCCGGGGGCGGGGGCGGCGGGGGCGGCGGGGGAGGGGGGCGCCGCGCTCATGAGCGACCACCTGGCGGGTCGCGCGGGGGGCGCGGGGGGGCGCTCGGGCGTGGCCTGGCCCGCCGCTACCATCCCCGCGCGCGTCAAGCAGCTCAGCTGGGACCCCGCGCCCGCGCCCGCGCCCCCGCGCCAGCACCAGCAGCAGCAGCAGCACCTGCACCACGACCACACCGAGGTACTGCACATCGTTCTACCTTACCTATTTTAGATTGAAAGTACTACTATCGTATCGTCCAGATCGTCCTACCGTCGCCTGGCCATCGCCTGGACTCGTGAAAATCATGGGTTTCCCTGAGTAGGAACCATCGACGATCCACCACCAATAGCTTTAAACTAGCAGGTACCTCATTTATGGTTTCAATGTAGTGTGTAGGAACTACAAAAGGGTGAGCTGGGTGTTTCTAATTGTAATGTTCCTGCTCGATCTGAGTTTCGTCCTATTTTCTATAAATTAAATTTTACGTACCCTCCTCCCGAATCGGGCGCGGATACAGAATTTCGTTAGTGGCGGTTTTTGTTACTTTAACTAATCTTTTTAAAAATCATTCAATAGATTAGAGCCTCGGTCAGGGGACGTTTGCACCATTCGCCCTCCCATCTGTATCCGCCGCCTGTCCCGGATGCTATTATAATTTTCGTGTTTCCGCCTACTAACACCGCGGCACAGAGTGCAAGATCCCAATGTGCCTACAGCAGAAGTATATTTGCAGGACAGCGGGCCGGCCGCGGCCGCCGACCTCACCGTGTACTTCTGACGCGCGCCGCGGGACCTCACGCTCCAAGTACACCGCCGCCCATAGCGCAGGACCGATCTAAACTTGCTTCACCTCCGGCAGCACCAGATGCGTCAATACCTGAAGACGGCTCTGGAACAGTACCAGCGGTGTTTATGGACATGTCTTATTCGGTGTCGACGTCGGTGACCGAACGTGTGTCTAAAATGTATCCTTCGTTGCCGAGTCTGCTGTCCTCGACAGATCTTTCATCATTAACCGAGGAACATTATCCGCTCCGAGCGCCGCCGATACCGCTAAAAACTCAGCCATCGAATGATACTTCATCTTTTGCTAATCCCGATGTGAACGTCGTCGGTATACCGATATACAATAATCCTGTAATTCACCCTTACTTTTTAGACAGTCGAGTAATTCCAAATAGACTGATTCCGCATACTCATCATCTCCCATCGGCTGCAGGTCCGCTCGTGTCGCTAGCTAATCCAGTTGCATCTCCAAATCGTTTCAATCGTGTGTTGTCGGCTACGGGTCACCACACATTACCATCGAGGTATCCTCCACCTATAGTGCCTATACGTTTATACGCACCGAGGGATCATAGATCCATGAGTCACTCTATGTCCATAGTGACTCCAGCGAACGGGCCGCCCGCGCCGGGGCAGGGCCCGCCACCCGCATACGCCACTATAGACCCTAGAAAACTGAGATCTGCGATTATTAAACGTAAAGGGTTGACGAATCCTCGGAGCTAACAGTTATTATGACCGGGACGGAAAAGATGCTTTGTTGAACGTTCAAACATGAACGAATTGATAATGTAGATAAGTGCCTAACTAGATCGGAGCCGGTGGTATTAGAAAGCTGGCCTTCCTCGTAATTAAATAGATTAATAAGCACCGACTAATATTAATATGAATAAAATACGTTTCAGCAATATGTAAAAGAGGTAAAAGTGTTTGACTAAGTCGTTTCTAAATTTCACTGTAGAATAGAACTGGTAGCAGAGAGTTTACCGTTGACCAAAAATATATAGTATAATATATCAAATACCTATATAAAAATGTAAGTGGTTGTATAAACCATGTTTATACTCCGATCAATGGAATTATGAACTAGATTATCTCTAAGTCCATGACTTAGTAATAAGTAGCTTTAGTTATACTCCATGCAGATGTTTTTGTAAATAATGATACCTTATATAATGTATATTATGACGATGAGACATCTATACCTACCTACATCTAGAATATAATTATTTGTGTAAGTACTTTCAAGTAATATTATTACGAGGTACTATTGAATGTGAAAAAAATACATACATAAACAAAAGAAGATCATGCATGTACAGTATGCATGATACAGTAGTTAGCTGATTTTTTTTAAAAATATTTATACTTATGCAACATATAACCTTTTCTACGTAAGTGAGTAACCTTACCCAAGTATTAATTTTGTTTTATCATCAACGATGTTTATAAAACCCTGTATAATTTTAAAAAAATAATAAGAACTGTTATTAAAATGATTTGTTAATATTTTGTATTATTTCGTCATTAAAGTAAGTATTATACTTATATCGATTAAAGTAGGTACCTACCTATAGGAAACTGCATAATATCTCGACGATATTTATTTTGAAGAAATTAGATGTCTGATGACACAGCATAATAAAATGACATAGGTATCACCAACGGCGCGACCTTGTAACGAAAGTTGTTCTGGCAATGCGCGCGCGCACGCAACTCGCGACATCCGGATCTGCTCGCCAATATTTCACAACACAGAGGAGATAACATACTATATACATACACTATTCATGTCATCATGATAACTGTTAAGTATTTCTATACTTAATGAAATTATTTTTAGATTAAATCTATGGACATGGCAAGTTTTCTACTTGTACCTACCTCCGATACCTTTATACTCCTGAATTTAATTTTAGTCATTGTTTCCAAGTTAGAGGAAAAACCAAGTCTTAAAGTTATATAAGAGTTAGATATGGTTAACTTCCTACAGTGGTTAATTTTATGTTAGACATAAGACCCTGGATTTATCGAGACTGACAGCAGACTGATCAGAATATAATTACCTTCTGATCAGTATAATGTATCCAGATCAACTATTCAAGAAAGAAATCATAATAAATGCTATGAGGACAACGCTACATCGACCCCCCACTCAGCCTCCTCCACACACGTGGGCTCATGACTCGTGAGCTCGGTCGGCCAGACACCTCAATTTCTCCGCAGTAGAGTCCGTCCACAGACGATCGTCAGCAGACATCTCTCCGAGCTCGCTCCGCGCGAACGTCAGTACCCCCTTGATAGCGTTGAGTAATGTAAATCTCGGTAAAAGTGCCATTAAGAAGAATATTTCGAGTGTGAACGCACGCTGCTGCTATAACAATTTTGGAGCCGAGGTATGTACAACTTTCCAATTCTGGTAATTTCTGCGAATTATGCATATGCGGAAGAAAGTTTTATTCAAACGGCTACCCACACTTTTTAAATATATATTTTGAAGCACAAAATGCCTTCCTTAAATTTTAACAATCTAGGTACATATACAAAAATATTATTGTACGAATTTATTTGGTACTAAATACATACACACACGTAGCTGCCTACATTTCTGCAAAAATAATTATATTTGTAATGTAGATTAATCTCATTCAGATTGTATGAGCCTGTGTTTTCAGTAATCTTCGTCAACCAAGTACCTTACCTAGATTCAAACTTTTTCAGTGGCTTTACAGGCTTTCGCCAACTACTCTAACATTCCTAGAATTTCAATAACATTGTTCCAATATGCTAAATACAACCAATAGTAAAGCAATAAAAGTAGGTGGGTAGGTAGGTACCTCTGTGGCACAGTTAATGTTAAGTTACGTTTATTTCATTGGGGCCCATTGGTCGGTTTACAATAACGCGTCTAATTAGTGTCTCTCTTCATCTTCCTAATCATGTGAGTAGTTTATCAACTGTATTTTTGTTATCAATAATAACAACTTTCACAACGATAATCACGCAACTTGGGAAGTCCCGGCAAAAGTTGTTCAACGCAATCCTTGTTTACCTGTAGAATGATCGCTGGCGCGTCCACTTTCACCGCGCGGGCGCACGCGCGCAGTTGCGCAAGCGCCTCGCCGTGAACCCGCGCCCGCGGCGTGACCCGTCACATAATATCGATAATAATGACAACTCTGAATGAGCAATGAATCATGTGTTTTGAAATAAGTCTTTAAATGTAGGCTGTACATGATGCGTACACCAGGATATGGGTGTGTCGACAGCATTCTATAGCCCATATATCCTCATATAGTTAGATAGTCTGATAGGTACCCACATAATTATGTAGGTATTGGCACTTCAAACTGTGTCACAGATTAGCATAACTGATACGTGTCGTAGGTACTGAGGTAGCTAGGCACTCATTGGAATTCAGAACAACTCGCTGTTTTTGACGATTTTACATATCACTCCATAACGGCCATTGTAACACATTGTGTACAGCCAACCTTCTTTCGACCGTCTACGTCTGTGTCTTGCTGGTCGTATTTCAAGCACGGCTCGAGAATGCCATGCCTCTGAAATCGCTCTACGAACACTAAGTCACAGGGCTCCTTCGAATCTCGCGTTTCAGATGTCACCACTCCTGTACGCGGCTGTAGTTCTGCTGCTGGCGAGCGTCAGCGGTACCGAGAATAGTACCTTATCAGCGGAGGACACCTGTGAGCTGCACGATGAAGCCGGGCCGTGGAGTGCCGCGCTCGAGGAGTGGGCGGTCTCTGCGCCCGCGCATGAAAGGCATGGTGAGTGCAGGGGTGCGGACGTGTTCAGAACACCAGTAGTCACTGGTCTCTATACACACCCGTCTTTTTTGTGTTGCTGCTAATAATCCAATTAGTGTAGTTGCGTGTGAAGTTTTCTGAATGTAATAAATGTAAGATGATAGACGTCGGTTGGAGGAGAATTGCTGTAGGCCTGAGACAGGCATGCAGTCCGCTCTAGGCTCAAAAAAGCTTCCATGGTCTTGATCCTATTCCACCATTCCATAGGTCGGATAATGGCCCTGCCCCCAACCCAAGGGTTCTACGTGTCCGATCGCATGGACGGGCCTCTGCAGCCACCGCCGCCCCCGCCTCATCACAACCAGCCTAACCGCCATCCCCCGCCCCCGCACCGCCCCCCACCTGCGTCCGGTGGCAGACCTTACGACGAGTGGCAGCACACACCGCCCGGCGCCAGTAAGATCGTCAACAGACCACCGAACCCGTACAAGGATAAGTTCAAGCCTAGCTATGTGAGTATCATCTTAGTATTTTACGCCCATGATGTGAAGTCTTACAGGGGGACAAAGATATATCATCAATCCTAAAATATTTTGTATTTTGTTCAATAGCCAGCACCGTCTCCCAACCAGCCCATCCCGGTGTACGGCCCCCCTCCCCCCAGCTACCAGAACTCTGTGGACCGCGTGGACGAGCCCCGGCCCACACCCCAGAAGCAGGTGACAGAGACCGACCTGTACCTGCTCGGCGCTATCGAGAAGCTGGTTTACCGCGTGGACTTCATGGAGAAGCGGCTGCGGAAGATGGAGGAGACTATGCACTATTTGGTCGCCGGAGTTGAGGCAAAGCCAGGTAGAGTATTTCCTGTTGTATATGCTCGAAAGTCTAGTGCCGACGTCAATATTATGTGAGTATCAAGTTGATGTTTGCGGAAGTGTTTCCGTTCCCCATCACAAAGCGGGACAAGTTCCACCACCGCGGGTGGAAGCTGGGAAAGTGTCCGGCATAAGCCGTTCGCCTTCCCTGGGGCGGGCGGGTAACCATAAAAGGAGTCAATAGGGTCGCATGTGTCAATAGTGTAATGGCAATGGTGGGAATCGAAATCGAACTCGGAATTCTTCTTGTGATGTTTATCCTTCATATCGTCTTTCTCTTACCTCTGACCTCCGATCTGACGCAGGTAGCCGGAGCTGGCACGAGCGAAGTCTTTGCATGTTTTATTTTAGTACGCTTTTTAGATGTCTCACTTATGCGTGTAAAATCCAACTTGAACTTAGAATCCGTTGTATTTATTCAGCTTTTAAAATCAATAAATCGTATTATGTCCCGCGCGCGCCCCCAGAGCCGTGCGAGACGAACTTCACGCGCGTGGGCGCCGGCTGCTACCACTTCTCGTCGGAAGCCGCGAACTGGAAGGGCGCGAGCTACGCCTGCCGCCGCCTGCGCGGGCACCTGCTGGAGATCGTCGACAGCGCCGCGCGGCGCCAGCTCGCCGCCGCCGTGTTCCAAGACGACAGACTCAAAGGTGAGGACAATCCTACGCCTGCTTCGGTGGAGCATCCCAAGACATCCTACTAATATTATAAATGCGAAAGTTTGTGAGTGTGGATGTTTGTTACTCCTTGACGCAATAAATACTGAACGGATATTGATGAAATTTGGAACACGGATAGTTTATAACCTGGATTAACACATAGAATACTTTACTTAGGTCTACGCGGACGAAGTCGCGGGCATAAACTAGTAATATTAATATTGTTAAGGAGAAGGGGTATTGTAAATTCCGTAAACGTGTAAAAAGGTTTATTTCCGGTCTCCACAAACTTGACAAATACACACTAGCGCACTAGTTCACTAAGACTAGTTACACACCGCGCCTAGGTCCTCACCCGGACGTTTTCAAAATCTCGGCAGAGGCCGGCGGCAGTTAAATTTGACGAAAGATAATTGATTCCGGAACGCGTGCAGGCGGCGAGTTCTGGACGGGCGGGCTGAACCCCGGGCTGCTGTGGATCTGGTCGCACTCGGCGCGGCCGGTGGCCGGCAACGCGACCGCCGGCCCCGACACGCAGCCCGCCGCCGCCGCCGCGGCCACGGTGGTGGGCGACGGCCGCTGCCTGGCGCTGCTGCCGGACGCCGCCAGCGCCGCGCTGCTCTACCGGGGGCAGGACTGCTCGCTCCGGCACAGGTATCCACCACACATGACCAACAGTACCACCCACCATCTTGCCACGAAAAGTTGCAGAGAGGCGAGCGAGCTAGAACGCAGCAATGTTCCCTTTGAAAGGTTATTTTCTAAAGTGTATGTGGTATCAAAACTAATTGCGAGTGATCTGTAGGTATATTTGCGAGAAGGAGGAGGACAAGACGAAGCTGAGCAACGAGATCGAGCGCGCGTCGCGGAGGCTGCGCGGCCGCGGGTGGGCTGACAGCGGGAGCGCGGACCAACACTGATATTGAACTCTAGGGCCGCAGCCCCTGTAGCTCTACTAAAGCCACTGTGAAGTTAACTAGCGGGCAACCCCCATTTAATAAGTATTATTTACTGGTTGGTACCACAGTTAGAAGTCTGTGATTGGTACCTACCTATATATAATTTAAGCCATTTCTTTTTGTATTACGATTGGTATGAAATTTCAAACAAATGAAAAACATAAATTGTGTTTTACTCTATCTTATATTCCTATAATATTTACAAAGTTATAAGAATCACAACAAATTAACTTATTTATTAATAAATATTAATTTATTTACTGACTGTTAAGGACATTGTAATGCAAAAATAAAGCCTGTCTTTCTAAAGTGGTTGTTTCATAAATCTCCGTAGGTATGTATTTTCCACGCAATACTGGCTCTTATTTTAAGTACTTATTAAGAGTACAATTGATTGCTGGATGTTACATGGATTGATTTGTTACAAATGTTTGTGCAAATTATTGATCCAACTGTTCCACATTAATAGACAAAGAGCTATTCATGTTGGTAAAATTTTAAAATTTTGAATCATTGTCTGCTACAAAAAACATGTAAGCAATCACATGTGAGAATAAAGGTTATTTATATGTATATAGGGTTGTTATTCCCAACTATGATAGGTAGCATTTCATCAGTTTTAGTTGATTTCTCGCAATTGCATAAGTTCTCAGGAAATGCGTTATTGTACTTGCAGTTGTGTTAATGATTATTAGTATAAAACGAACAATCCAATCAAATGCGTTACAAACGTAACGCGAGGTCCTTCGGTATTCAACTCACAATAAACTAGAGATCAATATTAAATGATCAAGTAGATACCTAAAGGTTTTCAAAACAAAGTCATCATTATAAAGCCATACTTTTATTTTACAATAAATTATTAAAATGTACATATTCTCTTTGCTGGAGTTAAACCTTATGTTTAAATATTTAGCTATAATGATGACTCCTTACAACATTCTGAGGATGCCGTACAGTCGCACTGACTCGTAACTTTTATGACCTCCTCACAAGAAGTCTCTGCTCCTCACACACTTTTAGGTTCCAAAAATTAAAACAAGAATGTGTATGATGGCTGTGTCATAGGGACGTGATATCATCATAGAATTGATCAAAGCACAGAAGACAAATGACCAGCAGATTTTTCGGGTCCCCAACTATATTTACATCCATGATTTTATTCCTTCTCTGTGACATGTAAGTGATTATGTACTGAACCGTACAAAAAATATAGATTTCTGAGAAATATTGTTGCTTGTATATTTTACTATATGTAACTACAAGTTCGGTGGACGACGTTAATCGTAATAGAATACATGTTCTACATCAATCAATATGTATATCACAGAGCGGCAGCAACATACCGAGTGGACCGAGCTCACGCTGGTCCTGCGGTCACTAGCGACTTTTTCTAATGACATTGTAATGTCTCGTATTGAAAGACTAAAATATGGCAAATAGAAAAAAAGAGTAGTCCACAACGCTCACGCGTTACCGTTATTAAAGGAGACGACATTCGGGTTGTGAGCGCTTAGCTCGAAGAAAATGTTCGCAGACGAACAGACAACATCAAAGTATTTAATGTGGCAGACATATTTAAAATTACAATCTTCTAAAGTAATCGTACCGCTACAGGAGCGGGATGGAACGCTAACACTATTACGTTAAGGTAACGGTACGTAAAAATATTCTGCTCGAGTCTCGCTCTTATTATTTCTCCAAACAACCCGAGAGAGTAATGGAAGTAAACAGTAAGCGTTTACCTACCATGAATATTAATTACTTTGACGTCGTTTACACGTTTTGCAGCCGTATCGATATAAAATCGTTACATTTAGTTCCGTAAAATTGAACTAGTTTTAAGGAAATTTCGTAATTTTAGCTGATAACCTAGCTCCGGACTGGCTCCGTGAAGCCCCGCTGACGACATGCGCGGCGCGTTAGTCAGGCGCTCGCGGGCCGCGGCGGCGCCGGGCGCAGCGGGCTGGACATTACACAGATGCGAAAACAATTTCCTTACAAGCTTCTTCAGTACACAACGTATTTTTTTATAGTGCTTCACCAAACATTTTCACCGACATTCACGCACTCTCCCATCGGGGCCGGGGCGGCTCGTCCGTCGGTGGAGGGAGGGGGCGGCTAGTTGAAGTGGAACTTGAACTGGAAGGGGCTGCCGTGCTGGAAGTGGTGGAAGGGGCTGTGGAAGGGGCCGCCCCCCCCCTGCGCGCGCTGCGACTCGGGGTCCAGCGGGTCGGAGCCCGCGTCGAACTGCGCGCGCTTGTCCGGGTCCGTCAGCACCTGCCGGGGCCGGATAATGCACTGCTGTACTGTGACAGACTATCACTATTATCGCAAGAATCACCTCGCATCGTGATTATCACTGTATATTGGAAGTTTGTCATGGCCAATTCATATTCCTGGTATTTTATAAGTTGAAAGAGGATTAAAATACTACATAATACTAACATGGAAAGGATACTGCCCCCTGCTTCGCATCGAAAGTCAGGAGTAAATTGATACGGGGTGCAAGAAGACGAATAAAACAAATTCCCTAGCGATTTTAGTTAAGTAGTGCGAGCGGGGTACCTCCTTGGCAGCGGCGATGTCTATGAACTTCTTCTCCGCGATCTTCTTCTCGTCGCCGTGGTAGCTGTCCGGGTGCCACTTCTGCGCGGCCTTGCGGTACGCCTTCACTATCTCCTGCTTGGTCGCCGACCTGCTCCATACACAGACACGATCATATACAAATACTGCTAAAATGATGGCATAGTTGGTTAAATCATTGTTGAAATACAATTACAACCGTACACGTGTAAGACCAAATGTTGGAAATATTCCAGACAGTTGAATCGATTTTATTACAATAATAATGAGATAAATCGTTAGATTTAAACACCAGCTGAATGGTCACAAAATAAAAAAGTTTGTACTATACAAGGTGAAACATAATGGGTATACAAATTTTTCAAAACTTAACTTTGTAATTCTAAAACCATCAGCTTTGGAGGGAACTTGAAAAACAAAAGGTGTTATAGGAATACAGCTGTTGACCGAATTCACAAGTTTACAAAACCTTTAGTACTTCAACGGTCCCACAAAGCCGATAGTTTGAGATTTACAAAGTTGCAAAAAAAATAGTATACCCTTTTTGTTTCACCTAGTAGATATTGTATGGGCTGGGGTAGCCCTAGATACATCCAGAAGAGCGTAAATTAAGAAATGTTATTATTAAAATTGACCCTGCAAGTGCCCGAAGTGTAAACGGTCGTGGAATAAGAATCATAACAATAGTAAGTGACCCGGCGCCCCACCTCTTGACGCCCAGTATCTTGTAGTAGTCCCGCTGCTCGGACTGCTTCTGCAGCTTCTGCGCGCGCCCGAGCCCGTCCTTGGCGCGCTGCAGGCCCTCCTCCAGCTCCAGCGCCTCCTTGTACGAGCGGATGGCTGTTCACAACAACGGGACGTCAACAACGCGTTCAACTTAGAGGAATCGTGCTGTCTACCGGATACAAAAATATGTAATTATATTAAATAGACTATTGTACTGAAAGCGTATGTTTTAGTTTGAGTAACGATTTCGCTATCGATCCCAAATTTAATTCAAGACTTCAAATGCAAGACTACGAGCATTACATTATGCGATCTGGGAGAGTATTATGAAATATAGAAGAGAAGTTCGAGCGGAAGTCACTGCCGGCTCCGGGAAGAAACTTCTCTATAGTTGAACCGGCAAGGCTGGTGGGATTCGGCGCCTCGATCGACCGTTTATTGTTTGGTAAAATGGAGCAAGTGGAGCGCGCTCCCGGCCGCACTGACCGTCGTCGAACATGTCGAGGCCGAGCAGCGCGTCGGCGCGGTCGCACAGCACGCGCGCGTCGCGCCGCAGCAGCAGCGCCGCGCCGCACGCGGACACCGCCTCCGCGTGCTGCGAGTCCTGCGGAACAACACCACGAGTGTATCTCCTCTCTCTAATGTCGAGCTGTTGCATTCGCAGAGGTCCCTGCCCCGGGTGAGGCCGGGACGGTCTATTCTAAAAATGTCAGTTGACTATAGCACAATATGGAGAGCTAGTGACCTGCGCGGCGCAGCTGCAGAGCCAGCGCTTGGCCTCGAACACGACGAGCGTGACGTCATCCTCGGCGCGCAGCACCTGGTTGGCGCTGTGCAGGCAGCCGGGGAAGTCCCGCGCCTGGCTCAGCTGCTCGCACTCCAGCAGCAGCTTGTCCACCTTGCGCACCTTCTTGTAGAACGGGAAGCACTTCTTGTGCTCCGGGTCCAATTTCAAACATTCCCGGATTTCCTGGAAAACAAAGCATCCAACTGCATTACTGATTTATCTCGTCAGATCTCCCGGGAGGCAAAACATTATGGAATTAGTAAATGTAACACTCTCTTTGCGTCTGTTCTGGCCGAGACTCCAGATATATGGACGCCCGGAATATAGTAGAGAGTGTTCCAGTAGCATTAGTGTCACTTTTTACGTGGTGATATCCTACCGCCTACGGTCCTCCTTAGTCGGAGCTAATTTAGATATTTATTAGAAATGATGACTTTATGGCATGCTACTGAAACAACCGCTACATACAACGCAAAGGAAGACAGTATGCATAAATCCAGCATAACAAGAGACCTCTTATTTTAATAATGCACGATTCACTGCGTGGGGCCTTAGTAAATGCCAAAGACGATGTTGCATTCAGATTCTGGTATACATACTTATACACTTTATTATTGGCATTCTAGAATTCTGATAAGTAACACACACAATAATAAATTATAACTTTAGTATCAAATATTATCGTGTAATTACGAACAAATGAGTGATATCTGCAAATTAAGTACTTTTGTTTCCGCGACAGAAGTTATACTGTTATTCGCCGACGATCCCATAACATGAAAAGGCATAATATAACAAAGAAGTGGTGTCGGTACTAACCTTGAGCGCGTCACTGACGTGCCCCAGTTGGTACAACAGGGTCGCGAGTCTGTAATATCCATCTGTCGAGTCCTGCTGGAGCCTGTTCACAGATCTGATGTCTGACACCGCCGAGAACAGATCATTCTACAACAAATACAATATCAATTAGGCACTTTCTTGGTTCTTTTTGTCAAGGTTATAAGGTATGTACCTACATACCTACATACACAGATTACATATACAGATTACAAAACCTGTACCTTCATAAAAATACTTTCATGCCTGTAATTATTGCAAATGAAAATGCGCTTTTTATTACAATCGGCATTTTAAAAGTTCCAAAAGAAATGTGTTTTTCCAGGGTTCGCCGATATATAGTAATAGTTCAAACCTATATATGGAGGCTTGTAATAAGCAATTTTTGTTAATTTAGTGTAAGTTAAACATAGTTTTTTTTTTATTTGTCTGTAAGCCTTCTACAACAGTAATAAAATAAATAAAAAATAAAAATAAATATATCAGCGGATATATATCACGATATATATCAATTGATTTTTATCTTGATATATATCAATTGATTTTTTCCTGTCTTCTGAACTAAAAATTTTGGAGATTAATGTTTACCCTGGCAACACGTAGCGAAAAACTACAATTCAGAATAATTTTGATTGTTTCCCAAAATGGCAACCTCATGTAAAGTTGGGGAAATCCCCTTTAACTTACCAGTACAGCTAACTTTTTATTGAAATTCTAACCTTAACTTCATATCACATAAGGTATATTTTACAAGGAATAAAAAAAATGTGGATTCCCTGGTGCTCCTAGCGTTAATAATTTTCTAGGGAAGCCAAATCTCACAGACAAATGAAGATTATTATAATAATAGGTACTTGTTTTTTTAAGTGTTCATTAAAAAATATTTCTCAAATAAACACTAATTCTTTTGTATTTAAGATTTTTTAAATTATAAATGTGGTAATTTGACACTTATATTATTTTACAAATTCTTTTCACATTTTTAAGTGTTTAATTCCCTTACAGAATGAAATTAGCTTCTTTTTCTTAGCCTGGATATATATCCGATATATATCGGATATATATGAAAAAATCGGATTTTTGATATTTATTATAAAAATCGGATTTTTTCGAACCCTGGTTTTTTCATTACCCATACTCGGAAAGTAGGTCTAAAGTTGCCTGAGGAGCGGGTTGAAAGTAATACTTTTCAGCCCTAGGGAGAATTGCTTTCAACTGACAGATGTCAAATTATTAAAAATAAACTAGTTCTGTTTTCACATTTCTATTGAACCAGGCCGGCCAACGGAAAAACAACAAAATAGGCGGCAATCCTATCTTCATATTTTTTCCAGTTGTAGAGTGTTCATACTACTTTGTATTATTTCTTTAACGAATTCCTGTTTTTATTTTTACTTTCCTTGTATTCGTAATGAAAAGCACAGTGTTTCCTCGGGTGAAAGACTTATTTTGTACGTCGAACTATTGGCGCGTCTCGCGACTAAATAAGTTACCTTCACCCCTTGGGTAACAATGTACTATAAATCAACACTAGTAAGTACGTATGGTTGAATAGGCACAGGTGGTGTCTGTTGCGACGATGTGTGGAGGTGGTGCCGACACTCACCAGCGCGGACCAGGGCGACACTCACCAGCGCGATGTAGCACTCGGCGCGGAGCTGGCGCAGCTGCGCGGACCAGGGCGACACTCACCAGCGCGATGTAGCACTCGGCGCGGAGCTGGCGCAGCTGCGCGGACCAGGGCGACACTCACCAGCGCGATGTAGCACTCGGCGCGGAGCTGGCGCAGCTGCGCGGACCAGGGCGACACTCACCAGCGCGATGTAGCACTCGGCGCGGAGCTGGCGCAGCTGCGCGGACCAGGGCGACACTCACCAGCGCGATGTAGCACTCGGCGCGGAGCTGGCGCAGCTGCGCGGACCAGGGCGACACTCACCAGCGCGATGTAGCACTCGGCGCGGAGCTGGCGCAGCTGCGCGGACCAGGGCGACACTCACCAGCGCGATGTAGCACTCGGCGCGGAGCTGGCGCAGCTGCGCGGACCAGGGCGACACTCACCAGCGCGATGTAGCACTCGGCGCGGAGCTGGCGCAGCTGCGCGGACCAGGGCGACACTCACCAGCGCGATGTAGCACTCGGCGCGGAGCTGGCGCAGCTGCGCGGACCAGGGCGACACTCACCAGCGCGATGTAGCACTCGGCGCGGAGCTGGCGCAGCTGCGCGGACCAGGGCGACACTCACCAGCGCGATGTAGCACTCGGCGCGGAGCTGGCGCAGCTGCGCGGACCAGGGCGACACTCACCAGCGCGATGTAGCACTCGGCGCGGAGCTGGCGCAGCTGCGCGGACCAGGGCGACACTCACCAGCGCGATGTAGCACTCGGCGCGGAGCTGGCGCAGCTGCGCGGACCAGGGCGACACTCACCAGCGCGATGTAGCACTCGGCGCGGAGCTGGCGCAGCTGCGCGGACCAGGGCGACACTCACCAGCGCGATGTAGCACTCGGCGCGGAGCTGGCGCAGCTGCGCGGACCAGGGCGACACTCACCAGCGCGATGTAGCACTCGGCGCGGAGCTGGCGCAGCTGCGCGGACCAGGGCGACACTCACCAGCGCGATGTAGCACTCGGCGCGGAGCTGGCGCAGCTGCGCGGACCAGGGCGACACCTCCAGCAGGCGGGTGGCGAGCTCGGCGGCGGCGCCGTGGTCCCCGCCGCGGTAGTACGCCTCCACCAGCCGCAGGTCGTCTATGTACTCGTCTATCCTGTGGTAATTGTTTATAGCTTCTTCGTTGTACGGATCTGCATATGTCTGGAATAAAGTTCCATAGGTCGCATATGGATTTAACCTGTTCTTTGTATTCGATTTGAATTTAATTGATTAAATGTGTATCATGCCGCCACACACACACATTCACCCACCCAAAACAGCCCAACGGCCGGCGGTAGATTCGTCATCGTTTTAATCAATACTAATACAGAAATAAAGGTTATTTAGATTGTGTGAGATTGCAGCTGGTGACCATGATTTTTGATCTAAACAATAATTGTAGTAATTTCGCCTTAAAACTGCAATAATGTGTCCACAAATGTATCTATCTTATCAGTAAAACATAAAAAGTAAAAACATTTTCATGTCTGACGCGGCCGATGACGCCCTCTGCGATAACGCGCGCTTTGTCCAATTGAACAAAACTCATGTGAAATATTGAACTAATCAAGTGTTCATGGTTGTTAGACTACTATTATATGTTATAGGCGTATAACTGATTTTATATTAATATGTTAAGCCAACTTTGCCTTGGAGAAAACGAATTAATTACAATTGTTAAAATTACAAACAACAATCTATATATTATGAGGTTTATTTAAATTTGCATCAATGCATCAATTATAATCATGCACATAATTTGGTTCATCATTGACAAAGTGATTTTAGAGCATAATTTAGTTGAATCATGAATGCTCAAAATAAAATTGGTTATTCAGGTTTATTTACTCTTTTATGACACATTTTCGTAAGATTTAAGGTTCAATAAATTGAAATGCTGATGTAAAAAAGTAAGTTTATATAAAACTTACAACACTACATTAATAGAGCAATAAAACAATATTGGTCCCCCCCCCCCTGCCTCCCTGCACTTGCATGTAATGTAATGTAATATTATAATAACTTGCAACAATATCGTCCGATTTTAATTCACTGTTACATGCCACGAATTGTTTCCAATAAAACATGAAACACTTTGTAAAATTAACTTTTTGTCGTAAAGTCGGCGAGCCGCGAGTTTATTGTGAGAAATCAATGACAAGGTCGATAAAAAAAGTTGGTGATAAAAACTGCTCACTGATAACACTGAATTAGGAATATTATGCATTACTTTTTGCCTGTAATTTGCCTGCACAGTGTAAGTAAAGGCCATCAACATCAGTAGTGTAATGATCCTAAACTGATGTTTTATTATTGTTTTGGCAGTGAGAGGAGGCACATGCCCTAAGGAAGGATAATGATTGTATTGACATGAGTGTACCTATCATGTTAGTTATTTTATTAAAATGATACTTAAGTTCTTAGCTTTTCCCAATAGGAATTAGGAACTGACTGTCACAAAGGCAATTTGTACCTCCACTGCTGCCAACAGCCTATAATTTACTACTCACCACTTGTAAATAGTCCTCCTTGGCATCAACATATTGTGCTAGCTTGAGATAGACATTGGCTCGCTGCAACCGTGCCGATGTGAAGTCAGCCTTTATTTCTAACACCTGCACAATACAAACAGTAAATAAAAGTCACCTGACAAACACATAAATCAAAAGGTGCCAAGCTGAGCTTGCATTATGGGTACTGCACATTGGAGTGAGCCAAGTAACAATAAGGCTCGAATAAACAGCGACAATTGATTATAATGAATTATGAGTCCATTATCAAACTCATTGTTTTCTCGGCAAACACTATTTGCTTTAAATATGCACTGTATAAGGCACCATTACAAGTACTGAATGAAAAAAAACTTTTATCATAATTATGTACTTTATAATTTTGTATGGGGTTGACAAAATCTCATAATAGGTATGTGGGTATACAACAAGGTAAACATAAGATGTTATAATTCTTACCTTACTGAAGTCTTGCAGGGCAAACTTAGCTTTGCCAAGTGCATAGTACACTGTACCACGCTTGAAATATGTGAGGTAGTTGCTGGGGTCACCCTCTGTGTACACACAAAATATTATTTATGACTGCTGATGCTACTGTAGGTGTATAATTACCATTGAAAAAAAAATAACATGAGTAGTTTCATCTTAAATTTAAGGAACAAGAATTGTGTACTGTGTTGGAATTGAGAGCTGATTTGAATATATTATCAATAAAACACCTATCACAGCCAGATTTGCCACTGAGAAGAATAGCTAAATTAAATTAATTATTCTACAGCTCTATCAGCCCCAATAAGGGTTTTTGTAGAGTGTAACATTCCCTAGCAAAGTTATAAATGGGCAGCAGCTGATGGTCTACATTAATTACGTGTTAGTGGCTTTGACACTGCTAGAGCACGAGACCTACTTACAGAGTAGGAGGCACTCACCCACAGCCGCATGATAGTGTGTCAGCGCGTCGGAGAGCTGCCCCCGCGCCAGGAAGTCGCGCCCCAGCTCCAAGTGCTTGTTCACCTCCGACTGCGATGCGCACTCTGAAACTACACCCTCACATCAGAACACCATCCGCCACACGACAACAACAATACCCTCGATAGCGAAGGTTGAATGCACAAAAATATACACACATTCTAACAATACTTCTAGCACTAATAAAACAAGGCATGGTGTGACTTTGTTCCAGTTAATATTCGCTAAGCAGTCCATTATTACACTATATTAATCACAGCAGTCTTGAATGATAAATTCAGTGCGATTGAATTTCAGTACAAAATAATTATTTGACGGAGCCACAATCCATAGCTCGGTCTTCTCTTTTCGTGGTTTGTTCTGATTGGTCCAAATCAGACAATGAGGTTAGATAACTAACTGACAGATTGCGAATATAGTTGCCATATTAAAAAATAAACTGCTTTCATGTTTATTCATAGATTTTTCATTTCATTGATTGATTCATAATAAAATATATAAAAGGCAGGCAGTAGCCAGCCATGCAGTACCCAGTGTATTCATATTTTTCAAAACCAATTTGTTACATAAAATATCTCAGGTTTTCGAAAGGTTACATTATGGCAGTTTTCATTGTTACTGAACGAAACAACTAAAGGCCTTCTAATAAAAAATCTACCAATATGGTAAGAAAAAAATAAAAAAGCACTTCCGTCTAGGGACGACCGAAAGAAGCGAAGCTTTATAGTATAAAGTGTAGGGCGCCGCAAAAAACACTAAACTTGTAGTCTAGGTCTTTGATTAGGTAATAGGTAGAGCTGATAGTACGTCCAAAACACTTAGCTACGGTATGTCTCTCACTTCAAATCACTTTTATATTATAATACTAGCTGAACCCGCGACTTCGTCCGCGTGGAATTTAACTTAACAAAAAAGCCCGCTCCCGCGTTCTGAGCTTGCGCGACAACACCCATTTTTTTATTTTGTTTTTCTAATTTAAAAGTAACCTAAGTTACTACTTATAACAACAGCTATCTGCCAGTGAAAGTCTCGTCAAAATCGGTCCAGCCGTTTCGGAGATTACCCGGAAAAAACACACAGACAGACAGACAAACAGACAGACAGACAGACAGACAGACAGACAGACAGACAGATAGACAGACAGACAGACAAAAAAAATTTAAATCGCGTTTTTGGTTTAGGTGTCGTATGTACTTTCGTATGCATTTAGTGAAAAGGTGTTTTTTTGATATTACAAACAGACACTCCAATTTTATTTATTAATTTTGTTATTAATTTGTCACATTTTTAATACTCATGAGTGGAGAGTAATATAGGCCCATATTAATAAATCAACCTCAAGTCTGAGACCGACCTTGGAAATGTCATTCCAGTACAAAATGACACGTCAAAGGCGTACTCAAGATCACTCTCGGACTTGAAATCAATTTATTAGTATCGGCCTTAACGGCCTTTTCTTTCCGAAGTGATCACATCACATGAAACACTAATCTATTTTCAACAGAGCAGGGTAATTTTTCTATGGTATATTGACGTAGTATTTGGTAGAAATTTTATGGGAAGCTATAGCAGCACTACTTCTCGTTCTATCTCTTTCTTTCTTTCATTTCCGAAGGAAAATAACAAACGGTTGGTGTGACAAAATTTATAACATTTTTTCTATAATTTAGAATAATATCGCAAAATCAATGTAAATACAATAATCACCATCATGTTTTATTACCCCAGTGTATGTAGAAATGTTGGATTAATGGTATTCATTGAGATAAATCGCGATTAGTGTTGGATGTCAACATAACCTCTCGGTGGTGAAGTGTCTTTAGATAAAATTATAATTTTGAACGGTGTTTTAGGAATGGCAGACGCCGCGCCATCGACTGCGCCCAAGGCGAAAGCGCCTAAGACCAAGGCTCCCAAAGAGAAGGCCGCTAAGGCCGCCCCCGCTGCGCCCGCGGAGCCCGCGAAGGTGGTGCGCAAGGTGTCGTCGAAGGCCCGCCACGGGAGGCTGTACGCCAAGGCAGTGTTCACAGGATACAAGCGCGGTCTGCGCAACCAGCACGAGAACACAGCTCTGTTGAAGGTGAGTTAGGTTATGTTTTACGAGTTTATATACCTGGTTGTTTATAGATCAGTTTAGTGGATGGTCATTGTAGTAGAATTAGATATCGCAGTCAATAGGATCATGTCTTTTGTATCTATGATTCAATTTAAAGTTATTAAGTTGGAGTTTTAAGACTAATCAAGTTACTATGTAAAATCTATATTATGGGTAATTTATATTATAGTAATTTTACATTGAAATTGTTGTGGTAGCAAATAGCAATGAATAATAATTGATAAACAACTAATCTAGAAATAAATTTGAAAATATTAGAAATATGACTGTCTTGTGGCACACCTTTGAATATATAATGTGCACACCATAATGTTCACGAGAGGAATGACAATCAATTTAGGCTCATTAACTAACAATTAGGTCCTACATTGCACTGAAATGCACACATATTGATAGAAATACCAAATTCTGCACAAAGGCTACTAATAAAGGATGTATGAAGGGTTCCACACATGGCCCTCTCGTGTGGAGTGGAACCTACAACTGGATCCACTTTGAGTAGAATTGGGTCACTTACATAGACAAGAATTGTTTGTGAATTAGGCTAATAGTTTATCAAGTTTGTTTATGTACCTACTTTAATTACTAACAGACCTTGTACCGTTTTCAAATAATAATCACTCAATATTTTAATGAGACTGGTCCCGCCACACTCTCACCACATTACTCCTGTAAACCAGGATCGACAATGGTGACCAATAATGATGTAGGTTTGACCCTCGATGAGTCCCAGGGAAAAGTTAAATTGTCTTGGAACCCACACAAATTTAATCAACAGAAATAATAAGAGGAGTTGGAAGAAAAATTTACACTTCCCTTTGGTGCAAAAAATTGCTGGTATGGGCTGATTGCCATAAAAGCAAAACTGTTACAGCTGAATGAAGACCAGTTGTAATGCACCACGGATTGTAATTAGACTAATTGGACCTAAACTCGTGAGCTCATTATACTTGATTCGAATAATAGGTATGGCAAAAGTGCTTGAAGACATGGAAATTATCCCCGGTTTCCACAAGGTCTGTGTAGTAATCACTGAATAAGTATTATTTAAGTACCTAGGTATAAGGTGTCAGATTAAATTGTCCTAGATTGCCCATGTTCAATGAAATTAACAAAATAATATTCCAAACATGATGTTTAGACATTTGAAACCTGAACCACTGTGTTGTCACAATACCAACTGATGCCATCCATACACAAGCTGTAAATAATGCAAACATGGCCCTTAATAACCGATCACCCGTCCTATTCCAGGTGGAAGGTGCCCGAAGCCGGGAAGACGCGATATTCTACGCGGGTAAGAAGTGCGTGTTTGTATACCGCGCCAAGAAGAGGACGCCGATCGCGGGCGGGCCGCGCGGCAAGAAGACCAAGCTGCGCGCCATCTGGGGCAAGGTGACGCGCCCGCACGGGAACTCCGGCGGCGTGCGCGCGCGCTTCAAGTCCAACTTGCCCGCGCAGGCCATGGGACACAGGATTCGCGTGGTATGTACACTATTTTTTTCTATAAAATTCTAATAAAATCACTTCAGAAGATGCAAATTATAAATAGTTAATACCAATTGTTGCGGTTTTTGTATAAAACATACCAGGTATGCAAGAAACAAAAGATAGGTTAAGATTGGTAAGTTGTGCGAGAGCAGATGGGTACAATTAATTAATTTATTGTCTGTCTGACTTACCAAAACATTAAGCACATATTAATAAATCAATCTCAAGACTGAGAGCGATCTTGGAAATTAAGTCAATCCAGTACAAAATGACATGTCAAAAGCATACTTAAGATCGCCCTCAGACTTGAGATTGATTTATTAATGTGGACCTAAGTATTAAGAGAGACTGTTCTCCTATTCACATGCATTATGTGGTTAACAGGCCGCACTTGGTTAAGATGGGTGGAAAACTTTGTCAGCTATACTGCCAAGTCTTAAATAAATGTGGACCTGAATGGGTTGCCTTTAAAATGTACTGTTGACAGTAATACCGTCCATAGGTAAATTATAAAAGTGCCCAATAAATTGAAATGGAAGTATGTTGGGTGAACTTAGAAAAAGATTCAGTATTATTTAGTTTATGGCCTGCTGTTTATAGATTGATTTACTATTTTGTTGCTCCTGATAGAATTTAAATGATGCTTATGACATTTGAAACCTGAACTAAATGTGGACAAACTATTTACTGATAACACGCACCTATTTCTCAAGCTACAAGTTATAGTGAGTGTTTCATTAACACTGTGAAATGTTTGTTTCAGATGTTGTATCCCTCCAGGATCTAAGGACTCTCCTGTTAAGTAATCTAAGCGTAAAATAAAAACCCAAAAAAATTGCAAGTTCGTTTTATTACGAAGTCTTTGAACAATTGATATGATGAATAAACCCCTCATTATGTGAACATGTCATGTTTGTTGACCAAAATTGATTGTATCACAATGTGTATACATTTTGGCTTGGACATCATTGAAACACCAGGAAAAAATAACAAATAAAATCAACTCATCAACAAAATAAAATAAAAAATCGCCAGACTGACGCACCAACTGTATGGTCCCAAACTAATCAATGCTTATTACACCAGCTTACACCAGGACAAATTATGAAAAGGCCATTTCCGAAATTTGCCCCGGCTGGAATCGAACCCGCAATCATCATGTGCAGTGAGCCAAGCGGCCTTCGCTCGAACCACTGCGCCAAGCGGTCATTACTATAATGTTTCAGTTGATGTTTAAATTTAATTATGTTTTATTTATTGACATTTAGGTACTTGACATTACATTTGGGTCATTATGATTTTCAGATCAATGATCGTATCGGTAAATAGAGAATTAGGTTTTACATAAATTTTACATAAATTGTTCACTGGGCGGACGGTAACATGGGTCTGACAGGCAAACACTACTTCTAGAACCTGCTATTTGGCGAGTCTGTGTAGAGAACATCGATTACAGGTAAGGATTGGGAACAAAAGCAGCCTCACAATCACCAATAATTAGCTGTTTGAGTCACATTAAATCTTTTTGGTTCGATATTAATTGTAGGTACCTACAGGAGTTATTCAAAAGAATATTAAAGCATAATGAGTGCATTATTCAGACAAAAAGCTAGACTAATAGCAGTAGTGTACAGCTCATTCAATAACAATAATAGCCGCTTATAGAATAGTTTCGTACCTATTATTTGCAGTCTTGTATAGATTGACTAGATTTTTAGGTAATTTCGTCATTAGCCATGTGTAGGTAAAAGCCTGCAGATGGCCGTTAAAAATTAAAGCCTAGCTTATCTTTGTTTAACCCGTTACGAATGCAACCGGACACGGGTAGTGTAACGCCACTGATTTAGTTTTATTGAACAACCCGTGCAACCGCGGCACGTTGCGGCGCCGACGGAGGCAGGCAGGCACGTGCGCGCGCCGAGTGTCTGTGCCTTGCCGCCGACGGAATTATATTCAGAACTACCGATAGATAGCGTCAGTAGTATTCATAAATGCTGGAATAGGTACCTAAAGTATGAAATAACGAATTGATTGACAACTAATTCATTAGAATCGGATGGGTATTTTAGGCGCTAGGGTGGAACATAAAATGATACCAACACACATACACTACCTAGACTGCTAAAACATACCTAATCCTTCCTTTTGGCTTTGCTGTAGTCAGGTAATATATTACGTAGTTTGTTCAAAAAGTATCGCGAATTTTGGTTTTTTGTCAAAAGTTATAAATTGATTTGGGCTTGAGTCGGAACGCCGCGAAATTCGTGCCAAAATTGCTCAATTTCGACCAAAAACAGCATCGCGTTAACATTACTCAGGAGATGTTGGACTCGGTCCGTGACGACCCAAATGTGCTCCAGAGGATCATAACTGGTGACGAATCATGGGTTTATGGTTATGACGTGGAAACCAAAGCTCAATCATCCCAATGGAAGCACGATTGAGGAGATAAAGATGGCATCGAAGGAGGAAAATGATTTTTTTAAGTGCTTCGAGGATTGCAAAAAACGTTGGCACAAGTGCATTATATCCGAGGGGGATTACTTTGAAGGAGATAAAATAGATATTCATGAATAAATAAATACTTTTTGCAAAAATACAAAATTCGCGATACTTTTTGAACAGACCTCGTAGCTTATTTCAGTATTGATAAAGTACGATGATAAAGTCGTTAACAATATTGTGGAAGCTGTTCCACTGATTTTAACAATCTTGTAATGCTGCCATCGCCTGTTAGATGGCCACAATCGGTGGAAAATCCCTCAATTGTATTGTTCCGAGCACAATAGGTACCGCACGTGGCTATTTTGAATCGTGATGATTCAATTATCTAAGTGGGTACCTACCAAACACACAGTGTTTGGTGGCTGGCAGCTGCTGACAACCGCTTGGTATAGGTAGGTAGTTGTTTGAGCGTGTCGCTCAGTTACTGCACCGGGTGGTTGTTGCGGGTTCTATTCCTCGGGAAAGATTCGGAAATGGTATATGTATTTGTAATTTGCCCTAATCGAGTTTTAGTGTGATCGCTTCTAGTCCTCTGCACGGTAAGCGTTGCTAGGCTTGGACTTTGGTTACAAATTTACAATAGTCAGTGAATTTGTTTGTGAGTAGTGTTTTTGAAAACTTAGTGCTATTATAACCTGACCACTTGAGACACTTACCTACGTATAATCTTGTGGTAGAATACATTGACGAAGTTCAATAAAACGAAGGCTGTTACAAAGGTGCAGTGAAATAATTCATAGCACCGCAATCGATAGTATGACAACAAGTGGGTTTCCGTGTCACGGCTGCGGCTCCAGTGCGCACGCTGACCCGATCTGGAGCTGCAGGCTGTTACATATAGAATAGAACAGTTGCCATTTTACACTTTACCAACGGCCCCAAGTTTCGTTCCTCCTATCCGTCTCGGTCCCAGTAGTAAGTACCTACCATAGAGAAAAGGAATCTTATATTGTCTATGGTAGTATTTACCTACGTAGGTAGGTACTAATTACAAACGATGCAGAGCGAGTTTAGTAGCAAAGAGAATACAATACTACGTAAGATTTAGTAGGGTTTTGCTGATCAGTACTACAGTGCGTACCATTTTTATGTGGAAACTCGAGCTCTTAGCGAACGTAGTATAAACTCAATGGTACCTATTCTCATAAGGGTTTCGTTCGGTTGACTCATTGGCAATTTTACCCCGAGGATCTCCAATGATCAAGTACTCTGGAAGGAAAGATGATTCATAGAATAAAATGTTTTTTCCACAGTTAGTCACCTTTGTTATGTAACTACACTACCTACCTACTCTGTTACCTCGCATGGGTTATCCACAATGAGTCGAAATGTACTTATTTAGAGGGTCGAATTTAAGTACAGGGATAAAAACTAAAATCATTGTTATTTCAGGATGTATTGTCTTTAACGGGTTCCACATTAATGAATGTGTTGATTGTTAAAATTATTTAAGCAGCTCTTAGATAATTATTGTAAGTATGAACATATTAGATGAAGTTAGCTAGGTTACGGTGTTACGTCACGGTTACGGGAAACGTTACCCTTCCAGGAATTGATGACACAAACCATCAGGTGACCTGTTGGGAATATGAGATGTTAGGTTCGTCGCAAACTGTCCACTAAAAAGTTTAGGAGACAAGTATATAGGTACCTACTTAACCTATCAGTTCACAAATAGATAAGTACCTAGGTACACTGGAAAGGCTAAGCAGTACCTACACAGTAATATACCTAAACCCTAGCAAATGGACATAAGCTCTAGTTAATGATTTGTAGCTGCAACGATATCGATTACAATGTAGGAAATGAAAGAGATATAAAATGGATGAACATCATAAGACCGGAAAACGGTCGTTACTAAAGCCATTTCAGGATTTATGTTACAGGACATAAGTTGCTGACTTCTCTACGCTTAAAGGTAGCTTGTCACATCACTTTCTATATGATTTCCTTTTTATAAAGCTTAGTATAAAGCGATCGAATTTAGGACTTAATGTCATTCCTGCAATAGTAAAATAATAATATGGCAGAAGAAAACGGCGAACTACAAAACGTGGACATTTTGTGTGATCAGCAATACTATTTTGTTTAGTAGTTATCATAACAGGCACCATTATAGATAAGTAGTTATCAAATGGCATAACTATTACAGTAAATGAGCGTGCTATTTATTTGGATCACTAAGCGTGCTATTAGGGAGGTATATGCGGTAGATCATTTGTTGCATAAGCTGAACAAAATGTGTTTCTAATTGGCATTTCCGATAGTTTAGTTTAATATTATTTGACAAGCTACCAATCATATCTTTCGTTTGTGGTGGACCTTAGAGAATGTTCCCGAGAGACCCCCAACAAAAGCACTTACTGACTATTTGCGTAGTTGCAGCGGGAGCGATACGTTGCTGCTGTTAAATTTTAAAATGTTAATGGAGATTTTATGGCAAGTTAGCGGTATTTTCATTACTGAGCGCTTCTGTTCGTGCTTCGGACAGCACGTAACTATTGATCCCGGGTATCACATCACATCCTCAAAAGTCTGAATCGAACTAACGAACAATGTCAAGTTTAGCTGTAAATCTGAATTAAATCAATTGAATTATGCTTAGGTGCTCATATTAAATCATACTTATATAAGTAGGTACATTTTTCAAAGGCCTAAAATCAGAAAGTGTTTTTTGTTCGGCTAAAGTAACCCAACACCTGTAATTATGCATACGATGCAACCAAGAACATAGTTAACAAGTATGTATAGTAACGGCAGAGTAGGTACCATTAACACTAGGGCTGGCCGGGAGCATGTCATATTATCGATTTTTACTTAAACATTGACATAAAATTAATTTACTTATTAATATGACCGTAACAAAATTTTGGTAAATTGATATAAAACTACTGTAATACTACTTAAGAACTTTAATAACTAACGTTACTACCGCCACAATTAAGATGATGTACCTAATTGCTAGTGTAATTATGATCCGTATAAAAATACGCAAACGCAACGAGTAGCACCATTTTATGACCCACAAATCAGATTGGATAATGAAGGATGTGGTACCAAGAATAGTGACTGCGCGCCGCCTGCGCCCGCGCACACTAAATTATCGAGATCCTGTCCGTAGCCGTACTACTGCGCTATTTCGGGGCCGCGAACAATCCGCCTGGCCCGGCCCACGTTGTCTATTTACACACCAGCGCCGTGTGGGGTGCCCCCACGTATGGCGCCCAGAAGTGGAGCAGTTCTTTAAGGGATCTAGATCAAAATGATTGGTAGATGAAGCAACTTCAACTATGCCAAACAATGAAAATTAGTTTTTGCTTAAGATATAGTAAGTGATAGTGATGATAGCTGTGTAATTGTGTTACACGCATACCTGTTTTTTTTTTTTTTTTTTTTTATTTGACTATATGTTGTTGGCCAGAGTGGCCATAACAACTTCACCCGGACAGAGGGCGAGCGCAAGTGCGCTCCAGCCAGAGGGGCAGGGGGGCAGCTAGCTCAAGGGCGCCACAAGGGACACGACCTCGGCTTGGGCCGCTGCCAGGAGAGGTGGCGAGGGTAAATCTACCACCGGATCGGAACGCGACCTCGACTGAGAAGATCCGGCAAGAAACTCAGCGGGCTTGTCGGGTGCCCAGGTGCGTCTAGGTAAGTAGACGCACCTTCTAGCGGAAGCGGGGGTTCGTCGACCTCGCCGGCGAGGTCGGTGTCTGGTGGGGATACGCATACCCCTTTACTTTAGTGTAAATGAGATACATAGAGTATCTTGCTCAGCGCATCGGCAGCACACAAAATTAGTTTCAGTCACCACTATTTTCATAATCGTTAGTTTGCATAATAATAATTTATTATTTGTTGTAAAAGTCTTTAAAAATATAACTTTCCATGGAATCCTAGTTCCTGGAACTAGGATTCCATGGAAAGTTATATTTTTAAATGATTTCATGATTATTTTTAAAAGTTTTCTTTCTACTCAAATCATTCATCATTGATGAATGATTTGAGTAGAAAGAAAACTTTTGCAAGACTGGTAAAACAAACTTCTTCAAATTAGAAGAAAAATTATGGGGCGTTATTAATTTATTAACATAAAAGAAAAAATCGATTAGTATACGAAAAACAAACATAAATATTAAGTGGTCCATAATATGTTCCATCTCGGCTCATGCTGCAAAAAGTTACAATATTTCCATATCACTCGAAATTAAGCAGGTACATAAGACAGGCAGCTCTCGCCGCATTTCCTCATGTTATGAGAATTTAGTCATCATTATCTATCAAACTAGATCTAAGATTAATGCGTAATACAGCCAAAAAGGGCGGAAATGCTGCCGAGTCATCGCTGCAGGCAAACAACAAATTCAAAATTCAAATTCAAAATTGTTTTTATTCATGTAAGCCAACAAAGCATTTATGAATAGTCAGAATCTACCACCGGTTCGGAATGCTGCTTCCACTGGGAAGATCCGGCAAGAAACTCAATGGTTACTCTTTTCAATGAATGAAAGATGGTGTACATTCTCAGGAACAGCATAAAAAAATAATATGAGCAGGCCATTAAATAGCTAATAGTAAATTAATATAAAGGTGACATTTGTGTCACCAGTAAATTGTGTATAATTTGCGCACAGTTTGTGCGTCGCGACGTATCGTGGTGGTGGTCAGGCGAGCGATAGCCGCGTGGGGCTCTGACCACCACATGTTATAAAGTACCTACATGCCAGACTAAGATTAATAATAAAGAGCTAACTCTCATTTGGCCATCGAAGGATGCTTCGGTCAGTTGATCTTTTTTGTTCATTGGTCTATCTATTTTAGTTAGCAATCTCCAAAGGATAGCTTACTATATATAGGCTTCACTTTACACAGAATGACATAAGGACTACCTCGGACATACCTATTTGTTGGTGAGCGCGTCTATCGCAAGAATAAGAATATACTGTTCATTAGATGGAGCGATGATAGTCGTGTTGAGGGCAGGGTCCCCTGCCCTCTCGTAGAAGGTAAGGCATTTCAATGTGACAGCGATAAAACTCCTATAAACATAATAGCGAGTCCTCATGACATAACAGGAAATTTGTAAAAAAATTGCCGTCGCATTTAAATTGCCTTACCGGTGCGACCATTATAATATCATATAAAAGAATACTGACAATTGGAAGTGTCTCTATTTCAATCTGACACAATTCATTCCCTTATAGTAGGTTACCAAGATATCCTAGAAACTAGTCATGGCGCGAGCATCTGCCTATAAATAGAACTCATCAAACAGTTTTACTACAAATTCCTCAACAACTAGAAGCTATTTCCTCGTAAGCGAGTCACATGACTAACACATTTCATAGCAAATGCTATGTAATACTCGTAGTAATATAATACGTGTGTTTACTTGCGGTGATCCATGATTACTAATTATAGAGGTTTTATTAAAACACGTGGCGGTCTCACTGAAGGCTCGCATAGGAGTTGGTTGCACATTGCGAGCGACGTATAATACGTAAATTTGTTTAACGATACTTTAAAGTTATTTGGAATTTTTTCAAGAATACCATGAATTGCGTGTAAAAAAAAATCAAATACAGGCTGTTTAGATTTTACCCTCCAAAGTATAACTTCGTTCTGTTGAATGAAATAGGCGACCATTTATTTACGTGGCTAATACAGTGGCAAAATTATACACTGAAGAAGCCTGCAATATTACGATTGGAATTATTATATTTTTTACTTGATGTTTGTCAATAAACATTTGCGATATGAAATATGAAAAAAATGAAAAATAATTTATTTCCATAGTACACAAGGTGTTACAAAGATAAAGTAAAAAAAGAACAAATTTGTACTATGTGGTAGTTTTACAATTAAACCATTGTCTGTGGATCTCACACTAGGCCTAGCCTGTATCGTGGGGTACATATATATTAACAGGAAGATGTGTGCTTTAAACATGGCTATAATAATAACATTAAATAAGTAATAATGTGCACGGTGTTATTAATTCGCTGATGGCAAAAGGTTACGGGCAAGGAAAAATTACTGAGACTAAACATAAAACACTCCTTACTAATATGTATATAATAATAATAATAATAATATTATTATATATATGTATATGTAATTACTTAAATACTTTGTGTTAAATAATTAAATACAGTTTAATAGCAATTGTCATGTTTCAAAATAACTCTGGGGTAGATAATCTAACTACTTCGACATTATTGTTATTTTATTTCCTAGGCGATAAGGCGATTGCGCCGCAACGGCGATTTCTATACAAATTATCGCTCATGAGAGTTGGTCCGCCGCGCCGTCGTGTCGCAATCGCCTTACTGGTGCGGCTCCGACTTTAGTAGACACGTTATCACTACCCCATCATAAAATAAATTAATTAAAATTCGGTTTAGTTAAGGACTTCACTAAATAATAGGTAAGTGATAATCATTCTAATGCCAAATCTTACAAACTGAAATATTTTACACCCGTTGAAACAAGTTTGCATGTTTTACTTATCATTATGAAATATCAGGTGAATGACGAATACGTATGGTGTCATAGAAAACACGAGGAGGGTCGCGTGTCGGGCGCCCGCGCCGCACGTGCGTGACGTCACCCCGCCGGGCACGCTGCCTCTCACGAGAGAAACATCGCTAATCGCTATTTAGAAGCAAGTACGTCGGATTGCTGTTATTATTGTAGGTAGTACTAGGTTCGCATGATATGACAAGAGATATTATTAGCAACACTACTCACTTATTACTATAAAGTTAGTAACTGTGGAGGTGGGTACCAGGTTGTATTACAATTTTAATTAACTCTCTTCCCTGTTGCAGTAGTCCTATTAGTTTCCATAACAGCTTTCAATTGAACTTATATTTCATTTTATGCTCGTTAATTAGTTTTCTTTAAATAATTGCAAGCGGCGCTTAGGTACCTATGTAAAGTTATACATAGATATGCGTTGGTACGTATATTCTCTACGATACTATTCACTAAAAGTAAAGAGTACGTATTACTCAATAAAAAATATCAATAATACGGGTAACTTAATAAACATATTAATTTAGGCAGTAAACAATATGAATGGCTGTGATGTTTGATGAAAACGATATTTATATTCCGGGCACGTACCAATTCAATCTAGCGCGGACAAAAAATAATCAAAAAGCACATTCACGAATAGTGGTCCCATGAGTACTGCGTCAAAAATTAGGACAGCAGCTAGAAGTATAAAATTTGCAGCTCAGATAATATTTAACTGTGCTAAAGTTGTGAGGTAAATTTTTTAGTAATTGTTAATTTTACAAAACAGTTCTACATTTAATTAATATAATTTAAAAAACAGAAGTTTTTAGTGCACTCAGAAATTATATTTTAAAACATCAAAACATCAGTCCTACTTGACTACGATATCTCATGGCAGTTCTTTTGTTTTCACCCTTGTTAATATTCCATGACAACGCATTTACAGCGTTCCCTCCAGAATTGGCTTACGGAATACATTGTTAACTTCTAAAATTCGGGTATTATTTATTTATTTAGCCCTTTAGACGTCCCACTGCTGGGCACGGGCCTCCCCTCAACATGAGGGGGATTCAGGCCACAATCCACCACGCTGGCCCAGTGCGGGTTGGCGGATTTCACATGTCTTTCGAAAATTGGTTAGATATTCTAAGACATGCAGGTTTCCTCACGATGTTTTCCTTCACCGTAAGCAAGTGATAATCATATAGAAATTATGATTCGCACATAGATTTCGAAAAATCCAGAGGTGCGAGCCGGGATTTGAACCCAAGACCTGGTGCCCGCAAGACGCGTGCTTTAACCAATCGGCTATCACTGCTAATATTAAATTCGGGTAGTCTTTACAAAATCATTTAACTTAGCGACCCCACTTGCAACTCACATAATTGATATAATAATCACCGCTCATCAACAATACAGTTGGTTCGGCTAAATCAGGGGGGTGGAGCCACGGACATCAATGAAAAAAGATACAGTGTTATTGTTTTTATGTTTCGCGTTTGAATTACTTTTTTTTTTATAATATCCGATCGAAAAAGTGTCGGTTTCTAATGCGTCGTGACGTCAGAGGTGTCGTGGCCAGGATAACGTTTGGTTATTGTAATAGTAGCCAAAACCACGATACCTACTTCTGTCGTCACGATTCCGTGGTAAATGGCTATAAGATAATTATGTATTTAAATATGGATGGCTATATATTGTTTTCTTATATTTACGCGAATACTACACATTGAAATAAAACTAATTTTACCAATGTAATTAATATAATTAAATCCAAAACCAAGCGTACCATTGCAAGACCTCAAGACACAGTGAGCACTTTCTGCGTGGATCGGACCGCAAAGACCAACTAAATTTTGAGGGTACCCAGTTTTTAACTATGACATCAGGACGTCTAACACCTCAGTCCCCCCGTGACCACGGTTGCTGTAAAGCAACCGAAACGTTGGGAACATAAAAAGTAAATAAACGCGATATAATCCGTAAAAATAGTTTTATTTCAATGGATGGCTATAAATCGGTATTTGTAGAAATTGACAGTGTACCTAAACACATGATCTTCTGAGTACGGGTCTCTTCAAAATATGAGGGGTCAACGCTATAATTTCATCCACAACACTGGCCCAGTGTGGGTTAGGGTCTTCACACAGCTTTCGAGAACCGGTTAAGTTCGTTCAGACCTGCAGGTCCCTCCCTTACGATGTTTCCCTTCACCATTCACCAAGTCTTAGTTGAAAACGAGATGTGTATGTCTCTCTTTAGGTTTAAACATACTCTAACCCGTCACCTGCGTTAACTCCCAGCTCCCGGTCAGTTTGGGCAACGACCTCAACAATAGAACAATCGCGTCTTTGTAATAACTTTTGTTTTAGAAGAGCGCCCCTCGGGGCTGTTGACCTAAACCAAAACTTAACGTTAAGCCAGTGATGTAACATTGTTGGTCATACTAATAATGAAAATACATACTGAAAACAATATATACAAATAATGTCGAGCATCTAAGATGAGGAGATTGACGTTAAACAAAAAGAAAATGAAATATATATTACGATAACGTATAAAAAATCCAATTTATTACTTAGGTTGTGATACGAAAATAACATAGAATAATTCTTCTAATCTTACATTTATGTCCTGGCCTGAATTACAAACAATAATCATGTATTCCTGTTATTCATTATTAATATTTCTGTACATCACTAGTGCTGCGTGCTGTTGCTAACTCGCCTCACAGACCCTCAGCTCTACCACGCGTTTATATAATATATATTATGTTCGCTAGTGTTGCTAGCGACTACATCCAATATTTATAAATAGTTCTTCGGGTGGGGTGCTGTAGATTATGCCAAACATATATTTTATGTAGGCGCAAGTTGACTATAACCTGGATGTTTTCAAGTCGAGAGTGAACAGGTACCTTCTTGGCAAGTATGCACCACCGTAGACCACATCGTCACTTACCATCAGGTGAGATTGTAGTCAAATACTTGCCTATACCGCAATAAAAAAAATAAAAAGCGAGCGTGAATATCATGGTAGAGCTTATAATTCTCAATTTTATTCCTTTTAGCTAGGGCATAGAGTTGTAAACATGTGTTTAAATTATTAAATTAAATAGTATAATCTAATTGAATTTGTAAGATTTTGCTCTTGTGAACCTACATCTGTTAAAAATTACTACTCTTCTGACACCTAATATATATATAAAAAAATATCAAGTGACGTTTAATTAAAATATAATTTAGTCTCCATCAATACTCTACACTTTGAAATGTCAAATGTTAGACCGAACAAGCTGTATCTACATTTCAGCTCCGCCTGGAAACAGCAAAGGTTATTTCAATGAAGTATATCAAATTATGCACCCCTATCGTTTTACATTTTACCAAAGGCTGTTTATTTATTTTTCTTTTTACAATAGCAGACAAGGGTTGTAGAATATTTTACGTTTGTATTTTTGCACCCTTCTACAAATTGTATACAGCTAAACAGTACATGGCTTACATATTAATGGCACAATATTAATACTTGCTTTAGGTATCTACTGCTGTAACAGGGTCAATACATAAGCTGTACAGTCAAATCATCTAAAGAAAATAATAAAGAACAAGAATAATATTTTTCTCTTGTGACCCATCACACGGCTCCTTTCTTTCCCCAGGAAGAAACTAGCCGTACGATGTTATTTACTTCTCAGTTTATAAAACCTGAAATCTTTGAAACGAAATAAACCATACTATTGGAAAGATGAACACTGAACAACTGGTGATATTATTTCAAAACTTGAGACTAGGCTGCGGCGCGTACCGTGCCGTGACAAATTCATTAAATCAGTTCATTCAAGCATGAAAGAATGGCTGTTGACCTTCTCGCCCTCCGCCGTTACAATTTTGAAAACGTTCAAACGTTTATTAATTCTCCGTCCTTCAGCTAAGGGTGAGATTAAAAAATCGAGGGCAGAGATATATCGCTTGACCTGTTTACCGAATAAAGGATACTCTGTTAGCCTGTAATTAAGGTGTTAAATTGGCCGACATTGACCTGGATGTGGAGCTATAAATTCGGCTTAATAACAATTACGAAAAATAATTGTTACATTACATCATACATTTTGGTTGTTTTTGTTAATTAAGACCTACTTATTATAAATACCTATATTATTCAAGGTGATGATATTATGGTGATTACATGGCAGGTTTTTTTGAGAATTAAATACGACACTAAAGACGTCTTCTTTGATGAAATCATCTCTGAACCTATTACGTTCCGGGAGTTCAGTCCAAATAAATGGAAATCCATTTTAAGAAGATTTCACTGGAAGCTATGGCATTAGAAATAGTTTATGGTGTTATTTTATAAATAAAAACGTGTGTAAAAATTTTAATATCGACCCTTTATTAGTAATAGGTGCACAAAACGAGAAGTAATCATCTAGTCATGTATTAGTATACCAGATTGAAGGTCATATTTATTATGAATCCGCAATAAAGTTCGTACAAGGTCCTCTTCTAAGGTCGTCGTTTATGTCGCATTCTGGTCCCTCTAATGGGTTCGCATTAAATTGAAATAAAAGAGTTGACATCGTTACACTTTCGCTATCGTTATTCCATGTCAAAGTGCTCATTATTTTAAAAAGTTTGCAATATTGGAAATCCAGAATAATAAAGTATGGGTGTCATTTAGAAAATAACACAGGATTTATTTACTGATTGGCTCTGAAGCGGGTCAAGTGACAACCTCGCGGGTTATATTGCAACGTTAATTTATACGTTGCAATATAACCCGCAACGAATATTTGAAGGTGATGTAATTTCATTTTTTTTCATTTAATATTACAAATTGATGGCTGTAAGCAGTACAGTAATGACTTGAATCGCGTGCGATTTCTGGACATTTGGGTAGTCTGGACAACTTTTATACGGTATAGAATGAGTAAATCATGACTAATCAATGTGTTTTCCTATTTTTTTTAAGTTTATGATAATAATATACTTGATTCTTATAAGGTTATCGCTGACTGCTCAATACTCACACCGCAAAAGCTCGAGACTACATTACTAGCGAACTTGTAGCTTGTGCGAAGCTCAGTTGTCCGGAGGGCAGGGCGCCGCCCGGCCGTGCTACGCCGCCCCGCGCCTCGCTACGCAGCTACGCGCGTAGTCCGCGCTTATTCCGTCAATGTTTGCGTAGTCGGTTTCTGGATTTATTAACACAAAAGTAAGTAGGTACATTTATTACGTACTTCTTCTTTATTTGCGATGGGATGTCGAAAGTTTATGCATAAGTTACATTTGTAATAAAGAGGAAAACAATAGTTTTCAAAACTATCGCAATATTTTATGTTCCAAATATTTTTATTTTGTTATATATTATTACACTATAATATTATGTTATTATTTTAATATTTCACTACAAAAAGAGCTTAATACAAGGCGTTAGTTATTTTTCCTATGTGCTTTGTGAAAGCGATCCATGGTGTTATTGGCGATGTGTAATATTAGCATGACTTTCAATTTCAATTATCTTTTAACTCGTCATTTATTGTTCGAAAAATATGAATTCGATTGAAAAATAATATTTATAGTACATATATATTTATGTTAAAATCAAACTTAAGTTTATTCTTGTCAACACACTTGTTTAAACGTTCGTCTAAATGGGTTAATTAATCTTACATTTATGTACGTCAATTCTCAGTGAGTTTAAAGGCACGTAATTAGGCACGGCTTCAATGCAATTACGGTCTGAATTGGGCTCAAATTTGGATTTAATTGAACTTAATTAAACATTTGGTGCCGTTCTTCATTTTGCTATTCTTTGACGAATACTTATGCGTATGCCCATGTAGTATTTCAGACTTCAGAAACACCCTGTTTCGCACCAATGCTATCAATATAAATAACCAATATTGAAAGAAGTACTTATTTATAATCATGATGATGTAATAATGTTATTCGTGCATGTCTCATGTCCGGTATAATATCGTAATGCAGCGGTTGCATCGTGACTGACAGGTCACTTGTGACATGCACCGACATTGTTCACTTTGAAGGTCGTGACGAACTGTATGTCCCATTACTCCGTTGCAAATTGCAGTAAAGACATCACAACTATCTACTGAAATTATCTACTAAAATACTAAACAATCCACGTGTCTAAACCTGAATCACGGCATTAAACAGGCTATAGTTGTTCACTGCCTGGATTATTATTCTGCTTCGTCGTTTAGGAACAAAATTAATTGTCTATTTTAGGATAAGAATCACAAGATTGAAATAAAACTATTTTTCGGATTTTATCGCGTTTATTAACTTTATGTTCCCGACGTTTCGGTTGCTTTACAGCAGCCATGGTCACGGGGGGACTGAGGTGTTAGACGTCCTGATGTTATAGTTAGTAACTGGGTACCCTCATATTTAGTTGTTGTTTGCGGTCCGATCCACGCAGAAAGTGCTCACAGTGTCTCGAGTCAATAGTTTTATTTCAATGTGTAGTATTCGCGTAAATATAAGAAAACAAGAATCACAAGAGTTTGTAACATGTCCCCAGATCGTTTATGAAATAAATGATGGTGGAGGCTTATCACT
This sequence comes from Notodonta dromedarius, assembly GCA_905147325.1. NCBI lineage: Eukaryota > Metazoa > Arthropoda > Insecta > Lepidoptera > Notodontidae > Notodonta > Notodonta dromedarius. The sequence continues at coordinate 13,597,966 of LR990163.1, read as the reverse complement.
TCACTGAGACTCGTCCTTATTAGAAGGAGATCTATATCAAGTGTACCTTTTTGCCAACTCCTTCGGAGAAAACAGGGGTGATTGATTTTCTCCCTGCACTGAGTTGCTTATACCTACCCATAATAAAATCGGATGTTTTAAATACCATGCTAGCAAGCACACGCCCTACACTTATATCCATATAAATTTCTTAATTTTACAATTCCTCTGCTTACATCAACCATGTTGCAGTACATCGCAATACATTCGCGATGACAATAGTGCGCGTGCGCAGGCGACCTTCATCGCAAGGTCATTGCCAACCTGACTGTGACGCGGCGTTTCTTACAGACGGAAGACTGGTTTTAACACAGATAGTGGATGAAAGTAATTATATAAAGACGATACACATGCATACATACGTATATATCGCGCACTGTATAGTCGATCCCGGCTTTCAAGAGTAATGGTGGTAGAAGGGTGTGGTGGCCTAGTCCAATAAACAAAAACTTTATACTTATCTCAACTCTATTTTTTGTTTCCAAGTCAAAATAGATTGGCGATTTGGCACGAGGACTTCATGGTGCTTAAGTAAAAGTTATAATTTAAGTTACTTATTGTATTTATAGTTCAGAAAATGTCAAAAGTAAGAACAGCCAAGAATTAGAATTCTTAGCCAAGTAAAAATCGCCATTAACGTACATTCAGACACTTGATCACAGCTTGATCGACCTCGGAACAAATTTCGCTACTGCATCGTTTTTTTCGCTGCGCTCTTGAACTCTTCTTGGTAGGCTAATTCTTATGATCACTTTAGCTATATTGGTTGACTATCTTGGCTCACGCGTTGAGAGATTGTAATAATATCTGATATTCTGCGCCCACGCTCGCTCGCAGTTCCCATTTCACTGGATGTTGCCAGAGCAACGGATTCAATTTCACTTGTCGCGGAGTGTCGCGCTTTTCACAGCATATTGCATTCAGTGACACGATGCTGAACGATCTCATGAATCGTATAAAGAATGGTGATATTTGTACCCTCGTATACTATTGAACTAATATATCACTTACTGAGACGTGCGAGTTCGTCCATATGACATGTGGTAGCGTTTATTATTTTTCTTTCATTCTCAGTGGTCTCCCGACGTCTAGAAAGTTTTCCTAATATACTTTTATATTCGCTTATTCTTAAAGTTTGATTTTATTACAATACGAAAACAGTTTCCCTTAAAGTAAAACTAATAAGTCTCCAATTTTTCAACAAATTATACTGTTGGTCGAAATGCTTCAGTATAAAAGTTAAACATATAATAAAGTTATACACTTATTTAGAACTATTGTTATTTTTACGAATCAGGAAGTATAAGATGGTTGTCATATGTTTCTTCATGGTTCCATTTTATCCGTAAATATACAGAACTTTATTGAATTTGAACGTCAGCCTGTAAACCTTACCTCGAAGTTTTCCTATGAGGTCGACTCGCGGCGGCAGCGGCGGGCAGGCCGCAGGCAGGCAGGAAACTTAGCGGCATCGTGTCTTATGCGCACCAAGGTATATACTCGTATCCAAATGTAAGTTTACTGGCTGTTTTTTGTTTTGTTTTACTGCGTCAGACCCGAGAGCTATATAAGCTGGGGAGATTTTTAAGGATATGGAAGCCATGAGATACGAAATTCTTGGATTATTACTAATTTGAAGCTGGAATAACACTACTCAATGGTGGGTTACACAGTGTGAATAGTGAAATTGAAAACATGTATTATTATTCCTTCCTTGGTTTTTATAAGCACCATCTTATGACCATTAGACCATCAGACCTTTCGTACCCGCTCATAGAACTGCCCTTGCACGTCGCCAATACTACGTCATGAGTAACTACTTATACAATACAGCTCATAAAGTGAATAATATATATCCTCTGCCCCTAATTAAATGCAAGGAAGTAGTACGTAACTGGCTTCTTAAATTAAATTATACGGAAACGGAAGAAATTATTCACACCTAAACTCACACACACACACACTCTCTCACACACACACACACACACAAGCACACACACATTTGTGGTTACTCTTATTCTTATTATATAACTTTATGATTATTATTATTATTATTTTTTATTATGTTCAAAATTTATTTTCCTACCTCATAAACAAATACTTTTACAATTAGTATTGTAAAATTTTCAATAAACCTTACAGGGTCGAAGATGCTGACGGCTGGTAACACAGTTAATACTAGTATAGCCGTTAACATTCTCTCTTAAATAATTTATAACATTGTTATGGTTTTGTTTAATAATTAAGAGAAATTTGTATTATTTTTAGTTCGGAAAAATAAATTATTATTATTATTATTATTATCTCTTATGTCGGAATTAGCAGGCTGACAGAATTTTAGTAATTTAAATAAAATTCACCTATTTATTGATTTATGCTCAGTGTGTGTTAAAATCTTGGGTTGTTATTAATGTGTGCTTGCGGTGGTGAATATTCACAGCAATTAATCCCTATTTTTTGACAGCATAAAATAAAGACAACATTATAAATCAGTCTATAAGTTGCGTTATGCAAAAACAATGACAATGACAAGGTAAGAACGAATGATTAGTAAAACAAACTCTCCATCGGTTGCAAAAGCAACAATTGATCGTTACAATGTGAATATCTGCCATTTTTCCACATGATTGATGTTGAGTGGTCACAGTTGATTGTAGCAAGCTGTAGTGTCGTAAAGATCTTACAATGTGCAATTAAGTGTGTCTACTTAGTAACCGATTACCCTCTGCCTCGTTAGGCTAGCTAACGTCAGCCGAACCTAGACCATGACATCATGAGGGAATAGTTTCTAATATTGAATTTAGTTTTTTTTTATCAAATCGTACCAAATTCTGGTGTAGGTATAATGAAGAGTTACTCTATTCCATTCTACCATTTAATTTTGTCATATTGCACATACAAAGATGTTCGCTATTAAGGTATGCGAAACAACTCAGTCATAATTTTCGAAACTTTAAAATCTGTATATTTGCCATGTTAAATTTAAATTTTGAAAATTATTTCGTTATCTGCTTTTTTCTGTTTTAATAATACCCAATTAAGAATAAATTGCATGCCACTTAAGAAGTACCTCCCGGTAAACGGCAATAGGATCTACTTAATACCGTCAGAAACAAAGGGTGTGCAGTCCAACTCTGCATCATCCGGGAACAAAATCGTGATGGTACCTACTTTGTAAGATTCTTAAATACATCAGATCTCAATACTACTAGAAGCATATCAACTATGTAATAATAAATAATGCAATGGCTGTTTTTATTGATTTCCCTATCCCACAGGAGTTCGTCAGCGCGCCTAACAAGTTTGATGCTTGAAGCGGCTACCTGACCTTGTCGCCGAGCGCTCCACTCTATTCACAGAGGCTTTGATCGCTACTAGTTCCCTGTTATCAATTAATTTCATGTTTTATAAAAAATAAAACAAATAGGGATATATTTCAAAATAAGTAAAAGAGACACTTCTCCTTGAAAAGGATCACTCATAACATCAATGACAATGTTGTGCGGACGAAGCATCTAGTTATTCATCGATTGTGTGTAGAGGCAAAATATTACCGATATTCCCATAATATAAAGAGCTCCATGTAAATACTGGTTCACCAGTCAAAATCATCACCCAAATCAACCATGTACTGCGAAGCCGGATAAATAAATATACCTGGAAGAGTAAGAATAGTGACACAGACCGTGATATGTAGAAGTCATTGGGAGATTGATGAGTTGTGTATTCTTAATACAATTGAACACTTCTTCTTTCAAAGAACCTTCATTACTACACGCGTTTTGTGGTTCTCGGCAACACATTTGTATTCACGCTTAGGATATAGATATGTACTAATATGTAGCATAACGGTATAGTTAAGATACCGTTATGCTACATGTAAAACACTCGGATTAAGTATGTATCTCTTTTTGTTCATAAAACAAAATACTTAAGACGAATTGAATTATTTCTATCGTTTTGTCTCGTCTCCGACGAGCGACGTGCCGTCGACCTGTGCTATCGGGGCTCAGCTCTTCTACGATTCCATTGTTTTTATGGTCTCCAGGGCTTACACATCAATTGACTTATTTCAAAGGTTAGCAATTAACTGTTCGCGAGAGTTCACCTTGGTTTTAATGTTTTACTAGACTATTAAAGTAAAAGCTTACTTTGTTCTTAGAGAGTCATAAAGTGGAGGTATCAAGGTTTTATTTTATTTTATTGCCTATAATAGTCTTCGTACCTACACATATTTTTTAGGTAGATAGGTACCTATCTGTACAAACAATAAAAGAGTTATATTAAAACTGTAAAATAAAGTATGTTAGTATCCTGATGGCTGTAAGTCCATCTCAAATAATTGTAAAATCAATTGCTTTAATTATATAATTTTGTCATTAGCACTATATCACTGTCGCTAAAGCCACAGTCAAGAAAAAATTATGAATAACATGAAATATACACACTGTTATGACCATTCTTAGACGAACACGGATAAATTCTCTTTATCTATGTCGTCATTGACTTGCTGGCGTCGTCAGTCAAATTTGCAACAAACATTATCGGGGTTTTCTGGATTTAACCCAAGTCTCTATACACGAGTATACAATTATGATTTCAACCTCAAACTTTTAATTTCGTAGTCTACCACTTAGGTAATCATGAAGTATATAGTAGAGTATATACTGCTATGAACAACGCTTATAACAGACGGTTCAATTAGTAAATTACTAGACCATTGTAGTTAATTGTGTGAACATAACGATATTTAACTTTGTTTTCTGGCCAGTTTCATTATTCTACTTAATTAAATAGAGGAGTGGTTCTTCAGTGTGGGTAGCGGGAATATTCATTGTCAGACTGAAATGTAACCTATAGACATTGACCTCCTTGCTTTCTTTGTATACTTTTAAATGATAAACCTAGCTTTTATGATGCAGTTCATAAATAATTAGCTTCTGCTCGCAACTTCGTCTGCGTAGACTTGTGTTAATCCAGATAATAAACTATCAGTGTGCCAAATTTCATTGAAATCCATTCAGCCGTTTTTGCGTGGTTGAGTTACAAAAATCCATACATACAAACTTTCACATTTATATATAATATTAGTCAGATTGCGTCTATGTCTATTCTTATTTCTGCTTGTCTGGAATAAAGAGTCCCTACGTTATAAATTGATTTTTAAAAAGGACCTTAGACTTTAAATTACAGCAAACCCGTGAAGATTTACTTTGAATATGAATGCTTTTTATGTTGAATATTCAGATAGAGCGGCAGATTAGGTTGACTCGTTTGATGGACGTAATAGGCTTATTTCGGTTTTAGGTGCCTCGCGGTGAACAAAATATCGTCTGAAATATAAGTAAAGCCTGAAATATATTTTGACGGTATACTTCATAAGAGTAAAACATAATAAATTGTACTGACTATTTATATAAGTATATAAGAGTCGATTTGATATTTTGATTACTAGCTGTTCTCTTTGACTGTGTGCACACATACAATTTTAAAATTCGTATAAGGACTTATCGCCGAAACTATACCATGCATCTATTCTTCAGGGACGGAGGATGTAGTTCTGAATGCTCGATTACCCACATCACGCCCTCTGGCGGAAAGTCGGGAAATTGCTTTCTACTTTATTGGAAATCGAGAAGCGATGCGTGCAGGGTTTAACCGTGGGTTAGCGGTGTCGCGGTCAGCCGGGCCGGCCCTGATTATGCGGCCCGGCCTACTGGACCGCGCGATGTGTGCGGCTGGCGCATGGCATATGGAGAAGCAATTTATGGGGTGAAAGTTGGTCGAGTGTTTTTCGCAGGGGTAAGAATATTGAATAGGTTTCATTTTGGACATAATATGAAAATTACTCTCAACCATTTGGAGTTCCGATTTGAGACCAAAAATCCATTGGCCAAATGTCAGCACCCATGTGTGCCTACACTTGAGGGCACACGCGTGATGGGATGGGCTTGTATGAAAATAATTCGCCGTCTGAACACTACGTGTACTGTGATAACAGTAATTACATGTTCTCCCTTGTATTTGTGTTAAAGAAACAAACATACTGAGATAGGGGTTTGATTCGTTTTTGAGATTGAATGGGTAGGACGAGAAAACAAAGGTCTCTTGAGGCGTAGGGGAGCATCTCAGGGTTGTGTGATCCAGCGTATATTTGATAAGGTTTTCGTTCTAATTATCGTTCGACACCGTTCTATCTATACGTACATTTTTCACTTATAAGGGCGTTATTTGACATCTGGATTATTATCGATGCCGGGTTAATAGTTTGAATAACCGCCAAGGGTCCATGCCAAAATTCGTTAACCGCTAGATAAATATGAAAGGGAATCTTAGGAACCCGCTCAGTGCTCCCTCCCACAGCTGGTTTCCCGATCAACGCGCTGGGTGCATATGCGCGGTGAGATCGTCTCGTCTCACTCGCACTCATACGCCCCGCTCGTAAACAGCTCTAAAACCGCTAATTTGGAGGGCTCTTGAAATATTTGATAAGAAAAATGCAAATAAAGATGTCGAAGATGTTATAAAATTACAGAACATGCGAGCACATGGCTCGGATATCGGAACATAGTTGTAAATGTATTTCCTTGTGTCAGGCAATCATTACGATAGGTACCTACTATTCATAAAAATAACGACACACTTTTGTGCCATCACACTCCACACAGGAAAACATTTACAAGGAAGTTATTCCAGTACTGAATATAAACCACAATATAAACACTGTACCTACACAAACATAAATATGTGGGAATAGGTATCTACCACTGATCTGTCCTATAAACGACTGAGCCCAGGAAACGTCAAGTCCCATGGAATAAGCCCGTCGCCGTTTTCAGCTCACAGTTTCAAACAAAGAGAATACAATACTACGTAAGAGTTTCAAATCCAGACGATAATATTAATAAATTACTTATAATTTTTCTTTATGAAAAAATATAATATATAGACCACCATAGATTTTTGTCATAAAAAGATTTCATTTCAATCGTCAATAAATTCGTTGCTTTCATCGACATTAAATAAGTACTTACTTAGCTTCATGTTTAAGAAACATTACATACTTCGATACATGTAATTTTATTATCATTACAATGTAAATGGGTAACAGCCTTGATCCACAGCTTAGTGTGAGGAAAATAATAAATTATTGCTGTTAATTATATTTTAATCGTAGTCACCATACAAATTAGCGGCAGACTAGTATCATAATAATGGGCATGCAAATCTACAGTTATCAAGTTATTGCTAACCACTTTTATAACTTATCCACAGTTATTAACCCCCCACGAAAAACGAGGGGTGTTATAAGTTTAACATGTGTATCTGTGTATCTGTGTATCTGTGTATCTGTGTGTCTGTCTGTAGCCACGTAGCGCCCAAGCTGATGAACCGATTTCAATTTTGTTTCTTTTGTTAGATAGGTATTCTGATCGAGAGTGTTCTTAGCTATGTTTCATGAAAATCAGTTCAGCCGTTTGAAGATCATCAGCTCTTTTGTAGGTTAAAAAAGCCACATTCACGGCCAAAACCAATTCCCACGGCTCGAATCCATTCGAAATTTGTGATTATTGGATTTCGATTTATTATATTTTCAAATGATCGTAATAGTCTGAACTGGCTTTTTACAATATTATAAATTTGAAAAGTTTCCCTGATTCTGGAAAAATGTATATTTTATCAATTTTTATATGAGATTTGTGTATGAACTAAAGACGTTCCATAAGTCACGTTTCAAATGATAGATACGCGAATGCGTAAAATTTTGTTTGTTTTGTTAATGGTCATGGAATATTACGCTATAATAATTCTAGAGGACGCTGCTCCGCCATTGAGAAAAAATATAAAAAATCCAAATCTAATTTAAAATAATTTTAGCGTTATTGAAAATTCTTCCCCTGGGCTGCTCCCGTCCGCCTCAACCAGAGTTATTACATCAAATTTAATCATAATTGATAATATTTTACTAGGAATTAAACCTCCGTGGCATCAATATTTAGATTCGTTGTCTATTCTAATGTCATAACAAAATAATGTCTCATACTTTTACACAGATTTACTGTTGATTATTGTACATCAGATTATAAATGAGGAAGCCAAAACAAATTATGTAAATGGCGCTTTCATAATCTGGCATCGAAACTAGTTGTACCAGATGAATTTGCGAGATGAGTTATGGATACTGAGCTACGGGAGCTACGCAAATCGCGCTAACTTCATTATTTGGAAGAACTAGGTAAATTATACATTTGATGAATAGGTCGTCGCATCGGGGGTTTTTAAATTTTCAATTTAGAGTTATTTTACTAGTTACCGTTAAGATAATTTAGCTTTCGCTTTGGTGCTGGTTTCACATATTGTCACCACGATTTCCACATGTCCAGGTTATATACTGGCGCTGTGTCAGATGAGGAAAATGCCCAGAACGATGTGATGACGTAGGTACAGATTCTGTTGTATTGCCGTTGTCCTCAAACGTTATAAAAGGGATTATGTAAATATTGTTTTCTTATATTTACGCGAATACTACACATTGAAATAAAACTATTTTTACGGATTATATCGCGTTTATTTAATTTTTATGTTCCCGACGTTTCGGTTGCTTTACAGCAACCGTGGTCACGGGGGGACTGAGGTGTTAGACGTCCTGATGTCATAGTTAAAAACTGGGTACCCTCAAAATTTAGTTGGTGTTTGCGGTCCTATCCACGCAGAAAGTGCTCACTGTGTCTTGAGGTCTTGCAATCGTACGCTTGGTTTTCGATTTAATTATATTAATTACTGGATCCCAAGTTGGTGGTAGCACCCAGCCATCTTCCCTATTGAAATTAGGATGTTTTTTAATTTCAATGGCCTCACGTATCATCCTTGGTCGGAATCGGTGTTCTATTGCGAGGATCTGTGGTTTATCAAATCTGATATAATGGCGGGTGCGGTCCTGTACATGTTCACAGATTGCAGACTTCGTGGAGCGCCGGTGTTTCACGTCAGCTATGTGTTCTTTCACGCGGGTTTTTACTGATCTTTTAGTTTGCCCTATGTAGGAGAGCCCACATTCACAATCGAGTTTGTATACCCCTGCATCTTGTAGAGGAATGTGACACTTGACAGGTGGTAAGAACTGACTAATCTTCTTGGGTGGCTTGAAGTAAGTTTTGATTGAAGCCCGTTTCAAGATGTAGCCAATCTTGAATCTCACCACCATCCAACACAGTTAGCTACCGTGGGAAAATCTTTGTTTCAGAGAGCACAAGGGATCTGTGATGAGCAACACCTGGCTGCCGAGATCCATCACGTCAAGCAAGTATTGCATGACAACAAGCTTCGGATCCCGCGCCTCCATCACAGTGACCGAGTGAAACCAGCCACAGTCGAGCGTCTACCTGCTGTACTACCATACATAAGAGGTGTCACAGACAAGATTGGCTACATCTTGAAACGGGCTTCAATCAAAACTTACTTCAAGCCACCCAAGAAGATTAGTCAGTTCTTACCACCTGTCAAGTGTCACATTCCTCTACAAGATGCAGGGGTATACAAACTCGATTGTGAATGTGGGCTCTCCTACATAGGGCAAACTAAAAGATCAGTAAAAACCCGCGTGAAAGAACACATAGCTGACGTGAAACACCGGCGCTCCACGAAGTCTGCAATCTGTGAACATGTACAGGACCGCACCCGCCATTATATCAGATTTGATAAACCACAGATCCTCGCAATAGAACACCGATTCCGACCAAGGATGATACGTGAGGCCATTGAAATTAAAAAACATCCTAATTTCAATAGGGAAGATGGCTGGGTGCTACCACCAACTTGGGATCCAGTAATTAATATAATTAAATCGAAAACCAAGCGTACGATTGCAAGACCTCAAGACACAGTGAGCACTTTCTGCGTGGATAGGACCGCAAACACCAACTAAATTTTGAGGGTACCCAGTTTTTAACTATGACATCAGGACGTCTAACACCTCAGTCCCCCCGTGACCACGGTTGCTGTAAAGCAACCGAAACGTCGGGAACATAAAAATTAAATAAACGCGATATAATCCGTAAAAATAGTTTTATTTCAATGGGATTATGTAAAGTAGGAAAATGGTGAGAAGGCATGTTAAAGATGAACCTGATTGTCATACTTTGTATGCATGTTGTATAGTTTGACGACACGCTTACTAAGATATGCTTACTACATATTTTGACATCTTCATATAAAATATAGTATTTTATTTCTTTAGGACAGACCTGCAATTTGAGGTCTTTGTTAATGTAATTGTAAGGATCTGTTATTATTTGGAGAAGGTTAGTCAACTGAATTTCAATTAAGATAACATGTCGTTTTGGATTAATTACACAGAGTAAAAAAGCAGTATATCTTTAGATTGAATAACTGCATCTATCCTCTGTAGAGATATTGCATTGTAGATCCGGCTTTAGAAGTTTACTCTGGCTACCGAAACATTACACAATTCATTCATAGTCTTTATACCCGGAAAACAGTCGGTAGGGATGCCCCTCGTGCCAGTTGCATCGGCATCTACTTTACCTGTTTGTACCGCTGCTAATGCAATAAAACCCGCAACCGCAGTGCTCGTGGCACGCGACGCCGCACGCCCCATATAAAATAATTACAATTCAATAGCCAATCTCAATTATTCTCTATAAATAGTCGCGAGTTGGTAACAATGCTTAGACAATTTAAAGAACGCAATCGAAATTGCTTTATAAACTTTTGTACACTTGTCGTGTTATAAATGGTACGGCTATGCAGTGCGGTTGCTAGTACAATGTACTCGTTGCACCTGTATATTACGTACCTTGTTTAAGTTTTGTCAAATTCAAATTCTAGTGTACAATAAAGAGTTTTCTATTCTACACCTTTGTAACCTCATTTTGTGTAAATCAATAATACATTGTCCGTTGCCTTCTAAGCTGTCTCTATGTAGTTGAATTTTAAGTCGGACGCATTATAAAGTATAAGTAGGTACTCGATCATAATCTCTATCTACCTAATGAATAGCGTCATGTTATTGTTTGTCGATGTATTGCTGCGCACGCGCATCGCGTCATGGCAATCCGAATTAGTAATGGGCCAGTTACGTTTTTGGTAAGCAACAATGAATATCGATAGAATAAGGTTGTTTCGAGAATATTTTATTTTTTCCTGGTCTAATGCATAAGTACCACTATTGGTCAAAGACTTTCCCTTTACGGTTTTGATGATAAATTGCATACCAAATAAGGTATATTACATGTTGAAATATGGACTTATTTTGTCTGAAACTTATTTAGCAAGTTTTCTAGTACGATAACAACAGTATAGAAATACAATGAGTTGTATAACAGCTGTCCCATCCCTACTGATACGCAACGCTATACCCGTCGGGCGATTCCGCGAATGTGTGTCGTGTGCACCTGACGGTCTAAATTGTGCTTACGATCGCACGTCGAACATCTGGCTGCATTAATATTTTGCGGACGCACCGACCATCCGCTGGTTAAGTGTTCCGTAGTTAATTCTACATATTTTTAATGTCTGGTACTTTTCCTACTTTAAGAACATTGTAAGTACAGTCAACAAATATCTGTATGGTAAATTGTACAGCTATCCAGTCGGTTGGCTATAAATATTTTACGTGGCGGCTAGTGGCTCTAGCTAACGTTTATTAAACCTATGGTAGAGCTGCTGATATGAATATGATTATATCAGAAATGAATTAATTATACCTACGATTGGAGCGGAACAAGCTGTACTTCGGTCAAAACCTATAGCATTACATCTAAGAGTCATTATGATGACCAGTAATGAACGTCTTCAAAGCACTTACATACAAAAATACGAAATGATTAATGAGACTTGGGTTATGTAGTTGGATGCCAATCGCAGTGGTGTTATGCAATACCAATATTTTTGCCATTAACTTTATATTTAGAGCGTCTGTTTCCGGATTTCTCGCGTTTGATATAACATCCTTCCTACTAATATTATAAATGCGAAAGTTTGTGAGTGTAGATGTATGTTTGTTACTCTTTCACGCAAAAACTACTGAATGGATTTGGATGACATTTAGAACACAGATAGTTTATAACCTGGATTAACACATAGAATACTTTACTTAAGTTTACGCGGATGAAGTCGCGGGCTGGCACTAGTTGCTTATAAATAAACGAATTACACAAAGGAAATCAATCGGCCAATAATAGTGTTTACATTCTGCACAAGTTGTAAACTATAAGAATGCAAAACAAAATTATCAGAATAACTTTCCAGTCATATTTTTCGGCAACAAACATTTTAATATTATGTATGTAGGTACCAAGAACTTGTATAATTTTTTTTGTGAGTATTGTCTGAACTTATAAGTTGAACTAGTTTTTATTCGAAATCCCCGAAAACAATTTTGTGAATATCAATATTGATGACAACAATACCACCAGAAGCGAGCATCGGCAATAAAATCTAACTCCTCGCCAAGCATATCTAGCGGCGGCGGCGGCGTCGGCGTAGGCGCGGGCGCAGGCGTCACCAACCTCACAAATACTAGATTTTGTATGCGAGCTGCGTCGCGACGCAAGGTGTCCGAGCGCGTTGCGTAACTAGTATAAGCTTGTTCTACTGATTTTTTCCAGGTATTTGGAATTCAAAAAAATCAACTGGGTAATTCCAGATCTAATCTCGTCGTATATGGTGTACCGTAAATTCTATGGCACAAGTATTCAATTATTTATAATGTTATTATATGATATAATAGCATTATAAGTAACCCAAATAGTCCAATAGTGGCCTAGGGCGTGTTCAAGTTATATCTCACTGTACGCTAATTAAAGTTCCACAGCAATGACCCGACAACGTTCGTAATAATAATGCGACTAACATCTTGTATTTCTCTCGATGTTTTCCATCTAGTAACCCTTAAGCAGTTCACCGTGCCCGCCCGCGGCCATCATCGCGATTCACTAAGCCGCTTCCCGAGACCATTCCACGTACCGACTAAGTGGAATTTAAAATACAAATACGTAAAACATGCTGACTGCAGTGTTATATGTAGCGTTTTCCTTCATTATTGTGGACGAGGACAGAAAATATTATAAGGAAACCTACCAACTGTAGACCGATTAATCTTCAAAAGTCTCATAATTTAAGCTAGCAGCTCACTGCAGACTGGATGCGGATGGGGGAAGGCCTGCAAGATTAAAACCGTAACAGTCCCGACTGTCACAAGTAGTTGACGTTTCCCCGGTCGAGAGCCCACGAGGTCTTCACCTGACATCTGATAGACCACAAAACAATCGAAGAGACCGCAAAGTGTTTCACATTGACAGCGTGTCGTGTCCTGCGTGCCAAGCCTACCCGTGCGCGTGCATTACTTCATTACAATTCATTTGCGGTTCCTTTTGGACGTACTGCAGTGGCTCTGAATGACGTAAGGGAATTTTTGTTTGTTTTTGGTACCATCAAAATGTTGTTTCCCGCGGCTGCATGCTCGCAGTGTAACTGTAAAACTCTTTATTTGCGAGCACTTAGGGGCCAAAAGGAATACCTAGGTACGCGTGAGAAATTTAAAAACTGTAAGTCTCAAAGCCCTTTTAGAAATTTTGCTCCGCATGTCTCATTGTTTTAGAAATTAAGTAGCTTCATTTACTTCGCAAATAATTCAAAAGTTTTCCTAATTTTAAAAGATTTTGGTCTCAGCAATAAACAAAAAATTTTGTTGTGTTCAAAGTATTCTTAGTTTTTGGGATAGTTTTTACAAAAATACTATGGTAATAAAGTTAGAATTATGAAAAGCTCGCAATCTCATGAAGATTTTCAATGTAATTAAAAAAATATTTTAATGATAAAATATATTTAGGTGCTGCTTTTGCGAAACTTTTATGTCGTCTTAGGTACTGCTAATTCATGATCTCAGATTTAAAGTGTTAACTAATCAATTGTTATCTTTCTTGGCTATTTATTAGTTATACCATCATAACAGGGTTTTAGGTGACATAACTATTTAAGATAAGTACCTACCTACGGGTAACGTAAATTACCACTTTGTTTCAAACACATTGAGATACATAAATACTTATTCCGCGATAAATCACCATGTACTCGATGGTGAACCTTGACCGCCACGTCATGTCATGGAAGCAATTGTATAGCATGGTGATGGGTATATCACGCTAAATAGCAGGCGCAAAATGAATATAAAATTAAAGTATTTAGTATGTACTTTAGTATTCTTATGTCTATAGCCTGTGTAGTAGAAACCCTATTCTATTCTATTCTTGCTATATTAACGAGCTGGATGATAACTGTGGAAAATCACATTAAGGACAATATTTTTTGCGGGAAAAAGCGTCTGTTTACATATTTACATTTTTCAGATGTACCCATATTGTGGTAAACAAAGGTGGAATTGAAACAAGTAATGAGTAAATTTATCAGAGTGCTCATCAATACCTACATATAAATGATACGTAGGCAATCATAAATAGCAAGTACACATGGCACTCTTAATGACACAAGACATGCCCTGATCAAACTTTTTGTTCCTATGATTAGAAATTGTATTTATGAAATATGCCTAAGTAAATATTTTCATAAATACTTATTATACGTAGGTATGTATAAATTTAGTTGTTTATATTTTAAGAAAACAAATGTGTTGTGCCCAAGGTTTTATAGTTTCCCAAACATTTATCGCACATTTGTTTAAAAAAAATATAGCAAGCATAAATCTAAGGAAAACTCGTATACGAGTATATAGCTACTAACGTTTTTTTACCGATAATTGTGTATTGTTGTATTTACCAGAATTATGAGCAAAAAATATTGTATGATGAACACAAAACATTAAGTACCTACCTATTGACAATTTACAACTGTGTGTGAACAAGCGGGGTTATTAATTGATTGATATCTCTTACGAAGTATGTGCGCATCATTTATTACAGGCAACGCGGAGGTAGGCAGTACCTTTGGCGAAGTCGAATGAAAAGGCCTTGAACCCTTTTTACCTGACTTCGGCAAAGGCAAGAGGAAAGGATATGTTTTAGCAATCTGTGTATGTGTGTATGTGTCGCAGTCAACTAGCTTAATTCGCCGTTCAATTAACAGCCTAGGCACTTTACTAAACAGCGCCGTTCAACTAACGGCCTAAATGATATGCAGCCGTATCGTCTGTTACAACATTTAATAAACTGGCTGGCTAATGCTTAGGCAACTGGTTGACATTTAAGTACTAAGTACAAAACTTTTTCAAAATACTACCCAAGCAGAACGACCTGGATGGGTTTAGGTTAGGGTTATTTTTATTATGACCCCACAGACATCCCACCCGGCAAGTAGATACGGTGGATCTAAAAAAAATCGTAAAATACCTAAGTACCTAATATAATTATTCCATCAAAGTTGTTTTTTCCGACGCCATATTGACCAAAGAGAATATAGAATATAGAGATATTGACAGTTTGGTAAGTTTCGGCGCTAAGTGGCAGAAAGTAGAACTAAATTGAAATGATCAGGCTAGGCAGATAATTAAACGGCTAGGCAAGTAGTTAAACGTCATCGATCCAAGTCATTTGCCTAGCTGTTTGATCAAATGGCTGAATATTATTCAGGCCACTAGTTGAACGGCGCTGTTTAGTAAAGTGCCTAGGCTGTTAATTGAACGGCGAATTAAGCTAGTTGGCTGCGACATATGCATTATTTTTGTGTTCCACTGCAGCGGCCTAGCGCCTAAACTACCCATGCAATGTTGATGAATGGGATATCGAGCGAATCGTTATTATGCTCCGAGTGACACAGGCTACATTTTATACGAACAAAATCAATGTGACTGATGTTACATAAAAATATTTTTTTTGTTAACTTATTGAGTGATGTCTAATGAAAGAGGACAAAATTCAGAGTTCATAAATATAGTACGATATAAAATAAACCAAGCGACAGCAATTTTATACATCTTTATACCTCATTTCAGCGTCTATGAATACTATAATATAATATAATTCGCGTACACGAGTTACAGCTTTTAAAAAGTTTTTACTTGTATCAATACTTTCCATTAGTTGCTTGATCTAGCTTGATTCTTAGCAAATTTGGTACAGCACTCTACTCGTGGCTCACCTAGAGATTTTAATAATATGGATATAACAATCAAAACCTCTTATTGAATATCGATTGACACAGGCCAGATTCTAGATATTGAAAGGTGTATGCTACCTTTACCAATAACCAATTCCATATATTTATTTCATTTCCTGAGTTTTACTCTTCCTTATTGTTTTATTGAAACACGAAATCCGTAAAAATAAAGTGTGAAACCAAGCAACGTATCAACATTTCAATCATAAACAGCTAATATATTAATAAACCATCAATATAATATAGTTTTAAAAATCCCCGCGCCGCCTGTGTTTTGTCATACATTATACACACATGTGCGAGTGTTACCTGTGATTTTTTGTTGTAAAAAATGCAGATGTCATTAATGTTCGCAAAAAGCATATAATGTTTTTGCAATTATTATGCATATTGTTACTTGGAGGGAAGCACAAAAAAAATGTTAAGTATTATTACCGCGTTGTTACTATATCACCGGGAAATACTGGTCCATTAGTATCACAGTAACAAGTGCTTATTGAGGCGGTTGAAGGACCGAAAACAAGTCAATCAGTAAATGAGAGAACATTCATAAATCTGTACCATTACCAGGCGAATATTTACTTTATTGCCGAATTTCCTCAACTAGGTTCCACAAATCTAAGCATTCATTATTTGCATGATCACCCTGGTTGATCACCATGAGCAGGTTTTACTAAACTAGACGCTTGCTCACAGAAATCAGGCACCGGGATAACGTAAAATATAGGCTTGAGTTTTTGTTCCACATTAAAAACCTAAACATACAAATGACATCAGTCTGTCATCATCAAAACAAAAGTACTTCTTCACTCTCGTAGTACATCAGTGTGATGATGTAACGTAGAGAAAAATATATAAAAAAATGGTTGAATAAAGCTCTTGATTATTTTTGCTTGTTCAAGCAATAAGCATCATACTATTGCTAGATGACTGTAGGTATGTGTCGAGTTTTTTTTCGAAGCGGGTTCATTTTAGTCGGTAATCTTACAAATTACTATTTTTTTGGTTGGTTCCTCAAACCTAACAATGTCACCTTGTATTGATTTAATTGTCTGCTTTTGAACATCAGTTTGCCAACCTCTATTATTATTTCAATCAAAGTACGATTTAGTATAAGACATCCTGTCGAAGCGTCTTGTCTTGTCGAAGCGTCATTGTTAACTCTACATTAAGCGTGTAATTGGCTTCCAAGAGCCTGAGCCTGAGACACACTTGGTATTATCACGCATGTCTCGTATATCAATATCCGTGTACAACTAAATACTTCCACGGATACATTACAGCCATTGTTCAACCCACAATGAGCCGACACGAAGTTCTTCCCTCAAAATCATAATTTCTTTTGTTCCAGGCCCGCGGTGAGGACAGCCACGCGTTAACGATACAAGTAGTCAGATCATTAAAATCAAAGCCGGGATCAAGTGACCGCTGCGCCCGCGCACCGCCAACCGCCTCCGCCCGCCATTCCTTAGCTGCGAGTCGAGACACGTGCACGCGTCGCGCTCCCGGGCGATATTCGTTTCGAAATATCAAATCAGTGACTTACTAGTGTAATAAACATAATCACTTAACGATTACAGAATTATTTAATTGAGTGAATCGACTGGTATTAATCAGTGTAGCTGTGTGTTAACATTTTCTCCAATAAGCAGACAAGTGCATCGAGTGGAGAAGGCTACATTCCAAACCGGTGCCGTTCTTTAATGGACGAGGTGTGTTCTACTCTGTGTGTTTTTAGTAGTTATCGAGGGAGGTGGCCGGTTCGGTTTTCGGTGTCACTGGCTTTTCTCTCTTCAGACGGTGAGGCGCTGTAGAGACTGCGATCTGGAAACTGGCCCGTGCCGGCCCAAAGCTCCCCAGCCATAATGTAATAGCACCGACAAAAAGCGAGGTCTATTCAAACGAAAAATGGCTCGCGGAACGCTAAGTGAAAACGAGCGCCACTGCCTAGATACCGGCACAAAAAGCCAATCAGACCGCCTCCAAGAGTCGGAAAAAACTCTGAGTAATTGTAAACCTAACGGACTGAGAGTGCGCTTCCTGGATGAAGAAGGAAAAACTGAAAGGATGGTCAGTGCCGACGAGGTCGACTGTGGAGTCACGAGGGTAAAAAAAATACATATTCTAAAAAACAGAAGCTCGAGCGAAACGAGCATATTGCTGAGGAACCCGTCGCTGATGAAGCGGCGCTCGAGCTCCGAGCGCCGCTTCAGCGACGGGCACGCGAACAACCTGAACAACAACAATCTGAATGACAACCTCAACGGCACGATTAAAACGAGCGAGTTCGACAAATCCGATAAGACTGATGAAACAGATCAAACCAAAGAAATAAACGGCCAGAGCTTTAAGAAGAACAGTAACGTGTACAGTGTCAATCAGGCGAAGACTCTGACTCCGGAGAGGAGGAAGTCGATACCGCTGACGATGCCCAAGTTGATAGCTCACAAGATACACGAGAACGGACAGACGAAATCGATTCTACCGGCCGAGGTGTGCCTGGCGGACGGCGCGTCCGGGAAGGACTTCACCGCCCGCGCCATTGGCCGCCTGTCTAGAGGCATCGGGAAGTTGCTCCGGCGCACTAACAGTGTTCGTATCAGCGATCCAGATCCAGTGTACAAAGTCGCCTACCTTGGGAACGTTCTCACCGGCTGGGCTAGAGGTGAGTGTTAGACTAAACTCTATTATATTGATTGTGCGAGCAATTATCTCTTACATAAAACTAAATAAGTTCATTTCTGTTTTTGAATGTGCAATTAGTTTGGCCTAGGTTCGAATATCACATAAGTGTCTCGTTACGGTCTGTATCACGCAAGATTTTCGGTGCAACGGCCTGTTAGATAACAGTTATCACTTACGATATCTGCAAATAAGAGTTTTTGTTGCTCAACAATGTTATCAGATGTTATATTTGGGTCAAGTATTTGATAGAAAGTGTCGCAAACTGCATCAAAAAGTGTCGGCCCCAAGCTATAGCTCCCTGCGAAACGCCGGATCATTGCTACAATTCAGTGAGCACATTGATTGTACCTATATTGCGCTGATTTCAACACAAATACACGTACAATTTACAATAAAGCACCTGATTTAGCAACGTATTAGCCACAGTTATTGTTAAAACATTACTTGTGTAGGAAGTTATCGACCTAAACCTGTGAGTTATCTAATGATACAATGAAAAATCTCTGTGAAAAGGATGATCTACCTAGGTCTAGCAAGATAATGGTGTTTACTTTTTGTAACGTCTCACTCAGTATAAAGTGGCTGAGGTTGCGTAAGTGGACCAAGGCAAATCATCCGAGCAAAACGATTGGATCTCCAGATTGGTAGATTATGTGTTAAAGAACGAACATTAAATATTCAATATATCAACAAATAACCATCGAAAAAAAAGTAGTGATGCGCTATATCAATGAATGTTGTCCAATCATTAAATAATAATAAAATAAATAAAATAACATATGAATTTTAGCAATTTATGACTTCTTGCAATTTATCTAATGTTCCAAATTATAAAGCATTAAATTGTAGAAGATAGTAACTCAAAATAAATTAAAAATAATATGTTTAATGCAGTTTGAGTGAGCTACTGCAAAAGGTTTTATTTAAAATGAAGTCTATGTACTTATTTGAGCAGACTATGAGAGTACAGCCTTTGCAAATAAGAGAAACATACATAGCATTTTTAATAAACACATGTAACAAAGCGAAAGGTATTCTATAGATGTTAATAAGAACGCCAACGACTTTCGTTTGCGTATCTGTCATGCGTCGCTGTGTACTGGCTATCTGAAGATCTCAGTGAAACCAAACATGATGGCTTTACAATCGACGATCCTGTGGTT
The DNA here is from genome assembly GCA_905147325.1 of Notodonta dromedarius. Taxonomy (NCBI): domain Eukaryota; kingdom Metazoa; phylum Arthropoda; class Insecta; order Lepidoptera; family Notodontidae; genus Notodonta; species Notodonta dromedarius. The sequence goes on along the minus strand of LR990163.1, from coordinate 13,577,948 downwards.
TCATCTTATTTACTAGATGACGCTGCAAGATTTTTTATTGAATTTAAAATATGTTGTAAAATCATATTAATCGTTTTAAAATAAATAATAAGAATTTACCATCAGTCTACAATAGTTGGAGAGGCACTAGGAGAAGAAGAAGATCAGTCTACAGCCATACGACAGTGTTTTCTACAGACGTTGGTTTGTCAGACATACATATTGTATTCGCGTTAATATTTGTACAGGACGGACCGCTATGAACAAATAATGTAATAAATACCTTGATTATATCAAATGAATAGTATTATCACAGGTTACATGATATAGATTAAATTATGCACGGATAAAGCAATGTGTTTCTCATAAGAATAATTGAGTTCTATCTCATTCTACACTTCTACGGTTTTAAATGTAAGAGTAGGTATCGGAGTAATAAAAATAGATAGCATTTACAAGACCTTCAAAATAATATTATTTTATTTTCCTTGTATAACTGGTATTCTTAAGATATTTTAATTTCTGCGTTAGTCAGTTCGGCTCACTTTAGCACAGCTGCAGTGCGACGATAATTTTTGTTATCGTATAAATATCATCAATGTAATAATATTTTAAATAATTGTGCAATCGAAGTTATAGTTCTTTATGATAACGGCAACAGGTTTATTTCCTGTTTTAAATACCGTGGATGGATAAGCCAAAATGAAGAGTTGTGTGTTAAGTAATATATATCACGCCGTTTGTTCGTTTTACCTATTCAAACTTATTATATCTAACATAAAATTCTGATGGCATGTTTATATACATTGATTAACATTTCACTTAAATAAAATGGACGGAAAGTCATTGTTTTCTCCCGTCAACTGAAACCTTATAAAACCAAAACCTGATCGCGATCGAAGGCAATTGTGGCGGAACGAATTGATCATTACGTTAACAGATTCCGGTCACAATCCGTGTCAAGTGTGCACGCTTCCGTCTCCAGTGAAAGTCCAGCATCTAGCGAATCCTAATGTACTTTTACCTGATCTGTGTGTTCGCTGGGATAATTATAATTCCTATCGTGATGTCCTATCACTTCACCGCGATAACGATGAACTGCGCAGAATGTTAAGATCACGGCTAAGCTTATCATTAGTAAGTAATCATCCTGATTAGATGTTTACATAATATTGTATCTAATCTTTATTGTTCACGTGGATGAAGTTGTTGGTGAATTAACAAAAATAATGAAACCCGTCGCTAGAAAACTATTTTCACCAGAATTTCAAATAATGTGCTCGTTTCATGTGACATCAGTAGGTTGGTATTAACTAATCAAATTGTTTGTTCGCTCTTGGTTATTATTAAATCCAGTGTTACCACACGAAAATCAATTGTTAAAATAGTTTGGCAACTTCGAATTGTTTTTTCCTTGGAAAAATCTAGTTAGATAAAAACAAAATGAGTTTAGTATTGTTAGTTTCTTCTCTTTAAAATTGACTTCCTTTAGATAAACCACTATTGTTTTGACGATTTAAATTAAAACAACAAATTTTTCTAACGTCCATTCTATATTGAATTTTGTTCGAATGGCGCAAAATGGTTTATTTTTTTCTAAGTAGAACATTTTGTTTCTGTATTGAAAATGTTTTCGCAACGCATGGCAAGCAATCAAGGTTCTTGATAAATGAATAACTGTTAAATATATTTTTCAGCGGCTCCAAAGGTTTCTTAAGAACAAGAACTTTTTAATTGTTGATACTGATTGCGATCTTTTAAAATATGATTTCATCTTGTGGTTGCGTAGTGTTTGTTTCTTAATTACTTTTACTAAAATGCAAAACTGATGCACGCTGCGAACTGATGAGTTTTTTATTTAGAAACTGATAAGCAAGATGGAAGTTGCTAGTTAATTTCACTGCACTGATTTATTCAATTAAAAGTTAGTAAAGAGTTCGAAATATCTAACTGCTAAGCCAATTGAAACAATGATAATAGTTCTTTGAGTGAAATATAACAACCTGAGGCGGCTCAATTCAAGAAAAGATTCTTCTAACTCTCTTAATTGTTAAGTTGTATGTTAGCTTATCAGTTAAATTATATAGGCATGTACTATTTATTCGGGTAAAACTTTTTCGATCCAGGTACCATCACAATTTATTCTAACTTTAACTCATTCTTAATTGAGCTAACCAGGTCAAAATGAGAAAAACATAGCAGATTATCATTGAAAGTGATTCCAATATTTATTAATGATTGCATGTTTTATCTTCCCATGTATATCTGTCTGGTGCTATGGGTTCCACCCGCGCCCGGCGCGACATCGGACCCCTTGCTTACACCGGCGGAAGCGCGCTCACTGCACACTGCCTTCTCTTTTACCAACCGTCTCCCTCGCACTATTTTTTCGTATCACATTCCAAGCATCATTGTTTGGTCGCCCGCTCCCACAGACACGCTTCACAGCTTTTACTGAGCTACTAACATCATCGACATGAACTTTATTACATCATAGTAGAGCCCAATTTGGTGTTACAACAACTGTGTCTATTTTACTGGTTCCGTGGAGTTTGTTAACGCTATTCTTCATTATGAATGTACTAGTAAATTGTAATGAAACGTTCGCAGTGCCTTTGCTTTGATGTTTATGTGGTGGCAAGGGAGTCTTGATTTACATCTCATGCATGTCTCTTCTAGCGGCTTTGATCATGCGTGTACTTTTAAAAATAAATGTGTGTTATGTTACGTTATGAAAACTTGATGATTTCCAGAATTTTTTTGCGTAGAAATTTAACACGTAATCCAAACTACTGCACACTACATACTAGAACACGACTCAGATCCTTTAAGGTCAAGCCAAGACTCGGATTCTTTTCTGAATTTGAGTGGCTCTGTAAGGAATGTAACATCATAGAATTAGAATGTAGATGGGCAAGTACTGCATAGGAGTAGGCACGAAACATTCCTATGAATATAAGTATGAACTTAAGTTAAGAACTACTGAAATTTACAATTAATATATTATTCAGCTCTTTATCAATTTTAATTCCCATACCAAGGTTTCTACGCATTAAAAATAAATTAACTAAAGTCGATATCAAGAACAAATTATATTGGCGAAGGCGACGTTAATTCTGCCATGAGACTGTCCCAAAAACAGCAAGAACGAGAAAACACTTTAATAGGCGTAATAAAGAACAGCAACACGACATTCAAGTCACGAATTGATAAAAAAATATGGCTAGTGTGATTTTTTTAAACAATTAAACTCTATTCTTATTAAGGTGGAGGCGCCTGTCTAGCCCGCGAAATTCAAAATTTTCGAGTATTTTCATAGTTTATCCAAAATCTGAAAACATTTAAGACAACTTTTTGTGATTTGCGACAAACACAGTATGCAGTGCGTTTATTAATACATTTATTTTACTCTAAATATTATCACGGTGGATATGATACTAGTAAATCACTAAATATACAAAAATTGCCAGTTTTTCTGGTTATATGTGGTTTTTGAAATCTTTTAGAGTAAGTTGGATATATTAATAAATGCATTGCATACGGTCTTTGTCGCCAAACACAAAATGTTGTCTTAAATGTTTTCAGATTTTGGATAAATTATAAAAATACCCGAAAATTTAGAATTTCGCGGGCTAGACAGGCGCATTTGTTTAGGGTATTTTGGAAAACATTAGATTATATTAATTTTATTTACGCATACTTGCTTTGTGTTGTTGTTGTTTGTCAAGTTGGGTATTACAAGTGGATATTTATAACTTTGGTCATTGTTGTTATTTCAATTATAAATTAATTACACATTATTGTTTCCTGTTTGTTCTCTAATAATGAGTATTGATAGGCTCCACTTATTTATATTTTCTCCAGATTTTAGTCTTGAAAATCTTTTTTTTATTGCAAATGTAGGTTCCTACTGTATATCCTACTAATCCTACTAATATTATAAATGCGAAAGTTTGTGAGTGTGGATGTATGTATGTATGTTTGTTACTCCTTCACGCAAAAACTACTGAACGGATTTGGATGAAATTTGGAACACAGATAGATTATAACCGGGATTAACATATAGGATACTTTTTAATCCAATAATCCAATACTACGCGGATGAAGTCGCGGGGCACAGCTAGTTAAATCATAAAATGATTAAAGTTTAATGAATAAACGTATATTTAATACTCATAAAAAACCAAGACGTACATAAGTTTAACTGAAACTGATTGTAATCCGAAGGCTTTGGCCCCCTACAAATAGGCATAAATATTTAAAAATAAATTTATGACTGTAATTCACGTGAAAAAATTGATAACGGATATTTTATTGTTGTAAAAATTAGTCACTAACATAGATTCGTCGTAAAGACACGTTTTTGCGAATCATTGAACCGTCGGCCTAACGATTCTTTAATTTTATTTAATTTGGCAAAAAATCAAAATGATGTTAGCAACGATTACTTACATGGTAAGAGCATTAAAGGTCAGATTTTAATTGTAATTGCCCCTCCATGTGCGTAAAAGTCAAGAACTAAAAGGAATGATAATTAAAATATTTATTGTGTATTTTGTGAAAAAAAATTGTATTCATAATTTCCATTGGTTAAATACCTGCTATGAATTGAATAAAAATAACTGGAATTATTATTAATAGCCGGCTTTTATTTATCGCTTGTATAATAATACTTAATTGACTACATAAAAAAATCGCTTATCAAAGAGAAGACATAACAATAATTATTGTTTTATCTTCCCTCTTCGGACAATATTATTATGTTTTATTTTTATAGCGTTGTTATGTCTCAGTTTATAACATATGGATATACCCAAAGTTAAAATTGTATGAATTAAACCATTATTCCTCATACAAGTAACTACAGTTTTTATCCATGAATAAATCTTATACCAACCGATTATAAAGTCTAATACTAACTAATATATGTTTAGATATCCTTCTCATTGCCGTTATGTGTAAGCAAGACAGCAATATGTTTAATTGTGTCTTCATTTTAGTCGTAATTGATTGACAAACGAATTAGCGTGGCAGTCTTAAAGTTGATATTACAATTGTAGCGAACCACATCAAGTGTTATCGCTTGTCGGCTGGTAACCCAGATCCATACACAACAGGTGCGTTAACCTATCATTTGTATACATTTGTTTATTTTCTGTTAGGTACTGTTGGTATGCGGTAAGTTTCACTTTCATGGTTAGGTTGTATTTTGGTCAGATAAATTACCGATGTTTTTACTTTCCATACTTTATTACAAATAGAAGGTCTGTTGAACGCCCGCCTTTCAGTCCATATATTAAGTTATTATTTATTTGAAACTAGCATTTTTATGCAATCGGGCTCGCGTTGGTTTCGAGTATCAGAGTAGCATATACGGGGTATCCATAAAATCGGTGTGACGGAAGTCTAGAGGTAAAGGACCTCTAGGTGTACCCGAACTATTTTTAAAGCTGTCAGGTAAATACTAGTATAAGAAATACTATCGTAAGTGATAGCTTTTTATATATTTACATAAGATTTAAATAGGTATGTTGTTTTTATACGTTAAGTATAACAACTGTTAAATTAAAACAATGTATATTTTAGTAAAGCGTTAGTAACATGTGTTGCCACGCGCCGCTGCCCGTCGAAAGCGCAGCGTGAAGGCCGGTTGCCACACGTGGCCGCGGTGCCTTCTGCCCGCTTTGCCAATAGGCATGGCAATGCCCGGCATTTTTGCCATGTTCTACACGTGATTAGAATAATATGATCCTGATTCCGTTGGTAGGTACATAAAACTAAAGTTGACTAAACTAACTACATTGACAGGATTTCTTTAGATGTATCAAATTTAGTTTGATCGCATTTTAACGACTACGTAATTGGAATCAATATTTAAATAACTTATTAGCACATTACAAAATAATAACCTTCATCCTATGATTTTAAAAAAAGTACTTTGGAGTGCTCACACTAACCCTCTCCTTACAGCCTGATAGAGGCAATGGAAGATATGAAATGCACTGGTCATTAACTCAGGACTTACGGGGCAGATGCATTTCGATATTCACACGGGGCGACTGTCATCTGCCTCCAAAGGCAAACTACTAGAGTTAGAGCAGTTTGTTTGATTTTTTCAGGCTTCAGACTGCCTGATGATAATCGCTTGTTCTCAAAGTACGACATCATATCCCTAAATATTCGAGCTTACCTGCATTGACCATCAAATCAATCCGGTCGCGAGGTCAACAAAGCTACAACCTCTAAATCGAGTAGAGTTACCTCAACAATAAAAAAGAGTACCTAACTACATAAAATATTCGGGCATGCAGCAAGTCAACGGAGAGTATTTTAATATACTCAAACTAAACGATAGGTTAGTACGGTATGTAGGTACATAAAAAAGTGACGTTGCAATAGGTTGAACCATTAGCATATTAATTTTTTTGTCATTGAGACAAACGAGTCTCAGCAGCTATGCTTGTTAAAAATATAACGCTCGATTATTTTATTTATGGTCAGTCGATTTTTAGCATCGATTTTTAGAGCTATGCGTAAAAATTGTGCGTTATTAAAATGAGACCTTATAGATGCATGATTGGGGACTACTAATTGTTCGACTGAACAAGCAGAATAAAATATCCTTTGGTGTCTGCAAGGACTGCGACAGTTACTCAATCTTGTTGACAAAATTGTACAATACACCAAACAAGTTGGTGTGAGAATCTCGTTGAATGCAACTATTGGCACAACATATTCGCTCATTGTACTTATTGTGTTGATGCAGGAAAAAAACAGTGCGCTGTGAAATAAAACAGTTATGAAATGATAATGAGTTACCCGCTTATTGTTTCAGTATGTTATTATTATACCTATTGGACGCGGTAAAAGTTTCCAAACATGTAGGTTTATCGCTTGCCGTTACGGTAGTACAGTAAAACTTACCTATAAAATAGAGGTAGTTTAAAATATCTGAATAACTTAAAATTGATTACTACGAAGGTATTTCACCCACTTGTAACATATTATATAGAAGCCCAAAGTGTCGTTAAAATTACATTCAACTCAACAAATTACATTCTCGTACAACCTACACTCATCAATGTTTCGTATTATCCAATTAGTGCTATAATGATTAATTAGTATATTTAGGTACTTAATTTTTATTTATTTATTTATTTATTATCTCAATACATACAAATATCTTGACAGGCTAGACCCAATGCGATATTGTTGCAATCTTAAAAATTAAAAATAATATAACTGTTTTTATTTAAATACATTTACATAGCAAATTCTATGTGTAGCTGTTCTTGTAAATTCACCCAAAGTGCAACAGAATAAGTCCAAGTCCTCAGCAATGAGGTTGAGAGTGCGGAGTGCGCGCGTGAGCGGCGCCTCGCGCAGCAAGTTAGTTCGCGCGTACGGTTCCACCAGCAACCGCGGCTGACGACGACGACCCACATACCCGTCTGGCACGGCTAGCTCCACCCTTCGCAATATATCCGCATTGTGTATCTTCCCTCTAATTACTTTAAAGATATAAGTCACTAGTGTGAGTTGCCTCCTGACCCTTAGTTCATTATATCCGACCATTCCCAAGACAAATAGCGTTGGATACATTAATGGATAAAATGGATATACCCCGTATTCCCTCATATATTTGTATCTGATAAATTTATTTTGCACTCGCTCCAACATGAGACTATACTTAGTTTCATGTGGAGCCCAGATAACTGCATTACATTCTAGTTGGCTCCTTACTAAAGCATTATATAATGCCATTATAGCTTTAATATTTGTGAAGCCTATAACCATTCTAAGCACAAATCCAAGGTTTCTATATGCTTTTTTGCATACCTTAACTATATGATTACGAAATGAGAGTCCAGTGGTGAAACGAACTCCCAAGTCCCTCACTTCAGTGGCCCTATCCATCGGCACCCCGTCCACCGCATAAGTAAATGTGATGGGTGTATGTGCACGCGAAAAACTTATGGTCACACACTTAGATGTGTTAAACTGCAGGAGATTACTCTTGCTCCAAGCTACCACTCTATTTATATCTCTCTGCAGTCTTTCACAGTCATTCACGTTAGTGATGGGGAGATAAAGCTTGAGGTCGTCGGCAAATAGTAAACACTTAGCATCTTGCACAATGTTTGGTAAGTCATTAATCATTAAGACAAATTCCAGAGGCCCCAAATTCGTTCCCTGGCTTACCCCAGATCTGGTATAATATGCGTTCGATTGATATCCTGCATAGTCAACATACTGTTGTCTGTTACTCATATAACTAGCAAAAAACTTAAGTAGATGCGGGGTGAAACCGACCCCTGCTAACTTTTTCAGTAACACGTCATTATCGACTAAATCGAACGCTTTTTTAAAGTCGAAATATGCAGCATCGGCTTGTCCCCCACTATCTACTATCGGAACCACATCAGCCATGTAGCTGAGTAAATTGCTGGTAGTATTTCTAGTCGGCATAAATCCATGCTGCGCGTCTGTGAGTTGCGAGCTAACTTGCTGGAAAACGCTCCTATGAATAACAGATTCTAATACTTTAGCCATTGTTGACAGTACTGCAACCGGTCTGTATTCTTCAACTTTAGTTCCCGAACCTCCCTTCGGTACCGGTATGACCCGGGTAGTCTTCCACATCTCGGGAAACACAGCTGATTTAAGGCAAAGATTGAAGATGTGCACTAGCGGTCTCGCGAATCCCATTCGACAGTCCTTAAAAATGTACGGCGGAATACCATCAGGCCCTGACGATTTTTTCGGCTTAAGTTTCTGCAAGGCGCGTACCACGTCATGCAACTCCAAGCTGTCAAGATGAACCCGCCCTGCTCCGTTCTGACTGCCCGCTTCCACTATCGCCGCATCCACATCTAATCTAGGTTTATCTACATTGTATACTGAGTAAAAATATTCAGCAAATTCTTCAACCGCTTGTTCACTTGTCAAGGCTTGTCCGTTCTTCAAAATTTTTTGGCTGCTAGTGTTACGTCTTTTAGAATTAACAAAAGCCCAAAAAGATTTAGGGTCGCTCGAAATTTGGTTTTGCATACGTAGGCGATATTGTTCCTGTGCTACTAAAATCTTTCCTTTTACTAGGGTCCTACACTGAGCAAACATTTCGTAATCATTACCCAAACCACTACTTTTATATTTTTTATGAAGATTAGCTTTGAGTTTTATGTCGCGAATTATCTCACCCGTATACCACTCGGGGTAAATATACCTCGAGCGTACACGACTTCGCTTTTTCTTGGGAACACAGTCATCTATAATTGAATAAATCGTGTCATAAAAATACTTTAAACTCATATCTAAATCTAAGTTATATAAAGGAGTCCAGTCGATGGATGCGATCCTTGAATAAAATAAGAAAAAATCAGCTTTATTAAAATTCCAACTGACATATTGTGTGCGCGCTTCCGATGCCGACGTGCTCTTTGGCTCTAAGTAGGTATTTGCACGTAAACACGGGCTGACGGACACCTCCAGCGGCGGGTGATAAGCGTCCACCGGCACGAGCGGCGCCTCCGCCCTGCGTACACTCACACACTCCCCCTCCTCAAATGTACTCAATACTAAGTCCAAACAGCGATCATTGCAATTAGTAACCCTGTTGCTTTGGGTAAACCCACAATATGTCATAAGAAACTCATAATATGAATTAATGCTTGTAGTACACGAATATAGATTAAAATCCCCTATCACTACCACTTCACTATAATTATTACAATATTGTTCAATGATTCTAAATAACAACCCATATTCATTCTCACTACTATTTGGTGGGATATATACAACACATATAAAAAACAAAAACCTATTACGTAAATAAACAGTGGCACCTACTAGTTCAAAAACATGATCATCAATGTTTACACCGCTCGGCACCGGTACCCGCCGCAGCTCGATTCGCGGTGTGGCCAAGAGACACGCGCCGCCTTGTTTTCTCCCATCCGCTCGATCACATCGCATCATATTGAACCCAGGAGGGATTAATTCCGTATCACAAATTGATTCATTTAGTCCAGTTTCCGTGATAGCAAATAGATCCGAGTTATGACTTAATAGTCCTACATAAAACTCCTCTAACTTAGTTCGCAGACCTCTTACATTCTGATAATATATGTCTAGAGTAGATTTATTCCGTGGTTTTTGGTTTTTGGAATGGTCTACGAAACCAAACCCATTCACAGAACTCCACATTTATTGGCCAATTTTCAGGTTGAGATAATACGTCATATTTACTTTCCGGTACTCCAATCATAAAAGATGCATAATCCCTTTCCGTTTTATGTTTAATTCGTTCTACTTTAACAGGTGTTTTCAATCCACATATGTTTCTTACGTATATCTCTAAGTTTTCTTCTTTAGTCTCCTTCTGTAGTCGCCAGACGTGTAGATATTTATTTTTTTCTGCTCCGTGAATATCATTTATGGTAGTACTTCCTCCTCTTTTCACGCTTTTATTAGAATATCGGTTTTTCTTCCTATTTACGACTGTCCAGTTTTCTTCTCTATTCAGATTTTTCTTCTCTTCCTCAGCTACCACCCCTAAGCTGGCACTCATTTCACTCATTTCGCTTATTGCCAGTGATTTTTTGTCCTCCGATACTGAACTGGCGGATTTCGTGGCCACACATTCTTTGATTGGTATAATATTCGTGGAATTGCCAGTTACCCTCTTCTGGTTTTGGTTAAGAATTTCGACAAATGTTTTAGATGATGGAATTATTTGGCCCTTAGGCGCCGCAAATCCTTCTGTACTATCCATCTTTGGACTTTCCATAGTAAGAGGGGCTCGTAGGAGTTCGTTTAATTTTAACAATTCTTTGATTTTTCCTTCTAACGTATCTACTTTGCTCGCCTTTACTTGAACTACCTCCATAATTTTTCTCAAATCTTGCAGTTCAGTCTCTGTTTTGATAAATCTATTTTGAAGCAATGCATACTGCTTTATTTGTTCATCCAGACGTGCTATTATTTCCAAACGAAACTCCCGTAGTCCTTCCCATGGTCTATTATCATGTTCAATGAGTTCAATTTCTGAATCATTCGGGTTGCGACGACTACCGCGCTGCGTGTTTACGTAGCAGTCACTCGCACCGTCCGTAAAAGTTTTATCCATTGTGCATAAGCTTCCTTAATGATGTGTATGTTTATGTTCGTGTGGGTCAGGACAAGGTAAATCTTGTATTATTAAAGTATAATGCTTAGAAGTCGAATACTTGTCCAATCCAGCTTCTCCCCTACATGCATATATTACAAATATAATTATATCTCGAGCTTTACCCCATATGTACAAATGTAGCGATTTGCCTCGTAACAACCGCATCTAATGATCGCGAAAATTATTAGAACGATTAACTTAATTAGTGAGGAGATTATATTAATTGTTCTTGTGAACTATTATGATTGAATTAATACATTAAATAACTTATGTAATGAAACATTCTATGCCACTATTAGACGATAAAATTTTATTTATTTATTTGACTTTATTTTTTCTTACTAGGTACATACCTAGTTACCGGTAATCTATAAAAGGTTATCTGCATGCGATATACCTCGTAATACTTTTTCACTTAAAATGTTCTCGACTCTTGTAGGTAATTGCGACTAATAACTGTATTACCTGAACACACACTCAAACACGCCGGTTAACTTTAAACGATCAGATTACATCGGGATTATTAAAAATGCATTAATAGCTTTAAACGCTAGATTCATAACAGCTACGTAGGTACTGGGATTTTTACGGAATCCAGTCAATATTGACATTGTGAGGCATAGATAATTGACGTAATCGTTTCTTTTGTGTAATTTAGACATATACCTAGGTACCCGTGGTTAACGATGTGTGTATACGTTCGCTAAGTCTAGGTAAAATATTTGTCTGGCAAATTGACAGTGTTTCAGGTGGCCGATAGAGAGCGCTTGCTATATTCCTTGCAGACTAGCCAGCGTACAGTAGGTAAGTCATAACAATGACAAATGAATCATTAGCGAATGTTTTCTTTTAAATTTACTTATAGCGATCCTACACCTGATAGTAATGTTCAATTGAATAACTTGGCGAAAACAAAAGGTAATTAATTTATTTTTGTATGATTTGGGTGCGCATAGTAGTAGTCCCGTGTCGAGGAATTAATAATTTCACTAATATGAAGTTCAACCAACCGGGCCCACGCGGGCCGAGAGCTGGGGGCCAGTCAGTGCACCACTCTAAACTAGCTGGATTGGTGCAGATTCTGCTCGTACATAAACTAAACATGACTACTTAACGGTGAACTAGGATGTAATGTTTTAAGTATTCAGTTCACTCGTGATTTGTAGACAAAATTATTGGCACCATTGGCTCTTATCTTATTCTATTGTTGCATAGAGGTTCCAGGTTCGATTGCCATCCTGGCTATTAAACTATTGACGTGAGCTCGATTCTAGTACAAGTATTTATAACCATTTATGAACAAATCGAAGATTGTGTTCATTGTAATAAGAGTAAATCATGAGTAACATTTCCTGAAATAAAAAACACAAAATATAGAGTCCTTCAATCGAGTTTTATTTCATAGAAACAAGTAATCTTAAAAAAATTTAACAAGGTATATTTCATTCCAATTGACTGAACGTTATTTATGACTGAGTTTATAATAAAAATATCAATACCTAGTATACCTAAGGTACGTAGGTATGTATATTACGTCATTGTATTCTTAGCACGTGCACACTGAACGGAGCAAGTACCTGCGTAAAATAGGTTCCATTTATTGAATAGCATTATACCGGTTTATATTGTAGTAGGCACTACGTAGGTTTTATTATTTTTAATTCCTTTTAATCGTATCTATTTTGTGTTGAAATGATGATAGCAGCCATTGGACTCTGCAGATAACTTTTAATAGACTCCCGCCCGTCTCAGAGGGAGATAGCTCAATATTACCTTATATTATATTTCTAAGTGATAACCTAACATTGCCAGTAATCTTTTGAAACAGAAATGTCAATAGGTGCGACCACATGTACCGAGCAGTCGCGCTTGTGTTAAAGTACTCCTAACGGGTTGCTCGAGTGTCGTGAGGATGTTATGACTATGTGATTAGACCTGAAACTGATTGTTAGGGCGCGGATGCTCGGTACATGTAAACGCAGCAAATGACAAGAATATCGAATTTAACTAACTCGTGTCAACAGGATCGTACTTAAACAAAGGAGTTTTTCATGTTTCAGTTTATATTATCACTAAAACAATGTACTTCATATAAGTATATAGTTCAGTATTAATAAAATTATATGGAAAACTTTAGCTTCTAATAAAAACTTGTGTTATTGATAACCGAAGTAACGCTTACACATAATCGATTATGCAGCAGCCAGCGAGACCTGCGGTCTTATTAACTGATAAGGTTGTAGAACGAAATTAACGTTACTTTAACATATTCTGGTTGGACTTGTGTTGAAGCGGGACAGCGTTATTCCCGCATAATGGTGAGAACATAAGACCTATTAGAATACGAATGAGTGTCTGCAAGTGTCCTTGGTCATATCATCCCACAATAAAATTATCTTGGGAGTCGAATGGTGAATTAAAAAGAAACATAAATTAGCATTATTTTAATTATTTATATTCTTGTCCTGTACTATAGCGTCAAGGTAAAGGAGACGCCTGGGCCAGTATAAACCAGCTTGTCATACAAAAATGTGTCTTAATTATATTTGTTGATGAAATTGATTTTATTAGCGTTATCGAAATCTAGCCCAGACTAGTTAGACCCGTTTCGCGATGGCCTGTCCGGCGCGAATGCGATGCCAACTGGAATGTTATAATAATTCGTGTTTTTTGTTTCCTATTAGCTACGAGTTTGGTGTGGGTTCAGAAAAAGATTCTGTTAGGTATTTATCTTAATAAAATTGCCTGACTTAAATTATTAAATAAAATAAAGAACAGAAACTGACGGTGGGAGAGACAACCCGTAGCTGATTGACGACAGCTCATACAGGGGCTGGCTCGACCGGGGTGTACCACCCTCTCACAGAAGATCAGCGTAAAGCTGCATTTCGTACGATGAGTAAGAGAGCCAGAAGACCAAAACCCCTTCCTCTCCCTCTATCCCAATGACCACTCCCCTTCAGGTCGGCAACGTGCGAGCAATACCATTTGTATTGCAAGAATCTATTTAAGGCTACGGTCACTGCTTAACATAGGGAGGGTCCTATGCTTGTCTGCTGAAAAAACATCTGCTGTATTTCTTAAATAAGTATCACAATGTAAGTACGGTCCAAGGTCCATTATTAAGGATTTATAACGCATTTTGACATAAGTACACACACAGGTAGGTACTCTGTTGGGTTGAGTTTTTCTAGATTTTAAAATACCTACGTTGACGTTGAGAATTTACAGGTAGGTATAGCTGTACGAGAACACGAATTGAATATGCATTTTTTTGTCTACGTGGGTAGCATAGAATAAAGAACTTGTTTTAATTGCATCTCACGATAAAACATTTTTAAACTTCTTCTTATTTTTAATTCTCTACCACAGTATCTAATTATCAGATAAAACAAAACCTAGTAAATTAAATTTAAACAAAAAAGTTTAGAAAATCTTAATTGCAATTTTTGTAGGTGGTCAAATTCTCTGGCAAATTTAATTGAAGAACTGGCAACATAGTTAGGGACCATTAAAATCGAATAAACAAACGTGTACGAAGCGACTTCTAGAGTCTCAAAGTTTAAAGTTCTGTAAAAGACAGTTACCCACTATGTAACCTACATAAATGATGTGTAGAGTCATCTAATGCTCTCACACACTTCAGGATGCGGGGAGACTTTCAGGGCTGTCAAATATACATGTGAATCAGAACATGCCTACCTATACTACAAATAGGATAACATTAACCATGTTGATTTTTTCTAGAAATAGGAACAGTTCATTATTTCGACTTCTAGCAATCTGACACACTGCAATCATTTTAATTACTTTGAAAATTATAAAAGACCTATAATTAATCGGAAATGCTTACAAAAGAAGTCGGACTGTTGAAAAAACACTGTTTTCTTCGTAAGCAAACAAGGTCGTACAACTGTGGCAACAAGTTGTTGCACCCCAAGGACGCAAGTGTTGTTGTTTTCCTGAGAATGTATCACCCGTTGTGTACACGTGAGCGAAGGACTGTGAACTCTATATGTGGGAATTTGATATAATAATCGAGAATCAAGTCACAGAAGTTGATGTAGGCGTGGTTAATTGATTATCGAAGTGATCACACGACAGTGCACCGGGCTGTTTTATAAATTTGATATTTCAACAGTTATGAGCCAAACCATTTCATCGGAATATTCATAAATCTTGAATGAACTTTGCCATTATTAGCAACACGGATGACATTAAATGTGTCCGTGGTGGCATCACTAGTGCGAAGATAAAATTAAAGCTCACTGATCGAGCGAAATATTGGCTTATCAACTGGCACTCCAGCCTCTGCATGTAGGAGTACCTATGCAGGAGTACGTATGAGGCCTTAGGATAAGAATATCTTTATAAGTTTATAATCGTGTTGAAAATGTTTTTATTATAATAACTTGTGAATCATATGTAAAGTCGCTGATTATATACCTAATTAGTAGTGTTACAAACATGTTATCAGAAGTTTTGAACTACTTGAGGTTGAGTTCACAAACACATTAACGGCCCGTTAGAGCAGTTATCGATTGTGTGGTATATTGGTAACAATCGTTTACTGCTCTACCGGGCCGCCAGAGTGCTGGTGCATTCGGCACTTATAGTGCTGCAAGACACGGCGGATTTTTACAAGAAATATTAATGATAATTAAATAGATTTTTGTAACATATTTCGGCAACTAAGTAAAAAATTCTACTAAGTATGCATACTTTTTTACATGCCTATTTTTTGGGACGCACCAATTCGAAATAAGCCAGGGTGTCTTGAACCCACTCACCTTTGGCGAAGGTCACATTGGCGATAATCCTCCCTCGGCGAGGTCAATGCTCACAGGGCCGCCCGCGCCGCCGCCAGCCGATAGCCGCTTGTAAATAAACATGAAGGAAATCATCTTGGTAGATATCTCTCAACTCAATAAAATTATATTGTCACTTTCATCACAATATGTGTGGAGAATATAATGTCATTGGAGCTAGTTAAAATGTATTCATCATACATCTACTCACTATAATTCATAATTATCCGATTAATTAATTATTTCTAAACATTAATTCAAACTTAGCGTCTGATCTCCTGCGTGATCTCTCCCTGATCTAAAGCTCTTTGCCGGCATAAAGGACGCTTTCATTGGCATTTATTTACTAAAAGGAGGCAAAGCGAAAATTTAACTGTTTTATAAATTCCTACGCCTCGAGATCGACAATAATAATAATAATAATAACACTTGGCTTAGGCCCGTGGTCACCAGTAAACCGGTGTAAAAGCCGAGGAAAAAATGCACCCAAAATAATAATAATAATATTTATTTACTTTTCAAACAATAAGCCGTATCTAAAGGTTGCAGCCAGCACTCATAATAGTATGTAACTGTGCTATGAGTGCTGGCTTCCATCAAGATATAGTACAGGTTTCATATTATAAGAAATGATAACTAATATAAATTAAGTTATATAATTAAATGAATCAATAAAATTAATGATAATGGGTAATAACAATAGTGTGTTATATTAATGGGTGAAGTAAATTTTCTGTATATTCATAAGATAATTGAAGGAGCCATTCACTCAGGGTTTTTTTGCATGTATAATGAGTCATTTCATGGATGTGTAAGGTACGATGAGTATTATTGTATAAAAATGGACCGAGAAAGCAGAAAAAATTATGGCTGAAGCTTGATTTTAGGGAAATTGAGTTTGCAATAAGATGGTTACGTCTGTTGGTATCGGGATCTATGGGCGTAAGCGAGTGTTGCTTTAGAACAGTAAAGAGAATAAACAATTTTCGAACCGCTAATACTCCACAAAAATCATAGAGTAGCTGAGTGGGAAAAAGAAAAGGTTTAAATGTGGCTACTTTCAATAGTGCTCGTTGAGCGCGTTCGATGATTATGAGGTTGGTTTTGGATGAACCTCCCCAAGAAGTAATGCAGTAAACAATTATAGATTGACAGAGGGCTAGATATACCATTTTTAGAAGTGAAGTTGAAGCTACGTGTCGAAGATGTTTGAAGACGAAAATAAGTTTGCGTATTCTATTTGCTAAGAGAATAATATGAGGTTTAAAAGAAAGATGAGAGTCAATAAGAACACCGAGGTATTTTATTTGAGTTATTTTTCCAATTTGGGGACAGTGACATGGCTGGGAGTCTGAATGTGGGTTATTAGAAGAATGAACAATGATTGAGATATTAGGAATAGGGTGATGCCAATTTCGTATGGAAAAGGTCATATATTTGGTTTTATCTGCATTTAAGGTGAGTAGATTTTGATTAAGCCAATCACAAACTAATTGAAAACCGCTTTGAGCATAGGTATTGACATGTTCCCACGAGGTAGCAGAGAAGACAAGGGCGGTATCATCAGCGTATGAAATAATATTACACTGAGGAATGGTCAAATTACAGAGATCGTTCACGTAAACTAAAAAGAGGCTAGGACCCAGGACACTGCCCTGAGGCACCCCATAATTTACACGAAGATCAGAGCTAGTAAAACCTTCAATGGTGACACTTTGTAGACGGTTATTTAAGTAGTTTCGAAAAAGTTCTAAAGGAAGTCCTCGGATCCCAAGACTTTCCAACTTTTTCAGTAGAATGGGAATTGAAACCGTGTCGAATGCTTTTGCTAGATCTAGAAAGATAGCCAGAGACTTTTTCCCTTGGTCCATATTCAGAACAAGTATATTTGTGAGATGGTGTACCGCTTGGTCTGTTGATTTATTACTGCAAAAGCCGTATTGGTTGCAGCTAAGAAGATGTTTGTTTTCTAGGTATTTCATAAGCCGAATATTTAAAATACGCTCTAGAACTTTAGAGAAGGCAGGTAGAACAGAAATAGGACGATAGTTATTGATAAGGTGTCGATCCCCACTTTTGTAAATTGGATGGATTAGTCCTTTTTTGAAGACTGATGGAAATATACCAGTGGACAAGGAAAGGTTACAGATATACGTAAGTGGAGCGACAACAATGTCTTTAAGAATTTTAATAACTTTGGTAGAAATACCATCACAACCTACTGCACAATCATCTTTAAGGGACATATATATACTCGATACTTCATCTTCGTCAGTTGGAAGAAGAACAAAGGAATCAACAGCAGTTGTTGGACATATATAAGCAGGGTTAGGTTGATAATTTAAAATTTTTTCAGCTAAATTTTTTCCAACGTTAGCAAAATAAGAGTTAGCGAAGTCAACTGATTCTTGGTAAGTACTTTTAGAATGTAGAAGATTTTGGGAACTTGTTTTATGTTTGTTTAAATACGTGATATTTTTAATAGTTTCCCATAGTTTTTTAGTATTTGAACCAGCTGCCCGAAGTTTGTTTTGCTCGTATGTTCTTTTAACTTTTTTTAAAATTTTATTGCAGAAATTTCTGTATCTCTTATACGTTATTTTAAGTATGTAATTGTGGGGAGAATTTTTATGTTTTTTGTGAAGTCTATTTCTATTTCTGATGCAACGTAATAGTCCAGGAGTAATCCATGGTTTGATGGTTTGGAGGCGTCGAGGTAAATTCAATATAATAGAATTTTGTTTTATTTTAAAATAAATGGTATTAATCATATATTCAGTAGCTTCATTAGGATCAGTCATGTTAAACAAAGGCAAAAAGTCGGTCTTATTCATGTCATTTAACAGATTTGTTAAATTAGTTTTGGTTTTGGTTTTGGTGAGTACTAGATTTTTTTTTATTAGCAACGACAGTAGAACCGTATAATGATCTGTAACCGTTGATTGTATAACTAGCGTTTTAGCGGCGTTTCTTGATTTTAGAAAAATATGATCGAGGCATGTGTTTTCGTGAGTATTAAGTGTATGAGACGGAAGTAAACCGTGAAGAGCTAAAAGATTGAGATATTCGTCGGAGCGATTGTCGTGATTATTAGCGCTTATGTCAATGTTGATATCTCCAATAATAATAAAATTCTTAAAACGGGATAGATCGGTGAGAACTTGATCTAGTGAATGGATAAAATTATTTGTGTTATTGAAGGAATGAGGACGGTAAATTGCAAGAATTGCCGTATCTGTTCCTATTTTAATCAGTAAGCTGCTAGAATCTAATAAGGTTGGTTCAGTAATTGTGACATTGGACAGGGAGTTATGTATGTATACTACAACGCCATCATTTTGGTTGTTTGGATTAGTCGATGAGTGATGAGAGTAGTTAGATAGAGGTGGTACATACGGATTATGTGAAAGCCAGCACTCTGTAAGTACAATTACGTCACATTGTATTTTTATAGTGTGTAGTAGTAAAGTAAAATCCGTTATGTTGGCTGAAATACTGCGTATGTTTTGTGTGACTATGGTAAAGTTGGTTTCGGATGGAATTAAAAGGTTAGAGCAGAGCTCTGGGTCGCAGGTGCTTGATGAAGATATAGATATTTCATCAACATCTTGTGCTAATAGATTTATCATCAACTTTAAATATTAGTAATAAGGTTATAAGGAACACAAAGTAATAGGAAAAAACAAAATAATAATCAGTGAAAAAAAATAAAATCTAGAGAAAAATAAAATACTAAATCGATGAAGTTAAATGATTATTTTTCAGGTCTTCTATTTGACGTTCCTCAGTTAGTAAGAATGCCTCGGAACCAACGTCTTTGCGGAGTAGCACTCTAGCGCTAGATGTCCAGCAGAATTTAAATTGGCCCGTCTTGACTAGTTGCCGTCCAAGATAATAGAGCCGTTTAGCCCTTGGGGTCAAATGTTCGTCTATATAGATCGGTTGAACGGGGATGTCTGAATAAATTATAGATGAGTTAAGCCGATTACTCTTGTTATTTATATTGTAGTTCTTCGCCGCCTGAAGGATTTTGCTTTTCAGGATAACAGAGTTAAGGGTTACGAGTATGGTTCTATTTTCTGATTTAGATGAAACGCGACGAATATCCCGGATATCCGATTTACTGGCGTCGACTGAGATGATATTAAGTAGTAGTTCAGTAATTTTTAGAAGATCCAGTTGTGTCTCATTTGGTTTGGTGGGCACGTTCCTTATTTCCAAATTGTTCAGTGTAGATTTCCTAGTCTGTTCTTCTAGTGCATTTTCGAGTTGTTTGATACGGTATTCGTAGCGTGAGGAAGTATTTTCGAGAGAAATCAGTTTAATATTTATGTCTTTATTTTCTTCGGAGAAATATTCGAGGGATTTTTCTATGTCAAGGTTTGATTGGTGTAAAGCAGTGATTTCGTTTCGCATGTCACATAATGATTTTTGAATAGTGGTAAGCACGGTTGATTGATCCTTCCGAAATGATTGTAGCAAGTCTTTCAGTTCTGCAAACTGAACAGCACAGTTACAGCATTTATTCGACGGACGAAGGGTAACATTGTTGTCAACACCAAAACTAACCGCAAGATTATCGTTCTTTTTTGTGCTTTTCTTTTTACTAGGGGTTCGTTCCATTATTCATTCCACTGTATTAATTTATTCTGACGAATCCAATGGTTTTATTTAAGAAACAGATTGAAATTATAAAATTTAAATTAAAAATTGTTTTTCAATATAATTGACATGACATGACATTCATAGACATAAAAAAACAATGACCTTCTCATAATTTTATTTTCACGAGCATTTTAAATGATAACCTATTAAAATTCCATTACCCCAAGTAATTCCCAGATAAAATGAAGGAAACAAAGTGTTAGCGAACAACTGGTGGCCATGACCTAGTGAGGAGAGTCGGCAGGCAGGTAAGTTCAGGCACTCACCAAGGTCTGATATGAAAGTAGCATTTACTGTTTTGTTAGATCAGATCTTACTTACAAGTGGCACAAATTATTGGAATCAAGATTTTATTAAAATTGTATAAAGTAATTTGTAAAGAAAACATTTTGTAAACAACAATTATAATATTTCAGTTATATATATATTTTAAGATAGATTCGATTGTAAGGAAAATGTTAATTTATGTACCTAATAAGCAATGTATATATTTCTGACCGCAATTGGTTAAATTCGACTTCATAACTAGTAACATACATACGGTTTGTTGTGTCTACGCCACAGAGTTAATACCTACCCCAAATGAGTTACTGTTAATATTGACTTCGTCTTAAGCTATTTGTGACGGGTACAATATCAAATCGTTTGTATAAATAAATAAATTTCAAGTCCCTATGTTTAGAGTGAAATTAAATAGAATAAATCAAAGCTTAGATAAACGTTTCAAACGAGAATTTAACATTTGAGATATCTACACATTTCAGTTCGTTGACCTAAGAATTTTGCCACATTGAGTTATGAAGTTGGTACAGAAAAACAAGCCTAACCTGTTCAACTCCAAAAAATGTACGGGAGGACAGATTCCAAACTGCAAATAATACCCATCTCAAATTAAGTACCAAAAGAGCAAAGTTTTAAAAGGCATTTATTATTCAGGTAATGTTGAAATAATATTGAGCGATACAAAAACAGTCGCATCTCGTTCTTCGGAGAATGATGCTCGTTCTGGTAATGACGTTGACAAATGAACCCGTCGCCTGTCCATCGCGTGTCCATCGCGTGTAACCATGAAACAATTATTCTTCAAAATATCACAATTCGTTCTCAATGACGTGAAATATTTAACGATTGCAAGTGGTATTTTTGCATTGATAATAATGAGAGATGTGTCGAATATTCGTTTAGTATTCGTTATTCGGCATATTCGGCAAATATAAGGTAAACGTAATCGGTCTAATTATTCGATTTCAATGCCGAATATATTCGGTTAAATAATTTCGTTTTAAAATTGATTGAGAGATCACATTGTGTGGTGAGTATTTAAGATTTTTAAACTCTAACACTGGATGGATTGTATTAGATTTGGATACCTTATTTTTTTAAATGAATTAAACCAAAGCGTACCCTATCAAAGTTATTGATTAGAACTTATTTAACAATTATTCATGAAAAAATTCAAAGCGAATAAGGAACTAATAATTTCAATAGTTCAAACGTAAGTTGTGATGAAGTAAAACTAAGCTTTCAGCTCATCCGGCAACAGTTTATTGAGTTTTTCCTCTTAAATATTTTCAATTACGTAAATACCGCAGAGTGCGGAACCGAATCATTATACCGAAAATTTGATTCGGTAAGAGTCAAACTGAAGAGTATTCGGTTATTCACTAAAATCACTATTCGGCGCATCACAAATAACATATCT
Organism: Notodonta dromedarius; assembly: GCA_905147325.1. Taxonomy (NCBI): domain Eukaryota; kingdom Metazoa; phylum Arthropoda; class Insecta; order Lepidoptera; family Notodontidae; genus Notodonta; species Notodonta dromedarius. The sequence continues at coordinate 13,555,624 of LR990163.1, read as the reverse complement.
GCCCGTGTAAGTACCGTCAAAATCGGTCCAGCCGTTTCGGAAAGTAGCCGGATCAAACAGGCAGACATACGTTTTTTTTCGTTATATGTACCGTTTATATTTCATATTATTATGCATTTACTTCAAAGCTATTGTTTTGCGGATATTACAAACACACGTATCAATCTTTCTTTATTTGAATATGTATATTAGACAGTTTGGTCGTGATTGATGACAAAATAAATACCTATTATTTATCTAAATAATAATATATTACAATGCTTAAAAAAATATGCTGTGTTGCTATAGCATTCATACCCGTGCAAATAAAAAGTTGGCAATTGAGATCAAGACGAATACCGAAAAGTTTTTTTACCGTTCCAAAATGGTCATTGTTGTGGACAAGAATCATCATGTGAGACTTGTTCCTTGATTGCAGCAATTATGTAATTTTGAAATGCCTGCCATTACCCGCTCTTAATGAGCCAGAAATGATTTATTGCTGTAACTACCTATATGATTTTGCTATGTTTAATGTGATAAGGCTGTGTTATGAATGGAGAGGTCGGGGGTCAAATAATAATATTAATTATCTTTAAACTATTAGTCTACGGTAATGAGGTCATTTTATTTCAAGTGTGTGACTGCGGTAAACAAATCCTGGAAACCCTCAGCTCAATATTAAATAATGTCATCCAATGTTTTGTTTTTTTTTCCATTTAGAAAATAGGAATATTTGTACCATAAGGTTCATTATAATCTTACGCAGACAGGATGATTTAAATTTTAAAGCCATACGCAAGTACGGATGACGTTAAACTTTAATGGTTAGTCTACCAATATTGGGCAAACAATTAAAATCTTCCATGTTTGCCGGTCACTGTAGTCCGTGACGTCATTCGTGTGCTTATCAAGGGACTATGGGGCTTTGGACTTCTGACGTCATATTAAAAGGCAGTGTTTGTTGAAGATTATTGTGACATGTCACGAATATGTGTGGGTGCCTATATAGACTCTTAATTGGTACATACGAGAACTATCAATACGAAAGTTTTAATTCGCCGATATTTTTATATCATGTTTATCAGGAAAATGATGTGGTGATTAAACGAGCAGGGATTACCCTCGTACACAATCTGCAAAATATCACATATTTACCTTCTTCAAAATGTACCAACTACCTGGTCGGTCTTGGTAAGGTCTTGCTGCGCCGTCAAAGAATTGATTCATTCATTAAATTGGCTCGTTAATTACCTATTTTATTATTAAAATGATTTCCCATAATACGATTTTATACCATAATGTTATTGTTTCATATTTTTCTGAGAATGAGATGCGTCCCGTGTGCAGCAGTGGTTTTAAATCAAAATATTGAGAAATCCGAACAAAAACGGTATACCTAATGATGATATGAAATAATTGTGAGTAATGTGCTTGTAATTTATAATGTTTTAATTAGAATTTAATTTGAGATTGTACAATTATAGTGAAGTACTTGTGCTAGTCATTCTGCACGCATTTATTTATTATCATTTATGAATTAGATAAATGATATCATAAAACAGATTATCCGTAATCGTTGGGTACTACATTAGTTAAAACATACCTAATCTATGTAACCACCGAGTATACGAGTATATATATTAACACTCGGAAGTGTTAGTTGCAGAGTTCGAAAAAATCCGATTTTTTTATATATATCCGATATATATCGGATATATATCCAGGCTAAGAAAAAGAAGCGAATGTCATTCTGTAAGGGGATAAAACACTTTAAAAGGTGAAAGGAATTTGTAAAATAATATAAGTGTCAAATTACAACATTTTTATTTAAAAAACTTAAAAAAAAGTAACAAAAGAATTAGTGTTTATTTGAGGAATATTTTTTTAATGAACACTTAAAAAAACAAGTACATATTATTATAATAATCTTCATTTGTTTGTGAGATTGGGATTCCCTAGAAAGTGAAAATTATTAACGCTAGTGCTAGGAGCACCAGCGAATCCCCATTTTTTTAAACCTTGTAAAATAAACCTTATGTGATATGAAATTAAGGCTTGGATTTCAATAAAAAGCTAGCCGCACTGGTAAGTTAAAGGGGAAGGTTTCCATTTTTTTGGGAAACAATCTAAATTATTCTGAATAGTAGTTTTTCGCCACGTGTTGCCAGGGTAAACATTAATCTCCAAATGTTTAGTTCAGAAAACAGGAAAAAATCAATTGATATATATCGTGATATATATCATGGTATTATATATCCGCTGATATATATCGGCGAACCCTGGTTAGTTGTGACTTAAACTCAGACATTTTTTTTTTTTACTTGGACATATTTGTTCATTCGAGTAAGATGAACATTTACTCGTCCATGAAAGTATCGATAATCGTGTGTTTACGGTGAGCGGGCGACGTGTGACAAGTGAAAGTGGGTGTTCTTGGCGATGGTCCAGGCCTCGCGAGCCGGCGCCGGATCGCATCGCCTCGGCCCTAGCTGCGGTGAAAGGCGCAGGTAAATGCCGATGCGGCGTTTTTGATGGGACATTTAAACTTGAAGCAATCAATTTGATGTCCTTATAAAGACCTCGGCATTTCCTTAAAAATGTCGAGAGAGTTATCACGTTTATTATTACACGTTGGTAATTATGTGAAATGTCGTGTGTGTGTAGGTATGTATCTGGTAGAGTCCGTTGTGTTTATTTCCGTGTGTGTATAGGTGATTATAAATTAGTGTATTTTTTTAATATAAAAGAAGTCTCATTGTAGTGAAACACTGCCAATACCAGTTTTCGTTCATGTTAGCAAATAATAAGTCACAAAATTCTAGTCATAAAACAAAATAAAGAACTCAGTGCACTCAGAAATACGAACGGATTTTTCTTTATTTTATTGAAACGTTGACTTTAATCCATATTGATCGGGAAATGCTCTTTACCGAAATACAACAGAAAACGTGGAGCGCGATGTCGGGCGAAAAGTTAATTTGTGTAATGGACTCCATATCGGTATTGGATGATAGCGTCTGATTTATCGATGCCATAAGCGTGCATTAACATCGCACGGCAATAACTTGGTATATTTTTGATGAGATTTTAGCTCTAAATAGTAGACATACGTACAGAGTGGTCACTAGCTATCCTTATTTTGCTATGTTTTCCATTTATTCCACTCATCCTTAGTCGTGTATCGCTTTGTAATAAGTGTCCATACTACACCCACTCTAGGCTTTATATTGGAGGCGCTGGCGCTTGCGAGGTCATTGTATTTATAGTGTTTCATATTCAAATTCCTATGCCCACACACGTACGAATGAGCGGTCCGCTCTGGGTATGACTTTTAAAGAAGGAGTATGTAGCTACTGCTATTGAATTAGTATTGACTTTTATGGGATTTCTAAGTTAATGACTAGTTTATTTCTGAGAGTCCTATTATAATACACGGCTCTTTCAAGTATTAGGCATTTCAATTTAATAGCTCCAAGTCTCAGTAGTAACTAAGCTCATTGATATACGGGGCTCGAGTATTAATAGCCGCCGAGCCTTCTGAGAGGGCTGTCCCCCGGGCCGGCCGCGCCGTGCCGGCCGCGCCGTGCCCGCCGCGCTCTCCCGCCGTCCTCGAGCTGGTCCCGTTACGGCTAACTGACGGGATAACTGACGCCCACTTGCCGCTTAATTTAACCCTTAGAAACGGTTCTACATGTTTCGTAGTATGTGTTGAACTGTTAGAAACGTTAAGAAACAAAGACGTACCTATTTGATCTACTGCCGGTTGAAAGTAGGTAGGTACTCGTATATAGAGTTTACAACATATAGGTAACAGTGCACAACAAGCTGTATTTTATTGACTGTGATAGATACCTACAACATTCAAACATTTTTCTCGTTTTAAATATGTTTTCAGAAAATATTTCTTGCTTTACTCGTGGCTCGGCTCAAGTCTTTCACCGTTCTAATACTAGCATAATTAAATAAATTTAAAGAACAACAAGGCAAGAACAGCAGTTAACATTAAATAAAAACTTTACCTGATTAAACTTTGGATTGTGGAGTTGTTCAGGCATAATAACAATGTTTATATTATTTATTTGTTAAATATTATTTGAACAGAAATACTAAACAGGTATACAGATTAAACCTAATTACCACCACAATTATTTTGGGGGAAACCGCACCGAGGTGGTGAACGCATTGTCGATAGTTGTTATAAACGCCTGTGATACCGCTTCTAACACATTATGTAACATCCTACTTTATTTCCACCTCACATTACCCAATTCCGTTGACATTTATAGAGATTATAACAAGGAAATGACGCAACGTGTGCACCTACAGTAATCGCCGACCGATGCGAAGCAGATAATTCAATAATAGGAGTATAATGAGATGGTACATAAACTATTGAAGTCTTTACAAATCAGAATTATTGATGGACATCGACAGGTTTGCTGCAAAAATCGGGTTGTATAAAATACTTGAGATGTGTGTGTACAATTAATGACAACTTGTTATTATGAACTGAACATACAACATCAATGTGACATGGTTGTAGAGCGTAGCGTTGTTCTGAGTTTAATCCTTTAATTTGTTCGTCACTGACTGTCAGTCCATGTCGGTCTTCTGTATAAAAATAGAACGTTCTCACTTGAAAAAAAAAGCACGATGAAAAATGGACAAAGTTCAATTTTTAAGTGCGGCAAACGCCATAAGTGGAACATTTTCTTGTACGTACTATTAAAAAAAAACTAAATAAAATTAATTATTCAATATTATAAAGAGTAAATAAATGCGTAAGTATAAGTTTCGTGTTGACGTCATTAAGATACCTGTCTACAATTCTGACGTGAATGCCTTTAGTACTTACACAGGGATATTCCTGTATGTGTTATTAAAGTTATAATGTTAAACACGAAAGTGCGCAATATTGAATATTGAACCAATTTGTAAAATAATGCAGCAATTTAATATTCAAAAGTGATCACTGTTAATGTTTCTAATGGATTTTAAAAATAATTCTACCATAGAGTTTACTACAGATAGGAGTCGGGAGGGTTTCATAATACATATTACCAAAAATATAAATATGCATAATATAAATAGACATTTGGATGGTTGTAAATACTATAAAAAAACGTACAATCGAATTGAGAACCTCCTTCTGTTTTTGAAGTCGGTTAAAAATGCCGAGATTTCCACGACGAACAATAAACACATTTCGGAAAATAAACACAATGTTAGTAAAATAAAATTTTGTGGAAAAATAAAACATTGTGTTGAAAAACAGTTGTCTAAGCAAGGAAAACATCGGTCAAAGTCCTCCAAGTATTAGGTATTATTTGCATCGACTGCGTAATTTTAACCAGTAACGTAAATCCGACATACGAGTGGGTCGTACGTACATTTATTAGATTTCATATCGATGACGGAAATCGATAGTTTTTTTTTATTTATAGAATAATATAAGAACTACGTTAAATATAATATTATATATGGAAGTACTTACATTAGTAAAAATGGGTGTGTTCGTTGGTAATTTCAAAATTTATACAGGTTCATTTATTTATTTATAAACGTTAAACATTTATAGAACGAATTGCTTCAATGACATTTGCGTGTTGAGGAACGTTGATTTTTTAACCTTAAGTATTTTGAGAAATTAGCTTTCTTTAGGTAAATATAATTTCCTATAATTAGTTAAAAAAAAATAGGTTCAACATAACATTAAAGCATCATGTTAGTAATATAATAATAAAATTAAATTTAGCCGACAATTTGGAAAACTTGGTGAGCCTTTTTATTATCCGGTTTAGGAATATAAATTTTGTAAAATTACTCTTTATCAACTTCATAATCGATCTAATTATTGTGATCATCCGCGTCCACAGCATCAAATGCTGATATCCTGTTGGTAACTGGTCGCCCTACATCGCCGCTAGAGTCGAACAAGCGGCGGTGTCCGTTACTCCACCCGGGTCCCGGTCTATCAGTTACATGTCATGATCAATATTTTTAGACTGATGATAGTTATTTTTATACTTACATACTTATTAAGAAGATAATATTTGATTTTACATACTTCATGATCTATTTTATTAGTATTTTCAGATTTTGTTATGTTTATTAATGAAAATTTGTTGTTTTTCTCGTTATTTGTCCTGTCACTGTTAGTGTCACCGGCATCATGTAATCCTGATATTAATTTTATATGTATCAGTATTCCAATCACGATTACACAACGCTGCGCTGACCTCGATCTTCCAATTTTAAGTGCTATAAATAAAACTGAGTTAATTTATCAAATAAGAGGCTAATAACACCCAACTAATTACACACACACACATACATAAAAAATAATCTGCTAATAGTGTTAAGGACCTAATAAAATACTCTAAATGAGAGAAAAAATTAGAAATTTATTGGACACATGCTTTACCACCAAATAAAGTGAATTAAACACAATAAGACATGGCCATTATAATGTTTAGATAATTTAATTTTTCTCTAACTATTCTGCCGCCAAAACATGATATCACTCTTGATCTAATAATAACTTAGTACGATTTATAATTATGATTATGATCACATTTCAACATTGAAACCAGGTCACGCGTATAGTTACAAAAAGTTTTCGTAAATGTTTAATTTTTATTAAAATTGTCAAGTTGTCATATCGGGTGTCACTTGTTACTTTGCAAATATTACAAGAATTCTTGTATATTAAGCATGTTGAACAGAAACTCGTGTGGACTCATTAATGGCGTAATTTGTATCTTTGTGATTGTTGGCATAATTGCTGTTCCCATGTGAAAGTATTACTATTAAAGCGTTGCTACAACCTTAAACCTATTTCTACCTAAGCTTATATCGACTCGAAATTTTCTCCCGGCAAAGATGACGTAATGCACCTTTTTCAACAAATCCCCGCACTGACCTTGGCTCGGTCACTTTCGTAGCTTGAAACGCAGCCAGTGCAAACATCTGTCGATGAATACCGCGAAAGATTATTTACTGATTGTTTGTGTTAGAGGCATGACGTCAGCAGTCAATTAAACGGTACTAAGTAATGTTGATAAAAAAGTTTTTGATAAAACGTAATTATATTGACGGACTACATCTGCTTAAGTGTTGATAACGGTGCTGATTCTGTTGGTAAACAAACTAAACTAACTGACTAATTAAATTGTATTGTGTGGTGGTCACGTATGATCAACATAATATTAAACATTTTAGATTTTTTTTTTTTTTGATATGACTATATGTTGTTGGCCAGAGTGGCCATAACAACTTCACCCGGACAGAGGGCGAGCGCAAGTGCGCTCCAGCCAGAGGGGCAGGGGGGCAGCTAGCTCAAGGGCGCCACAAGGGACACGACCTCGGCTTGGGCCGCTGCCAGGAGAGGTGGCGAGGGTAAATCTACCACCGGATCGGAACGCGACCTCGACTGAGAGCATTTTAGATGCGCCAATTGTATATTGATGTATTAATAGTATGTATTTTATCGCATTATTATATATACATAGTATGTTTTACGTTTACTACCAGTTCAAACTATATAAAATTGTGAAGAAAGAATATTCAAAAACAGGACCTACTAGCATAGCTCAGGATGGTAGTCATATCTTAGTATTTTTGCAAATCCTAATAGTGAATATCTTTATAGTTAATTAGACTTTTCAGAAACACAAATAGTGTAAAAAATATAGTCATGAGTTAACATAAAACAATATACCATTAATAATGTAAGTAGGCATTTTAACAAAACAAAACATCTCGTACTAGAGGGTTCTAACCTAGCATGTTGTAGCTTCTAACGAATATGTGCTTTATACATATAAATAATGTTTTAAAACTCTATAAACACTTCTTCATAGTGACAGTTTCATTAGCGATGTGGGCAAGGCTTATTATTCATTACTTGTTCATTTTTATTCATAAAAATATGATGGTATTTTGTATACGAGTGAAGAGTGGTTTCCATTATTTTTCGTTGAATGGTCGTTGAAAAATGTTTAGTATAATTAATAAAGGCTGTGGACCTCCTATGACATTGGAAGGACATTAAATTGACGCTGGGTATTGTCTTTATTGAAATAAAATAAAAGTTTTTATTTTAAGACCTCTGAATATTGTTTTTGAATGCGACACATTTATTATCGAACTCATACAACGTACAGAGTCAGTAAAGCTATAAATGTGTATCAAGTTGGATACAATTGTGTTTCTTTTTTTAAGATCACGTAAATACAAATATAGCTGTAATTATTTGAAATGCATAATTAAAAAAATACCCTTAATTTATTCCACATAACCCGTTTTACGTTAGCCCAATATTTTATTTATCTGAAATAATAAAGCGCGGTTTTAAGTAAAAAAATTAACATGCTTACCTTATAAAGAAATAAATATTAAGATACAAGTAACCAATTAGGTATCTATCTAAATAAATGTTGCTAGGTGGAATATGGTTTATGGTCTAAGTATAATACTATAATTTCGAAACTCGATTCAGCCACGTGACGAAGTCGTGAACAAAATACCTACCACATATTATTATAATTGAGTATATTTTTTGTTACACCCATGCAAAATGTATTTTTACGACGCCACATTAACCGCACATCAATTTATTACCTACATATCAGTACCCAAAATTATAAAAATCTTTCAAAATATTTTCTCGGTGTCAGATGAAAACGCCACGTTAGCCTCCTGGTTGAATGCAAGATACATAATTCCTATATGTTTATATAGATTCATAAGGATTAGTTGATATTACACTAAACGCATGTATTTTTGTGGAAACAATATAAATGGTAGAATTGGGATTCCATTAAATTAATCACAAACCATATTTACAAATCACACAATTGGTACGTTGACAGACCAGTCTCAAACAAGTATCATTTTATGTCCATACTCTGTACACTTCATTATTCTTATTTCTTCTCTCCCACAAACAAACGCAAGACAGGTTGAAAGGGGCTTCAACTGACAAGTTTATTAGCGGATCATGAATGTACTTGCACGCGGCATCAGCTTCTTATATCTTTTAATTGATTCCACTAATTGTGTGCCAATACAAAGTAATTGATCCGAGCGCGCTGGCGCCGCGCCGGTGGACAAATAACTAAGCTGTCCAATCATTGCCAATCATAACATGAAAGGTCGTCCGTACACGATTAATATAATATTTTTTGCACTCTACATTTTTTAAACAAGTGATTATTTGTTTATTTTACAAACTAAACTTTACTTAAATAAAAGTTTTGCCTTAATTAACGTGGTCGTAGTGTAAGAATAAGAATGCACAATTTAGTTGTGTCAAATATGCATTAGTTGTAATTTGTAGACAACGGAATTAGCGCCATTGTCTGCTGCCTACAAACCATTACGACTTAAGTGAAGAGCGACAGAATATTTTAATTTAGTCAAGTTTAGTTTATACAGGTAGTGTTTTACCAATCATCCTGTATACCAACAGAATAAGTGCCATGTTTATGAGTATTAATATCTCTTATTATTAAATGTTATTTGGTATTAATACTATAAATATCTACGTCCGCCATTCTAAAACTAAATTATTACCTAGCTATAAAAAGTTTCCATAATTATAATATTATTACGTTGTAATCGTAATAACAGCACATCGATCAGTTCATCGGATTGTCTAAAATTGGAACTAATCACCGCTCACGATGACGTCAAGCAACTCGTTCGCATCTGGTTTGAGAGTCGTCTATGCAAATACGACTAATAACGTCGGCCTTAGGAATTTAACCGTAACCACCGATTGCTTAGTATAATCGTGATATAACACAAATATTGTATTCCACTCATGTTATTGATGTTATCTGTTGAGCTTAGAAACGTCAAGTCGTTTGTGTCAACATCAATGTGATGTTCGGAAAATTCTAGAAAGATTTCTGCTATTCTGTTTCTACCCTTTCTATTACACCATGACCAACGAGAGCGATTCGCCAACATGCGGCCGGCCATTTTATAAATTCGTGTTTCATTCTGTGTCAGAAATTGTAATGATAATTGAAAATAAACGAAACGATAAAACTATGTTATTTAATGATAATTAATTAATTTCCATATCTCATCTCATATAGTAAGCAGTGTATTTACAATAAAAGAACATAATAACAACCTAAATTCAGCTTCAAAAATTAGCGTTGTAATCTATTTACCAAATATCCTTATTTAACTATTTCAATCTGCGATATCTACCTATTGTCTCAACTGGTTGCAAGTGTTAATTAAAATAAAGTCTTTGCTATTATTGTGTCTTCTTCGTAACCTAACAACACTGGCAGCACAATTTAGAATAACGAACATTTTTAGTTAGTGTTGTTCTACAACTAGGTACGGTATATACATAACAATAATGGGTACACAGCAGCCGATTCGACACACATCGGCCTCACAGCACGCAGCTTACATTTGTTGTGTATTACATAATAGTTTTTACATAAGCAGTACAGAAGAACCCACATTGTGGTCAGTAGGCACACAAAAAGAAAATAATGTTTCGATTATGTCATCATCTCTGTAACTAAATAAAAATATTAAAGTCGACTTTTTCTACTTTCCTTGAGTGTTGTACTTTCCTTGAGTCGACTTTTCCTAGTTTCCTAGTGTTGGTGTTGTTATGATATTTTAAAGCGAAGATAATTAGTATGAGTAAATCTGTCTTTAAATGCCATTTTTTTTCTTAAAACAAATAAAATGTTCTTCTACTTAGACTGAAGGATTAAGTAGACATAGTATAATGAAGTTGGCTTAAAACTAGACTAAAAGCGCTTTTAGATTAGGGTATTTTAGTGCGTATAAGTTTTTATCGGTTTAGGCGCTTGCATGCGCGCTAATTTTCTGCTTGAGAAAACCGAACGCGCGTACACGCGCTAATTCCGGCGTATTGGCTGGAACCGCGGGAAGGCGTCTAGTCTTTAGCGGCTCGCGCTTATACAAGCGTATAAGCGCCTCAACGCTCATACGAGTTGCGCGCGAGCCAAAAAGGGCGCTTATAAGTGCCTAAACCTGCTTCCAAAAACGAGCTTACCGGTACCGAAAAAGCGCTAGTCTGAAAGCAATGATTTTTAAAAATTCACGTGGTCGGTCTCAACATATTACTGAAAATATTGCGAAATATTTTAATCGATTCATATTTGTATATGAGTGATTGTCTTTGAAATACTTGCAAAGTTCTTTTACAGTTTTTGTTCTACGCTCGGACCGTTGATCTCCAGATTTACCGTACAAGAAATATTAAAGTAAATTGGATAAAAAATGTTTAGTTACTCAAGTTCATACTTTTGATCCGGGGTCGAATTACTTTTTTTTTGATGATGATCGACGGTTATAAAAACTATAAATTTTATTTTACCGACTCCAAATTACTATTGAATCCTTTAATAAATATGTGCAGCAGATGCGTTATTATTTTGGGAAATAAGTTCGTAATTATATATTTAGTAGGTACCTATGAGAAAACCCAATGCGGTGTTTCTAGGCCCAATCCATTGCCGTAGCAGTTACTCTAGACGTTTAACATTTATTACGTCCTTTAAATCACGTAAATATTTGTGTGATTTCAAGCAGGCTGACAAGCTAGAAGCCGACAATAAATTCGGAAGCATCCTTGGTAATGTTCATTACAAAAACCACAGATTACAGTAGTCGTGGAAATAAACTAAGCAATCTATTCTAGATGTTATACCAAAGTTTCCCTTACTGGGAATAGCAATGTCCATTACGAATACTTCTATGTGATAATTGTACATTGACTTGCAGGAATATTCTCTCTTGATACTGAATTCACATAAAAACCGCATTTTAAGTATTCAATACTTTATTTTTATTGCTTATAATTTAGCTACGAAAAATAAGGATATTAAAACTTTGGTAATACTTAGGAGCAGAGATTTTCCGGTCGTTTTGATGATCTCAAAATGTTTAGTTTATCTGAAATCGAGACCCGAAATTAATATAAGTGGGTAATTAAAAAACTAAAAAAGGAATGATCTAACAGGTTTTAAAGGAAGTTTTGTTATTTTTAAGGTAAGCAGTTAAATGAAGATAAAAACCATCTAAGATACTTATTTTGTAATCAAAGCATACCAGTAATTTTATGTTACCTATAAAATTTATCAATGTGCATTATAATTAAACATTAACCTTCACAATAGTTCTAAATACGGCCCACGATTGTCACCGGAAGAGATGGCGCCACTACCACGTGCCTTCCGCATTGTTTCCGGCTAATTAATTAATAAACATGTTGTCAATACGTCAATTGTTAGTCAAATCAGCAACTATATTGAAATTAATGACCAATCAATTAAATCTGCAGTTACTTTAATATCTGCCGAAGTATGAAATACTTCTTATTTCAAGAGAAAAGTGATACAATTGATGTTGTTGAATTCTATAGAATACAGAGTCAATCTCGTAAAACAATATTAAGTTACATTTTATAGGTTACCAGCAATAAGTTTATCCCATTAGCATTACCGGTATTCCCGTTTGCTTAGTCTGTACTAGGAGTAGAACCTCTCGGTTACAAAAAGGGCACCACTAAGCTACTGATGTTTAAACTAGAGTCTGTAATTAACATACAAAATAGTTTCTGGCACATTGTCTAGAACCCAGTTAAATATTATTCAAGAGACGCTCATCATTGCTGTTATTGTGCAATATAGCAGCTATGATCTTATTTATGTAACAAGTTATTAACACTCATTTTGATCTCCATCAAATACCTCAGTTGGGCGAGATTGCCTCGATTTATTTCGCGGTTTTGGTCACACCCACTGTTTTATTATATAATCTGCCGTATACGGTAAACTCGTCTCGGCATATTGTCGCTACAACCTAGATACCCTTTTCAATATGTAAATAAATGTCTGTAAGCAAGCATTATTCCCAAACTAAATAGGTGTAATAGATTGAAGTCACCAGTAACATTCGGACCACTGAAAATCATGATTAGTTTGCTCCCAAAATTAATCCAGTTTCGAAATTTTACCCATATTGGGTAACATTCTTCTACTATAAAAGATCCGTATGTAAATGAAAATTTAGAAATCAACCAACAATTATTACGATCTTCCAAGTCTGGACTGAGACATTCCATAATTATTTTTATTGTAATCTTCCAAAAATGAATTTTGTCTGCAATACTTTGGTAGAGCAAGAAATGGTATAGCGTTCTGAAACTTTGGGTTAATCGTTGGGGGTCTTATGTAACGAAATTGATTCGATGAAGAAATCGGTCGTGCTTAGCAGCAATCCGTTTTCTTAGAAATATATTATGATAGAATTGTCAGTGCAAAACGCTGTTGGTATATGTTATAGTTGGTAACTGCCGAGGGTGAAGTGATTCTCAAATTAATTTGTTTTTCTGAAAACTAAAACGTATTACCGAACAACATTGTAGCGAAATAATTTATCACAGTCTCGTGTAAAATCGCTTGTAGATACGTACATATTTTAATGGTCTCAGCTTTTAATAAAATATAAGTATATTTCTGGAAATTAATGAAGTCACCCTCGATAACATAGCAATGCTATAACAGGTCATGTACGTAATAGATCCGGTAAAAAAGTGTGCGCTGAGCAAGCGCACACTTGGGGGTGAGGTAGAAAGTCGCGAACGAGGCCACGTGTTGATCGCGCGGTGAGCAAGTGTCAGCGTTGCTGGGATACAGGAATGCATAATTAAATACATGTTTGAACAAATGTCTTTCAATACATAGTGATATCTATCTCATAAGATATTTATAATGAAGTAGACAGAATAATTAGGTTTGGGATGTGATTAAATAAACCCACTCTACTTACCTTAATGAACATGAACAGCTAGCCCTAATATCGACCGCATATAATGAATCAAGTAAAATGCTATGTTTATCCTCTGGTAGTTAGTACTTAGTAACCGAAAACTTAATAATATTTGTATTCACGTAATAATATCTCAATTGTATGTGGTTAGATCGTGTACATTGTTGCGTAAATGGAAATATATCTATCTACACGTGGCCCTACCTAAGAAAATATTGGCATTCAAGTGTTTAATATTCAAACATGTTAATGAAACGGCTATCAGTGTGGGCCCCGATTTTAATGGTTACACATTTCTAGAATCTAGTTTTGTGGAGGTATGCTAAAATGTGTTTATAGTCCTATACAAATATAGTGTAAGCTTTCACTAAAACCTTTAAAGAAAAAACACGATAAATGTATTTTCACATAATATATTGAAACTTTAACAGGTTGAAATTTTGTAATTGTATCATGGAAGCATAAATAGCTTAGAGGTTAGAATACCGCCCTCATAAGCGAGAGGTACTAGGTTCGGTTCCCATCCTGGTCATTAATTTATTTACGTTAGTCTACAATTAGGAGACGGTAGCACAAGCACTTAGCTAAGTAGGAGAGGTTACCGGAACTACTAGTAACGTGATATCCTGACACTTTTATTACTCTAAAAGACCTTACTTGGGGATTTGAATGGGCCCAATAATAGCAAATTTATACGGTTGTTATGATACCTTTACCCACTGTTATTGATTTTATATAATTTATTGACAAAACTCAAAAGCATGTCAGCGCTATCACAATCTGAATGCCTCGCTCCTGAACACTGCGCTGTGCACTCTTAGAGAAAGCTGCTAGAAAGTGCGAATTATTCGAAAACATTTGAATTCATATGTCTTGTCTCTTACCACTTTTGGTTAGGTTTTTTTATAGAACAAAGCCGACAAACAAGCATACAACGTTAAGCAGTTACCGTAGCCTACAGATGCTTCTAATACCAAAGGCATTGCTGTCGTAGTAATCTTAGAATTACTAATTTTCATATGATTTTAAGTCTTTAAGTTTTAGGAGACTAAAAATTTTCCTGCGCAATAAATTCACTCAGCATCATCGCAAAACTATGTCATTATTTACGAATGCTTGCTCGTTGAATTTCTAGTATTTGCGCAGCCTATTCTGACATTAATCTTATTTTTGGGGGCAAAATATATAAAAAAATACTGCGCAATATGTCCAATACACGTTAAGTCACAAACATTATGTATTTGTGCCTATATCGGAGGGTACGCAGTATTTGCGCAGCGGTCGCTACCAGGGCACAGACTGTCCTAGTTTGTGCGCTACTGAGCATTACAGGTATAACTTTGCACAAATATGCTAGTTCTATCTGCAGTACGCAGAACGGATCAATCGATTTCAATACGAATTTTAGATCTTGTTACCATTTGGAATTAGTCATTTTCAGTATTCACACATCAGGGGTTTTGGCATTTTTAATAAGTAGCTACGGTCAAATCATAAATACCTACGTAATAATTATACCTTATCGAGATACATATTCAATAAATGTTTCCAACAATTTGAAGTGAACATCAAGAAGAAACAGTTTTACTTAGATAGTAACAGTCACAATACGATGTAGAGAACACGTCTAAGTTTACATCTGTTTATAAGCGCAATAGCTGTTCTGTTTTGATTAGAAACTCGTTCGTTACTCTATTTACAACTACAAGTTCGCTCGCGTGACTCGAGGGCAACGTTCAATTATATAATTGAATTAGACATTACGAGTTGAAACAATTAACAAATTATTGTATTAATTAAGTCTTCAGCTGTTTCCATTTTGTTTGTTTCGTTGAATATACATTAATGTCATTGTCCTTTTGTTAATTAGATTTTCGCAATATGTATGAACTTAACGGTGTCCTTAATATGTGGATCATAATTATGTTTATTTTAGTTTTTTTTGAATTATTAGGCGTGTCCACACCGCCACAGGCCCCACGCTAGACATAAACAAGCTTCCTGCAAGCCGACAGCGAGGAAAACGGCAAATAATAGCGTTCAGACGAGGCAGCGCGAACGTTTGCCTCGGGCGAGGCGCGTTATACTAGCGAGGCAAACTAGCCTTGCGTGGCCGCGCATCCGTGGTGTGGACCTCCGTTTAGCGAATCGGTACAAAATGACACCCATTAATGTGCCAATAGAACGATAATATCTGCCAATATTTGTTTACATTCAATGATATCGTATTTGATTTATCGAACTTAACATCGGTACGTGCTATCGACATGTTTGGGTGCTTCTAATGCAATATTTCGTCCAATCCGCGTTGTTTCCGCACCGGTAGTGTAGAGCCGAGTTCCGCAGATTGCGCGGCTTGACATTGTGGGCGTTTAGTTCCGATCACTAGGAAGTTTTTAGCGACATTTTCAACTTTCAAGGATTCAGCCTAAGCAAGTTAATTGCTGAAAAAAGTAGTGACTGAATGGTGGACGCAAGCCAAGGTGGACGCTAGCTATGACGAGGATTGACGAAGCGTGGTCTAGTTCTCGGGAGCGGTAGTTCAGCCCAATTGTTTGTGGGGTTGTTCACTACAAGCAATCCACTTTTTGCCTTCAATATTAAAGATGAAGCTAAATATCATACTAAACTTACACGAGAAATTTTGCTGTCTAAAATTTAGCTTTCAACAACTTAAAAAATACAAATTCCGTCAAATTTAAATATAGAACATATGTCAAGGCCTATGTATTTTTTTTTACAAAATGTGTCTTGAGTGGCCACTACTCGTAAATGCAGTTTACACTGTTTTCTAAACCACTGGATATGTTCTAAAGCCGCAACACGAAAGTTGTGACATATATTCAATGAGCCGTAACACAGAAAATATAACAGTAACGAGAGTATAATCTGTCTGTACACATTCGAAACACCCATATCTCAACGATGACAAGTGCATTTAGTGTATATTACATTAGTTTGTGTAAGTGTCAACAGGTTGGTCACTCACTCATTCCCAGCACATCCATCGACAATTAATTCCCCGACACTCGCCCTCAGTCACGACTCTACTAATGAATGATAATAAAAGCTGATCGTGTCGAGGTGATCACGACCTATTCACATGATTAGGAGACTAGGCACAATGAATAGAGAGTCGACGAAATGTAAAGGACCCAAGTATAATCAGCTCTCAAGTTACAACTAGGTTTCTTTAATAAAATCAGTCTATAAATATATACTATGTTAGTTCGTTTCTATAACCTTTGGATAATTTGCATTCTACTCCTCTAATGCTTGTGCCGGTTTTAAGAGAATTTAGTCTTTCCCCGGGACTCGCCAAGGCTCAACCTTAACCTTGGCATCTTCTTTGGATACCACTGTTGATCCTGGATAATAGCAAGGTGTTGGATCCTGGTCACAGGGATGAGAGTGAGTGTTGGGCCTAATCCCTTCAAAATGTTATGTAAAGGAATGAGTAGCGTTTTGGAATAAATATACGAGTACTCGTGTTTGGACTCTATTCTTAATGTTAAAGAATCGTAATTTGAATCTTATTAACAGGTGTTTACAGTGACGTCTAAGTTCAAATTCCATTTATCCTACATTGACCTTTTAATCCGTTTAAACGCACCAATTACTTGCAATTAGTCGCAAATGTATGATTCATTCAAACTGAAAACAGGACAGTTGGTCTTCCACGGAAGCATTCGTCACAGTACCTATAGTACATCAACAGCTATTCAATTATATGACAACAAAAGTGACTGAAATGAAAATACGGCGAGTTATTTGCATAGTTTAGTGGACATTACTGGTTTGTTATTATGTTTGAGTGTAATTTACGGTTGTTGTACAGTAATGGAATTTTGTTAGGTGTCGATAACGGTAAAATAGTTTGTGAAAACACAGGTGTTTTTAAATTGGACACTATTTCCAAATGACTCGGCAATGTGAAAATAAAATTGGATAATTGAATTATGTTATAACTTTTATAATCGTTTCACCGTCTCTTTATAATGAGTTTATGAATTCCCCGGTATGCAAACGTTCTTGGTATAATGATACTTACTTTAGTATCAAGAACAAAACATACATAACAGTATTTTTGTATCAGATCATATCAGAGTTTGTTTTGTAATGTTATATTAATCAACTAGTACGTAGCTAACGAATAATTATTCAAGACTAAACATATTAACTAGTTATTTAACAAAGGGTAGGTAGTACTTGCTTCATCTTGGTCATCTTAAACATAAATCGCATACGTTAAGCAATTAAGTTTCGTTATCCATATCCTGTTACAAAACACCGGTCCCGGCTCGGTATAAAGCATAATTGGAAATGTAAACGCTACTCTGCGTTCCTCACGCGATCGCATTATACCGGCCCAGTGCAGTTTTAGTAGAAAATGCAGCTATTGAAGCTTCGATACGTATTTTCATCAGTTCTTCAACGCAGTATTATAAAAAAATATAAAGACCAATTTTGGACTACGCCCTAGTCCAACACCCATTTTCCATAAAGGACGTTTTTCAGGAAAGATAAGCCTCGTCTTAAACTTTCGTTTGCTCGCCGATGTTTTAGTGGAAAATCTGCCTATAGAAAATCGTTGAGTATCATTTTCAATTCAGTATTTATGAATCGTCGAAAATGTCACATAATTATTATACATCAAAAGGACTCTTCCACCCACTGGAAATGGCACGAGTGTCGTCGCCTAACCTGTACCATTTTATATTGAACGAATGACGGATGTTTTAAAAGTGGGCCATGCTCTTAAAATACTCAGTAAATGGGAACGTATAAAACTTTTTAAATCCCAAATGGGTGCTTGCAGCGTCGATACCATTGTGCGACGGTGACACAACGGTTTGACTGGCTGAACAAACTGTGACCCAACCGTCGCTGGCTCGTCTACGTGAAGAACGTTCAGTCCTCCTCGTTACATCATTGTACAACGTGTCTTGAACGAAAATTACTATCCATAAAATTTTGTAAGCATACGTATAATAGTTAGTGCCTAATTCTGCGTATTCGTTACCACAGCTATGTTTAGTATGCGTGTCGTTTCATGATGAGAAGAGTTTTATTAAGAGTCTTACATAAACCTAAGCTAAGTACAGCATTAGTAGTTATACTCACTTGCCATCGCGCAATAAGCACGGAAAACGAGATGTTATTTTGAAAATAGAAGCTAATTCGCACGGGGCTTTGCTCAACCCTACACAACCAATATGTGAATTAGATATGTGAATCCATTAGTAGTAAGGTAACCCGAAGTATAAGCGTTGCTTAGTTTATGATCCTGCAGTTGGTACGTGAGCCTGGACTCAAAAAAATATATTAAGTATAATAAATATTTATCGCGATCCACACCTTCCTGTTTTTCTTTATCAATAGGTAAATATATATATCGTGATCGAAAATCTTGTAAAAGACTTGTCAATAGGTAAACAACACCGACAATAAATATCACTATTCGTTTCGGTTCCCGAAACATAGTTAAGGTAGCACATTTTTCCCAAATTCCTATTGAGAACAACATTTTGGGGGAAGTAGGAGTTACATGACGTCATTAAGACTATATACTTAAATGGTCCGTTCTCACCTCGCCACATATGGCATATCTACCAGTAATTTCACGGGTCATGCTCCCTGCTACAGTCGGTGCACCGTTCTAAGGTAAATATTGAGTCACTACAGTGACTCAATTCTTAGCGACTCTACAAGCTGATAACTGGCAGTGTTTGAACTGGGAAATACAACGATTCCGACTAATCCATGCGCACTGCGCTCAGAAATAAAACTACTAGTTCTAGGGGAAACAATGAATGTAGGTACATAGCTGTGTACTGATTGAGTGAGCATTTACACGGTTAAGAGAAAAAGCGCAACCATAAAAAAATATAATGCATTTTTCTTTGTCTCGTTCTGCTGGTCGATTGATCAGATTGTGTACAAGAACTTTTAACATAAACAATCGCAAATGACTGCAAAAGTGTTTGCCTCAGGCGCGGTACGTACCTACCTACTGAGTGATCGAGGCGAGGCGGCCGCGCTAGGCTGTTCATTCGCGGCTGTTGTACTACAGCTCCGATGCAATGCTAAAATGATGTACAGCAAGACGAAATAAGGATTTAATAATAATATAATAATGATTGGAACGAATAATACCATGTAATTAAGAACGTATTACAATTTTAAATTAACCACTTATACGTTTAATGATTACTTATTTAAATGTCAATGATTTCATTAATTTTGATTTTTTGTCTCCTTTGTCTCGTGTAAAAAATAGTTTTACTTACGTAACGCCTATAATAATTCAAGCAAGGCTAGATCCATAATTAAAGCAGAACTGGTTCTATATAATATAATACTTCATATAATTCGATAGCCAAACGAGTGGACAACATATTATAATATATTAGATCAGATTTATTGAGTCTCATAATATTCTCGAGTAATAAACAAGGAAATACCGAGGCATAAGATCTTATAGCAGAGTGAAAAGAAGCCATTTCGTCAATACATTTTCGACATATAATGGCCGTATCTGACATCCGTATACAGTAAAATATATGGAAATTATCGATGTTGGGTTAACCGTGTGATTGACTGCTCTGAAGACATGTTTCACCATTTATTAATCCATTTTTTTTTTATTTGCAGGTAAGCGAAGTGCCAATTCTGTCTTATTTCCACAAAACAAGCAAGTATAACTTAACTTCTATATACGTGAGTAAGTAGACACATTTGATTCGATGCTAACAAAATGCACTAGGTATATAAAACTAGTATTTTCAGCGTAATAAATACGTCCATCTGTAACTTACGTTTGTATTCGCTAACTTATTAATAAACAATAAAACATTATTATTTTGGACAAGTGCATACCGCTAAAATAATAATGATATCTTGAAAATATCAAGGCCCCGTAACCGGATCGGTATGCATGAATGGGTTGGCCTGCACAACAATACCATTATCAATCATCAAAGTTCCACTCTACTGAATTATTAATAAAGTTTAATTTCCAATGATAATGCTACACCTACATCGTGTTGGTAACTATTACGTGGTCATTGTACCCAGATATGGCTCGCGGTCTTCAAGCCGACCGCCTTATTAGGTGCGCGTGCACTTGGTATGTGTGCACATTATCGGGTGCTTATTCGATTAATAAGTCATGCTGTTGGTACAGTTTCAGAGATGCTCATTATTATATAGTAATCGGTGACCTTGGCTGGTCTTGCAAAATGTTAACAAACGTAACGAATAGTACCTACTTACTTATAAAGTCAAGTTTGTTCAGTTTCCATATAAGGGATAGGATTACAACGCATCGGTAACCTAATTACATATTAATTGATTCATTCATTGTATTCTCAGACATTTTAAGACTTGAACGGGCCCAGATTGTTCATTAAATTGCTTCAGTAGTTGCGTACTGAGCTACCGTGCATGCTGCGGCCTCACGAGACTGGTGCGGATTGGCCCTAGCCCTGTAGGGACGTGGCTCTCCCGAGGCAAGGCCTCGTGCGTACTGCCTCGCTTGAGCGCTTTCATGTGACATTTTTTTCATTTTAAGATGGAGGCGCCTGTCTAGCCCGCAAAATACAAAATTTTCGAGTATTTTTATAGTTTATCCAAAATCTGAAAACATTTAAGACATTTTGTGATTTGCGACAAGCACAGTATGCAGTGCGTTTATTAATACATTTATTTTACTCTAAATATTATCACGGTGGATATGATACTAGAAAATCACTAAATATACAAAAAATGCCAGCTTTTCTCGTTATCTGTCGTTCTTGAAATGTTTTAGAGTAAGTTGGATATATTAATAAATGCATTGCATACGGTCTTTGTCGCCAATTACAAAATGTTGTCTTAAATGTTTTCAGATTTTGGATAAACTATAAAAATACTCGAAAATTTTGAAGTTCGCGGGCGCCTTCACCTTAAACGAGCTTTATTATGTAAATTCAATGCTCGGAATATAACCGAACCTGTACGATCAGTCAGTACACAGCTAGTAATGCTAGTAATGAACAAACGCGATTTAATCGGTGACATGTAGATCGACGCGGTTAGGAAAACGGCCTGACATGGCCGACACGTCACTAAGGAATGGTAAGAGCATTTTATAAATTGAGGGGAATTCGAGATATGAATATGTCGCACGGTCATCATAAAGGATTAATTATTCTAATCTCCTTACACGTTCCCGGATTGATATATATTGATAATAATGATAATTTAGCCCTTTTGACGTCCCACTGCTGGGCACGGGCCTCCCCTCAACATGAGGGGGATTCAGGCCATAATCCACCACGCTGGCCCAGTGCGGGTTGGCGGATTTCACATGTCTTTCGAAAATTGGTTAGACCTTCTAAGACATGCAGGTTTCCTCACGATGTTTTCCTTCACCGTAAGCAAGTGATAATCATATAGAAATTATGATTCGCACATAGATTTCGAAAAATCCAGAGGTGCGAGCCGGGATTTGAACCCAAGACCTGGTGCCCGCAAGACGCGTGCTTTAACCAATCGGCTATCACTGCTATTATATATATTATATATTGATATATATTAATCGAGTTTAAAAACGATTTAATTCGCAATCCCAACCACTTAATTCAACAAAGCGTGAATTGTAACTTGTAATACGTAACATTACAAAACGCTGCTCCCACACCCACGCCTGCGCCGCCGCCGCGGCGTTTGTTTGGCAGCCTGCGAAGTGTCAATGACATCGAATATGCCTACACTATCATGTGGAACACTTTAGTGCTTATAGATACCAACTCATTTCGCAAGTAAATGATGCATAATAAAGGTCAAACTAGAATGCCACCTTAACATTTCTCGTAGCGATATAAAAAGGGATATTTCATGTGACTGCTATCCCATTCGATATCCCTACATACAGATAGCTGGTTCTTAAACTCCTATCTGGAACTTGATGATAGCTTCTCAATACTAGTAGAATAGCCAAATTTTCACACAACACAGCCGATATTTTCCTGAAAGAAACTCTTAATTGATTAAATTTTCCAATTTATATTTATATCCGTAAAAATTGGTTATGGTCACAACAACAATTGGTGTATTTTTAGATTGTTAAGATTCAATATTCTTGACCAACTCCACAAAGTATTTAGCTAAATTTAAATACCCAGACCAAACATTTAGATCACTGGATATTTATCTCATTTGAGATATAACCTAAAAAATTGTGTAGTCAGATTAACATCTTCCACTTATTTTTAAATCATCTTATCTCTTCAACATCCATCATCCTTATATGTAATCCTAAATAAATCCAAGATTTGGACCCTCTGGCTGACGTCATGAGATGATAGCGATGACAATGTCTCCGTGTCGATCCCTAAGCGAGCACTTGACGGTTTAATCATGTTTTAAGGGGTTAAGTGGTTTAATCTGTGGTGATGCACTTTCGTGATTCAACTGGACTTAAGTGGTCTCTTTGTTGTCATTCAAGTTAGTACCTTATTAATAGCTGCTAAAGATTTTTTTAAACCAATGTTATACTATATTTTTTATGACAGTCGTCGCTTGCATCGTTACGCTAGAATAGATAAAGCGATTTAAACATGGCTTTTTCATTGCTGGTATTAGCGTGGCGCGTCCAGCCTGCCCGCGCAGCCTCGTGCCGCAGCCCTAGTGTTAATACCAACAATCTGCAATCAATTCCCGATATTGACATAAATAGTTGGACCGACAGCGAATAAAATTACAAATTAAAGATAGCGTTCGGGCGAAGCAGCGCGAACCTTTGCCTTATGCTATCCACGGCGTACTGAGCGAGGCAGCCGCGTGCAGGACGCGCTTTTTAAATATATATATACCCATTGAAGTCTATCAAATTACTGTTTAAATTAAAACTTAAGTCGATTTTGATGAGATGAGGAAGAAACAAGAATTCCATGTTCCTTTCGTTTTTAGCAAACTACAAATAGTTACGTAATATACTTAACTGAAAGGTCAAATACATTATTAATATTTCATTACCAGCGCTAAAATTCCGCGAATTGCAGATTACGCCAAGCGTACCAATACTTACAGTCTAATATGAGGATTACATTAAAAACTCGTAAAACAGAAACCCAGAAACACATACGCGGTGCTGATAGAATAATAACTTCGCATTAAGGAATCTCACACACGAGCCACTAGGATGAGAAAACAGCAAAAAAAATTAAGATTATAAAATAATTTTCAGCTGGTTTATTTTAAAGATATAAGTTAAATGAAGATGGAGTGCAGTATCACAGGAGCGAGTTCGGCTTTTTATTACCGAGTAGATACATTACTAATGTAAAATTGCAGTAGGTACCTATTAAAATTTTAATACCTACTAGTGGCAATAATTTTATTTTCGACTGATTATAATTTCATGTTTGCCTTCTTGTATGATTACATGGACACTTCACTAGATGTAGATAGGATAAATGCTACTATGTAGTATACCTAATCTGTTCCACCGATTCCATGAGAAAAATAAAACACACATAAAACATGTTTGTCAAAACAAATGTTGCTTACCTTACCGAGAACCAGTAACTTTCTGCACCAGGTGGTGGAAAAATTCAGACTCGATTTATTTCGGTGTATGTTTTCATAATGTCAGACGAAGATAGTTTACCCCGCAGATATTTATACGCATTGAAACAAAAAGAAAATGCTCGGGTTTGCTCAGCAGTAGCTGTGGGATCAATATTTAAGTAATTTGAAAATATTTTTTTTTATAATTGACCGATTGGTCGTCTAGATATTGTTATTAGCCTGTTATATCCTACTGATGGACCAAGATCTAGTTTTCTGGGTAACCGCTGCGCCAACTGTGTCCCTCTGACATTCACAACTACATATAAACAATAATAAAGTATCACTTGTCGTGTTTCTAGAACTCCTGTTAACAGTACACCACTATTAAATATTGTGCACGTGTGTCATTATGCGAGCTTCCATCGATATGTTTCATTTGCCGCGTTTTGCGCATTTAACACGTATGAATGGATTCTTGATCGGCTGCCAACAGCTATAGGATAGACAGCCGATCGACGCATGTGCGCATTTATTGCTTCGCACTCGCGGTATTATCTCGCGGATTTCTGTATTTCAGATATAAATTAATCCTTATTGCATATGTAAACTAAGTTCATTTTTGTATAGAGCATAAATACATACAGAGGATTTATGGTCTGAAAGCTTTTAAAATGTTATTTCGATAAAAATCTGCAAACCAAAGTCGTAAAAATTTGGAAGTAGGTAGCGGTTGCCGCAGTTATACAGATGTTAATTTTAGAATAGCTTTCCAATGTGCTGGGTAAAAACTATTTTCATAGTTAGTGTAATTTTTGGACCATTTCTCTGTATATTTTTACTTACCGTACCTATTTGTGAAGTAAGAGTAAGAGAGTAAGAGAATATTAAGAATATTCGGCATGGATTTAGAGTTGTAGCGCTAATCTATAGCTATACAACATTCAACAAAGCAACGAGTAGGTACTTATCTAATTTACCAAGAGCTTTTTCATCAAAAGGCACATTCACCAAAATATTATTGAATACAGATTTGCACAAAGACTCATCAACACACTCAGAACAACAGAAGCCGTGTATATTTACACAATAATCTAACGTTCATCTGCGATCTAAAGACTGCCATCAACAGCCGCTGGGAAAACGCGCGATATCAAAAAAGGGTGTATTGTTTATGGTATATAAACGGGCTCTGCTTGACCGTGTGTCGTGTGTAAACACATTAGAGACGATTGCCCGCTACGTATACTCCGCCGAGATTGCATAGGGTAGGGTTGGATGGATATAATATGAATTACTACAATGAAGAAAATTTTATGAAAGAAAAATCATGAAAGTCACAGCTAGCTTTGAACTTGTATTGATCAACTGGCTTTTTAAATTGTATTAAAACCTGAAGCGCCAACGTCGATCATGTTTAAGGTTCATAGAGAAGATAGAGTAGACGGTGCGTCACTGGCGCAACATTTATGTTGTCTACAAATTAATAAATTAACTTAATATTACACTTTTGCTGTCTTGCTCACGCATTACGGACATGAGAAGAAAGGAAATATACTGAATTTATTTATGTTTTGTTAGCTTAAGTGTGAGTTCAGTAATTTTTGTGTTTATTTAACACTGCATGAGGTAAACGTACAGCGATTCTCTAACAAAACGTCGGTCCTTGAAATATAAGGTAAATAACATGTTTTAGTCAGGCTAAGGTCTATTAATACTGCTTGTTATGCCATAGGAGACTTAGACCTTCTTGATATAGACCTATAATGTATGATGTAGGATAAATATAGGAAACTTGAGGCCGACTTCGTGACTTTACTGTGAGAGATACAAATTAATCTATTGTAAGTACAAACTCTTTTAAGTCGTTTGTACTCTACATTTCTACCTACATCAAAACATAAGTACATTTTGAGAAAATTAATGCGGGAAGAGAAGGTATTCTCCTCAGACTTTTCATATAGATAGTTTTTAATAAATAACACGGCTGAGAATTTAATCACATACTATGTATGATTGACTAGTCTGTACTTTAAGTTTACACCTTTTGTAAAACACATTATCAGTAGTTGAGATAAATCTTAACTCCCTTGATAAAATTAAACTCTTGCTTTTGTTTTCTATTAAGATATTGAGTCCGTACTGAATGAGGCCTCAACAGAAGCCGAAACCTTCCTTTGAATAGGTATCGACAGCAAAATCTTCAGATCATGATATATCGTGTTACAGAACAATAATATAATACACTCCAATTTAAATATATTACGTGTTATTACGAAAAAAGTTACATTTGATAAGCACGTCAATACTGTGTTTAATTTGTTTATAATAACACGGATTAATTTCAATTATTAGGTCTATATTCACGTCTGAGCATTAACCGACGGCGTACTGCATTAATAATGACCTAAATTCCTTAAAATTGCATACTCATATCACATTTTACGTATTAACTACGATACGTATCACATAACACGCATAATTCTAACACAAAAAATGGCTAGACACTACAAATTAAATTACGTAAAGTGCAGACAATAGGAAGTTCGGTTGTGGTTGCACAACCGGTAGAGGATGGTTGCGCAACCTTGCGCTATGACAATTACTATGCGCAGTGTTTTTATTGGGCCTAGTAGAAAGCGAACCAGTTGACGAGCGTGTAGTAACAGCCTATTAATCTTGTAGACAGGGTTTTCTTTTTGAACACAATAGAGGCAAAGCTAGTAAGCAATACATAAATCTTATAAGCTACACAATACGATTTGTTTTTCTTTAATTCTATCTATCTATGTATTAGGTATGTATAAAAGTTATGGCGCCAGAAAATACTATGTGCCTATGTCTAAGATAAAAGCATAACTCAATGACTGATTTACTCATCAGGAAATCGCCAAAATTATGAAACCACAATACAATTGAAATTAGGCTTACGAGTTCATCATCATCAAAGGATTGATGAAGGATAAAGAAGTTACCATAGAGCTACTTATACCCCCAGAGAGCTTTTAGTACCGATTTACTATTTTAGTATCCAAGTAAATAATAGCAATTCTCATAACCAACTTAGAACATTCACACGAAGTTGACAATCTTATTGTTACGCTAGCTGCTGCCCGCGACTCCGCCCGCGTGGTACTTAGATTATACTTCTCAGTGGAAGCAGCATTCCGAACCGGTGGTATATTCTGACTATTCATTAATGCTTTGTTGGCTTACATGAATATAAATAATTTTTGACGGGCCTTTTTTGTTATATGTACCCTATATACTTTACTTCTAAGAGCTATTATTTTTATAATACAAACAGACACTTACATTTCTTTAATGTATACCTAGATTTTGCACCTCTTTCAAACAACAATGAAATCTGCATAAATATTTCACACATAACATAGGTACGACATTTCTAAATCTAGATGTTGAAGGTTGAACAACCTGCATTTGCGCATATCACTCGCTGCTTTACATACAATTGGGAGGCGATTGGTAACAGTTTAACAATTGGACGGGGTATATCTGATATCCTCATCTGCGGCTCGCAAGATATAGAGGTTTGTTCACAGTTATTATACATAAGTCAGTAATTTATGTATCTTGAATTATATACATTGTATAATTTTGTTTAGTTGCCCGCCTTCCTGGTCCAATCTTCATTGATCTCCCTTACAAAAGAACAAAACTTCATACCCTTACCTAAAAGAGCAACCATAGAGTTTCTTGCCTTTCTCCATTGAATTACAATTCCAAATATTTATTATTTTTTTAGTCTTAACAAATATATCGACCTTCCATATTATTCTGATTTCGGTTATAAAACTATATGTAAAGCTAGCGGATGCTCGCCTGATAAAAGCCCGCAGTTTTTATAGGAACTTAATTCACACAGGTTTTATGATGAACACAAACTTCGTTAGAACATTTAATGTACGAAAAATACTACAAATTTAGATTTAATATTGCCAGCCTACTGCTCTAAGCATAATACGTATGGAAAACCTGTTAAAAAGACGCTAACTCTCATAATTTTCTACGTCTTCACAAGAAACCTTTCACACATCACAAACAACACGAGCAGAAATCTCTGACAGGTCAATACGAACTAATACAGAGAGTCAATACTAATGTCCCATTGTGTCTAGTGGGAGCGACCCCATAACGTCCCCAACGACCCACTTACAGCGAAACCAAAGCCTTTTCACTGTTCATTTCTGTTCAAGCACTGGCATCTGTCAACGATTGTGCTAGATAACCAGCAATGTATGGTTATAATGACAGACATTCCGTTGGTTCGGTTCGGACACGGTAGCGGTTCAGGTTTCATTGTCAAGAAGTGTGATATACGGTACTTATGTATCCCATAACTATTGTTGTTGAAAAGTATTGTGGCGAGGGTTGACAGTTTTACAAATAATGATCAGGAAACGGTTACATCATGATATACCATCTCAAAAACTCCTATCAACTGGCATAACTCAAATGGTTTCTTGCGATTTTCTACGTTTTATACCGACCCACTGTTTTTTTATTTGGCTTGCTTGCTGTTATATCAAGTACGTGAATTGCCGTCACCAAACTGAATAGTTTGCATACCTTTTAGATAACATCTAAAATAGTTACCTCTTGTTTAATAACCCTGTCCAATAAAATTCATTTTAATAAACACCTTGTTTTTTCGACTAAACTTATTCATGATAAAGCTTTGAGATACATAAGTTTTTATCTTACCTATAATTAGTCTCACATCAAATTAATGACAACCCTGATTACCGGTGGCACCGTCATGATGACGTCATTTCCTCCTAATTTCCATATACCCGCGCGGGCGCAGTGCACCGTTGTTCTCTTAGTTTCGTAAGTTTACGCATATTATATGGTAATTGTGAATTTAACTCATAAACCTAGCGGTTAACATACATATTTATGTGTCTATAGACACAATTATGTATCGTATGTTTACATAGTCATGTAATGTGCAGAAAATGTGTGTTATGGTTTTGGGGTCACGCGCCGAGTTCGCGCAGGCTTTGTGCGGAGTGGTGTTATTGAATGGAAACTACGCTCAACTGGTAGTGTTGACTCAGTTCTTCACATATTTTCATCGCGTTACCGTCACAATTTACCTTTACAATGATTCTCGAGGCTCAGCCTACAGATTCCACAAATCCATACCTAACTAAATTAAATTAATTAAAAATAACTGAAATAAATAGTCTACAATACCTTTTATAAGAAACTGGTCGTAAAGATTTAGGTGCTATTCTTGACTAACATCAGTATGATGAACTAAACAAATCCAAGTTAATCACCAATACTTAATCACAAGATCTCATTGAACGTGCGGCAGAGTGTAGCGCCGACATGCGCGCCCGCAACGCGTCGAAAGCTTCCAATCTTGAACAGAATGCACATCTCGAAATGCAGCGATCAGCCGGGCGGGAGAAAGCTCGCCTACTTACCGACCGGCCCTGCTGACTGCCGGTGTATAGGTTCATGAACTAGTTGGCAGGTATGCGGGCTTAGTCAGAATTCATCTAGTTTTGAAAGTGGCTTGAATCGGGTACAAGTAATATGAAGTACGTTCTTACGTAGAGTACCCTAACATCACGCCTGTATTCTCCAATAAGGGGTAGGTTGTGCACTGCAGTGCTCTATTTAGGTCTTGTAATGGGGTGCGATCCTATTGCGGCTTTGCCGGGCATGAGAGGAACTCGGATCTTAGTCCACCGCGCAATTAATATTTGAAAAGATTTTAATATTAAATGAGGACAACAATCATTTATAAATCCAAGCAAATAATTACTGGGCATCACTATTCCAATATTAACAAACTGTTCACGTTATCTCCTTCCGTATGTGAGACCTCTGATAAAGAAGACCTCGTTTTCATTTTCTAATTCCATGCAGCCTCATGTGAACGTGATATGGGCAGATAATTCGAAGGAAAATGACCTTCACCGCTAACTCGACCAAACGCACTTCCTATACCTACTCGAGACTTCACGTCCATTCCTCGCTGGCGTCCGATTACTCTCGTGCAGCGAGTTTGGAACGCGCATTGAATACTGAACAGATCCGGAAGATGTAAACGCTGTTTCCTTACTACCGGAACATTCCTTTGAAAATGTTTTAGTTCCTATGAGGATGAAGTACATGAAATATGAAAATTAATAAAGGGATAAGTCAGCCTTTTTGTAGATAATGGACACGTTATTTGTGAATCTGGCGACTCAGATAACATTTCGTCTGCAATATTGACCGACCAATGTATGTTATTTGTAGCAATTATTGCAACGTAATGTTAGCAGTTTTGGGTATTTCCATCTCAGCGGTTACTATGTGGGTCCCAATTTGACATTATATTTATTACAAGTAACCTAATTATCTTTTACTAGCGGCCCGCCCCGGCTTCGCACGGGTACATTACGGTTACATTATTGGAGTTTTAGTAAGGATCCCTAATTTTTTTTTAAATATAATATAGCCTATGTCACCCGGGGATAGTGTAGCTTCCCAGCAGTGAAATAATTTTTCAAATCGGTTCAGTAGTTTCGGAGCCTATTCATTACAATCAAACAAACAAAGTTTTCCTCTTTATAATATTAGTATGACAATAAAATAATATAAAGAAAATTGAATATAATATTAGTCTCAACAAATGTAAGTCATTGTAATAAGTAATACCTAAGTAGTTATTTAGTCTTGTTTCACGCTAAATTTATTATATTTGTTACACATTATTAAATTAAATAATGCCGAACAATTGATCGATTATGACAAGATTGACATGAGCCCAGAGAGAAGTAGGTACTATAAATTCAATTGGTCCAAAGCCTAACTGCAAACACAACGCAAGTATATTCTGGTAAAACGTCGTGAAATCGTGCATCAACAACAAACACTCAATATCGAGGCCGTCTAAACGCCATTATTCTGCGTGTTTGTGGCCTAAAACCGGTTCCTAACAATATGTTGAATAACAGGTGCTTAAAGACTTTTCAATGACATACGCAGTTTTGCTCTCGGTCGACTTTAGCGACGAAAGAATGGAGGAGCAACTGAATACTCATAATGTTTCAATTAACAAAGGAAGCCTTAAAAAGCGATGTTTTTTTATTATAGGTACTGATAATTTCTTACTTCATGAGCTAGAATAATATCTTAAAAGGCAAGTATCAGGTATAGGTGACAGGTACCTCCCGATATACAAAGTTTTCATTATTTAAATATTCCAATAAGATGCTGTTTCTTATTCATTTGCAAACTCTGTAGGAAGAATATCAGTCGACGAGATAAATTAATTTGACTATGAATAATTATTCAGCGAAATTGTATTCGAAACTATCTCTATAAAGTGTGAAACACGCAGTTCCACAGCGCGACACTCCAATAACTTAGCTAATAGGTTATCATATTGTGTTAATTTGTTTTCAATGAGCTGTCTGTGATGTCACGAGTCACGACGCGGAAGCTGACAACAAGTCGTTTTTTCCTGTAGATTTTAAATTTGTTAAACCTAAGTTTAAGAAATTATTCGAACTACGCTGCGCTCTACGTAAGAGCCCAGTTAAAAATAACACCCTTTTAAGGAAAAAATGTTAATAGATATAGCCAATAGCTGGCTATATTTCCTTAAGTTATTTTGTATTATTTCATACTAATTAAAATGCCTATTTAATTGGAGGTTTCTGACGCAAGTGAGTACATTTCCGAGAAATAACTCTTTTGTTTTTTGCCATTTCAAATCGAATGTGACTTGAGAGCGACAAAGTTTAAATAGCCATGCGAAAATGAATTTAAAGGTATCCCGATAGTAATGGCCATAGCTGTGTTTTTAGTTCTCAACCATACGCTAGTGGTTGGGAGCCTGTTTTTGAACAACGGTAACTGACTTATATAATCATACCTACTATTAAAATCTGATATAAAAGTGCTATTTTTAATGTTTCAATAATAATTTTGCAACATATCGTACGAGCAGCGGTGGCACAAGAACCGTCCGAAACATGACCACGACCGCTCTGACAAAAGTGCTACGACTTAGAAGTATAATTTTGCATAAATCATGACACGTCTGTCAGAAGAGCAATATCCAAATATTTTATGTGAGTTGTTATAAATTATGGATTTAGCCTAAGATTTAAGAAAATCATAATATGAATATTTGCAAAAATATATGATATGAATCATTTCTTAGGGCTTATTATAGAATTATAATAACAACGCAATTTAACGTTTCGTTCTGAACGATAGTGGTAGTAGGTACCTACCAATTATATTAAACATTTTCCACTTGATTATTATGATTCGACTCTACGTTATTAAAAGCGAAACAGTATTATTTTTATTTTATGTTTGGCTCATATTAATAAAGTCTGTCAATTAATTATACATATACGTGTTCAAAGATAATAATATGACGGTTATACCACCACTTAAGTAAGGGTATACCATCATAGGGCAAGGCATAAGACATAAGGCAAGGCTCTGACCCAAACGCTTTAACACTTGAATTTAATTATTTTTACTGTTTATCACTAAAAACATTATTACAATACACTTACCCAATCAGGGTTCGTTGACCCGTCACCATCGGAGATGACGGCTGCGCGGGCGCCGCGCGAGAGTGAAAGCTGCGCGAGCGCTTGACAAGTTCACTTACCTGTAACATAGTACGCACACATTTATTATTCTTACATCTGTTCTCGACCTCTACGACGACTGAGTTATATACCGAGGAGCACGATTTCCCTCGGGGTCGCAGAGACCTAGTATTTATGTCAACACTATGAAATAATGTAACTATGCACTTAAGGTGAAGGCGCCTGTCTAGCCCGCGAAATTCAAAATTTTCGAGTATTTTTATAGTTTATCCAAAATCTGAAAACATTTAAGACAACATTTTGTGATTTGCGAAAAATACAGTATACAGTGCGTTTATTAATACATTTATTTTACTCTAAATATTATCACGGTGGATATGATACTAGTAAATCACTAAATTTACAAAAATTGCCAGATTATCTGGATAGCTGTCGTTCTTGAAATGTTTTATAGTAAGATGGATATATTAATAAATGCACTGCACACGGTCTTTTTCGCGAATTACAAAATTTGTCTTTTATTATTGTCAGATTTTGAAAAATTTCTAAAAGAACTCAAAAAAATTGAACTTCGCGGACTAGATGGGCGCTTTAGCCTTAATGTTCTTATGTTAGTAACGATTACAAGCGATGTCAGGTTATCCCGTTAGTGGTGCGGTAAGCCACTCCAACGTAGCATATTATGCCTGTACTAGGAGTGAGCTTATATCAATATTCGTCCACGTGGGAATCGAACCTGAAACTTCCCGTTAAGCCCCTCTAACCACTAGTCTACTGACACTTAATCTAACGAGCGACCGGCAAACACAATAAATACCTAATTTATCGTTCGATATACACTCGGATGTATATTTTACGACGCTTCACGGTTTAAAATATCTGGAACTTGGTCAGGTTTGAAAGTTCATAATACAGTCGCAATGATAGCACGTCCTGCTAGAACGCGGAAGGACATCCACAGTTTTATTTGCTTAAATATTTATAAACTACGGAAGTAAGGTGGAATGGTAATGGATATAACTGAAGTGTTTAAGCCTATCTGGGTAACTGTGCCAGTAGCGTCAATATTTGACATGTGATATTTAAATGTAAATTTCAGTGACTTGTTACATCACGGTGCTACTTACGAAATTATGGAAGGGCCGGCCACATGAACAAAATTGATGCTTCGCAAACAAAACTTTATAAAATTCAAGTCACTCAAGCGAGTTCTGATATTATGAATTACTTTTTATCAAGCCCAAGACTATTAAATTATACCTACTTAAAATTTATTTACACATTATGGGTACCTATAACACAAGTCTCAGTTTTGGGAAAACTACCTAGCCTATGAAATAACCGCTTTAGCAGTGAACGAGCCAGTTATTAAATTATTAATTTAGTATTGAGGTAAACGAGTACCGGGATCCAGTTCCGCAGAGGTCTGCAAGGTCTGCCCTCCAACCTGATATGACAACCCATTGTCGCGTATAGATTGACCTAGTAACATTAAAGTTATAGGTATAGGACTTATTATAAAACTAACAGGATGGTTGAAGTGGGATATCGATACATCTAAAGGTGTGACAAAGATGGCTAGCAGGAAGCCAAAATCTTGGCGTTAATGTCTAGATCGTCCAGGAAATGCACTTCCTCCATGCTTAACACATTAAGCTGGCCTGGTCAGCTGGTGGGCGGTCAGAACCTTAAAAATAATAGCAACTGGTTGAACTTTTATGACATTGACAGACCTGAGCGAAATAACGAGCGGAATAACGAGCGCACCAAAAAGTTTTTAATTTTGGTTTTGCTTATGTTCAGTGATAATTCATTTTGTGATTTGAGGTTCGGCTCAAGCCTGGCACCGCCATCAGTTTATTTATTGTAGTCCAGTAAAGATTTATATTTAAGTAAGTATATTTCAAACACAATTTTTGTTTCCTGTATGATTTATCATGTTTCGTGTGCAGTTATCATATAAAGCAATACAAGATCCCACTCATAGCCGCAGCCCCAGCATCGGCCACACGTTACCAGCGCGCAGCGCGGGCGCAGTTACACAACAACGGATTGCGGCCAATACACCCTGACGTAATGCATCGCTTGCTTAACGCGAATGTAAATACTGGCCACTATACATGAATGTATGCCGATACCGCGGGGACAGAATGTTCAAAATAAAAGCTTTTATTATATACCTAGGTATGTGTGTGTTCGCCGATTATGTGTTATATTCGCATGTAATATAGAGTAAAATTTCTTGCTTGACAAGGTAATTAAATCCAGTAGCTCTACCATTAAATTTAAACACGTTCGCTACGATTCGCCAGCATTTACGTAAATATTTATACGGTAGGTTGTTCATTCTTCAAGTAGCCGATAGATACGTGCTAGTGATTGGTGATCGTAAAAGAAGTGTATAAATCATTGCAAAGAGGTCCTTAGAATTGGTATTCGCAGTTTCAACTGCTATGCCATCAAATAAAGACTTTAATTTTAACGAAAAAAACATTTTTGAGAATTTCAATTTACGTCTTCTTCACGATACAATATTTTTAAAAAATAGAATAGATTGTTTTAATCATGCAGGACTATACTGATATATGTTGCAATTAAAGATATTTATGACCCGATATAATTTAATAGATTGTTTCCGTAATATTATAAGCTTTAAGTGTTAATGAACATGAGAAGCAATATAATTATATCAATATAATAAGATAATTTAAATCAACTTTTTTGCGTATCTAAAGGAATCAAATCTAGTATATTTTGCTTAGTTATAGCAAAAAATCCAGGTGAATTTTTATGATAACATTTTGAGAATAATTTGCATTCAAATAGCGTAGGCACTAATTATGCTATCGTTGACATAATCAACAATCATGTTATAATTGGATAACTGTGCTCCGGCTATCAACTGCCAATTAAATTGCGTTCAAATCCAATTTTGCAATGGAAACGTAATCACTAATCAGAACGTTAAACACGTTTCCGCGTCTATTATAAAAGGTTCAACTAGTTTTCACCCGCAGCTATGCATACGAGTTATCTTGTTTATTATTTCACATTAGTTTCGTACATTGACAATCCGTGTGACAATATTGGCGATTCAAATAAGTAGCATACATTTATGTTTTTTTTCATTACTCATACACTGAAAGTAGGTCTGAAGTTGCCTGAGGAGCGGGTTGAAAGTAATACTTTTCTGGCCCGGGAGAATCGCTTTCAACTGACAGCTGTCAAATTATAAAAAAAAAACTAGTTCCATTTCTATGGAACCATGTTCGAACTTTTTCTACAGTCACTCAATTACAGCACGATGTAAAATTGAAATAACATAAAGTTGAGTATTAAATAAAGAATATATACTTTTAAATGACTTAATTATAATTTAGTTTCAACAATTTCTTTAAAATAACATAGATTTGGTCAAAATATTTAAAAATGAAAATTAAAAATACTGGCTAAATAATGAAGTTGGCCGGCCAACGAAAAAAAACAAAATAGGCGGCAATCCGATCTTTTTTTTTTCGAGTTGTAGAGTATTGTTCATGCTTCCTTGTATTATTTCTTTAGCCAATTCCTGTTTTTATTTTTATTTTACTTGTATTCGTAATGAAAAGCACAGTGTTTACCTCGGGTGAAAGACTTATTTTGTCCCTCGAACTATTAGCGCCCTCGCTACGCTCGGGCGCCAAACCCCGTCTCGGGAAGAATAAGTCACTTTCACCACTCGTGTAACAATGTACTATTATTACTTTTACATACGACCCTTTTCAGTCGATACTTTTACAACATCGATGAAAAGTATTTTAGAAAATACTACATTCATTCTAGTCTATGAAGTAAGTAATGTTGCTAGCCCGTCGATTCTCTAGAATGTTTGGTATTCCTATTTAGGATGTCGTCGTGCGTTTATTGCGAATTATGCTTGCACAACGTCTGGCTAGTTTTGTAATACGAATTTGTCAGTAAACCGCATGTCAGTTACATATTACATTAAACACATTACTTTAGCAATATCCATATCAATATTTTGGTATTTTCAGCTCTTTAAATATGTATCATTTTAGAACTTTAAATATATTATAAATATACCATTTTACTTTGCTTACACTATAGTAGTAACAAAAAGCTATTGACAGCTACATTGGATGGTCGATCCTTACTGCGAACTCTTCCAGGCAACTTTTAGATTATGTAAACTTCAACAATATTAATCTTCCTATTTAAACTTAATATTCGATGTTATAAAGTAGTGCAAATTCAATGATCGTAAACCAGAAGAAAAATAAATTGCTTATACAAATACGACAGTGAGCTATATTATCAGTTTGAGCAAATATTAAACGCGAAACGGATGTGTGCGGAAACATTTACCTTAGAGATAAATAAGTAACTGAACACACAAAAATCATGAATAGCAATTATTATTATTAGTTTTAATTTATTTTGGATAAGTAGCATCCATGTTTGTGTCAGTACGCCGTATGTAACAAATGATAACTTTTGTTTAGGTGGAATAATTATTTTGCGGCACGAGTTATCGGTGCCATGTGCATTGTGGTCCAGTGCTTTGCCTAGGAAAAGCCCGTTGACCCTCTCCACCACAGCACGCAGTATCTATGGGGTTGTTAGCGCATTATAGCCTGGAAGTCGTCCGTACGCTCTTCCGCGAAAATCCTTGAGGCGCTCAATATCGCGGCAGCCCCATAAGTGCTCTGAAAGCGTTGGTATGGACTTTAAAACCTTGTGGCATGAAGTAGCAAACTTCTCCCCCTTCCTACAAAATTAACCCCTCCAACTAACTAAAACGACGAATAACATAACGACTTCATGGTCCCAAACATAGCTTGTACTATGGGTACAATGCAATGGACTGGGGGCGATCCCAATGACACCCAGTTCATGGATATTACACACGTCAGGTCCGTAGCGACCTTTGCAATCCGTCCTCCATCGCGGTAATACCTGGACCGCTTTGACAGTTTAACCAGTTTACGGAAAACAAACAGTTTAAGGACCACAGCTTTAATAATTAACCATGGCGTAACTTAATAATCCTTCAACAAATTAATAATACAATTTTCCAAGTTCATCACCCATAAAATAGTAAAGTTATCTTTTATGATCTTGTTTATTGGGCTTGTCTCGATCATGGGTTTGGGTTATGGCGATTCGGCGCCTTAGCGAATCGCTATTAGCCCATAAAATTGTTTAATGCTTGTCTGGGGTGTTCACATTTATTTTATTAGGCAAGTATCGGACAATTGGTCACCTTACCAATTTCAAAAGCAGCTTTGAAAACCTGAAACCTGAAAACCTTTTGGCACATTGCAACTTACTAAGCGTGCTAAACATAGTTTAATCACGTCTATTGCGCGAGTAAATAACTGTACCTATCGTTAATTATGTTAGTCCGAGTCGTGACCAATGATTGCTGATTTTTAGCGTACACCGGCGAAATACGTAAAAGGGAAACGTGAATGATGTAGAGCTACTGAAGAACATTTTTATATCGTACCTTATTTTCAAAGGCTCGTAGTTTTCTAGTTTATTGTTGTCCTTAAATCTCCTTAATATAGTCACCCTTGCGTTACTTAAGCAACATACATAAATTTTGCAGCTCGTGATAACAGATACATTACTTGTCTATAGAAACGAAACTGGCGATGCGACTTAGCTATGAAGTTATAAGTATATTACTTAAGAACACTTATAAGTGAACAAGTAATGACTCGTGTATAAATACGGGTGTTACTGTTATGTGCCTACTGTCTGTCATGGTACCGTAAAGGTTCCATTACACCGTTCTAAGTATCGCCTTCTCAATTAAGCCTTAATTTTCGCACCGACTTAATAACTCTCGACGCTCTAATAGCCGACTGGCAAAGAACATTATTCAGAGTTCATCACACTGAGGCTAACAACGATTGTTATTCAGTGAAATATAATAATAAGTGCTATTCTAGATCATTATTACCTAGAAGCCTATGATATCAATAACATAATTATATCACTAAAAGTACAATATAGTAATGAACTGGATTTGGGAGTGGTTTTTAAATCATACTAATATTATAAAGAGGAAAACTTTATTTGTTTGATTGTAATGAATAGGCTCCGAAACTAGTGAACCGATTTGAAAAATTATTTCACTGTTGGGAAGCTACACTATCCCCGGGTGACATTGGCTATAATATATTTTCAAAAAAATTAGGGATCCTTACTAAAACTCGAATAATGTAACCGCAATGTACCCGTGCGAAGCCGGGGCGGGCCGCTAGTTGTAAATATTATGACAAATTAACATAGGTGTTACACCATTTGGTCACCATTGATCGACGAGTCGACGTCAATCGACATATTCTACTAAGAACAACGTCATTGACCGACAGTTGATCGATTGCTGTAGTAACACTCGACTAAATGTGTGTGAAAAACTCAACCAGTATCGACAGTATCAATCTCCTGGTGCTCTTAAGAAATTAGTTACGGGCTCCCTACTTACCTTGTATAATATTTCAGTGAATGTACACGCTATTGACAACAGATAGAGGAAACGTGACCTAGCATAATGAGGAAACTTTTCATCCCCAACTTTTAAGGGCTGTAATTTTGTTCGCAACAAACTTCGCACAGTTGGAGGCCCGGTGATCGTTTTACATAATAATCTGTAATATTCTACGAAATTACTTAAATTTGGGACTGGGAAATTGCATACAAACTTTCATCGTCTATTTTACTCCCTTAGGGTTCGAATTTTCTAAAATCGTTCCTTAGCTGATACCTACATTATAAGGGTTTGCTTTTATAGATCAATGAGTTTTTCTTTTTTAAATATGCAGAAGATATGATAATACGCCAAACTAAACAGATACCAACCACCACCTGCCCATTCTTGAAAACGTTAAATTGATAAGTACTTATATAATGATAGGGATTATTTCTATTATGTACCTCTACTATGATCTTACAATAGCTACTCACGTGCTAATTGCACATCGGCTGGCCTGCCATCCGAGGAGCTAATGAGTCCGGATACACTAGCCAGTTGCGACTAGCAAACGTATAATAATTCATGGTAGAGCTACAGTTCTCAACACATGACAGTAACTGTCAGTGTAATACCACCAAGGCCAACGGCCTTGACCGCCGCCCAGTGAATACACTAACAACATCGGCCCCGAGCAGCCCGCCCGCTCCCTCCCTTGCAATGATGTCATCCAACACAGACACTGATGATAACAATTACAGATTATACATTGTGATCAATTACGGTGTTGCGGGAATTAGTGAAATGTCGACAATTTTACTATATATTTTTCGCTAGACAAGTATAGCGACCAATATTATTTGTCATCGAAAACGAATCGACACTTGTTTACCATACAATGACACCGATCCCGTATACCTAAACCTAAATTGTTTAACTGTAACAGTTACTGTAATGACATGTATTTTCTTTGTTTCCAGGTGAGAGCTGCATTGAGAAACCCCTGGCGACACTCTGGCGCAACTATCAGCAGTCAACGAAGCCCGACGTGGTGATGAAGCTGTCGGTCACCAACTCTGGCCTGAAGGGCTTCACCAAAGAGCACGGCCTGACCGAGTACTGGTCCCACCGCATCACATATTGCGCCAGTCCACCGCACTACCCCAAACTCTTTTGCTGGGTCTATCGGCACGAAGGCAAGAAGCTGAAACACGAACTCCGCTGTCACGCCGTCCTCTGCACCAAAGAATCTATATCAAAGAAGATCACAGATGAACTACAAGTCAAACTAAAGCAGGCGCTAAACGAGTTCAAGAAAGACAGAATTTCAAAACAAAACGCGAGGCTCAGTCTCGCCAATAGCGTCTACGACAATCCGAGCATGCCCCGGAGAAAGATCCTCCTCAGTGTAGGTGCAATGAACTATAGGCCACCGCTGGAGCGGTCCAAATCGGCTCCGAAACTAGGAGCCATCGAGGAACTATGTTCTGAAGAAGACGAGGAAGAAGCGGAGATGAACGCAAACCAGGACTGCGAATGGACACAAACATCGTTGACGATCGATAAGTTCTACGCCACTCAGACGCTCGACAGGCGACGACCAGAAATGAAATCTCCAAGAAAATCCTCGTGCCCTGAGTCCCTCAACCGAACGTTATCGGATTCAGGTAGCGGCACCATCACCGTATCCGACGAGTTATTGGAACTCCTCGTCAAAGAGAGACAGAAGAACGTGTGTATTGACGACACTAATCATAACGACGGCGGGAAAGGACCGAAACTATTAGAAGCGATCGCCGAATCGAACGAATTGCGTGACACCGCGGCGGCGGACGGCGACAAGGCTATGATGCAAGGTAACTACCTCGTCACGGACAGCGACGACGGATCTGTTTCTTCGGGCTGCGAAACCGCCAGCACCGTCACCGACACCGAGCCTTCATCACTCCCTTCGCTCCCACAAGAGGACCAGAAAGAAAATGCAGCTGATATTATGAACACCTTTATGGAACAGAATTTTGAACATAATGAAATTCGAAATAGTAATAGAAGCTACAATACTATTCATGTAATAAATGTAACAGACGGTAATGTCAATGATGAAGTAAACCATATTCCGATTGGTGAAAAAAACACATTCAAGCGGAGGTCTACATACCCGCCTCTGCGGGCAGACTCGAATATTCTTACAAACTTCGAAGGAAAATTCGAATCCCTTATTGATAACTTGACTGATGAAGATAGTCTGAATTCGAGCACCGAGACTGAGGTCTTCAAGAGTACGGGAGACAACGATAGTGCCTGCAGTGATGAGTCAGGCTACTCTGAACTCTTAGACAACGGCAAAGAGAGCATTATTGGAAATACTATTATGGTTTAAGCTTCTCAAAATTTATGTGAGTGTTTGTTTCCTCTGACTTAGTTTTCAAGCACTTTATGGCAAACCACACTCTCCTGATCACAGCGGGCGGTAGCCATGATGAAAATTTGATATTTTTCATCGTTAGGTTTTAGTAGTTTATCGGTCTAGCAATATCAATGCACGTAGTTAAGCGTAAAGTAATAATCCTTAGTAGATTTAAAATTATGGTGTATATTGTAATTGTTCTATTCAGGTTTTCACGACAAATTGCAATCAGAGATTGTGTCAATTGCTTTTGATGTACATTCTTCTTTTGTTAAAAGTAGTCAAGTAGACTGAAAGCTTTTTTCTTTCTCAGATTTTCTCGATTGTTGGCTCTAGCACCATGTTTGTCTTGCGAATGTGAATTACAATCGTTATTGTAAATACTTAGGGTACACTTTACTTGATCCAGTTTGTAAATATTGTAATTTAAGTTCACCTATTAGATGAAATTTATTAGAGATGTTTTTGTAGAAGATTTATTTTATAGTTATTATACGATGTCGATAACCAAACAGCTGTCTGTTGTTTCTGTCTGTATTTATTATGTTTAATAAAGTTAGCGATGTTATACACTGAGAGCTGATACTGCAATACATTTGATGTTGTTTGTTTTGATAGATCAACCAACACAAAGTTTTTTTTCACCGAGCGGCCTTGTCTTATTCTCAGTGTATTTCAAAATGTATAAAAGGTTATTAAACTTCAAGCGGTTACTGCTACTTACTGCCATTTGACTACGGAACGCTGCAGTTTAAGTATTTATGAACTATTTTACTTTTATCGTGACTGAAAATCTTTATGAACCTACTTAGATTTCTACGAAATTTGCAGTAACGGCTCGAAGTTGCCAGGGCTGTGTTGCAGTATACAGGAACGTTTCCGTCTTCAAGCCCAAGGTCTGTAGGTACTTATGCATTCCATAAACGTAATGTAACGAGATATCGATGGATCATTCATCATCTACATGCTAATTGTAGTCGAGAATATTTTCGAAGAGAAATAAATGATTAAAACAATGAAATTGTAATTTTTTTTTCCATTAAATGT
The DNA here is from genome assembly GCA_905147325.1 of Notodonta dromedarius. Lineage (NCBI taxonomy): Eukaryota > Metazoa > Arthropoda > Insecta > Lepidoptera > Notodontidae > Notodonta > Notodonta dromedarius. Next base: position 13,512,717 of record LR990163.1, on the reverse strand, counting down.
TGATTGAGGATAAGTACTTTAAAACCCTCGTCAAGTGTGTCTTGGAATACTTTAGCAAAAATATGGTGAAAATAATCGTTATTTAATATACCTTCGAACGATTACAAATATACATGTCATGAATATTATGAACATTGAAACTAGGTAGGTAGGTACTTCATTCCTACAATACAACGCACAGAAGAGTACTTATATTTTGGTTGAGGCAAGACCATGACAAAGCAAAGCATTTTCATAGCTTTTATCATGAATCTTGGATGATACAGAGGCGAACCTTCCCTGCATGTCATCCGGTTCCCAAGGCAAGTACAATCAACCAAGTTGTCTAAGTAATACGTAGGTAATGAAGAATATTTGCAACCTCAAATCATTGAGGATAAATTATAAGTCAATGGTTTATTGACTGGCATGATAAATGATGCTGTTATTATTTTTTCTATATACGGATATGAAACAAGAAACAAGGTAGACTGCTTCATAAATACTGAAAAGGGTAGCCAGTAACCCGTAACTACTAACTAGTAGGAGGTAGAAGGCCTAAATTAATTAAAGACGTGAGTTTGAGTGAGCTCCAGTTCGATGCATCGTGCACTCTGTCAATTGAATCAAAAAGTTTAATTATCAGCCATCAATTGAAACTAGTTTGCTGATGCAGTCTTTTAACTGAACAATACTGTTTATTATTTAGCTAGAAATTACGTCAAAACCAATTCTGTCGACAACACACCTCAGTAAGTCAAGTATAGTTGTGTACCAACAGAACCACCAACATGTTGTGATCACATTTGTGTAGGTAACATAAACTTCATTAGATGAAACCAAACATTTTCAGTAGAAAATAACTGTCTAATGCGAGACATAAAGGTGGTAGAATTGAGGCGTGATGCTTGTGGAATGAAAGGCAGCAGGGTTTGATGAGAAAACCATGTAATCTTCTTTTAATTATTACAATAATCAACCGTCGTCGTCCGTTGAGAAAAATTATATAAAATTAGTGACAGCTGACAGCGAGCCGTTCTCGCTGTCACGCGAACGCGCGCGGTGATTGGCTGTTGAAGCCTTTAAAACCAAGTTGGCCCGGATTGGTCCGCGCGTGACCCAGCGCGTGCTAATTGGTGTTTCGACATCCTCCCGGCCTTGAAAGCACCAGCTTTCAACGTCCATGATATTATGTGATCTGATCGTTACTACTCTAGTGTCAGTAACGGACATATTTTTGAAAATGCTCGTCGGATGGTCCCCTTAGATATCTTGATATCAGCTACTCGCGATACGCCATCCTTGCCTGGGTAGGTTCGTATTATACGTCCTAAGCTCCATTTCAGAGGTGGTAGGTTATCATCTTTGATTAAAACCATAGTGTTTTCTGCCAAGTCATTTCCCTTCTTTGTCCATTTGCATCGTGTCTGAAGTTCGGAGACGTACTCTTTGGACCAGCGGGTCCAAAAATGCTGGCGGAGTTGTTCCACCCGTTGGTAGCGTGTCAACCGGTGAATTGGAACGTCGGAGATGTCTTCTGTGGCGGGCGCTATCAGTGAACGGCCAACCAGAAAATGAGCGGGAGTTAAGGGTTGGAAATCTGTGGACTCTGTGGACATAGGGCTTAAGGGTCGGGAGTTCAGGACAGCCTCAACTTGTGTCAGTACTGTGCTGTACTCCTCGAACGTTAAATGTGCATTACCCACCACGCGTATCAGGTGGTGCTTACAACTTTTTATTCCCGCTTCCCACAGGCCACCAAAATGACTAGCGTACGGTGGAATCATAGAGAATTTAATACTTTGTGAAGTTGCATATTCTTGAATATCTTTAGAGCAAGAAGAGAGAAATTTTTCATATTCGTTTTTAAGACCGACGAAATTTTTCCCGTTATCGGAAAAAATTTCATGTAGTTTCCCACGTCGCGATATGAACCTTTTTAAAGCTAACAGATATGCGTCTGATGACAGGTCACTGACCAGCTCAAGGTGGACAGCGCGTGTTGCGAAACATATAAATAGACAAATATAAGATTTAGTGGTTTTTGCGCCCCTACCTTTGTGTTTCAATATGAACACAGGCCCCGCGTAATCGACTCCACAGCGGGCGAACGGACTTCCCGGCTCCAGGCGTTCCTTAGGTAGGTTTCCCATGATTGGGTTTAAGACCTTCCCGCGCATTCGCACACAAGTGACACAGCTATGCACTGTCCCCTTGGCTAGGTTTCTACCACCCACAGGCCACCAATATTTTTTTATAGTGCATAAAAGGAGCTGTGGAGGGGCGTGAAGCAGCTGCTTGTGTTCATATCTAAACAGCAAACGTGTAAAGTGATGTTTTGATGATATTAGAATGGGGTGCTTCTTATCATAATTAAAAGTTGGCGAGTTTTCGATACGTCCACCAACTCTAATTAATTTAGATTTATCCATAAACAAATTTAGCTTAGATAATGTGTTTCCTTTAATGCTGTTAGTTTGTGTTAAACTATTATACTCACTGGGGAACGATTCCCTCTGTGACAGTATAGCGAGCGTTAACAGAGATTCGTTCAATTCATCCACAACAAGCGGGCCGATACGTTTATTACATTTATTGCGTAGGTTATGTATAAACCGAAGTACGTATGCAGCGGCTCGCTTCATGCGATTGAACTGTGAGAATCTCGCGAACGGAAATAATGACGATTCTTTACATTCATGCGTTATTAATGTATTTATTTTTATAGATTTAGTCTCGGGAAGACTTTCTATTGGCAATATCTCTATACTGCTCTGTGCAATATTATAATCAATATCCTGCAGAAATTGTGGTCCATTCCACCATAGATTAGAATCAGTCAATGCATTTAAGGTTTGACCCCGCGACACCAAATCAGCTGGGTTGTATTTACCGCTAACATGACGCCACGAATGTCCCTTTGTTAAATTATGTATTTGCGTAATTCTGTTTTGTACATAAGGCTTAAGTAAATAAGGCGGGGTGCGAAGCCATGCTAAAATAATTGTAGAATCAGTCCAGAATATAACTTCGTGGATCTGAGAACGTAATGATTTATTTAATTTGTCATATAACTTCGCACCTACTACTGCGCCGCACAATTCCAATCTAGGGATTGTAACTGGACTGGACACGGGTGCAACCTTGCCCTTAGCGCATAGAAGCCTAACTGTAATAGGTGACTCATCACTACTCGTCCGAACGTAGGCGCAGGCGCCGTACGCTACCTGCGACGCGTCTGTAAATACATGCAATTCTATGCGTGTTGGATTAATGCACATTACATAACGCGGAACCCGAATGTTGTTCAGTAGTAATAGATCGCCCACAAAACGTTTCCATAGTTGCAAAACTTCATCTGGGACAGGCTCGTCCCAATCCATTTTCAATAACCACAATTTCTGCATTATTATTTTAGCGGTTGTTATTACAGGGCTTAGTAAACCTAGGGGGTCGTAAATACGCGCTGTGCATGAAAAAATTGTGCGTTTGGTAACGACCTCTAAATTATTTTGTATTTGTGTGTGATAATATAACTCGTCATCATAATTATACCATCCCAAACCTAGGGTTTTACTATGCGATTGTTCACTTAGCGATAATTCCTTTGAAATATTTTCTGTGGATGGACAATTAAAGTTAAATATCCATTTGCGTAATGCAAAACAACCAGATTCTAAAACCTTGGCAGTTTCCTGACATAACGTTGTGAGTGTGTCAATATCGGGACCACCAAAAATAACGTCATCGACGTAGGCATCCTCGTTGATGATTCTAGCTACGTCCTCATTAGTGCATTCCATTGCGAGCTGTTTTAAACACCTGCAGCTTAGAAATGGCGCGGAGGCCGTCCCGTAAGTGACCGTGTTCAACTGATAAATACCTAAGGGATCAGACGGGCTCTCACGCCATAGAACAAGCTGCAAATCACGCTGCTTCTCATCAACGAGAACTTGACGGTACATTTTCTCGACGTCTGCGCACGCTACGTACCTATTTTCCCGAAACCTTAACAAAATACTCATTAGATCGCCTTGGATAGGCGGTCCAACCATTTGCAAACTATTCAACGACCTGCCGTTGCTAGACCGTGCGCTGGCGTCAAACACCACCCTCAATTTTGTCGTAGTAGCGTGTTCACGAAATACCCCGTGATGGGGCATGAAGTAATGAGGAATTTCGTAAGTGGAGATACGAGTCATGTGACCTAAGTTCAAATACTCGTTCATAAAATCTGCGTATAATACTTTATATGTAGGGTTACGTTGTAAACGTTTTTCTAGTGCATAAAAACGATTTTGAGCTTGATGAAACGTTTGTCCCAATAGCTCGGGTGATTCCTTGAAGGGAATTTGTACACAAAATCGCCCATCGGCCATGCGCTTTGTTGTTTGCGTAAAATGATTTTCACATGCGCGTTCCTCTTCCGTGATAACTTCAGATTGTGAACTGATTGAACCTTCTTCAAGTTCCCAAAAACTACGTAACAAAGCATCTAAAACAGTGTCAGTAGATTGCGCGACGTTACACATTACTTGTTTAGAATATTGTGCCGAATAAACTGGACCAGATAATATCCAACCTAGCCGTGTATTCTGCAAATACGGACCGTTTGCCAAGCGTATTCTACCTTCTACAATGAGATCCCAAAACAGATCTGCGCCTATTAGTACATCGATTGGTTGACATTCGTTGAAGGTTGGGTCAGCTAGTTGGATATGCTCAGGAACCTGAAACTTATTTCTTTTAAAAGATATGCGTGGCATAGTTGACGTAATTTGCGGTAAAACTATACATTGTATTCGTGCCTTATAATCACCGGAAATCGAATGAATTTCGATGTCACATGTGTGTGAACTTTGTGTGACAGAGTTTCCGACCCCGCATATTAGCAAAGTGGACTGTATAACTTGCGTGTTTAATTGATCACAAAGTGATTGCGTAATAAAGCAGCGTTCGCTTCCGCTGTCTAGAATCGCGCGCGCCTTTATATAATTACCTAAACAATCGCGAATCTCGACGAACGCTGTTGATAACAAAACACCTGATGCAGTTGACAATTGTGCGTTTAGTTTGTCTATGTGTGCATCGTTAGCGTTAACGACTGTGCGCGGTGTGTCGCAAGTACATTGCGGTGCGCCAGCGCAAACGAGGAAACCGGTTTCGTTGCATAATTTATTCATTGATAATAATGCAACTGTGTGCTTAGTCGCCGGATTCTCGTCAGTGCCGTCACCGTCATAATGAATTAGCGAATTATGTTTTTTCTCGCACTTCCTACATGGGCCATATCTGCAGTCGACAGGTGTATGTCCTAAATTAAAGCAGTTTTCGCATAACCCTTTATCACGTACCAATTTTAATCTGTTGTGCACGTTACAATCAAGAAACGACTGACACGAGTATAACGGGTGTTTCCCATCACACATAGGACATACTCTTTTCTGAAAACTGGCCTTAGTTGCCCCTTTATGTTTGTTATTGTTTGTAGCAACATTGCACTGAACTTTAGGATTATTTTGCCCCTGTCCTGAGCGCTTAGCACATTGTGCATTACCCTTACTGTGCGTTAGAATAAGTGTTTCTAACATTTCCGCCCTATTCCTGAGAAAATTTAACAAATTGGTAATTGTAAGTTTTGATTGTTTTGACTCGGAGTCCCCAGTTTCATCAAGATTAGCTGTTTGCCACGGTGATGACAATTTGTATTGTTCCCACTCACGTTCCGTGGTTGGATCTAATTTAGAAACTACCATGTATATAAGCAAGGTATCCCAATGCTCTATAGGTTCGTCGAGGGACTTCAACGCGCGCATATTTTTTAATACGGTATCTACAACTCTGCGCAATAAAACTGGAGACTCATTAGTCAAGGCTGGCATTGAAAACAACGCCTTAACGTGATTGTGTATGAGTAGTTTGTTGTTATTATATCTATTCGACAATAACTCCCATGCAACAGTATAATTTGACGAGCAGAATTCCAATGAATCAATAACTACCTGTGCATTACCCGACAAAGCTGATTTCAAGTAATGAAACTTCTGAATATTGGTGAGGTCATTGGTGTTATGGATAAGAGACATGAATGTATCTCTAAACTCTAGCCACTGATTCGTTGTACCATCAAAGGATGGTAATGAGATAGTGGGTAACTTAACTGACTGAATACAACTGCGTGTCGAACATGAACCATGGTCAGACCTCTCATCAGAACTAATAATGTCTTTAGCTTTAGCAAAAATAGAATAGTACTCATTTTCAAATTCCTCTCTAATACTAAGTTGGTCCGAAATTTCCGTATCTAAACTCAAACTTTCAATGCGATTTTGAATATCGTTGAATTCATTGTATAAATTTTGAACACCACTAACGCGTAATTTTAATTCCTGAAGATTGGTGGGCACAGGTTTAGTACTGAATGAATTGACATATTTTTTGAAATTGGTAAGTCTACCCTTTACTATTCCGCGACGCTTATTTAGGTCACGGATAGTATCTTCAGATTTTGCGTCCACGCTAGTCATTCTGGCACCAAATAGAAAGAGGAACACTTACAATTTTATTGTTGAACTTCCTGACGAGTATTTCACTGACGGCACGCGGTGGGCGCACTGATATTACTTAATCGGTCGTTAACGGATCAATCGTAACAATGCGGCACTGGAATGATAATAACACAGTATTGACACAAGTGACTGGGACAGATTTTGGATAATGAAGGCTGGTACGTCTCACCAAATGCGCGCTGGTTGCTGTCTTCAATTGCTTTCAGACTTCTTGCCACCGACTGGTTTGATAATCCGGCTTTACAGGATCATTTATGTCTAATGCGAGACATAAAGGTGGTAGAATTGAGGCGTGATGCTTGTGGAATGAAAGGCAGCAGGGTTTGATGAGAAAACCATGTAATCTTCTTTTAATTATTACAATAATCAACCGTCGTCGTCCGTTGAGAAAAATTATATAAAATTAGTGACAGCTGACAGCGAGCCGTTCTCGCTGTCACGCGAACGCGCGCGGTGATTGGCTGTTGAAGCCTTTAAAACCAAGTTGGCCCGGATTGGTCCGCGCGTGACCCAGCGCGTGCTAATTGGTGTTTCGACAATAACAATTATGTATTATGAATGAAGCTAGTCTACCACATTCTGCAATAACATGTTAATCTTCGCCACTATCTCTACCACAAATAGGGCCCTTCTGTAAAGCATTTCGAATTTCAAAATGAAATGCTTCATTAAAACTGTTTAACCCTTATACTATTCGACTCCTCGTAAACAGTATATCGGCATGGGGCAGATACCGCGGGACACCTGCGTGACTCTACCAGGGGGCTGGTAATGGTAACCATACTGGGTCAACAGAGAAATATAGGGCGGTCGATATTTTGGGACACGAGTGGGACAGGTGTATACGAAGTCCGAAATAATATGCTCACTTTAATGTCCTTGTTTGCGGTGGCTTTGTGGAGCGGGTCACCCTCTTCCCTCTATTATGGTTGAGGAGAGTGATGCCGCTTTTCAAGTCATGCTCGTGCGCGGGCATGACTTGAACGCGGGCGGGGATTGGTCCACTCACTTTCCTCTTAACAACATTGTTGTTAAACTCTATTCATTTATTTAGCATGGAAGGCATTACACCAAAGCAATTATCTTATCCATCTCTGTTTTATGAATTATTATTTTAGTTTGTAAACATTGAAATTACTTAATATAAGGTGTGAGTAAGTATGCACACCTCACGAAACTAGCTTTCTTATTTTATTTAAATACCAAAATCTGAGTAAGATTTGATTACTATTTACTTATTTATTAATCACAATGGTGTTGCCTGCTCACATTCTGTTGCTGTTGCTTAAACTGTACACCATCTTTTTTTAATTGAAAAGAGAAACCATTGAGTTTCTTTCCTGATCTTCTCAGAGGAAGCAGCATTCCGAATCGGTGGTAGATTCTGACTATTCATAAATGCTTTAATGGCTTACATAAATAATTTTGTTGTTGCGTTTTTGAATATTATAAGTAGGTACCTACCTAAGTATTATAGGTCTTAAGACATCAATATAGGTATTCGTTTTGTCTAAAATAATTGGGATAATCACTATGCCATTTTTTGCCGATAGACTGATATGTCAGACAATAAGGTAAGTACTGAGAGACTCATAACAAATAAGTCTGATCTTAAAAAGGTTAGGATCGACCCTACATTTCACTACGTACCTACCTACCTGCCTTTCCGGTTTTTATTACACTATGACATCATCAATCGTGAAAAAGATTAGGTAGTTTACCATTTGAAGTCAGAAAGGTTTTAGTATGAATAAAAACAAAATTTTACGATACCTATTACCAAGTGCATTGCCCATAGATAAGTAGCAAGTACCTACTAAAGGATTCCCAGCGTTTGCAGATACGACGAACACCGACAAGCTGATGGTCCAACAGACGTCTGGAAGGTGGCCGGTAGGTACTTACTTGCTAGACAATACTAGGTTAATTAAGTAAATTAAACATTTACTTAAGAAAAATCTCTTGGCGATACTTATCTACCTACCTTACCTACACTTTTTACCGAGCGATTTACTTTTTTTCAGAACGATAATAATTTCCCTACGACAATTCATCCGATTTACTACTCTAATGATAGGTACTTACGTGTGTTATGTTGTGGTATCAGTCGCCATAGCTACGCCCCGGTTCGATTCCCGGCCAAGGGAATGTTTAATATCAAGTAGTATTGACCGCATAGACGAGGGATTGACTGTTTATGAAACTTGACAGATATGTACCTACCTACTTAAAGGCGAACATTATGTTTAGCTGGTGGCTTAATCGAGGCATTTTTATTCTAAAATCTAATTATGAAAAGGTTACTACGGTAAGATACCTATGTTTGTTGAAGACTGGCAAGAGTGGTAAGATACCTATGTTTGTTGAAGAGTTGCTACTCTTCAACAAACATAGGTATCTTACCGTAGTAACCTTTTCATAATTAGATTTTAGAATAGAAATGCCTCGATTAAGCCACCAGCATATTTACTAAAAAGTTTATTTTCATCTGAATAACTTATACCTATTAGGATTTCTTCAGAAAAACCCGTTTTTTAAATAAAAAAAGTACAAACGAAACTAAAAGAGCAAAATCATAAAATTATTAGGTACTTACCCACGTACTTACTTGATAATAGGTACTTTCTGCAGTACAACAACGGTACTACGGTGGCAACGAAACAAAGGGCGAAATTTTCGTTAAAATGTGCAAAGGCCCAAACAAAGCGTTATTATTGGGCGAGCGCGGAACCACGGCGCGGTTCGCAATAAAACCTGACACGTTTCGATTCCACGCCGACAATGACTGGGAAATCTGGCTTGATGAGCGGGGCTTGATAAATTAGTCGGACATTTGAAATAATGTGCCTACATAATAGATAGGTATTAGCTTCAGACTCGTACCTGCCCGAAACATGCTGGAGTGTGCGAATGTTTGATTATGGATGGAGACACAGATCATTAAATAAATGAGCGCACGATAAATAAAACATTCCTACAGATGCTTATGTCAAAAAATACAATTACTTATAAGCTTGATTGGACATAGCTTTGCCTCTTTTGCTCATGCATCACGAGAATAACGGCAAAACAATTACATTTTATCAAGTATGGTTTATACGATCAGAATTGTGGACATCATTAGGTACTTCATTACACACCTTGTGCGTCAAAAACATATTTTTTTTCACCTCTCACTCCATCTATGATCATGATTGAAAACTATAACAAGTATGGCCTTAGCTAATATTGTCAGAAATGCGTACTAGATGACAGCACCATACACATTATTAATAAATGATGGGTAAATTTTGAAGTAGCATTTATTTTATAACTGTAGTAAATTATCAATTCTACTATGTATTGTAGGGAATCCAATCTAGTTATTCAAAAAATGATTAATATAAACGATTCAACGCCATCTAGCGGAATTAGATTACAACAAATTTACGTGCTACCTTGTCTACAACCTGGGATTTAGTTTTGTCATTGTGGTATAGATGGCGCTGTATTAAACTAAACATAAGCACCTAAACATTGTAAAATAAGGAAATAGTATTTGAAATTCAGATATCCTACTTAATATTATAAATGTGAAAGTTTGTGAGTGTGGATGTATGTTTGTTACTCTTTCACGCAAAAACCACTGAACGGATTTGGATAAAATTTGGAATACAGATAGTTTATAACCAGGATTAACACATAGAATACTTTTCTTAATTCTGCGCGGACGAAGTCGCGGGCATAAACTAGTAATAAAATAAAAACGGTTACTCACCCCGTGGTTAATGTAAATAGAGATGCAGTTCATACTAACACTTATATTTCTCTACCTGGATTAATATTCTACTTACACGATTTTTAGTTCGTTAATTAACCCACGTAACTCAAATATAACTATAATAAATACACAACACAAAGAGTGGGTAAATTCTAATTTCAAAAAAATGTAGCTACTTCAAATCTAGGAAGTCTTAAAAACGTTTCACTTTTATTTGTCCCCATAAATCAAATAATCCACCTGCAGTCCACTGCCTACCGAAACAAAACTCCTTACTCACAAAAACACCAATTTCATTTCCACGCCGAAATGCTGACGATATCCCATGAAAACATTTTTTTTGATATTGTCCTAAGTTTTTGTTGGATATCATAAATATGACAAACTTATTAATGGTAGGGAGTAAAACTGTAACTAATTAAATGTTAGTAGGTACTTGCACCGACAGTAGCGACAATATCAATGGCAATGATAAGTTTGTATAACCAAGTTTGACAAAATGACGAAAGGTGAGACACGGTAGCTAATAAAATGTAAATATAAAGGTAAATATTTTGGTTTACTATTGTCGGGCAACGTCGGGACCCAGCGGGATCCATTGTTGTACATTTTAAAATGATGTTAAATGGGGACAGGTAAGTTACCGACTTACCACTGCTGTGAGTGGAGGTAGGTAAGAACTTACATTTGGAAATAATTGAGAATTTAATTTGTAAGTTACACCTTATAAACTACTAAATTGAGGGCTTAATTGGACTAGCTGTATATTTATCACAGAATTTATCATAAAAACATAATCTGCAATTTACTATTTACTAAAGAACCCTAGGGTCACCTCAGATAGACCGACGAAAAAACGCGTCCAGCCGGATAGATAAACAAACCTAAACGACATAACGGAGCAACATTTTTTTAGCTTGTATGTAACCGATTTCTCGTCCGATAATGTGAAATCTCCTAAATTGAATAAAAAATAAATAAAAAACATGCGTTAAACCGTCGAATATGTCAAATTCGCTAAGTGAAAAAAACTGATCACTATACTTGTAAGTATACAGTGAACAGAAACCTATTACAAATAATTTCAAAGGAAGATGTATAGAAAAGAACATCCTTTTAAAACAAACGCCCATCAAAATATCCGCCTACCTGTCATCCAATTTAACGTGACGCATTCTTCTGAGGTGTAATTTGCTCGCTACCGGAGCTACTGAACTCCATTGTACAATACCGGCCCTCAGGTGGGTTTTTGCTTCACATAGAGACAAAATCCGCCGTGTCTTCATCAGGTGTGTCAAATCGACCGCCCACTGGACTAAGCGCGCTTTGGACGTTGTGCAAAGTGTTTGTACACTGAACTGTTTGTATGGGGCACAAAGGAAGTTTGAAACAATCCGCAGGGGTTGGAAGTGTACATTTACAAAAGAACAATAGTTTAGGATTGAAAAAAACATGCCAGAAATGGGATATTTATTGCAGTCAAATCAGAACAAAGCAATTGGTCTTACTGTATCCTGATTTTGAAGAGCTCATGCAATACAATCTTTCAGCCGTCCGTATAAATGTCAGTGTTAGGAATAGTATGCATAATGATTCTTGATGCGACTCAGAGAATCAGAATTCATGATTTTGCACGTTTATTAAGTAATTAGGTAAACATACTGTTCGGTGTCATCTCTAATGTATGTTCTTAAAAAAAATAAAGGTCTTTGTCTATGGTTCCATCAAGCAAGTGTTGTTTTATTCTAAATCATGGCGCAGTTTTCAATAATTGGAATATAATGATACGTGCCTTACTACCTTAGTTTACAAGGTAAGAGAAGAGTATAGAAAGTATTAAGTATTGATGGTACGGCTGATTAACCTGAGTTTTAAGAGTAAGAAAATTTTCATTGGCAAACAAAATGGCGGCCAGGTGCTCAGTAAATTTACCTCCTACGTTTGACCTAAGATCGCCTAAAGATTGGGATTTATGGAAAATAACGTTCCAAGATTACCTGATCAGTACTGGTAATGACCAAGCTGAGGATGCCAAGAAACTTGCATTGTTACGAAACATTATCGGTTGCGAGTCTGCCAAAATTTTAATGACGATTGTGCCAATAAAAGAACAATTAAAATTTGATTCAGTCATCAAGCAGATAGACCATTATGTCCATCCTCGGGTAAATGAAGTGTTTGAGAGATATAAATTTAATATACGTGTGCAGTTGGAAGACGAAACCTTCGAAAATTTTTTCACCGAATGCAAACAATTAGTGCAAACTTGCAAATATTCTGACAATTCTTCAAAAGAATCCATAGAAGATCAGTTATTGCGTGACAAAATTGTTCACGGCATATCAGATAAGGCCATACAAGAAGAATTATTAAGGATTGAAAAGCTCACTTTAATAAAGGCAATTGACTTCTGTCGGGCTGCTGAACAGAGCAAGGCTCAATGCAAACAGATGAACAGTACTCAAATTGAAATTGATAGAGTCAAGAATGTAAGTAATAGATATAAAAATAAGAAGGATTTCAAAGGGAATAAGAAATTTAATTGCAGACGTTGTGGTACACAACATGGAGTACGTGAGTGTCCTGCTTTTGGTAAAAAATGCAACAATTGTGTTATAGAAAACCACTTTGCAACTGCATGTCGTCGGTTGGTTAAAGGTTCACAAGTTCAAAATGTGCAAAATAGTTTTAATTCAGATGATTCTGAAAGTCCAACAACAGTGTATTGCGGCCAAGTGATAGCATTAAATAAAAATAAATCTGACTGGTTAGAAAATATAATTATTGAGAACACTAATGTGCAGTGTAGATTAGACACTGGTGCTGATGTAAGTGTAATGCCTTTAAAAGTATACAAATCACTTAACACTAAGATTAAGCTGATACCTGTTAACCGTGAAGTTGAAAGTTTTGAAGGGAAAAGAATTAAACCTTTAGGGGTAATAAACTTACATTGCAAATTTAAGAATAGAGAGTGTTATGAGAATTTTATTGTTATTGATAACGACAACACCCTATTGGGTTTACCGGGCTGTGTAAAATTAAATTTAGTAACAAGAATTAACAATGTGAATATAGAACTTGATGTTGATGATAGAAGTAAGTTGAAGTTTATTAATGATAATATGGATATTTTTACAGGCCATGGGAGATTCCCAAGATCTTGTAATATTCCTACCACTTCTCATGAGCCTATTTGTTTTCCGCCAAGTAGAGTTCCATTAAGTTTAAGAGATCCATTGAAGTGTGAGTTAGATAGGTTAGTCAATAGAGGTGCTATTGAGAAAGTTGAAGAGATAAGTTCAGAAGCTTGCATAAACAGAATTGTAATTGTTGAGAAGCCAAATAACAAGTTAAGACTATGTCTAGATCCAACAGAATTAAATAAGTATATAATAAGAAAGCCTAAAGTTATGTTAACTGTTGATGAGATTGCTGCTAAGTTAAGAGGTATGCAATATTTTTCTGTGTTTGACTTATCTGAAGGATTCCATCACGTGATCCTTACGGAACAGGCATCATGGAAATGTTGCTTTGCAACCCCTTTTGGAGTGTATAAATTTTTAGTTTTACCGTACGGCTTGTCTAGCGCTCCAGATGTGTTCCAAGAGCAGATTGAAAGTTATTTTGGAGATATTCCTAATGTTATATCATGGTTTGATGATGTCCTTGTTATGGGGTCCACACTTAAAGAACATGATGAGTCTCTCCGGAAATTAGTTGCTAAAGCTAGGGAAATCAAAGCTGTGTTTAATAAAGATAAATTGCAGTATAGACAGAAAGAAGTTAAGTATGTCGGTCAAATTTTTAATGGCAATTCTATGAGAGTTGATAAGAATAGAGTTGAGTCCTTACTTCAATTAAAACCTCCTGCTAATAAAGAGGAGTTACAGAGAATTATTGGTTCATTTAACTATGTTAGACGCTACATACCTGATATGGCTAATATTATGTTTCCATTATGTCAATTGTTGAAAAAAGATGTTGAATTTGTATGGTTACCTCAGCATGATAAAGTGTTTTCAGAAATTAAGATGAAATTATCAGAAGCACCAGCTTTGTGTCCATTTAACCCAAATGAAGGTATAATTTTACAATGTGATGCTTCACAAAATGGTGTGGGATGTTGATTGTTTCAGAAGGATATATCTGGTAATGTAAAACTTGTGGCTTGTGTTTCAAGATCTATGAACAGTGCTGAAATTAATTACAGCCAGACTGAGAAGGAGTTATTGGCTATTTTTTATGGTACTAAGGCTGGGTTGCACCAACTTACTTTAACAATAACAAACGTCAAAATTTCGGTTAAAGTACCGGTTAGGTCAAAAATGAGTTGCACCAGTTGACAAATTGTTAAATGACGTCATAACTTTAACCATAACTGTAACCGGTCACTTGTCGCTGGTTAGTGTTATTGTTAATGTTAAACATCCGTCAAAGTTGTCAAACGTTGTCAAACCTCTAAACATCATATCGCTACTCCGAGAAATACTCGCGGAAACCAGTTCTGAAGACGAAAATGATGACCTGTTCAGTGTGCATAGAAAAAGAAAATTGTATTAACCTAGACCCGATCGTTTTCCCACATTATGGGACAAATAATCTTTCTTGGCGAGATTTGGAGTACCAACTCGAAATCTCCTCTTGCCGAGTGTTGCACCAGGGCTTGCTAACTGATCCGATAACACTCACCAGCGGAGTCAAACAGGGCTGCTTGTTGTCGCCGCTGCTGTTCCTGATTGTCTTGGATGATGTGATGCGCAGAGTAACCAGTAAAGAAGAGAGAGGTCTGCCATGGTTGCAAGGTAAGTCCCTCGAGGACATAGACTTCGCAGACGATCTCTGTCTGCTCGCCACATCCCATGACCACCTACAGGCCAAGACCGAAGACCTCACAAGCGAAGCTGCTAAAGAAACGCTGCGCATCAACTGCAGCAAGACCAAAGACATGTGCCTACACAAATGGCGAGGTTGTCGAGCAAGTGCAGCGCTTTACCTACCTGGGGAGCGTCGTGGACCCACTGGGGGGAGCAGAAGCGGATGAAGAGGTGCGCATCAACAAAGCTAGAGCCGCATATGCGCAGTTAAAACCTGTTTGGACGTCTTCCGTAATCACTTGGCGTACAAAAATCAGAGTATTCAACTCCAATGTCAAGTCAGTCCTCCTATACGGATGCGAGACATGGTTCGTCAAAAATGAAGTAACCAGCAAGCCACAGGTGTTCGTGCACAAATGTTTACGGCGCATACTAGGGATCTGCTGGCCACAAACCATCTCAAATACAAGGCTGTGGGAGAGGACTGACCAAAACCCATCGACAAGGAGATCCTAATGAGGAAATGGCGCTGGATAGGACATGCGTTGAGATGACCAGATAATCACCTATCCAAACAAGGTTTAACGTGGCAAGCGTATGGGAAAAGAAAGCCGGGCCGCCCCCGTATCGACTGGAGGCGCTCAGTTGAAAAAGAGGCTGCATCAACTTTAATTTTTCAGAAATAGAGCAGTAACTCCAGTGCAGAAATTACTCAACACATTAGAATACTATGCTTGTGGTTAGTTCCAAAGATGCGTTGGCGATACAGCTGGTGTGCATAAGTCAACAGTATCACGCATAATATACATGACAAACAATAAAAATATTTATATAAAAGTAATTACTTTTATTTACAACTAGCGGCCGTCCGCGACTTGGTACGGGCGGCCCCTAGGGCACCTTTGACCAGGATAAAAAGTATCCTGTTCTAGGTTATGAACTATCTGTGTGCCAAATTTATTCTAGCTATTTAGGCGTGAACAAACACACACACAAACTTTATAATATTTGTAGGATCAAAATTAAAGTTTAGGTGAAATATTTTAACTGAATTTCATTAACTATTATTTAACTAGAATTCTGTAGAATTTATGCAGCGATTATAAACGTAGTTATTACATACTCTTTGGCGATTATTACAGCTATGTTTAGTAATGCCATATTTAAAAATGTTTCCCCCAACGATTTTAGGGTAAATTACGCCTCATTTGACTTGCAACCCTGATAACTTTAACAAAGCTAATGAATTCGCCGGTGCAACACATTTTGATGTAACCGTTAAAGTCAGCGTTACAGTTATTGTTAAATTTGACACAAACTTTTACTTTGACTGCTACTTTGGTGCAACCCAGCCTAAGAAGTTTCACAACTATGTCTATGGAAGTATTAATGTAATAATTCAAACTGATCATAAACCATTACTGTCAATTTTAAATAAACCAATAAGTATGGTTGGCTCACCCAGATTGAGACGGCTTAGGCTGAAATTGTTAAATTACACACTAAAACTTATTTATGTTCCAGGCAAGTTAATACATTTTGCTGACATGTTGTCTAGGAATAGTAGGCCAGAAACTGAGAAAGATATAGAGATGTTAGAAATGGTACATTCTGTATCTGTTCACTTACCTATGAGTGCGGAGAGAAAAGTTGAATTTCGCCTCAAAACAAGTAAGGATAATGTTCTATCACAGATTTGTAAGTACTATTTTAACGGTTGGCCAGAGGAGAAAAATTTAAGTAATGAGTGTAAGCCTTATTATAAGTTAAAGGATAAAATTTATGTTGAGTCTGGATTTATCTTTTTAGATGATAAAATAATTGTTCCTAAGAGCCTACAGCCATACGTTTTAAATTTAGTACACCAAGGTCACTCTGGTGTCAACAAATGTATAAATAAAGCCAGACAATTATTTTATTGGCCTAATTTGTCTAATGATATTGCAATGTTTATAAAAAAATGTAGAACTTGTGAGAAATTTAGACCTAATAATTATCATGAACCATTGTTGCCTCATAAGTTGTCTAAGTTAAGATATGGTAAAGTAGGTACGGATATTTTAGAATATGCAGGGAAATCTTACCTTGTTATTGTTGATTATTTGTCACATTGGTTGGAGGTCATAGTTTTGCCCAATAAAACCTCTAATGCCATAATAAATGCTATGCAAGAAGTTTTTACTAGATTTGGTTATCCTTCAGAAATTATAGCTGATAATTTCTTTCTTATGAATGTAAACAGTTCTATAAGTCTAAAGATATGAGAATTATAACTAGTAGCCCACACTATCACAGAAGTAACGGTTTAGCAGAGAAAGCTGTTGGGATTGCTAAGAACTTGTTAAAAAAGTCGAATGAGGA
Organism: Notodonta dromedarius; assembly: GCA_905147325.1. Lineage (NCBI taxonomy): Eukaryota > Metazoa > Arthropoda > Insecta > Lepidoptera > Notodontidae > Notodonta > Notodonta dromedarius. The sequence continues at coordinate 13,495,231 of LR990163.1, read as the reverse complement.
TAATGTGGACTACCGGGAATCTATTTTACATTATAATAATACTCCTTTGTCAGGTTTTCAGTTTTCACCTGCACAGATCTTACAGAGTAGGCGCTTAAGAACTAATATACCTACTTCTTCACATGCTCTAGAACCTAAAATTGAGGAAAATGTATATGATTTGTTAAATGTAAGGAAGGAAATTACTAAGAAATTTCATGATAGGAAAGCTAGAAGGCCCGAGACAAATTTTGATGTCGGGGAGGAAATAGTACATAAAATAGAGAAGGAAAAATACTGGAGAAAAGCTAAGATTGTGGAGAAATGTAATGAGCCTAGATCTTATAAAATTAGTTCTGATTGTAGCAATAAGCCCCTAAGGCGTAATACATTCCACTTAAGGAAATCTTTCACTGATGTCAAGCCTGTTAAAAGAGCATATTTTTATGGAAATAATAATCAAGATAATTATATTTCAAATGATGTAAGTCCTGTGGTAACTGCTCCTTCTACTTCCCATACCACATCGGATGTCGGTTCCTATTATGCAACTAGGTCTGGTAGAATAGTAAAGCCAAGAATTGTATTAGATTTGTAAGTTTATTATTTAACTATTTGTTTAAGAAATGTGTGATTCTGTGTAGTAATTAAGAGGGAGTTCGGTCTTAAGGGGAAGGTGTTCGGTGTCATCTCTAATGTATGTTCTTAAAAAAAATAAAGGTCTTTGTCTATGGTTCCATCAAGCAAGTGTTGTTTTATTCTAAATCACATACCGAAAAGCAAAGGGCATACTGTTGTCTAAAGTTGAAGCTTCCAAAGAGTCTTTAAAAATATCTGTAGCTCTACCACGAGTCGAATTCGATAACGCCTGTTTAAATATTTATGTCGCAAAGTGTGAATTGCTAGGTGGTTCATAGAGGCGCTGTACAATTTGACACACAAATATTTTACGCAGTATCTAGGAAATTAGCAAGTCGTAGGTACTTCGACAATCATTACTGTTATGATTTTGACGTAAAATATTGGAATATTGGTGATGAATAACCAAAATTACCAGACTGTATCATTTAACAGTTAATAAGACAACAATGTCTCCTATCGGGCCGCTGTTCTTCGCGGACCGTGTCGAGACGCTTCCGGGACGGGGCCGACCCGTTTTATCACCTCACTTCATTTCGGACATCGAGCAATTCGTGTATTGTTCATGATAATATTTTTTTATAAAGGACATGTACATTAATATATTTGATTTACGCTACTAAAAAAATCGTGCCTACTTTATCGGACGGTGTCAAAAGCATAAGCAAAGATCTTTTATGCCTCAGATCACAGGTCCGTGCTTTAGACCCAGCTCAGGCACATATTGTTATATTTTATACATGGTTTAGTCAAAGCGATGACATATTTTGATAAGTCAATGAGTATTATGACAAAAATGTTCTTGCACCCAAAAAACTTATTGGGTAGGTGCCTTAGAATACAAATGAATTAGAATAAAACTACCAGGAAATATGGAACTACTAGGACAAAAAAGGACGAATACTTAAGCTACGGCTAAAGTAACCGTAAGCAGAGAGGCTTCGAAATTCGCAAAAAGTCCAACTACTCAGTGCCCCCGATGGCTCGAAGTTCCGAATCTAGGTAAACGGTGCCGCACGCTCCACTTGCATTCGGGGTTAGCCGCCCGGCGCAGGCGCAGGCGCCGCCCGCCGCCCGCAGCCGCCGCGCTGACCCTACACCTGTGCCTATTGACTTGCATCTGGCTTTGTTTAGGTAATGAGACAGAAAAGAATTAAGCTTTCTGGTATATTATTAATAATAATATCTGTTTTGAAAAAGACTCACTGACAGCTTACTGTTTTTCCTATGGCTATCTATTTCTGTACAACCTCAGATCGGGTTGTATGTATCTAGCTGGGAATTATCATTAATGTTTGGTCTGTTCGGTTGGTCCCTTTATCAAAGGGTTGGTCTTGTTTTATTAACTCCACATGAGTTTTGTAGCTAATTTTCATTTCCTTATTTGGCTCAATTTAATTAAATATGGCGTTATAATTGGCTACATACAACTCAATGAAGCATTCAAATCAAGTGTACGGTCTCAGGAAAAAAAATATATTATACCTACAGACAGAAAAAATATACATATTTAAGCAAATTCTGTCCTCCGTTTGTGTTTCCAGATAAGTAATATCCGGATCTCTTTAATTATAACGTAAACACGTTTTTAATGAAGCAGCGAGCAGCATCATAGGCCACGTCGTCGTTATTTTCCGTCAGATGAGATTGGGGTCAGTCGCTAACGAATGCAAACAAAAAAAATAATTAAAGATCTCACAATAATGACATGACGGAAATCTAAAAACTGCTGGATATTATAAACGGTCGAGTTCAACATTTCAAAACTAATGACCGCTGGTTGTTTTCATAAAACAACACTAGGTATCCACAGTTATCCTCGTCCAACAAAGCCGAACCCAATTTTACAACTGCTTTAAACGGCAATTAACTTGTTAGCTTAACTGTTAACGCCGATACACAAACAATAACTTAAAAGTTGTAAAACCTGCGAAAAAAGCACACGTGTCTTAACTTAACCATGAAATGTTTGGTCAAAATTTAAAAGAATTGTGTAATTATTGATAAAACAATTTAAAGTTTAAAAGAAGAGCCGATCATTATTTCTTTTGTTTTATAATTTTAAAGAAAGACTTTCTTGTTTTGTGTATCTGTTTGTTGTATCCCACACATGTCGCCCAATGGTGGTGTACACAATTTGTTGCGATCTTATGATTGTTTTGTTATTTATTAAAACAAAATAAAATTTACTACGGGTTTTTTGGTAATTTGTAGAGATAAAAGCACAAAATGTAGGTACTAACGTAATTAAAAGAAGGCCATTGGATGTAGTAAGAAACACCTCTAGGAGATATTAGCTCCTTTTTGTCACAAATAGTCATTTATAAATTGTATGTATTTTTTTGTAATTTGCTCCCTTGTCTTTGTCATAATATTGTATGTGTCATGCTCTAATGAAGACTATTAAAAATAATAACGCATACTCGTATAAGAACAGTATAATGATGGCAAATTAGGTGAACGTCTTTAAAATCCGCAATTACAAGTCAATTGACAATATATCAAAGAAACGCGTCTGATTTGACATCGCGCATGCGTGCCGCGCCGCACATCAACCGTGTCGGCAACTGTGCATCATTGGGAACATGCTAAATAAATAAATTTCGCCAGCTCACCAACTGCATGGACCTGCACTAAGAAACATTGAACTTTAGGTACCGTACAGTGGGGGCGACCCAGGTGAGACCCAGATCAGGGGCAAATAAGAATAGACCATTTCTTAAATTTGCCATAAAGGAATTCGAGCCCGTCACCACCAATGGTCGGACAACAAAATGTAAAGCTTAACCTTATTCCAAAGTCAAGCAGTCAATCAAAATCGGTTCAGTAGTTCCCTGCACCGACAACAATAGAACAAACACCTTTTACCGCTTCACTACAACATAATACCGTCCTGTTATGGCCAAAAGCTATTGTCGGAAAAAAACACATCTTTGGCGGTATACAAGCTTATAACTACACGTGTGACCAACCTTACTGCGTATAAAATAAGAGTGATTGTGGATTGTTGACAGGTGATTTTAAAGTGGTAAGGTTTTTTACGGTTAGCAGTTGATAGTCGTCACGGTATATCGCAGGTGGTATAAACAAACAAGCATACCTGACCAGCAATGGCGGGTAAACGCAAAGCTAAGGCTTTTGACTATAGGCTGTTTGCAGTTACATTTTATTGCATTGAATAGTCGCCGACTTTGTAAAAAATCTCCTATTTTTCTATTGATTAAATTTGTTACGGGTTCTGGCAATGTCCTCCCGGGACATGTGGAGGATCAACTTTCAGCTACTTTATAGGAACCACAGGTGATGATTATGAACAGTGGGAGTGTGAAACCGACGGAATATCGGATGAACTTCCTTGGATATCTTTTGCTTTGTTATTTTTTTTTAATTGGCAGAAAAGTCGGTTCTAGATAGGTTCTACGCTCTACCACTGTACACATTAATGTTCCGGTTTCCGTGGCAACCCGGTAAGGTGGCAATTAGCTCGTAAGCCAGTCGATGGTCAACACAATTTCCAGCAAATAAATGGATTGTAAATCTTTGATATAATTCGCTGTGGTGACTAGAAGATAGTAGAAAAATAGAGGATGGAGAGGTGATTTAATTAAATAAAAGCAAAATTTCGATTATTTTTATGAATATGCTTTTGAATTTAGTTTGGTGGTTTTATTTTCTAAAATAAACAATGATTTTTAAATTTTAGTTTAAAACATTTGTCAACCTTAATTTAACGCAGAGAGTGCTACGCGTTGAAATCTTAATTATCAGACGTAGCCGCGCCGTGAGAGAAGCTACGCCGCGCCGCCGCTAGTTTGATGTCGCCGTGAACCGACAGATAGATGTCTTGTTGTACATGTTCTAAACTACAAAGATTATTATTGTTATTTAATTCAATTAATCTATACCTTACTAGAGTGTTTGCAAGTGTACCATACTAGGTTACATGACTAATCGGTAGCTACATGACAAATGTCACTCACTAAAATTGTCCGTCTCTACCATAACTGTATACGATCTGAGGAGTCATTATTCGTTAGCGTATAAGTAGAATATTTGTATCAAAAAATTATGTTTTCAGGTGGCGCAACATTAGCCATACAAATATATATTTCACGTAGACGCTAGCGACTTGCGAAACGCACGCGTGTAACTCATGGTAGAGAATGACCAGTATGTAGCTGTCGATGCTGTACTATGGTTTTCCATTCTACATATTCATATATCTGTGCTTCGATAATACCTATCAAAACCCACATAATTTCCAAAATACCAAATAAAACGAGTTGTAACAAGTCTGTCCGCGAACGTGCGACATTCCTCTTAGATATTGAGGCGGCTGTTGAATTTGGGTGTTCGCAAAAACCACGCCGTGCCCCCGATAGTACACCGTTACCGACGGAACTGGGCCGAGGAGCCCCCCCCCCCGACCCCCCCGACCCCCCGGCCCCGGACCGATTAGGGTTAGCACTATGAAGAAATAATACTTACTAATTTAACTTAATTTTGCATAAAAATTGTCAACCAAATTTTGGAGAGGAGCCTTCATCTCCTGCCATAATTATCCAATTTATAAAATAACTGTGTACAATTAAGTAGGTATAATTATTAATGAAGGTGTGAAATAAATTAACAAAAATATATGAACAGGCTGACTTTAAGCAACTAGTACAGGTATGAACTAAGAAGCGAAAGTGCGAACCGCCTACAGTTTTTTTTTCGTTTTAAAATGTATCGAATGATAGCCCTACTCCTCAATCCCCCCCCCCCCCCGTTTCCTTCTCCAGTATCTTCGGATGACCCGATGATGTTATATTGTGCAATCATCATGAGAAGTGACAGAGGCATGTTGGCTCGATGATTTGGCCGCGTAACGGGAGTTTATTAGACGTGCCAAAAAGATGAGCAGACAAGCCGTGCTAGTAAGTGGGTGAAACATAGTTTTATTTTATTTTATCATACTAGACAATTAGTGTACGACTTGCCTCAAGTTTGAAGACTTAGCGGGAAAAATGCCTTGTCCTTAAATACATATATTGTTATTGGGCTTTGATTCACATTCTTGTGACTTTTATGAAACAGGATCCGGAGTGGTCAGCACTGAAAACCGTAATACCTAATAAAACCTATAAAACTTGTACGCCCTTATAAATAAACGTGGATTAGCAGTTGTATAGTTACACCATGCTTTGTCTTCTTCTTTCGAATGTCAAATTACTGATGACAGAAAGAGATCATTTGGTATATAACTGTTCCCGCGCTATATCACGTCAATGTAAATATATTACATTATTGCAAATAACTTGATTAGGGATTAGATGCTTTATTTACTGTAGCAATTTATCGAAGTATCGGTTTGTGTAGTAACTACTTATTTTTTTTCCATTAAGGAACGCTAAAGAAACAGTAGCATTATACCTTCTTAATTTGATATAACATAAATTGAAGAAACTAATTTAGTTGAACTTGGTCCTTGTCCCACAACCTCTTAAAACTCATATATTCAACTAAAAGTGTTTAGTTCCAAGTTATAGAAGTAGGCTAAGTTAAAGCTGAAAGTTATCATACAACTTGTTCTCTTTCAAAGCATTCGACACAGTTATAGTTACAACAATATACAACTAGACGAAACTGGTTCAAAGAAAATAAAAGTAAAAATATTATGATGCTTTCACTGAACAAATAGTGACAAAAGGCTTCTAGCCATTGCTACTATTGCCGGGGTTATTCAATGCGATGTGACCTACTTAGGCTTGGAAAAATATTGCAAGCTTGACGTGAGATTAATGACTTAATTTTAATAAATATAATGTAGAGAAATTGTTGTATTTACCTTAAAAAGTTCTTCTTATTTATCTAGCTTTATTGTTTTTCAGGTTTGTTGGCACGAATAGAAATTGCTAAAAAGTAAAAATTTGTTGGTTTCTATGTGATTGACGGAAAAACTTTGTATCATATGCATAACTTGAATTAAAACGCCTTATGAATATTTCAATTTTGGGTAACAATTTTTGGTAACAATTCCAAGCGAGTGGTAGAGTCTTGTTTGATGAATCATCAATACAAAAATCTAATTGTGGACCGTTCCAAATTTGTCTACTTTAAATAATAGTACACTCTGAATACGCCATGCAGTTCCAGTGACACCACAATTATTAATGAAATGCGAGTTTAAAAGCTATGAGTTCGCATAAATCAAAATTAATTCGCTGAGAGCCGCGCGCCTGCGCCCGCGCACCGAATCGTGTCAGTGGGTTACGGGCGCTCGATACCGGGTATACTGCGATGATTTGAACCACGGGATAATTAATATTGTGTCTTGTAGTTAATGTAATTAACTTGACCTTTATCGCAGAATACTATGTACGTATATACTTTATTATAATTTTGGGAAATAAACCGTTCAGTATTCAGTTTGCGAATGCCAAAATGTTTCCAATTTGGTGCCAGTAGGTAAATTATGCCATGTTGAAAGTAATAATATTGTATCCTTATACTTAGGTATATTCGTAAAACAGTCTGCATCTATGTTCGTACGTCTGATACCATATGAACAGTTTGATTCCATCAACATAAACGCTATCTTTCCCCGTTTGGACATAACAAGTGTAAATCAGAAGCGGCAAATATAATAACACTGCGCCCGATCGCTAACTAGCAGCGTCAGTGTGTCACCGCCGAGAACCATTAGCTTGCACTGAATTCAATGAAACTCACCGAAGTGAGCGAGTGATTATAGTGACGGCAGACCGCGGTCATCAACGCGTGAACGATTTAGCATATAGTTGACCGATGTTACTATATAGAATAGATGAAGAAGATTTACACATACTTATGAAACTAGTTAGATTCTCTGACGACCCAATTCTTGAATTTCTTGTAAATCGCGTCAAATAGAGCGGTTCATAAATATAAAGTGTGTTCGAGTATTATTGCGATGTTGACCACCTACGATGGCGTGATTTGATTTCTTGATGAGAGTGTCAGAGCTATCCGTAGTAACAAGACACATTGTCATCTGACTGTATTTTCATATAGCTTTAGAACCTAACAATAAATCAAAACATGCTGTATATCTGCGCCCCCCTAGAGTCCAAGTTACTTTGATAACTTTGCTGTCTATGTTGATATAATGTATGAAAAGTAGGTAGTGTTAAAATAGTTTTTAAAATCATCCGACGAACGAAATGAAATATAATTGGGTAATGCGAAAGTAAGTAAATTGACAGATATTGTAGAAGAAAAATAATAGATATTGGACATAAAAATCAAAAAGAATAACCAATGATGTTAATAAAAGAATGGCGTTAATCCGAAGTATTAAATCGCTAATGAACTGCCAATAACCCGATCCCAAACCTATTACAGGAGAGCGATTCGCAAGCCATCCATCTTGATAATGGCCGTCCATACAATGTGTTTGATGTATGGCACCGGGCCGCCGCCGGTAATTACCTGCAAATCACAGGTAATCACTAGTATGTGTGTCGGTACTACTACGCTGCGGAGTGCAGCCATTGATGAAGTGACAGGTAGATTTTTTCATGTGTGTTCTTTCGGATTGAAGTGGCCTGAGGCGATTGGGGAAAAGTAATTGATACTTATACGAACAATTATCTTTTTAAATGATTGGTCTAGTGGCATGATAAGCCTTTCTCAGATATAAGAAATAATAATTTCGTAATATTTCCTAGGTTGGGTAAATTACTCGGACAGACCCCAGTCCGAGAATATTTTCTAAAGCTAATTAGAAATTATTAATGGTTGGTTTCACGGCGCAGAAATCTAATCCTGAACCTCAGATCAACAGGCGGGGATTGCACACACCAACATATTGAATTATTTTTCTACAATCGGTGCATGACCTCTTCCGCTCAAGTCTGCCAAAAAAATATATCACAAATTACACGACTCATTTCTCATCTATAGAAATAACGAGGACTATTAAAAATAAATTGCCTAATACACTGTACCGCACAATGGGAGGCCATTAACTCATTGAAACAATTAATTAAGAATGGATTATCAAGTATAAAATGGAGTTAATTATTTGTCGGAAAAAATATTATGGTAATTGAAACGAGGAAGTAGGTATTAGTTGGGTTAAATATTTATTGTTAAAACTCTTGCCCCAAATGTACGGAAATTTCAATACATATCCAAATGCCACACAATGATTTTTCAGAAAAAAAATGTCACGAAATATATTATAATTTTCTATGTTATCAAAGGAACATGTTCCACTATATTCGTAAATACAAAACCTTCTCACGTGATCTAACAAACTCAATAACCTAATTAGACTATCACGATTGAGAGCAATAGTTGTTTCGAAGAAAATCAATAAAAAGATGTAATAAATCACTTTGTCCGTCGTGCGTACCTGCGTATGCGCACGAATTTGAGCGCAATTATCACATCGCACAATTAGGAACGAAATTATCATAGCACGGACCGGTCGTCCGATGCGATGGATCCGTGTTAAGGCGCTGTTACATATACATAACGGAATAACGAGAACAATAAATGTGGAGTTCCCGTACCAGACATTTATTTGCAAATAAATTTAAGCAGGTACTTATTAGTTTTATTTGCTCGTTGTTTATTTACTAAAGGAATCAAATCAAGTTCAAGTAAAATAAAAAATGCAGGCCGGTTTTTTTCAGTGATATTTTAAAAATACATATACAAATATATTTAAATAAATTTAAACACGATTTTTTAAACAATATAATAATATAGGTATTCCTTCTTCCAGCTTTAATTTAAGCTTTCTACGAGATAGAGCTGATAGGGCTGGTTTTAATTTATGATAACAGTATATAAACAATAATACACACATACCAATAAATACATTTATAACATCCCACGATCAAACCAATTATAACAAACAAACAATGTGGGCATATAGCCACCTGCAAAAGCGATTAACATCACGACCGAGAGGCGTCAAAAAGTTCAATATTACTTTTACTGTTATTCATTGACCGCCTTTGATTCAATCCAGTGATATATTCTGATTGGAAAAGCTCTGAGATATGACATGTTTTTCTCAGAAACACTCTCGAACACATGCACACACCTCTTTTATTGAACGATTATTAAATTATTTTGTAAAACTTTTTTATATTTTTATTAATAATAATAATAAATATCGCCAGACAGACACACCAACCGTACGGTCCCAAACTAAGCAAAGCTTGCACTATGGGTACCGTACAATGGACTGGGGGCGATCCAAGTGACACCCAGACCTGGGCAAATAACGAAAAGGCCATTTCCGAAATTTGCCCCGGCGGGAATGGAACCCGCAACCACCATGTGCAGTGAGCCGAGCGGCCTACGCTCGAACCACTGCGCCAAGTGGTTGTCAAATTATATGGTTATTATTCCTGTGTTTCAGAGACCTCTCTATATTGTTAGCATGGAATAATAAATTATATTCCAAATCCCGAATATATAAACGACTAGGCGAACTCACTGTCGTGCACAATTTGATAGTATAGTGTGATAGTTTGATGATATTGATTGTACAATCGATATCATCAACATTCAACATCGATCGCAACAACCATTTGAAAATAACTTCCAAATATAATTTGTGGCTATGAACATTTTCTAACTTAATATTCAAACAGATTTCAAGTTAAAATAAAAAAATATATTTGAATAGCGAATAGGCCTTATAATAAATGCGAGCCATTAGTTGCGACTCAGAAAAGTGACAAAGATCACAAAAGTCGTCGAATCATTATTTCCTGTCACTGCTGAGTGCGAAGTTATGTCCAAGTCTAAACGACAAATAATTAATTTACCAGGCAAGAAACATAAATAAATAAAAAAAAGTGCTTCAAAGTATGTCAGTAAGTCAACCGAGCAATTTTACTAAACCGTATAAATCAAATATCATTTACTGATAATATGACGAAGGATTTAGTATACACTGGGGCATTATCGTACTTGCGTCGTGAAATAACTGTCTGTCTGTCGCTCTTTCACGCCAAAACTACTGAACCGATTTCAATGAAATTTGATACACAGATAGTTTGGAGCCTGAGAAAGGATATAGGCTACTTTTTAATGCGAAAAAAGAGATTTAAGGGGTTGAAAGGGGGATGAAAAGTTGTATGGAAGTATCGTCATTTTTAGAGCTAGAAGCTTGAAACTTATTTGTTAGGCTGTTGATTCGATATAATTAAATATGACATTCAAAGTTTGTAAAAGTTTTACCCTCAAGGGTGTAAAATAACAATAGGGAATAGGGGATGAAAGTTTGTATGGAAATATAGCTCTTTGCAGTGAAACACTGCAAATAGCTCATTAAAGTAAGTATTTATACGTATGTGTCTTATTTGTAAAAAATCCACGCGGACGAAGTCGCGGGCATAGCTAGTATATAATATAATTATAATTAAATAATTATTTACCGAATCTACGAAACATGTCATTTTATCAAGTGGTGATAGTCTCCCAAGTCCTTCCAATACAAAAACCGCATTTCAATAAAATTGTTGTTTGTTAGTGGAAGCTTCAATTTAGTTCCGACAATTCACTTCACTTTACTTTTAAATGATTTGAGAACTCAGAGAAAGGTTCTATCACTTCATATACTACATGAGCTCCAGTCAATCCCACTTCTATTCGACCAGTTAGATGAATCATACCTTTGTTTAAACACCCGTAAATCGATCTGACCTTAACATTATCGGCTATAACATAACGAGGACCTTGTGAGGGCCACAGTAGGGCCCATAAAGAAAATCATTGGGTGTCCCACTTACCACGTGACTAACAAACTGAGCAGAACATTCACTTCAACGTAAAATAACACTTAACTGGTTACAATATGAGTTGTGTGAGGTGAAAGCAAGGTTTGTAGGTCTGTAGGCCTGACAGTGTTCGTGTGTCCGCGTGAGTTGTATGTTACTGAGTTAGTATGCGTGTACGCAATGGAGATAGCAGCAGCCAGGTGCGATCAATTCAAAGTGAAATGCGCCGCTTTATTTATTATTTATTTTTGTAAAAATATATATTTTTGTTCTTACTTTGTCATATTGATGTAGTTCGGGTTTTCATTAACAGTTTTATCAATGAATAAATTATATTATTATTGTTTCGATCCACAAATTTTCGTAACAATTACATTTGCTACTGCGAACATTTCCTGCAATGAACTGTAAAACTAAATAAATTACATTTACGTTGTTGTTGCGTGTTTCGGATGCAATATCCTCAGTAATATAGCTAGTTACAGCGAGCCCTAGTTCCATAACGATAGCAGTAACTACAGCAATTAAATTGACCTATTTTAATAACATCATTATTTTTATGGAGGTGGTTGTGGAAGTATTAGATTTTATTCGTTTAGATTTTTTGATAATTATTATTATTATAATATGTCAAATAATTATATTGTAAATATCAAAGACATTTTTCTTTGCATTTTTTGAATGATCATAATGCCTTTATTATTTGGTTTCTAATTTGATACCTCGACCTAAAATTTACAACATCTGTAACTGAACATTTTACACATCAAGTATCTTGGAGTGATAATTCACAAAATCATCATTAATTATCATAATAGCTCACAACTAATTAGCGAGTTGAATAAACGACACACCGTAGCGTTCGCAGCGCGCGGTCTACGCGACACGCCGCGTAGCGGGCCGCGGTTCGCCCGCCCTGAAACCGCGATGGTGGTAGAAAATTTTTGGTGGGAAGTAAGTGGGGTGCGCGCGCGCCGACAGTCAGTCCATGGCACGCGCAGCGAGCGCTCGTCCCGGTCACAGTGAGTGTAGTGTAGTGCGGACATAATCGACGGCACAGTGACGCTTAACATCGGGAACCGAATACAATAAGTGTACGTTAATTTTAAAATAAGAAAAAAAGGAAAATCAAAACAAGCCCTTGTCCCATCACTGGGACAACCGTTGTTTTGGGAATTGTTTGTAATTGGCATTTTATTAGTGACGTGACAGTGCCGGATTTGTGGATCACACAGTGGATATACTACTTCGGACGCCAGTTTTTAATTTTTTTTTAGTATCAATTTTTTGTCTTTATTTTTCTAATTTCTATCCTCCTTGTAAATATTCGAGAGAGTATTTTTTATTTTATATATTATTATGCCAATCACATCTTTTCCTATTTTTTTTCTTTTTTCCATCTTTATATTTTACTAACTACCATGCTACTACTAACTGCATGATCTTTTCCTTGAATGAAAAGAGATTATTTCAGATAATAAATAAAACCGAGTAGGTTGAATCGGTGAAAATGCGTATTTTCCGGAGTTCGGCTATCGGAACGGGTTCGGTTTTCGGCTGATAGCTCGAAGGTCGCTCGACTGGTTCTTTTTACAGTTTTAACGGCGCAAGCGACGCGTCCGTAGCGACACCAATTATTTACACTATACCTTTGTTGTCTTACATTTTGATTATGTACTATTGAGCATATTTAAAATTTTCCTTATAAATTAATTTTCTGTCTACGCCTAATCATTTTATATAATCAAAATTATTAATATATTTATAATAAAAACAGTTTCACATTGATATGAAAAAAAAAAATGCTTTCCAATTTACAATTTGCTCTTAATACCTACATAACTCTTAAGTGACAATTTACAATGCAATAAATAAAATCAACCAATCAAAATTTCAAATTAACAGTATCCCAAAATAGATTAAAATCGATCAAGAAACAAGGTCATCAAACTAAATGCATAAATCAATAATTTAATTTGCCAAATCATAAATTACCATCATTATAAGGTGAGTAATAGGTATCTTAATTAGCTTCCTACTGGTAGGCGTCTGTAGTAAAATCTGATCTTTTTCTAGTCCCCCCCTGTACTTTCCCCACTGTTTGAGCCCCGGGTTGTCCTCTGAACATTGTCGAAGGTGTGTGACTGACCGCGGTTGACAGATTGCAACTGATAACAAGTGGACATGTGTATGATAAGGATTTGACACGAGAAGCAACGCTGCAACATCTAGCGACTGTATATACATGTAAGTACTTATGTATTAGTCGTATGCCAGTTGAACGTTAAACAAATGAATTTGTTACTATTTCGAGGCACTTAATATTTGAGCGGTTTGTATTTTTTTCTTTTAATCTTTTGTTGTTGGTTTGGTAATTCGCAAATTTTGAATAACAAAATATTTAGATCTAAGATACTCGAATAAATAAACCGATTATGCTGAACATTCATAGCAACCGTCTGAAAGATTCAGAAACTGACCTATTCAAGAGTAATCGCGCGGCGACGGGTGTTAGGACTTATGACTTTTTTGTCAATTCTATAAATTACAATTATGTATGTAATCATAACTATACATAGATACTTCAATAATTAAGCCTAAGAAATACTGGCGCTTAGCTGCGGTTACCTATAATTTATAGAATTTAAAGAAAATCTTAGGCTAAATTCATACGCAAAAGCTTTTCATATATTTTCACCCAATTTGGCGCGTAACTTAGGGCAAAACGTATATAGAACTCATCTTTGTTGTGTGAGTGACATTTTGACCAGTCAACTGCCATAGTTCATAGCCGCGAGTATAACGAAATTCCAGTTACAATTAGGAAAAATATCGTATCTATTAACCTTTGACATATAAGGAGTCGACTGTCCGTCCTCATGCCCGTAAATATAGTAATTAAGGCTGTTTACCTAAGTGGTTAATATTATAGGTATCTCGGTTTTAATACTACACAGTTATAGTCAATCAATACCATAATATTAATACAGATCAAATTCCTATAAACGAAACATATGTCATATATTTGACGACTGCTTGGCGCAGTGGTTCGAGCGTAGGCTGCTCGGCTCACTACACACCGGGTGGTTGCGGGTTCGATTCCCGTCATTTCGAAAATGGCCTTTTCGTTATTTTCCCTGCTCTGGGTGTCACTGGGGTCGCCCCCAGTCCGTTGTACGTTACCCACAGTACAAGCGTTGCTTAGTTTTGGACCATACAGTTGGTGTGTTCGTCAGACGATATTTATATCGATTGTAACCTATTTGTCTGTTATCCTTACATAATTACCGGCACACGTTGCACAATGGTGTCGACTTCATACATTCATGCATGGCTTGTATCGCGGCGCGTTTTAACGGGACACATGCGATTTTATTCTGCCGCGCTATCACTTACGTTCTGGCATAGCTTTATTTTGTTTAGTTAGACATCTATACTAATATTATGAAGTGATATCTCATCAATGTTGAGCCGAAACTGCTTTTAGAAACACCAACTTTGGGCAGTAAGTAGGTTCATTCTGTAAAGTTGTTGCTAAGACAACATTCTATTAAATCATATCTCATCATTACATCGTAATGAGATCTTTATCTAAGGGCCTGCAACACACAAGTAACTAAGGATTCAGACACGTACACTTTTTCAAAGGATTAGCATAGAAACAGGCTACAATGTGGTCGCCTAGTGACGGCTGATTATCATAACCGGGTGTACCGGAACACTGGAGATAATGCCTGGATAACGGAACACACTATTGTTTATTACTTATTGACGTTTTAAATCCATTTTATAGGCCTCTAGAACAGATAGATAGGCGATAGAGCCTAATATGGATGGAAATCCGCAAAGTGTTTGTAGCGGTATTCAAATAAGATGGGTGTTTATGATCTGACATCTAGATATTCATAAAGAGAGATTGTGTTTGTCTGCAAGATAGAACAAATAACTACTAAATGGCAAGTATAAGCTACTTCAGAACATACCTCTAAAACAATAGTATTTTATAAACTGACTAGCTGTGCCCCGCGACTCCGTCCGCGTTCTGTTGAAATTTTTCCTGAATTTTCTTGTTGCTATAAACCTCACGGAGCCCGAGACCTTTCCAACGAATGCAAAACCGTGGAAATCGGTTCGTGCGTTCTGGAGTTATAGCGTCAGGAAGGAAAACCCGACTTATTTTTATATAGTAGATAAAATTTTACCGCAATAACATTGGCGAAATGTGGGTGTACCATAGTGCAGGGGCACTTGGCACAGCTGTGTCTATCCCTTCGGAGATACAAGCGTAAAAGTGTGTTACGAGTATTATCAATAGTAAATGTTAGTTGTTAACGTATTGAAGTAGTTTATCTCAAGCTAATAAGGTAGGTTTACAGTTTCTTTCCGATAACACCCCAATCTGCAAAATAATGTTTATCATAAAACCTGACCCACATTTCGAGTTCAGCTCCGGTTCCGTATGCCGCCAACGGAGGCTGCTGCTCGCGCCGCCGCCGGCGCAGTGACTCAGACCCGAGGACGACATCAGCCTGATGGCACACACAGACTAGTTCATGTGTACTCACATTCTTTCGAAATGCTTCGGAAGGTCAAATTTAACGTCTATGACACAAAAGCAGTGTAGGTGATGACGATGTGTGATTGTCTTATGTTATTTGAGATGTTGTTTGTGTGGGCGCAGGTCATCCACTTTATTAATAAAATCTGAGAAAGTGAGATAGTCTGTGGAACATTTTAAATTTTTTACGATATAAATTAGTAATTAAGTTTATTTTTGCACTAATAAAGGTGTATGTACCTGTCTAAACTAGGCTAGATATACTAATTCATTGGATGTTATTGCCAACGTGACAATAAAACTGATACTGAGTACACAAAAAGCCACTCAAAATACCTATCTACTTTAAATGTGTAAATCTAAAACCTAACTAAAGTAGTACTAACTATATCACCGGCGATAGAACAACGAGGTCTAACAGTGACACATATACAGCGGCGAGGCGCGGGGCGGGGGCGGTGCGGGCGCGGGGGGCGACGCGCAACTTTCACTCGCGGAGATGCGCGCGCGCCGGCAGTGACCATGCCGCCAACAGGGTTTAATGTCAAGTGCAATGCTGAGATTGCGGTGGAGGACTAGCTCTCGAGAGCATAACTATAGAGTACAAGAGATCCAGCACCAAATTATAGAGTTGATAGAGTAATGCTAGAGTGGCCAATTCTATGGAGAAGACTATTGATTTATCGAAGATACTGAATGGAAGCCCATGGATGTCCAAATGTAGGATGAACTAAGAATAGTCGTGCAAATATTCACGTTTGTTTTGTATCACGCAAATTGAAAAGTTGTTATGTATACTAATGATAATTACTCATACGCTATTGGTTTGAGAAGAAAATCTTATTTATTAAACCAATATATTTTGTGCTTTCATATAACAGAAGAGCCAGAAATCTTAGTTTTGAGTAGATGGTACTACACGATTTCAGATACAAATTTGGTAACCACACTGCATTATAAGTGACCCTAGCAACGTTGTCCTGATTGCAGGTAAAATGAAAATAAGCATTTTATAATCATACCGCGATAGATTCAGAGATTGTTTGTTCTGAGATCTACTATGCAATATTCTCAAAAGCAAACATCTTACAAAATTACTTCACCTATTCCGGGTAATCGATAATTTACAAAGTTTCACATCAAAGTTTACAGTCATGAAACATTTCAGGATATTATGAAATGTTGTGGGCGTTCAATGTCTAGTGCTGGGCTTCCCAATCACCAGTGATCATGCTTCGTTTCGTAACGGATCTTTCATCAGAGTAGCCCGAACTGTGAATCATTTGATCTTCAATCGATTTAACACTAAAAATTCTTGTAATTGTGGAAAAATGACAATTTAGCTCTTGGTAACGTAGTTGAATATTGCATTATATATTTAGTTTAGGTAACCTATAAATTCAAGGTGAAATAAATCGGTGGAGAACCTTGTGGAATAGTCCAAATTATTGAAGAACCTTCTTTAGTGAAGCTGGTTGTCACGAGTGGCGGATGTCCGTGATGTGTGGAGCTCAGTGGAAGAGGCCTATCACATACCCAAATAACACGCCTGCCTAGCTCTTTGAAACAAACACGCGTGGCGATATCCTATCTCGCTTTAGTTATTGCCTGTCCCGGTGTCAAATAATTCATTTTGTCCGCGTGAAATAGATAGGATATGCGCAACACTACATATACTTTTATTTCTATAATAGAAACGCACGCGAGGTTTTTGTCTAGCTCGTTGATGTATTATTTGCAGACAATAAGTAAATACATATTGTATTGCATTAGATTCAATGTGATTACAGTCACGGAACGACGGAGATTTTTAACACATATGTGTCTTATTTCTTTGTACATCATCGTCTCTAACTGCCATCAATATTATCGGCAGTAGATAGAGTCAGAGCTATTATTTTTACGTTTCTAAATATTTTATATAATTATTATCGCTTCTTATTTTATAATTAATTCCATGTAGGTTAAAATAAAGGATTCTAACAACTGAAAAGATACATAAGTACCTAATCAGCTGACCGTCTGTCGTGCGCTTTCACCGGCGGCCAATGTCCGCGCACTTGCCGATGCGGCGTAGTGCGTGCGTGTGCACACAACAAGCATGCGTCCCATTGGCCAATCATGCGACGCTATTTTAGACGCGTCTGAGATTTTACAACGACCGCTTGGCGTAGTGGTTCGAGTGTAGGCCTTAGATTCGGAGGAGAACGGCATTCAAACTATTATAATGTCAAGTAGTGTTTCTATCTGCAATCAAAAAATAGAGTTGAGCCCCTATCTGAAGCCTAGATTACTCTAAGCTATATAGAGTTATAAGCTATATACTCTACCCTAAGGATTCTCCTTTAGCGCTCTTGATAGAGACATATAGATACACAAAGGCAATTTGGTGCCAGCCGTCTATACTTACAAGAAAATAACTGATAAACTTATGACTAACAAGCATTTTGTTTGAAACATTCAATTTTATCGATTTTATGATTTCCAAAAAGCGTTGACCTCATAGCTCCATGATTTATGTCTTAAAAGGACTGCTAGTAGTGAGTTTTTAACTTAAGCGAGAGAATTTCTGTAGACAAAGACTCGTTAACCACACACATCATAAAAAGTTAAAGATCGCTTCTTTACACTAAAAGTTGGAAATAAATATCGCCACCGACTGTATGGTCCCAAACTAACCAACACTTGTACTACGGGTGACGTCCAAGGATGGGAGCGATTTTGTTGTCACGCAGACTACTTAGTTACGATAAGGCAATTTTCAATATTCCCGATGGGAATCGTAAGCCTTTAAGCCCTAGACTTTCGAACGACACCAGTTGTAATAAAAATTGTCTGATTTATTAGAATTTTTCGCATTTTTTCCCCTCTTTCATCGTGGCTATCTATCATAGGTACAACCAGCAAAAAGCATGTTAGTGCGTATCGGGAGAAAGCCGCTCATCAGGCGAGGGGACCGGTCGCC
Source organism: Notodonta dromedarius (assembly GCA_905147325.1). Taxonomy (NCBI): domain Eukaryota; kingdom Metazoa; phylum Arthropoda; class Insecta; order Lepidoptera; family Notodontidae; genus Notodonta; species Notodonta dromedarius. The sequence goes on along the minus strand of LR990163.1, from coordinate 13,476,324 downwards.
GCGCCCCGCTCGCACGGAGCGAACCTAATTCTAGACCAGCGCGGTCGCTTGACCTAGATAACTGACATTTAGAGGGAGAAGTGCACCATGGAGTATAGTCTGATACAAGATATTATATTGTGATGTGTAGTGACAAATTATAAAATAATTTGAAGATAAGTGAAATAGAAGATGAAATGATATATTTTTGTAATGTAAATCAGTCCGTAACGTCAAAACTACAAAAAAAATATTGGAGATTTTTTGAATCGCGTTGAGTAAAAGCTAATAATGAGTAGTTATATAAATATTGAGATGCATAAATGATTGACTTAGGTCGACCGTGTAGTGGCGACCCGTTGATGTCTAATGTATGAAATGTGCGTGAAACGTCGTTGGCGCCAACCGGTAAAAATCGTTGTCAGTATGAGACACTAGTATTTTAATTACTTTGTTTGTTGACATTTGCAATAGAAGGTTTCATACATAGTATGTTATTTTGACATTTAGTTTCAGCCCAAAATTTTCATTGTTATTATGTAGTATACTTATTATTTCGATGATTATTACATAATTTCATTGACAGTTAATAGCATGTTGCTAATACAATGAACTACTTTCTTTACTAACAACTGGTGTTATATTTAAATAAATTTGTCGCGCGACCATTAAATAAAAACAGGACCATAGTAATACATTGTTATATAAAATACACCTGACTGTAATATTACGTTCAATAAAAATAACTGGCTACGAAGACAAAAAAGTTCAAAATAATTTTAAATTTGGAACTTGTAAAGAGCACATGTTCTGTGGAACAATAAGGTTCTTTATAAGCACATGTCGCCGAGGGAGCGGGAGGCTTTCTCATCGCGTGTTGCTTTCACCGTGTGCATTATAAAGAACCTACGACAGATGTCCCGCCAACCCTTCAATCAGTCAATATTTGAATTCGGAACGGCGGCAGGTAGGGCATGTGTGAAATCGTGTGGGAACATTTTGAGAGATGCACACGTGGGGCACATTCTTATCATTTACAGGCGACTGTTAAAATAATAAGATCTTAACTCAATGCGTTGGTGGAATAAAATTAAATAAATCCGACAGGCTGAGTCTTGAGACAAAGAATCTAATTCAAATAAAGATCAGGGGTAGTTAAAAATAATAATAATATTATTCATTAGCTTTCAATACAAATCGAGACACAAAAATGAACTACAGATTATACTTAGTGTACGTCAGTTTCTCGTATTTCTCACGTTTTCAGACAAATCAATACCAATTTATGTTAAGTCTATAAACGTCAGTCAGCTAGACACTCATAAGAAAAATTTTGAATTTATGTTCAATGAAAATATAGTCATATTTTACGTTAAAAATACTGCAGTCAGATCACAAATTCTTTGTAACAACAAAACATATTAAACTTAAAAAAGCCTCCTTAGCCTCAAGAGGCCCAAAAAAAGCTAATAGTCCATATTCATACCCCATCATTACTACCCTTAACATAAGAGCAAACAACCCTTTATTTACATCGCCTCTTAAATCCGGAACCAACCGGATATCGTTTCAATAAGCGGATGTGACCTCACGAGTAACATGACGCCACACATCCACCAGTGGGTTAATGGGCATAAGAAGCTTCTGGGTAATGTTGATCGACCGTGGGGTGCCTTTTTTATAAAAAAAATATATAGGCTAGTAAGACTATTTCGGCCATGTAGCGATGAACCAGCAACAGTCGGCTGATATATTTGGTAGATAAACATCACTTGTGCTGGATACTATTCAATGGAATAGTAGTAATCATGGCTAAAGTAGGTTTTTCTTTTTTAAAGTGGAAATACAACATCTGTTTAGGTACTAACCATAATAAAATAACACGGATCATTTACAAGTTTTACTCTCATGAGAATGATCGTAGAACCCCACCCCTTAAGGCTGTCTTTGATTCTATAACTGACGCTTACCGTTACGTCAATTAGTCTTGAATGTGGCCAACCAAAAAGGTTTGTGTGAACCTCTAACACAAAGATATAGAATAACAAATATTATAAATCTTTTGCGCCTATTCCTATCAACTACTTTACAACTAATTGCTGATCGTTTCTTGAGCCGAGAGACGTCCTCTGGAAATGGGCCCTATTCACAACACGCTAACCATTTAACTCTTAAAACGTACCTGCATGTACTAAATTTGTAAGAAACATGTACATAACAATATTTTAGAATATCAACTGTATTCCCACATCTGTTAATACGATAATAAAATATCCCATTGTAATCCATTTATCATACAGCAACCGGCCACGGATTCGTTCGAAAACCTCCAAATCAACGCTGCACGGACTTAGGAGGAGCCTGCGTGTGAGTGGGATAGAGTCTTACGTGCGAAGGAGAAAAAGCACGGGCAATGTCCTGATTTGTCAATAAACTTGACCCACATTTCATTGAGAGCGAGTCTGGAAGGAATCTGTGAGATAAGGCGATTTCATAATGGTTCTAAAAACTTTCATAAAATATTAATGGGACCTCTAATGGTTAAATATAAATAATTTCGACCGTAATGACCAGAAAAATACCACCAAATTAGAATTCCAAATGGTAGAAATTGATTATATTATGAGAGGGTGCGTACATGCTGTTAAAGAAAATTTAAAATTTAAAATAAAACTAAATCTTATTAGGTGTTCCTCAAAACCATTATAATACAATGAACGGGACACGCAAGTGAGACATATTTTTGTCCAATTTATATTGTTGTATTACATCCTATCCACTACAATAATGTAAAATATCTGAGTAATTGTCGGCATAAAACTAGCTGTAAATGAACAATAAAATAGGCCTTCAAAACAGTTCAACCGTAGCCGCAGTTTTACCCAAAGGTCCTTGTCCCTATAACGGTGCTTGTTGGATTCGGGCGGCGCGGCGGCCGGCCACGGCCGGCCTACCGACACGACATTTGAGAAGGTTCCTGAATAATATAAGAAAGGTAGAAGTATTAACTATTATACAAATGATTTGATATCAATACATACAATATTACATACAAGTTGAAGACCTGGTTTTTGAGATTATGTAATTGGTAGTAACATCGTATTCATTATAATGGCGAATACAATCTTGGATAACGCCACGAATATGTTTTCCGTCTCCTTCACTCCAAATATATAGTAGACACTACCATATCATACGTCCATTTATCATTCTTATGTTTTATCTTCTTTCATTTTCATTTCTCTCTATTAATTTATGCCTCTGGATTTTATAAGGAGAAAAACCATTAAGATTATCCTCATTTCACACGCTGCGCTGCCGGAATATCAGAAAACAGTTGCCTTAGACACCGTAAAGTCGATGTGAATATTTCTCAGTCTAGAGTAGGGGTGCCCTATTTAAAGACAGACAGATTTGAGTCCGGCGAAGCATTTAATAGGGTATCTACTACTAACAGCCTTTAATCAGTTTAAAGCGAAGTGTTAAGAACCGAATTGAAAGAGGCAAGCGGGCCTAACTCAACTAAACATTCAAATTCCTACGCTATCCCAGTCATGTATCCTCACGCAAGGCTCCACGCATTACGTATGTGGATCCCGTACCGCCACGTGTGAGCGGCAACGAACGGCCTTGTTCGCAACGAGGCGTGCGCGCAGTTAGCCGCTACGTCACCACGACGCCGACGCGCGCGCATGGTTTACTGTTGATAGGATTAGACTAACTGACCGATCAGTCATTCAATCAGGTCATTTTGTGATTTGGGTTTAATAGAGGAAGTCCAATAAAATACATAGACTATTTCAAAGACTATAAATGGTAAAAAGTTACTGCTCTATGATAGCTATGGAGCAGTAACGATGATATATTCCTTCGGTCGGATATGGCGTCGGTTCAACGCAGGTGAAACAAGGGCAGGAAGATGAGACAGGATATTTATATCGTGGTAATAGATCTGACAGCAAACACCAACTGATGGTCAGACAAACAAACGATAAATCCTTAGTAGAAGTACAATATTGAACATATAGCCCCTAAGTTCTCTGAAGTCCTGATGCCAGAATAATTATTTTTCATACTAACACCACACGATAGAGACGTTATTACTCATCTCTCCTTTTCTACAACTTTTCTATAACCTAGACAGTAACCCCTCTACAATATAGTTCATTGTACGACCTAACCTCAGGATATGTTAGTAATCCCTAGCGACGCGTCGTTTGTCCGCGCGCGGCGGAGCGTGCGACGCAGTTAGCCGGCGCCCGCGCGGCTACGTCACGCCGCGCGCCGCGCCGCCGGCCCGTACGGTAACTGTACTACACGTGCTCTTGTTGATCGGGGGAATCTAGTTATATTATTCAACTGTATAATATGATTTGGAATATAAATCTAATTAATTGCAAATAAATTCTCAGTCATTACGGATTTTTAGCAATTTGTACTCCATATATAAAGGATATTCAATCTTATCACATCGTGAAGAAGTCTAGGGAACGGTCAGATCAAATTTTAGCTACCTAATATTGAAGTCATTGAACTGAATACTTCTCAGGTAGATTTTAGCACTTAATGATAGAGATAGAGGTAATTATATTGGTGACTGGTGCTGAAACTCAATATATCATTTAAGAGATACCTAATCAAAAAATATTGGCTTTCGTTTAGAAATAGGATAAGTGTATCGTACAGGAGCAATACACCAATAAAGTGTATGAACGAAAGGCTTTTATACAGTTAGGCCGCAAGTCCAATAGTATTAAGAATTCTTAATTCCGTAATATTAACATAGAAATGAGACCAAACGCTCTTCTATCCGTTATAACGTTATTTAGTTATTCGAACATGAATAAAACATCGCTCGTATTAACCAGGTGAAATAAATACGCAAGGATATGTAAAGCAGTCGATGAAAATGATGTTCTTCTGAAAATAGTGGTATAATATATGAATGGTGCTGCAATGTCACCCTCGTGTCTTTATTAGTTCGATCCAAATATGGTTAAGTGTGTATCGACCGTTGGTAATGATATTAGTGTTTTTAAAATAGTTACGTTAAGTTTTTTCAAAGGGTATTGTATTGTACTGTATTTTTGTAGTTATTTCCAGGTGATTTCTCTAGTATAGAATCTCCTGAATGTTAATAAAAGTGAACTTGATATTGTCATGGCAATGTCAATCGGAAAATGAGGCAAGGTCTGCATCAAACCGGCTCAATTCCAAATTGTGATGCCGCCACCGGCGCGCGGCGCGGCGACGACGCCGCATTACAGAGTGTTGATGAGCCTTTACAGACCGATGCTTGATTTTCGTTTCCAAAACATAATACAAATATTCTCCAGTAGTACCAGACATGTATCCAATTAAACTACAAACTTCACACGCTCATCACGCCTGAACCCAAAATCTTACCCAAAATATCGGTCGCACGTAATCCGCCCGAGCGGAATACTCTGTTGGGGTACATTTGGCTCGGTCACGTGGCTTGCACTTGACTCTGTATCGAGGTTTCGGGGTCACAGCGGAGAAAAGGGGGGTATCGGGGGGCAGGAAGAGGGGGGGGGCTTTCGTCTCAAAAAGTGAAACGCCTCTAACAGTACTTCGGTTAATTGCTAAAGAATCTGTTTTGCACGAATGTTTGTCGGGGTTGGCGGGGCTGTGGGAAAATACACAAAATACCTATAACAGGCTCGTATCTCCAACAGGTTATCTTTGCATTTGCAGAGTAAGAAAAAGTTAACTTTAAAATGATGTTAACATTTGTATTTGTGCAACTAAACAGGTAAAATAAATGGCTCATAACGAAATAAATTGATGTTTTAGAGAGAAACACTGCCTCAAAACGTGAGGGTCTTGGATGACATTTCCAGCCGTTCCATGTAAATTGGTTAAATATTTACAACTATACCTTTGTAATCTTAAACTAGTTTTGTCATAGCTTTTTGTCAACCCTGCAGACTAGTATGAAGTTAAACTTGATAAATAATTGTAATGTCAGTTGGCTCATCAAATTACAATATTGCGTTTGACTAGCCAAATGGTGCGATTGCACACGTAAGGAAAATTTTGTTAATCTGTAAAAAATGTTACCACTTCCACTTCCAATGTAATTTTGGGTACATAATATTATTTTTGTAGAAGAAAAAATGAGGGCTTCAAAAAAATTAGTAGTTATTATTTTCGTAACTTTCTACCTAATAAAACATATTTCGTTTGTCTAACAGTCCACCTATTAAACTGGCAAACATCCTAGTAAATAGGTGAGGCATTTAAAATGCCATGAAAGACCTTTCACTCGAGGAAAAAATTGCAACTTTCTTCTGAGAACTACGTCGTACACTCGTACCTCGTAGATCCGGTCAGCGCATCCGTGACCCGGGCTTCTTATATTTGGCACATTCAAGTAGGTCAGGATTTGGAAAAAATACATGTATAATTACCATAATAATAAAAACGAAGTAAACATGTAGCAGATATGTGCAAATGTATTGTGAAATCGTTATCATATAAAAACACCTTAGATTTAGATTATTGACATCCAATTTTATAATTTTAGTTTTTTGGGTGTTTTTATTTTTATTTTTAGCAGATTATTTATTCTGATTTAACTTGAGTTTTGTTACATTATTTCAAGATCAAATTTATTCAAAGGTTTTATAATAAAGTGATATATTTTTCCCACTATATTTCACAATCTCATCTTACCAATTACACCTAGCTATAACTTTAAGATTGAAATCTCCAAACCCTCACATAAAAATGTCCTTTGCGTCGTAAACTCACGGTATAGGTTCCAAAAACCTTATTGAGGTCACGGCTTGGGTCCCGTTACCCCCGGGATGGAACCTGTTCCTGTGCCCACGTGACTGACAACCGATTATTAAACGCCCAAATAATGAACATACCGACAACTCCTGAGCATTACTGTATGAAAATTATTTTGAGACTGACGAGATGGCTCATGAGAGTCTATTGATTTACCGGTTTTTGAGTTCCTGTAAGCTCATAGTTATTACGTCTAAATAAAAAACAATACTTTTTTTTGAACAATTACTACAAATTATTAGTCATACTTGAATGCATGTTTGTCAGGATTTTAGCAATACGTTTAGAAAAAAATGAAATTAATGTTGTTGAATTTTTTGTTAATACCTAATACCTTTTAGTTAATAGCTTAAATTAACGAGATATATATTATTAGGAATTCAACTTAAATAACGTTCTCAATGGAATCTCAATGTTATATGAGGGTCACACAACGCCACCTACTCCACATGCATGTAATAAACTGCACTCATGAAATATGCATAAACAGTGCCTCAAATCGCCCCAAATTCTAATCCGCAGCGCTCCACATAGTACCCGCACGGGGGGGGGGGGGTCTACTTGCGTTCTACAAATCCGGATACCGTACAAATGACGGTCGACTTGTCATTCCAACCGCAGAAGAGTAGAAGTAACTCAAATTTGAGCGGCTTTTTAACGCGCTATACAAAAACTGGAAATAAAGTCTCAGATAGTCAATCAGACTCGAGATCCAATTCGATTTATATTTTTGTTTTTACGCAGTTCACATTTTTCCTTTTACTCTTGTGTGGATAAATTCTGATACAACTAATTGTGCATCGTGTTGCAACCCGTCCATGTTATTAAATGAAGGTTAAGAGACTTCTTGTAACTGTCAAATAAAATAAATATCCAAATCTTCGAAACAGTGGTTACCCCTTTTGATCCTAAGTGGCGCGTCTTGTCCCCACGTGACGCGCTGCACGCTGCGCACCGGCCGCGGCTCGTAAACCTAGATCGTGACCACATTTTTGTGGCCAAAATACAGTTTGTTTTTTAATTTCGTGCTTTTGTCTCTCTTGTGCGCTTTTGTTGAATTTTAAGAGAGTTTATTTTTTTTGAAATGGTTGAGCTGATATTTTTTTCATTAGGCTGCTGTGTATGTTAAAAAAATCGTATTTTCAATTGACTGTCTGTTGCAGATTTATCATATTCTAGACACAAACTATTGTCATATACACACTTATTATACTCATTACCCATATCGTTTTTGATGACCGTGTACTGATTTTCTCAAAATTACTAAGCACAGTAAAAAAACAAGCATGTATATACAAGCCACAAAATGTGTCCTCAATAATCCGCAATCGGGTAAAAATCGCCACAATGACTTCGGATAATTTACTCCGAAGTTTCGAAACGTGAAATAAGGTAAAACGTTAATCTCATTACCGTCATCAATCGCGGTGACCGGCGACACGCGCACCGTTAGCCCGGACCCCCCGTGGGCTGCGGTAAACTTGCACACTTGCTGCCTACCCTACAAGATATCTATAGGACGTATGAACTAATCTGTATTCGGTCAAAGACTTTAATATACTGAAACTACTCAAATATTGAAGTCCCACTTAGATGTCGAGACATCGTTATCTTTATGACGCGTCAAGTTGGTGTTACGTTCGTGTAATCTAACCAAACATCTCTCAATTTCCATCAGCTCTAACTAATACTACACTAACAAGAGATTATTGTAGCCACACATAATGGTTAAAATACGGTATACTTTTTGGATTCGCATGTCATTCGCACAAGTTAGCAGTTGTGTACGGTATGTAGGCACGTTTTTTGCAGTGCTCCGACATGACAGGTGAATGAGACACGACGCATCATTCACCCTGATGATCTATTGTTAATATAATTGGGTAATACTATCGTATTTGTTATAAAGTTTGTGTAGTTAATAATATTATTAAAATACCGCTATCATTCTCCAGCCTATATTCTCTGAAAGACCAGGCAGAGATGCACTACAGCGTATGTAATGTTTTCCTAATGGAATTAGATGCAGGCTTACTGATTTTATACCGGGAACATTCCCAGTCACTACGAGGGAACTTAAAAGTCTAAAAGTATTTTTTTAAACTATTTGAACGACTGTTATTACCCTGATCTGGGTGTCACCGGGATCGCCTCCAGGATATACATCATACAAGCAAATAGGTAGGGAACTTAGTGGGTAAACCTGGATATATTTTATTTATTATATGCCTGGCGATATTTTATTAGACGCGTAAATTATTTCAAATTGATCCATATGCCAGTGCCATAAGGGTCACAGCGCGCGTCTTCGTGAAATGAACGAACTATACATTCCAGATATGTTTCTTAGCATTGTTAAAATTGAAAAGTGCCCCTCTGTTTGCCCCTACAGTAACTGCCGACATTTTTGCCTTAATTTCATTCTTGTTTTAGGGCGATTTTGTCCTATTTGTGTTTGTATTATGGTCGAGTCTATCACCACTTAGCTGTTCATTATACCAAAGGATTGCCGCCAATATCATTAATTATGACTAATAAGTTTCAGTAACCCATGTACTGTTTTAATAAATTAGGTATATCAGATAGCGCTATGATACGTAAATATTCCCGTTAAATCGGTAACACAAGGCAGTGTGGTAACGGCCTACGTCCCTACACTGTGCTGTAACTAAGGCATCAAGTTTCAAGTTAAATCGCGACTTGCGCTCATCACTCAAACATAATTAATGGTTGGTGTAAAATAAATATTTTTTGAAAAGTGTGGTACAAGTTTGGAGAAACAGCGTTTAGTTGTAATCGTTATATTGCTAATGATGCAAATAATTGAATTCCCTATAATATCTGTCTGTAAACTCCACTAAAATAGAATAATTAAAAGAAGTAACTACATAATTATTGTTTTAAATATTGGTAAAATATTTATTGTTAGTTGTCTGTGTGTAATCTAATTGACAACTATTGTTTGAAAAGCAATAACTAACACAGGTAATATTACTTAATTAGCTATAGGTGGTCGTGACTCTATAATTTGAGTGTATCCTGATCCTTATTTCTTTATACTTTGAACCATTTTATTATTATTTTTCCAATAGAGTAATTGTTAAGGGGACCAAGGCCTATTTTCTCGCTGTATGTCGATGCAGGCCGATTATAGGCCACTCTTCCTCGTAACAATGGCCTCTATGTCGTCTGCTCTACTAATGTAGAGCAGACAGCAACTTAGAGCTAATGCTCTAATTATTAAAAAAATTCCGCTTGGAGCTTCCAACACGCGCCCGCATCTCCCACTAACAGTAACCATCAGCTCGCCAACACCCAATTACACGAGATTTTAAACTGAGCTCCGTTACGCGACTATTAAATTATTATTCACTGTGTGTATAAAAAACAACTGTCTGTCCGTCGGTATTTTAATGAATGAATGTTTGATTTATACGCGATGTGATAAAATTTAAACGGTTCAGTGTTAAAGTGATTTATCAACTATTAGTTTAATTAAAATTTCATAAATATGATTTGAAAGGACAAGTGGGACGTAGAAATACAATGAATGTTCCTCTGTACGTCTCTTGAAAAAGTTATAAATGCCTCGCAATTTGGCAGAGGCAATCTCAATTGATATTAACACATCCCATACCAAATTTAAAATGTTCAAGTACCTACTATAATATGATTCATAAAACAATTCACTATCAACAATGTTCTAATTAAAAGCCCCGGTGCGTTACCAACTGTACAAAATAATCGTAACAACGACGTCACGCACTAACGGCGTAAACATCTAGATTTTATATATTTATAAAACTAGTGCCGACCGGTCGCCCGTAATTTAGCAAAACACCGTTAGATGATAGCTCTTTACGAGTTTTTTGTGCAATTATTTGCGATCTGAATGTGTGGTGTATTCGGCATCTGAAACATTTTAATAGTTTTGTATGTTTCTAATATAATAAATATTTCAATCTATACAAATATCTCAGGTATGCTTACGCATTGGCACTTGCTCATATATATTAGGTACAAAGAGCAAGTATTTATCGAGATTCCATTGTTTGATAATTTAGCTTTCTGGGATTATAATTCTTGTAATGTATTTTCTAGTTATAGTTTAGTTAATGAGTGTAATTAGAGCTTGGCGGTTCTAATTAAAAATAAATAATTCAATTTCAACCCAATTGATTTTGGAATTGTAACCTATTAGTATAAATTATGGGTATTCAATACTGGAAAAGGCATTATTCCCGTAATGCTGCTGCCTACAGGTGTTTTTACTAACAAAAGCTATGATAACTTCATCAAGTTGTTCCAAATAAACTTGTCAGTTCCTCGCCATTAGCGCGCGGAAGATTGATTGCGCTGTGGACGGGAGCGACAGCGATCTGTCGGGGCACTGAGAATCGGTCAAAGATCTATTTAGAAGGCTAACTTCAAAACAACATTAATTAAATAACGAAAATTCTGTATGGCCACTTCCAAAATGTACCCTGACGGGAATCGAACCCGCAGTCACATGATGCACTGAGCCCAGTGACTCTCGTTCAAATGCAAAACATAGACCAGGCAGCCGGTCAATCAAATTGAAATTATTAAAGGAGAACGATGATTTTTACTCATTCTAGCATTGATTGACTGCGTATTTATTAGTGTATTTTATTACACAGCAAACAAGCCTACAACCCGCCTGATGTTAAGCAGTGACCGTAGCCTATAAATGCTGGCAATATCAAAGACCCTGCTCAGACGTTACCGGCCTGAAAAGGAGTGGGACAGAGGTAAAAGAAGATTAGGTTGGGCTGCCGGCTCACTCACTCATCATACGAAAAATAGCATAATAGCTACTTTACACCGATCTTCTGTGAGAGGGCGGTACTAACCCTATGTCAATTGGCTACAGCTTGGCTCTACCACCGACGCAGTAAGAACTTTAAAAAGTCTGAGGTAGTTTTTAATTCTCATCACGTGGATATTTGATATTAACGTTTGTAAGTCAGAGATGGTATTTTATAGTACAATTTAGTAGTTAATAAAAGAAGATTCAAATGCATTCTGCCATGTTTCTCTATAATATTGTCAGTAGCACGTGTAATATCGCCACCCAGATATAAAGATCCAGCCAGCGGATCAGATCATTATTGCTTGTGTTGTTAGATAGTAATAAAGATAGCCGCCCTCGTTCAAGGACTGCGGTCGTTTCACGATCCATATTGAGTTATTATACAAATTATTATGTTTAGGAACAGTAATTTGAGGAAAAAGACCAGTAGATAGTCTAGTGATCGTATATCAGATGGAGGAAATACTTATATATGTCTAGTAATAAATAAAGACACGGTATTTTTAGTGTTTCTTAATTTAAATGAAGCAACCTTAGTTTACATTACAATAAAAATATATCTAGACATTAAGTATCATAAAGACATATCATAAAAGATCAGCAAAGTACAGTTTAATTGACATTTTATCACTGAAAGCATAAAGCAGACAAACATACTATACCTGGCTGCTACTCACATGTCACGGTAATTAATACATTAATGTGAAATAGCCACCGCAACACATAAGATATCATTAAACCGCGCTATAAATATCAAAATGTCAAACATTTTTTGTTTGTCGAACCAAATGTATGCTCACTATCAATCAGTGACGACAAGAAATTTCAATAAATAACTGTTACACAAACAACATCGTTACTACCAACTTAAGAATATGTTATTGTGGAGCGCGTTGAGTCCCGTTGGGTATAAATCAGATTAAGTTTAAACGCGAACTATGACACAGCAATTTAATTCAGAGACAGTAAGACTACAATTTGGTTCACTACAAAGTTGTATTGAAATCTTGAAATAGTTTTTTACCTACCTCCCTTACATGCAAAGTAAGGGAGGAAAAAATCCCATAACTTGTAATAGATTCAGTGGCAGCAGTTTAACGTATTTAATTATTACAATATATAATGTACCAGGATCACTTAGAATCCGAAAATTTAGCACCAACACTCTAATGATGTTGGTATCTATCGGCATTTATTCTCAACTTGGTCTGCTTAATTAGGTATCAATTTTCATTAACACATCAACAAAAACTTGTGTTTATTTACACTACCTGTGCCGTAACTTCTTAATGTTAACTTTGTTAAAATTTGTTTAGAGAAAAAAAAGTAACAGAAACATATTTGCGAAAATTATGCTACGTAATCACAAATTCAGTATCTACTCGCCTTTTACTATATATATTTTATTTAACCCTCAAACACTGACAACACAAAGATTCTTCATCTTTCTCGTTCCCTCCATTCTGAGGGCTGTCAGTATAACAGTTGCCACTACTTCAAATCAGCTTCAAATGCACCATATACCTACCTACTCTGTGTCAAATAAAACCGCTACATATAAAATAAACTTCATTTGATTCATATTACATTTGTATTTTCCAATTAATCTTCATAGTAGACTTGTATGAAATCGATGTAGCAAATAAAACCGCCTGCAATGTCATGGTTGAGGCCGTCGAGTAGTGAGGTGCGCGCGCGGCGCGGAGGGGGGCGGGGGGCGGGTTGCGCGAAAGAAAGTTGTCAACGCACACCAACATCGTTTACGCATACGTATGAGCGTGTGATTAGTGATGTTTTGACTCTGATATCACATCCTGGTGAATAGAGGTGAATATTTGTATTTTAAATAATAATTATATTTCCTAAGCTTCGATAAGAATTTAGTGTTAATTAAACTTAAATACTTATTTTATAACAGTATCCAAACTCTCGAACCTTACCAAACTGGGCTCACGCGGGCCAAAAGCTGCTAGCTGAGTTAGCAATTAGTATCATATAAAATTTCTACGCATGACTTTAGAAAATTTGATTGTCAAAAGTAAAATAAATATTACTGACACTGAATAAAAATAACATTAAATCCACATACTCATTAAACAATATGGCCGTGAGAATATGCACCGTAATTCCATAAATACAACGCCCAAAATACGCATTAGCATCAATTCCGAATTTAATGAAACCATTTAGCGATTACTTTCACTGACTCCACTGCTTGTGCTTAGTCATAACTTATTTTTTAAATCATTAACAAGTACTTACAGACAACTCAGCTGTTACAGTGTGCGTGATTACAACTTCATCATACACACACATCGAGACACAATAGGTGTGCTGTATCAACATACTCACACCAACGCAAAAGCGATTCACGCACACTACTAATTCGCAGTAGGTCACTGTACCGCGCGTTGATGTCTTTTCTATGGACATAGTTTTTGATGGGCGCGGGAGTCGATTTTAATAGGATATTAAATGAATAAATCAATTCATAAGATCACCATAATTTTCAGCAGCATATTTTCTCTCATGATTAATTCATAGATAATATAATTAATAATATTCTGTGATGTCCAAAAAAAAATAAATCGTGCCGTTAATAGCAGTAAATGAGCAGTTTTATATTTCCATTCGTAAAATGAATTAAATATATTTATTTAATCTATATATTACGAGTAATACGTGAAGCAAAAACCTTTTTACCGCTTTTTACGTAAATTGCGCGGACGGAGGAGTATGAAATTTGGCAGACTTATAGTTTACTAGCGGCCCGCCCCGGCTTCGCACGGGTACATTACGGTTACATTATTCGAGCTTTAGTAAGGATTCCTAATTTTTTTTTAAATATATTATAGCCTTTGTCACCCGGGGATAGTGTCGCTTCCCAACAGTGAAATAATTTTTCAAATCGGTTCAGTAGTTTCGGAGCCTATTCATTACAATCAAACAAAGTTTTCCTCTTTATAATATTAGTATGATTATTATAGTATGATATAGAGAAGGAGTGCAGAATGCTAATTTTTTTTTTTAATTATGCATAGAAAATACACGAAATCACTAAATAAAACATTACACACACTACCATGCGTTTAACACACACACATTTGTAACTTCTACTTGGTAACTGACTACTTGTAACTTCTACTTGTTTGTCAGTCAGACAGTCGTCTGACTGACAAACGGTGACAGTTTTTTTTATTTATTTCGGAGGGCGGGACTTCCATAGTGCATTCTGCGTGTCAGTATCAAATAGTATTTGACAATAGAACCTTTCTGAAGCTTAAATTAAAATTTAATGAATTATGGTCGAATTGCGAACACGGCTGACCACTAGTAAAAATAAATGTGTGTAGAAGGGAAAAAATAACGTTACCTATATATCGTAAGCAACATACGTCCAATGATGTGCACTTGCAACTCAGACAATACTTATCAGGAAAAATATAAATATGTAGTCTATTATTCATAATACTACATGTTTCCAACATAATTATTCAACATATTTACTAAGATGTCATTGGGAAATTATATCACGACTCATATTCCAACGTAAAACTTTCGTTAGCCAATATAAAAACGTAAAATATTTACTCAAAATGCAAAGAAAAGCGCTCAAATTCAAGAAACTGTATTAGCAACGCGTCGCTAAATGTAAAAGTTGTCAAGTCACCGTGAACACTGAAATTTGAACTTATAGTCACAGTGATAAGAGCGTATGGTGCACTGTTTTCTATTTGCCAAGTAAAAGTCTTGCTATACTTGTGATAGGTGGTCGCGAGTGATGAAAATTGTCATGTTTTGGCGTAACTGCGCCCGCTTAGCAATTTAATGAGGAAATAAATGTATTTGTCACCTATTGAGTGGTCACAATGATACGGATAATGTCTAAATTAATGATTGCTTAAAATAGCGTGAGTGGCCGAGCGGGCGCGCAACCACTTCCTTTGCGGCAATCCGATAAGCACGATAGCAAATGATGTTTTAGTTTCTAGGATTAGGGGATATTACTACTTAGTATTGTAATATCAACAAATAATTTATGAATACAAGACACAACATCATTATTTGCGGTAATTACATAACGATTTACCTAGTTACAAGTAAAAACATTTGAAAAACTGAAGTGAATTAAACGAGTTATATTCAGAATTGTCGGTAGACAGCGCTAGACCGATAGATAATATAAACGCTGAAATAAAGTATACATTTGTTTTTCAGTCGCTAGGTGTATTTTATATGTGCTATATTTATATTTATGAACCCAACATTTTTTCTTCTTTAATTAGACATCCCACTCTGTTAAAATTCATGCGTTTGTCTGGCGATATTTATTTATCTCATACAAAACTCTTTATTACATTATTATTTTGATCCAATTATGATTAAATCGACGGTTTATTAATTTGTCAACATCGGTACAAGACATGTTAGTCTTTGCGAATACTTTGTCTGTCTATAAGACGGTTATTGTGCCTTCGGGCTAGATGTGAGTTGCGAAGAATAAGCGACAGCGATTAGCTAATATTGTATAAACAACCCCTAATTTTTATGCTTCCTAGACCGAATAGAAAAAATGAATCTGAATTATTTAGACAATAGCTTTAGATTTTAACGCAGCTTCGCTAGCATAGAGTTTATGTTCTGGGTGTCCAGAACAGCGCTTCCTATGAACCTCTTCGTATGAAGTTTCGTTACATCCAACATCCAACGTAAAATCCAACATTCGTTACATCACTAGTGCGAATCATAATTTCTATATGATTATCACTAGCTTACGGTGAAGGAAAACATCGTGAGGAGACCTGCATGTCTTAGATGATGATGATGATGTAATCCTGTAATCCCTCAACAGGGACATAGGGCTCGAAGAAGAGATTTCCACTTTCCTCGATCTTGCGCGGTAGCTTCGAGATCCTTCCAGCCGAGTCCAGTTGATGCAGCCTCTTTTTCTACTGAGCGCCTCCAGGTGATACGGGGGCGGCCCGGCTTTCTTTTCCCATACGTTTGCCACGTTAACACTTGTTTGGATAGGTGATTAACTGGTCTTATTTCTTAGAAGATCTAAAAAAACATCCACGTGATAAGTACAAAAAAAAACTACATCAGTCAATCCGTTTAGGCGGAAAATAATTACAAATACAGGCACGCCGGGATTTTATATATAAGTATTGCAGTATTCGTAATGGCTTCTAAGAAACCCTAAAAAGGCAAATGCGTAATTATTATAGCTCACAAGACTCATTAACACCTATACCTATACCATTACCTTTATGAGTTGAGCCTTATCTAAACAGTTATGACGTCATTCATGGAAAGCTTGAACACTCGCTCCCTCCTTTAACTTTACTCCATGGCTGCATATCATCACCTGCAGTGTGTTCCATTAACAGTATAAGCACCGAACGGAAAATAATTACAGCCAGTACATTCTGGGTAACGACCCTGATGACGTCTCCACTCGCCAGCCAGGCCCGGGCCTCGTGACAGCGATGTTATAACACGAGATAATAACATTAAATTTCTTATTCTCACTTACAAGCTTGGGAAGCATTGCTCAATTTAATCATTTGAATATTTAATTTACTCTTATAAATTTTTCTAGACTTTTATACACCCGCTAAGACCATGATATAAGATGATGCTACGAAAGATGTTGGTTTAAGCCCACTACATGTATTTGACTTCGTGATCAGTTGTTATGAGGCTGATAAGCTCTAACATGATACTAAACTACATATGACCAGATCAGTTTATGATAATCCAGATGTTTACTACGTGATCTTGTAATCAGAGGCCCTCACAACACAACTCGTCCCGTTTCCACAATTAGCATAGGTATACATAGGAATGCTCGGCCGTGGTGCGGGCGCTGGGACAGTCGGCCGCGTGTGTAAACAATGGCTAACTGTACCGCCCGGACTCGGACAACACGCGTTACCTGCCGTATATTCTCGTGGTTTTACTATACAGGGGGCTTTAAATAAATTTTGTGAAGACAATGATGTTGTAAGACGAAGTTAAATAAAATAGTATAGATTTGTAAATATATTTTTTAGATTTTTTGTAATAATTTCGGTTAATTTAAATTTAAATTAAACACTATTTTTGATTTAAATACATTAAACAGGAATTACATAAAATCGAATTGCCTAATTATTACTTTAACATGACGTAAGTTACACAAAAATAAACAATTATTATCAAATCAAATACTAAGTATTCTTTGTTCAGGAACTCTTGGTTGAAAAAACCACAACAACAACTCATTTCTGATTGCAAAAGCATTTGGTAAGTTGCACTAGATGTGCAAATAGGTAACTATTTAAATTAACCACATTGTGAGCCATTGGCTGTAACAATGCGGTCCGCCGCTGATAATAACGTTATAAAAAACCTCTATAAACAATTTTACTTGTTAACTATTGACCAGTACCCGTAAATAATCAATGCTTTATTTGGTTTAAAATTTATTTTATTTAGGTTTTTTAAATCTTGTAATTAAACATTTTTTAAATTTGTCAGATAGAAACCTAAGAAAATAATTAAAGCTACTAAAATTAAATAGCATATAGGGGACAGTGGACAAAAGCTATACATTAATTAAATTTATTTAGGATTATTAGACAATTCCAATTATTTCGTAGGTATTTTCAAATCTTCAGCGTGTAATTTTGAACCGGCCTGTATTCTGCGCGGGAGTGTCGCTACGTCACAAGTGGTCTAGCGGGGCACATGCGTCACACTCACCCGGCACACACGGTAACATACAACACACACATGCGCAATGTATGTGTGCAGGTTAAACACGAACAGAAGTGTTTGTAAGGCAATCTTCACGAAAAATTATATTATGTTTAATTTTAGTAGAAAATAATGTGCCGGATTATAGGGGTAAATCTGTTCTGGCTCAAATATGATATATTTGAGCCAGAACGTTGATCCTAACTAAATAATAACGCTTTGTGTAGAAACATATTTAATATTTAATGATACTCCCTAGTTACTACATATTTCGAAGATCGAAGAGTTGAAGGCAATCTAATTGTTTCTTCAAAAACATAATCACTCGCTAGTATTGTATGTAGAAATTTAGTAAGATTTTTGATACGGCCTAGTTTTTATAATTTTGAAGGGTCTACACTCTACATAAGTATCCAATACATTTCCAAATAGCAAATCATTCAATCACCCATACACTCCCACTATCATCCTACCACCCCAAACAAAACAAATCTGAATAACAAAACACTATCAACCACCTGTACTGATTGATATTCACACGAGGCGCCCCAAGGACACCAGGTCGCTCCCCCGCTCGTGGGGGACATCGACCTGGTAACTGTACCCCGGGCTATCCCGAGACCGGACGATGACCTCAGCGGACCCTTTGACGAAACGGGATACCGGTAGGATTTTTTGTGAGATTTTTTTTTTGTAGTAGTCAACTTTTGAGGAAAGAATAGGATTGAGATATTGATAAATCTTGAAAGGTTTTAAATAATGGTTTGATTTTAAGCTTTTTTGGTGAATATTTTTGTAGTTACTTATCGGAGTATAAAATGATCTTGTGGTGATAGGTCGCAATGTTTACCTAAGAAGCTAAAATTCAAAACTAGCCATATAAGCCAGGAAATAACTATAGAACGATTATTGTTTTCTTATATTTACGCGAATACTACACATTGAAATAAAACTATTTTTCGGACATCAGGACGTCTAACACCTCAGTCCCCCCGTGACCATGGCTGCTGTAAAGCAACCGAAACGTCGGGAACATAAAGTTAATAAACGCGATAAAATCCGAAAAATAGTTTTATTTCAATGTGTAGAACGATTAATTTAATGTTTTATGTTAGAACTTCCCTAAAAATTGAATATAATGTCCGCTATAGGGTGGATTGATGACATCAAATTCGTCCCGGGGCCGCGGTGACCAAACCAAATAATAAGAAATAGACGAAATAAAAAATCCAGAAACAAAATAAAATATGTAAATCAGTCATCTTAATAGTCTCTTCAGAGCGACCCTTAGATTTACATAATCTATTCTAAAATGTGTTTTGAGACAATACACTTGTTCACCTCATTTGTATAAGCGGAAAGGTTCCAATATATTCGATAGTTTTACTACCGGAGACGAGAGCTGAACAATGCAGTTTATGCTTTAATACAAAGGGTTCAGTGTCCATTACAAGGGTTTGTTTTAAAAACAATTTAAGGTTAGTTTTTGCATTTGTATTAACTTTGTAGAATAATGTTAAAATTTTACTTAATTCCTTCCGCAAAATATCCTTTACACAAGAACTTAAAAATGTAATTGTTGTTGTTTCCGTTTGCAATCTTCTCGGGTCGAATGACGAGTAAAACAACGAATTGTCACTCCTTTTCCTGATTTTAAGGTGTGTCAATAACCATTCTTCATAACCACTAACCACCACTTCCCGTCACACTACCGCAATGTCAAAAAACTACGATGTCAACATTCTAGTTTCTATTGCCGGGATCTAAAACTGCGTCTAACATTCAACATAGGATATTAGAATAGCTTCACCATAAAAAGTTGCAGATATTATCTGCCTTGCTTTTTAAGTTATTGCTACATATAAACTATTATAAGTAAGAAAAATACCAGTATCCAGTCAAAATATTACACGGGTACACAAAGGGCACACAACATTTTTCAATCACAAAATTGCAATAACGAAAACATAAAGTAGGTATTTACTTTTTCAAATACTCGTACATACCTATTATAACAAGTGTGAGCTCATTAGAATTACACAGAGCGTCGAACCCCAGTAGCTACACTGATACCTGTGCATAGGATATTGCGATATTGGTGTTTATTGCCGAGCTTTTCAATATGATTTTATAACGTAAAGTTTTGTAAACCGTGACGCTGTTACCCAATGCTTCGTGTCGGTGCCGCATTGTCACAACCTGCGTAACACTCATGCCTCTTATTCTCAATTTAGGTAAGTATAAAAATTCTAAATTATTTTCTGAAAACTTTGGCAACATTATTAATTTTGAAAGACATCTCAGTCATAACAGTTAAGTGATATACCTGTGACAATTGCAAAACGAAACAGATATTTTAGCTAATTATGTTGGTACTCTAATTTAAGGTTGCTTTATTGCCGTCTTCTACATTGTTTTAATGTATGAGCAATACAACAATATTTTACATGATTCTTTAGTTAATCGCGTTTGTGGACAACGGATTTGGCAGCATTTGCTGCGGCGAACCCACATTCAAATGATGATATTTTGATTCCAATTATTATAGCCTGTCATTATACATCACTAACTCTGGAAAAAAACATGAGGGACACCATTCAGCTTGGATTAACCAAATCAACCGTTGGTTTATGTAACTTATTATAATTTTACATTGTACCATTTTTAGCAGAAGATTAACTACGCTACTTTATTCTCAGAATAATAAATTATTGAACCATTGAATTTTGTCAAATCAGACGTCGATTGCTACATTAATTTCATGCCATTTTGTTAAACAACTGAAAAATAATCTTCTTTGCAAAGATGAATGTGGTAATCAAAACGCGAATGAAAATTCACTTAATTATGTTTAGTAGTTTTGAAGACAAAATTAAAAACAAATTTAATCGCTTATGATTGATCATCAAATTACCTATTTAAAATAGTAACTTATTGTAGGCAATTAATGTGAGATTGAATTTATGAAAACATACAATTCAATTATAAACTAAAACAACGCTCATTCCCACACACTGGCCACCCAAAATCCACTCAACCTCATTGCCTGTTGATGTGCGCAAGCGCATACCACTGTCCACTCCTAAAAAACCCGTTGGGCCCATAACGGTACGCGATGCCTTGACAAACGGACGGACTAACAAGTTTATATTAGGCAATTAGGATCTGGGGATCAAACGCGCCGCCGCGAGAACAATTACAATGTACGGTTAAACAAATATTATTGTTTCGTTTGAACGCTACATTTCTTTTAGTTAAATTTGCATTTATGGTTGAAGTTGTAAAAATTTTACTCAAATCTGCCATTATTACTCATGCTAAAAGGTTTTTCTAGTTGTCGGCTAAACTAACTTTCATGTATTTGCTTGTGAATAAGAGAAATCAGTTGTTTAATTGCTTTATAGTTTTAAAATGCCGCCCCTAATATGCAAAAATATGTTTTAAAACAGCTTTATATAATGTTTATTAGAATAAAAATATTTGCACTTAATTTGCAGTGTCACATGAGTTTTAACGATTTCCTCAACTATAAAATATGTTTACGACACATATTTCAGATTATTATCAATTCAAAACAGTTAGTTACATGGCAACAACTTTCTACTGTAAATGTTTTCATTCAGAGACAATACGCGGGTAACCCATAGCCACCAAACATTAAGTCTAGCCTTGAGGTAGGTTTAAAAACTGGATTCTCATAAGTAATCATCAAACAGAAACGGACATAGTTCTATTGTCGTGAATCAACACCGTGAAAATCGAAAACCAGATCACCTACCAATCAAATTCCGTCTTCAAATCGAGCTGGTCAAGGTTGTGTTTTGAATGCGGGAGCGCTGTCGCTTACGACCTGTGCACAATAGAGTAGTCTTTACGCCACTGACACACTTCCGTGTGTGTACCGTTAGCCGGCCCTGTTTCGCTTACAGCTATTTCTTTCACTCTCGTTCAGTTCGCATATTTCGTCTCGCTCGGTGTGCGACAAATTTTGATGCGGGCGCCGCGTGTAGGTTGGCCTAAAAATTAAATTCGTGATACGATTTTTTTAAGAATCCGCTTCGGGCGGGTGGGGGTGGCGCTTTGTCGGTCAGTGTGTCGCGTGCTTTATGTTAAGTTCGGTCGAAGTCAGGGGTGATACGGTGAGTGGGATTAGGGTCGGATACGCATTTACGTTTTGCGGTCGTGATGAATCCTCAATATGAATTAAATAAAACTTGAATTTGTTGATGCAGATGTTGGGTTTAAATCGTAACTCACTCGCCAGATCTTCTCGGTCGCATTCCGATACTTTTGTATAGTTAAGGGAAAACATGTAAAACCCATTGGCTTAAATAAAATAAAAGTTTTGGCTTTTGAAATTTTGAAAGATACGACAGTACCTCCTTCCGGGTCTCTCTCTCATCCTAAGTAACGCAGCTATAATAGTTACTTTACGCCGGTCTTCTGTGCGAGGGTGGTACTACCCGGGTCGAGCCAACCCCTATATAAGCTGTAGTGAATTGGCTTCAGCTTTCTTCTACTATTGTCGAAATTATTTAGAATTACCATTAAATGTTTAAGAGCAGAAAGGGAGCTGTCGACATAATGGTAGACCGAAGATACCACACACATCGCAAGGTCGTGGTAGAGGACTGCAATGTGTGCAAGTCATGGAAGGAGACCTGTATCCAGCAGTGGACGTCATCCGGCTGATAGCAGGATGGTCAGGGTATTTCTGACCATCCTGCCATCACCATCCTTGACAGAGCCCTGAATGTCCGCTAACAGGCCTAGACAGGACGATGCCTAGCAACCATTAGCAGGTCTTTACTATCGCGGTAATAACGAGACAGGCAAACAGATCGATCGAATAGCGGTCGATTGGCGGCAAATTGTGGCAATAATGGTGTAATGTTTGATTTAGTGTGTAATGTTACGAGACGGTTCGTTTGGGCTTCTTTTTGTAGCAGGTGTGAGCTGTACGATAACCTCTTTATTCATAAGTATGAAAATTTTGGGTACAGGTAATAGACGTGATATTGAAATTACCTCTTTAGTTTGAAACCACACAGTTAGTAGTGTGACGATATTTCTTATAACCAACGGAACAACTTTCGTGAGAATCAAATTTATTCAAACTTGTTACAAATGAAATACTCTAACAAAATAATTGGTGGAAAAAATTTACAGTCTTAGTTACATTCAGATAAACAATACTCGTATTTTCCCTTTGATAAAAGAAGTAATTTATCAAAGTATTTCCCGCTTTCATCACAGCATCCCGCTGGTAATCGACACCGCACCATCAATGATTTTATGCGTTTTACTTTATATACTTACTTTCGCTATCACGAATTCGAACTGAAGCTCTTATAGAGACCAAATCATGCCCATCATCATTTGCCCAAGTTTCTGTCCCATTTTTCTGTATAGGAACTACTTTTCCAATGGATCTTATCATATCGTTAGTCTTCACATATCAAAAGCCTGCAGCTTTCTTAAAGGCCGGGACCGCGTCTGCTCTCATTGAGTTGTGGATGCCCTGGGCGAAGGGTACCACTTAGCATTGGTTTCAGTGCCTACCAAGCTATACAAAAAAAAAAACCAAAGCCCATACATATACTATAACATGTGTGACAATGCAAGGACTTTTCGAGTCAAATGTATGTCATAAATTTTCGGATTTATCAGTGCGGATATCTCAAGTCATAACGCTAATACCATATCGACCACGATTCATCATTTCCAATTGTGTTTTGCGAGCACTTTCACTAGCCCGCACCATCAGAGCGGATAATGGCCGAGCTGTGACAGTTTCTAAGGAATTAGGACGAGGAGATGTTAATTTCTGTTTGCGAGATGGCGGCGATAGCCGACCGAAACTAATGGCCGACGCGCCGACAATTGCTGACAGTGGAAGAAGAAAATTGCCGTTTTTATGGTTACTCCAACCATGTTTGACGTTGGTTTTATAAGTGGAATGTGCTTAGGTATTTTATATTTAGTTGTTTACAGTTAAAGCCCCCCCCCAAATGTTAATCAGTATCCTATATTCTTATGTACTCCTGGTAATATAAATACAGAGGAATAGAGAGGAAATAGGTGATAACTCCTTTTGCGACAAAAAACTGTAACTTTGTACCTTCGGAAACTTTGTATGATATTATAATTTTCACAACGCCACGCATACATTATTATAATAGAAAAAATCACAAAAAGCATATCCCTTCTAAAACCCGTGACAACACGCACCGTATTAGCCAACCAGAGCACGCAAGCGTTGCGATACTGCCGAATGAAAAAAGCGCTGAATACTATTAAAATATAAATTTGTTTCGGCTGCCACGACCGCGGCCTTGATTGGGTTTTCGCAAAAATATTGTAGTGTGGATAAAAGGCTGATTGCGCGGGTCGACGGCCCGTAGCGGCCGTAAATGGCGCAAGCGAGCCGGCGGGAAAAAAATGAATTACTAAGATACCCGATTGCATGCCAAACGTGACTTTGGCACTGAATAAAAAAATAACGATTGATATTTTTCATAATTCGTCAGTTATATTGGGTCGAAATTTTCACAATGTTGGGTACTGAGAGCCCAAAAATAAGCCTAATAATTTAAGATTTTTGAATTTTCTAGGAGGCTAGAATCGTAGCTCTACCAAAAGTTACTCAAGTCGCTAGTCAATAGCGTAGCGTGTACGTAAAATATTTGGGCGTCGCGTCGATGGGCTGCTGCACAATTTGTTATAGAAATACTTGACGTTGGCGCTAGCAACTAGTGACCGTAAAACCTATGGAGAGCAACATAATGATATGAATGATTGACGAATAATGATAAACATGACGTACACTTGACGTTGACTGCAATATTATAGCTTCAATTTTACCCCCCCGTCTAGAGCATTTTTGGTTGATATACGAGTATACTAAAAGAATGCATATTTTATCGATCGCTATTACAAATCGATGGGCTCATAGATAGCAGCCCCAATCCGCTAAGTAGGCATACATGCACAATTACTCGCGGCAGCCGCGCTAGCTGACCGTGTTCCATGCACACTGCGAAATCAGGATGCCGATCGAGGCAGCGAGCTCGTTGCTATGTCATCTGTTAATGTACAGTATTATTATACGGGGTGATACATAGAGATTTGGTACATATATGATAGCTTATATGTAGATGCAGATTTTATGCTCCATGCTCATCCAAACCCTCGTGTATTATTTAAACAGATAATGATCACTATTGTTCAATGCTATAAAAGTTGACTACTGACAATTGTTTAGTGGGTAGAAATTATGTCCGTACAAAACTAAACTAAAAACCAGTTACGTAATAATTAAGATCCACTTGCGAGACAAGAGTGTTAATTTTGAGAGACAATATGAACTATGTAGTAAAATATGAACAACAGGAGTCCTGCGCATAACTCAGTGCGCAAGTATCCAGCGCAGCACCGATAGCCGGTGAAGCGCGACCGCTCGCGTCCATAATGGAGCCGATTATTTAGCGCCTGCGACTGCGGTTGCGCGTGCGCACCCCGGTACAGGCCGCCATTCTCATACTAGGCGACCTGCATTGCTAACTAGTTCATAATTTTTTTGACTGTAGGAACACTGTTTCAGTAATCTATTATTTCAGATCTCAAATAGCATCTGTATACATAGATAATTAGAATTAAATGTAACATAACAAAAGTCATCAATAATAAATATAACCTTGTTGTGTCTTACCTACGATTTACCACAAATAATATATTTATAATTTGTAACTCCTCGTTGTTACAGATAGTGCGGCAGGGTGGCGGCATCCAAGTATGGCGGTGGAGGGCTATCACTGGGCTCCGGCGTCGCGGTGAGGCGCGGGATGAAGTGCGCCGGCGTCGCAGGCGCGGCCGGCGGCGACGAGCTCATGCTCAGCGGCTGCTGGCTCGACCCCAAGCTGGGCCCCTCCTCCCCACCACCCACCTGCCACGAACTCCTCGACTCCCTTCTAGCGCCAACTCCGCTTGCGGAACTCAAACCGCTACCTCCCTTTACCGGGTACACGGGGCATCTCTCCATCAACGGCATCTCCGGCCACCATTACCATGCTATCGCCCAGCGCCTGCCCGAGGAGAACAACAACTATCCGACGCAGAGCGGCTACGGTACCGACCACGACCATGTGGTCTCCTCCTCGACCTGCCCCGCGGACCCGGAACCGCCCGACCTGGAGGACGTCAAGCCCTTTCCGGAAGCGTCTGATACTAAGCCTTTTGCGGAGAATTCTGGTGCCGCGGACTCTGCGGCGTCGTGTTTCCTTTCCGGGAAGCTGTTCGAGGATGGCATTAGCTCAATAGACGACATAGCGGCGATAATAGGCTCGGCCATCGCCGACACCACGATGCCCTCGCAACCGGAAGATCCAGAGAGGAACGACTCCAGAGACAGTTGGCTGGACATTGATAAGTGGATATCGGGCGCGTGCAGTCCGCACGGCGACAAGATTGTGCCACAAGATCTCTCCGAGTTCGGCCTACCTAATTCTCCTCCATCCGCGCCTCAGAACCAATCCTCCAATATAGACTTCCATTGCAAAATCCAAGAGTTCTCCAAAAACCAGGAATTCCTTCACAAGAATTTAGGACCTGGATCGGCGCTGCAGTCCTTATTAACACATGCTGGGTACATGCCTTTACTCCACAATAGATTACAAAACGGACCGCCAGTCAAGCAGGAGACGCCGAGCTCGACGTCGAGTTACGGCATGGACGTGATATCGACCTCGTCGCCTCCAGGGAACGCCGTTTCCACGACTGACGGGGTCGGCTTACTAAACGGTCGGTACACGTCTCACTACACTCTCGGCTTGAAGCCGGACGGCTTGTGCAGTCCGGATAGGCTGATGGGTTATCCGCACGCTCACACGACAACGGCAACGCCGGCGAAGACCAGCAAACGAAACCGAGCGAAGGCGAAGCATGCGAACAATGGAAGTAATATGCACGGGGGCTCGCTCGCTTTCTCTCCGACGACGGCGGCCGAACTGAGCGGCCTGCTCGGCAAAGAGAAGCCGGTCCACCGGTGCGGGATATGCAATAGAGGTTTTCTGAACAAGTCCAATATTAAAGTCCATCTCAGGACACATACCGGCGAAAAGCCGTTCAGGTGCGACGTGTGCGCGAAGGCGTTCCGCCAGAAGGCGCATCTGATCAAACATCAACAGATACACAAGAGGATCGGAAGGGACTAGACGAGGTGTAGGTACTAGCTCAAAAAGCATTTCATAGTATGTAAATTAGTGTGAGTGTGTGACGTCAGTGAGCGTGGGTCTAAGTGCGCGCTGAATCTCATTATAGGCTATTGTACATTTATTTCGTTAGGAGCAGATGCAAAGCGGCGCTGGTGGCAGCTACTCCATTGCCAAAGCGAGGAGGCCGTTGCGAATGGCGTCGCTGTCAACGTTGCATTGCAAATCTAATTGTCTCCTAACGTAATTAAGAACGATTTCACGTATTATCTCTAATTTAACCCTTTAGCATAACATTCCTAAGGACAAGTGCAATGTTAACTAGTTTTAAGCGATTTATATTTTTTGTATTATATCGTTAGTCATAAGTCTTAATTTCCCATTCCGCTCGTATGATCATTGCAAGCTATCAGTGCTGTTACTGTAGTTAATCTCATTATTTCGATTATGTCTTGTCGTCTGTAAATTTGGACATTCCACGGTACTACTCACGCGCATAGTTTTTGTGCGTTCTTTAAGATGAACAAAACATAAATGAAATACTTCATGACGTACTTATATAATTTTTTAATTTAATTATTATTTTTCTTTGTGAATGGTTACTCCGATTACCTATTTTTAGTCAACATTTATTAGTTATTTTAAAAGTATAGGTACTTAATTTTAAGGAATTAAGATGACAAAGCTCACGAGGCTAACACAATACTGCCAATTTATTAAAAAACCTTTTTGTACTTATAAATTTTGAAGAAAGTTAAATACTCTTAACTTATGTAATGTAAGAATTATATACCAATTTTTTTAACAAGGATTATGAGTAAGGTTTTTGTTTACTAACATTATTTATTATTTCATGCATTTTGCAATCATTTATAACTAACATTCGATTTCAAGCGACAAGTATTAATAACGTAACATACCTCAACATATCATAGAAAGTCACAAAATGTTAATAAATTAAAATCTTTGCGATTTGATCTTCGAACATGTGAACTGCTCTAACTTTGACTTATATACATAGTATGGGAACTTCAGAAAGTATTTCCAACTTGCAAAGGTTTTTTTTACTACTTTTTCGAAAGCTTTTCAATTCATTGCTCAGAAGACATATTATTATAACTTTTTATTCCATTTTACTGTAGTATATAGTTAGTAGGTACGTCAATTAAAACATGAATTTGTCCCTCCACGCCAATCTATTACAAATCTTGCGTGCTTTGAGTTGCACAACTGTTTACTTCGATATTTCCGACACCACAATTATAGGACGACCTCGTTTTCGCTTTTCGGAAACAATTCAAGGCTAGGTCATTGCCCTAGCAGTATCAACGATACTATAACACTACAAAAAATACAATATACATCATTGATTTTAATAACCAATCAAAGAGCGCGCCGTTGTTCATTATAGGTGTAATATATGAGGAGCGCGGTGCGCAGGCGCACGCGAGGCGGCGGAACTGGCTTCGTCCGGGAAGCGGACAGAAAAAAAACATAAAATTCGTACTAACTAATGATACCGATCCGTTGTTGCGCAATTTTGCAGTTTGTTGGCATATTATAATTGCTGTTACGGCACCAGCTATCCAGGGCAGCCACTGAGGCTAAGGATTGTGATTCAGTTTAGGAATTATCGCTTTACAATGTTCAACGGTAAATAATTGGTTTCATCCGCAATAAATATTAGCGGATAACCCAAACTCGGTGTTGATAATGGGTGATGGAAATCATTGTAAAGTTATGGCTAAAAATATTCAGGTAGCACGTCCACGCACGTACGCAATCATTAATTATTGTTAATGTACCCTAAATCCTATATACTCGTATGTATAAATAAATATCGTAATCAGGATACAGTCATACATCACTAATACATCACATCACTTACTTTAAAATATTACTTAGGCTGCATTTACACTTGCTTTTCAACGTCATCCATTTCCCTTTAACATTCCATTTATTTTAGTATTTTTGACTGTTTAAGAGGCGTCACAATCGCTTTTCAAGATAAGTGGTTTAATTATTGTCGCATGTTGTGAGAAAGCGCGCTCGCGAAACGCTAAACTAATGACAAAAAATCTTTTTTATATGTGTTGTCGTTTTTTGGCAGATACAGATTATTAATGACTTTATAATTTAACAAGAGATAGGCCAGGTATTAACTACGTCCCTAAAACAATTAATAGTTCAAAGAAAGCAACGATGAATAAAATACATAGTATGAATAGTGAATACCTATAATATGTATGCTAGGTATATGTTTAGTTATCATTAAAATGAAATGTATGTCTAGATTCGAGTAATAAAATAAAAATATATAAAATGATTTCTGTAAAATATTCACATCAGCAGATATTTAATTGTTTAAAGAAAGCAAAATGGTCTTGTAAAGATATAACTTTTTTGCTTTCGCTAATAAAATAAAGGTTATTAGAACACTAATATTTTATTTATCAATTTTTCTATATTATTCGCGTTTCGCCTGCTGCGTTTCTCACGCCGTGTGTCATTAGAACTTAATAAAAGTACCTTTTTGTTAGCAATTAGACACTTAGGTTTAAGTATTTATTATTAAATATAATTTTTGTAATTATCAATAATTGTAAAGCCTTCCAATTAGATACTGTTAAAATCATAGTTATGCGTACTTTGTAAGAAAATGAATGTTATTTTTCTAGAGGTTTTCGAATACGTCTAAGTTTTGTAAATTAATGTAAAATAAATGGAGATTTTTTTGTTAACGATATTATGTTGTTTACTTTTAGAAGAGAGATCCGTGGTCCTAGTGGGTATGTAATTATCCATCATCCGCACATCGCATCTCTAAATATACACGAACAGAAGTGGGTCACATTAGACATCCACGCCGCAAACAAAGGTGTGAACCCACGAAGTGAAAGATCCAACTAAAAGTTTAGTTCACACAACACACGTAATGTTCCCGTGCGTCTCGGAAGAAAGTCGGATGTGAAAATTGTCATAATGCACACACAAACGACAAATTGCCTTTTTGCGTCGACAAGTGCGCAGGGCACACGAGAGAAAACACCCGCACACATATAAAAAACATCGTGCGAATATAACTCACACACATGCCAAATGTCAACGTATCAGCGTAGCGCGCACACATCCATCCATGCGCACATAGTAAGGTTAGCGAAAAAAAACTTGCACAACATTGTTTAATTAGATTTTCGTTATGTTACGGATTTATTAGTACTAGTTTTAGTTAGTCACAGATTTTTATTAGTTGGCAATTATTTATTGATAATTATGTAACTGAAAAAATATAACGTTAAAATAGGCATGAATAAAAATACTATCCAAACATTTTTTTTGCAATTCAAGGAATTATTTTTAAGGTAGTAAAAATCTATATAAAATTGTTAAAATCCTTTATTAAAATGCTTGCTGATCCATAGTGACCGTTACACCATCCAGTGACGAGGTGTTTTAACACTAAATTATACAATCTGTCTTAGCTAATGCATCATCACAGACGTCTTAAGATCACAAGCGTTCGAGCGAGTCGGTGTTTAATTTAAATAGTTTTTGTGACTGATAGTGATAAGTATACTTTAGTAACAAGGGTAGATTTTTGGGTTTCTTAACATGGTGCAATAAAAAAATATTTGGATAAATAATGGTGGATAATATAAAAATAACAAATATGTACGAAAGACTACTTGAATTTTAATTTTAAATATTAAAGTAAATAAAAAATTACTTTAAAAACTTTGCAAACTTTTCGGAAACTGTACATATCATATTTAAATAAATACATTTATTAAATAAATTTTAAAATAAAATACATTAATATCCAAGTTTAGTCATATTTGCTATCTGTATACTGGCTGCGCGCGCGCCGGAGAGATTCTTTCACCAACCCACTTACATAGCGAGGCTTGATTTCACCGCCCGCGCCGCCACTACACACGATCGGAAAAAATCGACACAGTCGATGCGAACTTAAGAACATAATTTAGCTAGTAATAAGAACATAATTTAAAAAAATATAGAAGGATAATCACTTAAACGACCATCTCGTAAGTAGCACGAAAGCGATCAGTGGACATGAATCACCATGGGACCGCCTATTTTACCGATTTTTAATATGTAAATAATTACATTCCTCTTTTTTTATTTCTTTTAAATTCCTTCACATTCATATAGAAACTAATAATAGGTATTCAACGGAAATTAGTCTACACAGTCAGTGAAATTGGTAAACTAAACTTGACATAGAACCACAAATGTGCGAAGTCATAACAGCCAGTGGTGTGCCTCTATACAAATGCAGCGCGCACAATGTTTACAATACGCGACCAGAATACTGCATCCCGCGCCGAGCCGACCAGGATCCATGACCTCAGCTGTTCCAGTAAGTATCTACTGGGTGTGAGTATAATATATAATAAATATTAGCAAAGAAAGTCCTAATTAATATCGGAATATCCGTTTTCTTAATTGAGTAGACGGGATTCTTGGCAACATCGAGTTCGGTTAAATAAGTAAATATCGCCAGACCAACACACTAGGCTCGATTCCAACTAAACAACGCCTGTGCTATGGGTACTACGTGCAATGAGCTGGGAACGATCCTAGTGTCACACAGACTAGAGCTATATTATAAATTTGCCCCGATGTTCAAAGCCTGAACCACCAGGTGCAGTGCGCCGAACGGCCTGCACTCGAATCAAGCGATTGTCTATGTATAATACAGACATAACTATTGACTCTACACAAATGTGTAAACATGTAAAGGTCAAGACGACCTGTGCGCATTCGCGGGCGGGGCTCAAGAGAAATGCCTGCGAATGTTCAAAGCAAATCGCATTGTTTTTAACCCCCGACGAAAAACGACGGGTGTTATAAGTTTAACATGTGTATCTGTGTATCTGTGTATCTGTGTATCTGTGTATCTGTGTGTCTGTCTGTGGCAACGTAGCGCCCAAGCTGATGAACCGATTTCAATTTTGTTTCTTTTGTTAGATAGGTATTCTGATCGAGAGTGTTCTTAGCTATGTTTCATGAAAATCGGTTCAGCCGTTTGAAGATCATCAGCTCTTTTGTAGGTTAAAAAGCCACATTCACGGCCAAAACCAACTTCCACGGCTCGAATCCGATCGAAATTTGGGCTCATTGGAATAATATCTTTGCATCACTTGAGAACGGCTGAAACGATTTCGCTTTATTATATTTTTAAATGATCGTAATAGTCTGAACTAGCTTTTTACAATATTATAAATTTGAAAAGTTTCCCGGACTCTGGAAAAAAATGATATTTTATCAATTTTTATATGAGATTTGTGTATGAACTAAAGACGTTCCATAAGTCACGTGTCAAATGATGGATACGCGCACGCGTTAAATTTTGCTATTTGTCATGGAATATTACGCAATAATAATTCTAGAGGGCGCTGCTCCGCCATTGAGAAAAAATACAGAAAAGAAACTAATTTAATGTAATTTTAGCGTTATTTGGACGTACTAGGTAAAGTATACATTTGATGAAAAGGTCGTCACATCGGGGGTTTTTAAATTTTCAATTTAGAGTTATACCCTAATCTTTTACAGATCTTCCAAATGTACGTTGAATATCCGCAGAAATGTTACAATCGCCAGGCCACATTCTCAGACGTAAGCTGGAGGTGTGTTGTAGTACAGGCACATCTTCCAATGTGAGGTTTCAGGATTTTTTCGGAATATGTGCTGTTACTTCGAGTTTATTAACTTTTAATTAGGAATAATGTGTTTCTTAGAATGTATGTCGAAAGTAGTACATTACAAGAGAGAAAAAATCTTTTAAAATTATACTTTCGGAATACCTTCGATTTATTGGCAACATTAATTAAGGAAATAATATTGTTCAGACATAACATTTCATATCCGCAACTCCCTATTAAAATTTCCCATTAACAAGACGCACCCCAAATGTGACCGTGGAAAGGTCACACTGACCTTTGCGAAGATCAAGTGAAATGCTTGCGAATGTGCGCCTGAGCCGCGCCCTTCATACTTGAACTCGTACTGTGACCTCTGGGAGCCGCAAGATATAAGAGGGACTGTGGAGTAGTGACATATATTATAGGCATCTTTACAAGCATATGCGCCTGTATTCCCCGAAGTGATAGGCGGAGGTGTACCACAGTGCTCTCATATTTTGCCGATGGTATTTCTGATCCAATGGAATAGGGCGCCAGCCTACTGCCATTTTATCGAGCACAATCCCCCTCTAGCCATGGTCCATAAATCTGCGCCCCTAATCGCTCATTACTTAA
Source organism: Notodonta dromedarius (assembly GCA_905147325.1). Classification (NCBI taxonomy): domain Eukaryota; kingdom Metazoa; phylum Arthropoda; class Insecta; order Lepidoptera; family Notodontidae; genus Notodonta; species Notodonta dromedarius. The sequence goes on along the minus strand of LR990163.1, from coordinate 13,442,461 downwards.
TCTAGTGACCTTTACTAACGCGAGAATTTAGATTAAAATGATTAATTACAGAGATTTGAATACATGTGCGGGCGCATTGGGCAGTCATCAATATCGGTTCACGGCATTACCTGGCTTAACTGATGTTTGATGGCGCTATCCGGGTCAGCACGGACCACGCTCCGTCAGTTACTGTTTGACGATTGATCGGAAACCAATCTAGAAATTTGTTTAGTCATCGTACTAAGTGGTGCTAAATTAGACTCTTATTAATGGATCAAATACTATCTCAACCGTTATCAGCTTAAGATAATTTTATAGTATTAGACACAACTCGCAATTTAAAACATGTAACAAAGTAGCCAACAGTGGGTAGCTGGATACTACATTTATTTTTAAAACTAGAGCAGACTTTTGTGGACATCTGAAACTAGGAAGGCTAAGAAAATTAAATAAACGTATTCCTTTTACGTAAAACAACATGAAAATTTTGCCAATACAATCATCAATTTTTAATTTGAAAATGTACAAGAATCTTTTACAGTCTAGACATCCCCAATGACCTGACCTTGCATCACAAAAGTCCATCAAATAAATAGCGTGAATTAACGCATAACCTTGACCATAGGCGACCTTAAACGCCGCTTCGGCGTGCGGGGGGCGCGGGCGCGGGGGCCGCGGGACGGCGTTATGTGAAAGTGTGCTAGTGACACAGTTAGCGCTCGCTCAGTGCGCGCCGCATCCGTAAACACGGACCGATGAACTATGTTCTACGATCCTATAAAGGTTAGGTGAGGGTTATGTTTTGATTCAAAATGTTGATGTTACCACTCTTGATACAAATATGAGCACATAGGTGTACTTCGTTAGTCAGTAAAATCATCAAATTCAGTAAGTCAGTAAATTCCATTTGATAGGCTTTATAGAAACTAAACGAAATTTAGGATAAGTCAATACGTCACTTACTGACTATTTTTGCTTCTGATGATTTATTTTTAAACAATACACATTAAATTAGTAAGATTTTTCTGTTCATGAGAAAATATATGTCGTAGACATCGTAGCATTGCTACGGCGTAGCCATCCGTGAGAGGGAACGAACTTGTGCTAAGAAAACTGTAAGTACGAGTACGGTAACATTGTCCCCAATTCTGTAGTCATACACCTACAATATTTCCGTCTCGTACATTATGAAAAAGATGGCAATACATTTAGTTTAGTCAAGTTCAGTTTGAACACCAACGTAATTAGCGCCATTATTTTAGGAAACTGTTTTGTCCAAAATTGTATTGTATTGTATTGTCAAAATATGGGCGTGGTATTTTAATATGAACGTGGTATTTTGATTTCAACCGACATTGAAAAAGTAGGATGCTCTAAATACAACCCGTATGTCTTTTTTTGTAATTAAATAGATTTTAATAACGTACCTAAGATGTTTATGTCCGGCATGGGATATTGGAAATAATGGCTTTTTCATGCACCATGGCGACCGTAGTGAAATGAATCTGGTCACCACCAGACTCACCTACACACAATTCACCTACAAATATATCGATTATACCTCAATGATTGTTCGTAACTTTTTTCCAAATCTCACTGCACGTGCACTCTCCCATGTGCTGGGGGGAGGAGCGGGGGCGTCAAAAGTAAAAGTCACGGCGTTCGCGGTATAACAGTACTGCGGTTCACTCTCAACGGGCCGACACACATACGGCGAGATGGTAAATATATTTGAAGACACCGACTAATGGTTGATTCACGGTGGACGATACGAGACGAGGTTTTAACTTGAGGTTTGTGTATACATACTTGTGCAAATAATCTTATTGAAACATCAGGGTAAGCAACAAAATAAACATGTTTTTTTTCTTCCTTTCTTCAACAATGAGAGATCGAAAGAGATTTCAAACGCAAATATGGAAGAGAACCACAATGTAAGGTGTAAAAAAGTTTTATTCGTGTGAGATATTACCAACCTGCTGCAGGATTGATCAACGACTGATACAAACAAGTATTTAAATATAAATGTTCCGATTTCGAATACTCTAGTTACAAAACTAGATGTTGACCATAGCTAAAATCAGCATTCATATAAATATTAACCGTCAAATATTTAACAAAATCCGAATATTTTAGACATAATACAACTTTTGCTATCATCTTGCAATAGATGTATACACATACACCTGTCAAAACAATGAAAAGGTTCTGCCTGCTACACAGGTAGGTAGTCAAGTGGTCAGTTTTGGTAAGTAATAAAAGTTTTATAGCCGGCACATGACAGTATGTGGGATTTGCGTATACCCATGCCAGATTGGATCATAACGGCATCAAGTAATTTAGATTCAGCAATGACGGACGACTATGACGAGGAAACCTAGTACGGTCAAATATATATCGAAGTGCTATAACCCTTACGGTTTGTGATGACAGAAAGTTTAAATTACATTGTACAACGTCAAAGTCAAAGTCAAATCGTTAAGGCTAAAGCGCCCATCTAGCCCGCGAAGTTCAAATTTTTTGAGGTTTTTTAGAAATTTTTCAAAATCGGACAATAATAAAAGGCACATTTTGTCATTCGCGAAAAAGACCGTGTGCAGTGCATTTATTAATATATCCAACTTACTCTAAAACATTTCAAGAACGACAGCTATCCAGATAATCTGGCAATTTTTGTATATTTAGTGATTTACTAGTATCATATCCACCGTGATAATAATTAGAGTAAAATAAATGTATTAATAAACGCACTGCATACTGTGTTTGTCGCAAATCACAAAATGTTGACTTAAATGTTTTCAGATTTTGGATAAACTATAAAAGTACTCGAAAATTTTGAATTTCGCGGGCTAGACAGGCGCCTTCACCTTAACTTTGTTTAGACTTACCGGTGTACTTATACCTTGTCATTTATACATATTTTACTCATGTCAATAACTAGACTGGAACACGACCTCGACTGGCTAGGCTAGGCTTTATATGTATAACTAGCTGTGCCCGCGACTTCGTCAACAATTTTTAAATCGCGTTTTTGCTATCGGTGTCGTATGTACTTTCATATGCATTTAGTGAAAAGCTGTTATTTGGATATTACAAACAGACACTTCAATTTTATTTATTTGTATAGAAGATAGTTGCTTATTATGAAAACTAGCTGAGCCCGCGACTTCGTCCGCGTGGAATTTAACTTAACAAAAAAGCCCGCTCCCGCGTTCTGAGCCCGCGCGACAGGACTCATTTTTTTAAGTTTTGTTTTTCTAAAATAAAAGTAGCCTACGTTACTGCTTATAACATCAACTATCTACCAGTGAAAGTCCCGTCAAAATCAGTCCACCCGTTTCGGAGATTCTCTTTGATTTCATGTTTTTATTTTTTTACGAGGAACCCTAATTGTTTTTTCCGAAATTAAAGCAGCCTAAGTTACTCCTTTTATCATCAGCTATCTGCCAGTGAAAGTCCCGTCAAAATCGGTCCAGCCGTTTTGGAGATTACCCGGAACAAACACACAGACAGACAGACAGACAGACAGGCAAAAAAAAATTCAATCGCGTTTTTGCTGTAGGTGTCGTATGTACTTTGATATGCACTTAGTGAAAAGGCGTTATTTTGATATTACAAACAGACACTCCAATTTTATTTATTTGTATAGATTGGATCAAATCAAGGGACATAACAAATTTACAGACATGTGGAGCTGAAGAGACACGTCTAAGTCGGTAATTAATGTTAGTTGAAAGATCAACAGCTGGAACGTGCATTGAAATTTCAAATGAACAGAAATATACATTTAATATCATCAATGCAGCCTGAAGCTCCTCTCTGTCGTGGTAAACAGGCTAATTTCAGGAACCACTAAAGAGATTCAGTTCCGGATGTCACTTTGGAATGCTAAGCCCCTATGGAGACGTGCCGCATCGCTAGCAAAACAAAAAACAACACTAAATAAACAGTTACCTCCATTAGGCTCGATTCCGTCACTCACGCGGCGCACGCGGCGATCAGGCCAAAATTATCACCTACGTAACAAAACGGTACTGAACGGTACCGACAACAGTTATCAACCTTCCTAAATACTAAAAATGGGCATTAAGGATCATTTGGGAGGTTAACCGACATAGTTGAATGATCGCAACAAATTTATTCGGTTTCATATGTTCTTATGTTCAAGTCGCAATATGTCCGTCCAAAACGTATTCTGTCCGCTAATAATAGAGCAGTCGTGGTCGTCTTGTATATTGATGAATTAATATTTCATCTCCATTGCTCTGGAGCCGAGGTTCCACTCTTCATTGTAGAGTCATCTATTAAATTACAACCATAAACTATATACAAATTACACAAATTAAGTTATAAAGTGAATACCCCAGTGAACTCACGACAGCTTTCCTAACGAACACGGACTAGACCAGATCAGCTCTATCCGTGCACAGTACGCACACGTGTGAGGAAGCACGTGCATAGAAGTCTAGATTCTAGACGTGATATCGACCAGGAAGTGTAATGGTAATTAACAGATGGGCTTTTGTTTGTATTAAGTTAGATCCTATTTGACATAATAAAGCCGCCCTATGGATCATAAACGCTGATTTTATAGAATACAGATTCCTCTTTTATTTATAAATAAATTATCGTACATATTTATGTGAGTAGATATTATTGTATCTCCCTCCCTTGTTAAACTGAAAACAGGTATAAACCACTACCCACCACGAAAATAAAACCCTTTCCACACATAACTGTAGTCGTTATCAACGCGATTTAACATGCAAATCATTTCACCCACATTCGCCGTTTGAATGGCTACTGATATGAACACGAAAATCAATAAACAATGGGCGCTATGTGAGGTTGTTGGCGAAAGTATAACATATAAGTAAGTCGGTACTTACCTATATACCAATACCAATATACATACATGAATCATAAAATATTATTTTTCTGTCCTTATATATTTTTCATGAACAATATTTTAGGTCACTGACACATATCTTCATATCAGTCCAAAGAAGTTGGCTCTACATCCCACCGGACACTGTCTTAAAATGATAGAGCCAGTAATTAAATGGGAATCGGTCATACTCTCCCAACTCCCTTAAATCACCCTTTGCAATGGAATCAACTTTTACCAACTGTATGCATTGCAGGATTCTATTAAGCTTTTCTTAAAACACACCGAGGATTAAATTTCGGTGTACGGTCTTTCAACTTTAGATCTTAGCTCTCAGTAGTTGATGAGAAAAGTGAGTCAAACCCCCATCCAACACGAAAGTACACCGAATGAGATTCTTCGGATCGAAATATGGCCGACCAAAAATTCCATGCTCCTTATTCCTAAAGTAACTGAACTGATACGGAGTTATCAAGACCCAAATTAGACAGAACAAGAAGAAGACTTCTACAATTATGAAATCGTATTTCAACTGTCTTTTCTCACTCATCAGTTCTTATTAAAACACAAGTGGGAAACAGCAGCTTTTATCCGAAGTTCCGCGCGGCGTCTATGCGCTTGCGCATCAGTGTGAGTGTCGGTGCTCGGCCGCGACGTCGGCAGTAGGTCAAGAAACAAGGTCACGCCATTTCTCCGCGAGCAGTGGGGGGAGTGGGGGGAGGGCGCCGCGAAGGGCTATGCGTAGGCGCGTAGATGCGATCGCAAGCGACGGTTGGCGGGAAACGAATTTGGTTAGGTTTAGCTAGCTCTGAAATCAGATGTTGTTAGGTTTATATCGTTCGGTTGAATCTGTTCTACTTATATATTGATTTCGGACACAATGTCACTTTGTTGACTAACGTCTGCTACCTGCTTGATGTGATCTGACCTATTTGTTTAGATAAGCAATGGTTCTGGATAGTTGAATACAGTCTGAGTCACTTTGACCCAGACCTCCAACCAGTTCAGCTTAAGCTATATGATATATTATGTTTTCTTCGAAAATTGACTATACTTGTAGGGAAGTCTTTTGAAGTTTAAAGAAATTCTGCCTTAAATTTCCTAGTTGAAAACTGGGAATGGAATCCTATACCACGTGAATACTACCGGAAGTGCGCTCTTGGGCTACCACTGGGCCGCTGTGGCACTGTTCTCAGTAAGCTGTAAAATCGGGCTACGACCACTTCAAGTATTTGGGGTACCAAGCTACGTCCGTCAAATGTTTTGTTGTCATTTGACAGGCTGTCGCACACGTTTAACTAGTCCCTCGTTATGAATGGAGACCGCCTACCCACCAGTAGCCGTACATGTTCGTAGAACGCCTGCAAACTCATCTAACATCTCAATCTACTGACTAATATCTGACGCATAGTGTAATTAATTAGTATTGTAGTAAGGTCCTTCGGTAATTATTATTTTACTAAGTTTTCTTGATAAAATATTCTCGGATAATGATCACATTGACCCTCGAGCTTATTTTGATAACATTCTATGAAACGTTTATTTGATGACAAATAGTTTTACCAATAATTTATAGACATCCGCGGGGTTGAGTGTTTAAGCGGCGGGGTGGTTGCAGGTTCGAGCCCCGTCGGGGACAATTTCAAAAATAGCCCTTTTGTAATCTGCCCTGGTATTATTGTCATCGGGATCGCTGTTGCTTATTTTGGGACCAAACCATTGAGGTTTTAATATCACGGCAAAACGGATATACTTATGTAGTTATATCCGACGGCAGTCAGACTGATCAAGATTACAGATCTCCAGTCATTATCGATCATAGTTCCCATCAACGACCATCTAGTATCAAAAAAACTGTCTCGAGTGCCTAATATCGGGGTCAATAGTTTAATTACTGTCGCCCACGGCTCACAACTGTACCGCCCATTACCATATCATTACGAGTGATAAAATATGCTTGCTCATTAGCATCAAAGCCTTTAATTTCGCAATTTTTAAATGCACCTTTGTGACTAATTATCTTTGATGAAGGAAGAATTAGCAAAGCTAATTAGTGATTCGGGTTGATGACCTTATCGTATAGAGCTGATCCTAGGTGTCACTGAGATCGCCTCTAGTCCACTGTTATACGGGACCGTTGTACAAGTATTGTTTAGTTTGGGACCATAAAGTTGATGTCTAGTGTAATCTGGCGTTATTAATAAAATAACAATCTAAATGAATAATATAAGGGTCTGTTAATTTAAGAACGGAATAATTAAAACGTGGTGACAGTTTTTACAATAGGTCAGGCTGCACACACTGTCATTACGTATGCATAGCCCAACAGTAGGTATGATCTTGACTCTAACATTCATTTGAGGTGGGCCGACGTTGGGCGTATGGTAAGCAGACGTATTTCAAATGAATAAGTATGATTTTTAAACTAACATGTCGTCATGGTCTTGGCAGTGATCATATTTATTTATTTATTTATACATTATACCATAATTACCACGCCTGTATTCCTCGAAGGAATAGGCGCAGGCGCACATTTTGGTCCCTATGTATAGGGGCGGGCCTATTGCTATTATGCCAGGCACACTCCCTCATTCGGACTAGCCCAGTGCAGGGTGGTGAGCCTTTCATTTTGGCGTAAGCAAGATCTATTTACAGGGAAATTAAAATGAATGAAAATTTGAAAAAAGAAATTGTCAGTTTATTATTGGAATCCCTCATTTCCAAGATGTGTTCAGCAACTCGGCTATAACTTATAATTTACAGTTTCCTCACAATAATTTGCAACTACATAAACTATAAATACTGAGTATAGGCCGGGCCAGTGTGGACACGATTAATAAACATAAGTGTGTCGGTTTTAATGGCTCCAGCATTATACAGATGTGCATAATCTTAGCATCCGAGACCTCCCCCCCCTCTCGCCCCTTTCACCTGCCCCCTGCCTCTCCGAAGCCTACTTCCGCGGCACACATTCCCAAATCAACCGGATTGGGACCTAGATATTTTGGACACTGCAAGACAAACGATTTTCAACCATAACTGTTCAAAATAGAGTGGTTTTTGGTTTAGAAATGTGCTTACGAAGGAAAGTATGACTTGTGATTTTGATTTTAAGGTCGATTAAAGCGTAAAAGACGAATGATCAATGAATTCAAAACGGTACGCGGCGTTTCGGCGCGTGAGTTCAGATTCGTATGATTTTTAAAAGGCTTCGCCGCTATTTAAGCAAACAAAATCAAACTTTATCATTGTCTGGTGAAGGTTGGTTGTCGTGTGTGCGGCTTTCTAGTTTTTGGAGTACTATAGAGCCAACCCGAGTGCTGATCGTGCGACTTCTTGTACGAGTCGCAATAATGTTTATTTAGCGCGTTCTTCGTGCTGTTTGACACACTTGCACAACTTTTACTATCTTCCGAAATGTTAAGATAATTGGTTGTTAATAAATCGAATTAAGACATTACGGATGCCGCGGGGTAGAGGCCGTTACCATCGAACACTATCGATACTTCCATGTCATTCCAAAAAATCCTAGATGAGCACCTTCCTGTGAGAATATGCATGTCAGGGAAACCCTTAAGTCAAATTCAACCAACCTCAGTCAACCTCTAAGGAAATGTATCGTAGTTATAATATTATCGGTGTATTATTGGTTGTCTAAATAGATAAATAACATAAACAAATATTGAGAGAAGTAATACATTTAGTACTTACCTACAACTTGTTTGTGAATGACAATTATAGAAAGTTGCTTAGGTAATAGGTACCTTTAGTACTAAATTCTGTCGATATTTAAATAAATATCCAAGTTATGGATCGTCGACAACACTATCAGTGGTATGAATAACCTACATGTAACTTCGGGAAAGCCGGTCATCGATTGGCCAGTGAATTTTACGAGTGACGTGGTAGATTTTAATCTTGGTAATTTATTCCTAAATTGGATGACAGTTATTATAACCACTAAAGTGTAATGACATTTATGATCCACCGTGAACTACGCAGCTCTTCGGTCATTTACTAAAAGACATGGCAACATAATTTTACAACGAACCTGTTTCTAAACTTACAAACGAAAACATAATTAACGTATGTTTGTCAGAGGTGTATCAGTTCCTAACATCTCCTTTATAATTTCAAACACTTACCTTCGCAGCTCCGGCGCAAGTCACGACGGCTGGCTGCAGCCCGGAAACCCCTCAACTTCTATTCCACCGGTATTTGCATGACATCTCGACACTTCTTACAGGCCCTAATGACCAATGTGACATTAACTGGGAGTTCGCACCGCCAATTCTGTTGTCGTCAAGTTAATACTAAACTAAAGACACATATCAAAGTATTTATCTCTGCTCACATAACCTTCCTTTATTGCTTCCTTACAGGACACTATATCTTTGTATGTACTATAAGTGAAAACTGCTTAGGCTCTGTAATGTATATTGTCATGTTATTACTTTATTATTAAGCAGCTGTCTGTATTCCATGTAAAATAAAATAAAAATAAAATAATATGAACGTGCTGTCTGAAATCATTGGAAGCATATGTCCAGCGGCGAACGAGTTCCGGCTAATGGTTTGATGGTTAGGGATTCATCAACTTATTGTACCTAGCGACTTTGTCTGAAATTATCCGTCAAAAATCATTCATATACATCATCTTCAACATTTACTAAGGCGCCCGCCATGGCAAATAATCGTGCATTAACAAAATACGACCTTATATTTACTACTTTGATAGATAGATATTTATTGTCTTCATAATAATAATGTTTTACATCCCTCACGATAAGTTATGGGACTGGTAATCCACACTTACCTTATACTTTATACAGTCCTAACAATGTATCTCTGTCCTATTTACTAAACATTGTAGGAACATCAATTGCCGATATCGCGTAGGCGAGCCCGTTCAATGAGATAAACTATTGTTTACTGGTCACGCGAATATTTTGTTTCTCTGTTGTTTGTAATAATCAGAGAAATTGTTATTATTACAAAGTCTTTGGTAACATGTGTTCCCGGGCATATTCCCCTTCATTGCAAGGGAGAGACTGCCCACAGTCCACCCTGGTCCAGTGTTTGTTAGCGAACTTCACTTGTCTTTCGAAAGACGTACAAGTTTAATTACGACTAGCTGTTGCCCGCGGCTCCTCACGCGTGGTACTTCGATAAAAAAGAAGAAGCCTAAGTTACTCCTTATAACATCCGCTATCTGCCGGTGAAAGTTCCGTCAATATCGGTCAAGCCGTTTCGGAGATTAGCCGGAATAAACAGATAGACAGATAAAAACTTAAAATTACATATTCTTTACAAATACGTACGTACCGTGTATGTGTCTACTTAAACTTAAATATTATTATGCATTTTTTAATCAATAAAAAATATTATTATTATATTATAGATAGAGGTGACAGGACTTAATATTTGGCCATTTTGTTTAATTTTGTCTGCTTATAGCCGAATACTCAAACGAAACTCGAATATTGAGAATGCGCGATAAAGAATGAATGAAGAAAGAAAAAAAGCAAAACATATAAACATACCTACATACAGATCCAGCTCCAAACAGTGGATGTCTTCGCCTCACACAGTTAGGTCTCGGCCTGCATGCCGTAGCTTTGCACCAGTCCAACTCTTGCGCATTGTTTGTGTATGTAAAACGACCCCACCTACGTACCATACTGTTGGTTTAATGAGAACTGGCTTATTCATAGTGTTGACGGGTTTGATTTGAATGTAATGAGCTTTGAATAGTGTTCTTAGAACAGATTTGAATAACCACCTTAACGAAGCGAATACATCGCTCTTTCTATTCCCGCGTGGACAATTTTCTTCCAAATACTCCTATTCAGACTTAAATTCGTGCGAGTTCAAAGACAATTCACCTTTTCCAAGGGACTCGTCGAAAGACAAACCTCGGCGTCTTTGTTGGGCACCATTAGGAGTTAAAGGAGTATCAGTGTTGACACTGAGAGTGTGTGGCGGGACTAGTCGGGACAAGCATCTATAAGTTAAGGTAACTGCTTAACACCTGCTGGGCCTTGCGATTGTTTGCCGGCTTCTTTATCTAAAAAAAATTGAATTTGCTTGCATGCCCGGGGGTATAAAAAAAATATTTCTAGATGGTTAGTTAATGTAAGAGGTATTTTTTGTGAAATAAAAATGAAAATTGGATCTATTTATATTTATTATACCCCAAAAGACACCATCACCAAATTAACAATGTCAAATATGAAATGACAACATTAACAAAAAATAAATCAACGCAACATTAAATTCTAGACTTATCAACTTTAATAACAAAACAATCTTATATATTTTGTGACGATTCTCATTATAATACCTCTATACTTAAGGAAAATCTAAAATTAATAAAGTTACGAATTCTAAAAATGTATAGTATTGAGATACCTACCCATATAATTTGTGACATGCGGTCAAAATTGATTTTGCCGATAAATATCAATAAATTTTTCTATTTTATCAAAATAGCCAGAATAAGTGGTCATGAATAAAATAAGTCACATACTTAATTTATTCAAAATGTTTGAAAACTTTTATTTCAAGACAGTAAGTGTAGGACTTGGATGTTAATACCAAATTTATTTTTCGTAAATAGAACTTTTTTTATTCTACTACTACCGCCATCTAGTAGCGATAGTCGTAACTTTAATGACATTGATTAAAACTGATTTAATATTTTTAAACGGCTTTATTTTCTCGCTAATTATCACGAATTAATGGATTTACGAGTGCTCATAAAGTTTAAAATTATGTAAAATAGTTTTAGGCTTTATGGAGCTATTCCATTTACGTTTTTGGATCTCGACTCAGCTTTGATCTTATTCAGACATTTTATTTATCAATGCATCAGCATTGCATACGTAAAATGTGTTAAATATTTGATGAAAACACTATTTAGTGTAAAAGTTGATGATTTCATGAGAAATTTTTCCAAAGATATCCCAACATGCCACAGTTTATATTTTTTACCTAAGTTTCTATTTTCAGCTACATGTTAAGTATACTATGTTTTAATGCAAATTAATGCAAAATACCAAACTAATTAGAAGCTTAGATTAGACCTCACTATATTATGGCACATAAAATTATATTATTATTTAGCTTCTAAAACCTTCCAAAAGATTTTTCTTTTTCCACAGTCTATCACTTCGTGGTACAAAATACATTATCTATATAGGTAGGATTCAACGCAGCCACGTTAATAACATCAATATAATATTAGCATGATTCTAATGTGTCAACATTTATAAATCCTTATACATCGCGTATTTCAGTCAATACTTACAATACTATTTGATTAAATACAAAAATAAAAATCACAATACCCGCTCTAAAATTGAGTGGTGAATGGCGCCATCTATTCGCTATAATATTAATCAACTGGAAAAACAACATGGCGTCGACTTCCTCGAAAAAACATATTGTTTGGAAGTAATACCAAAAATATCTAAATTATATCTTTTTACAACATTAATTTCTGTTCAAGAGCGGCCCACGACGGGTCTAGCGGGGGCGTCACTAGATAGGAGTTGTAAACGTTATTGTCTAAAATAGCTGAGGTTGTTGTCTCACCGAAAATGACGTAGTGTTCGTCCGCGTCGCCGCGCGCCGGCAGCGAGTAGCGGCGCCGGCCCGCCGCCAGGCGCACGCTGCGCATCATGGCCGCAGATTTCATACGTTCTGAAACAATTACAACATTTTTGTCGAGTCATTATCCTGAGTAGTTGAGGTAGTACCGAGTAGTCAAACCGTGCAAGGCGACGGCGACAACGTTTTGGTTAGCACCTGGCGATGTTTAGTTAGACTCAAAACTCAACATTGTTTTTATTCATATAACCCAACGAAATAGTTATGAATAATCATAATCTACCACCGAAGACCAGAGAAGTTCACGGGGCACGGGGCACGTGACGCGGGTGCGAGTAGAGTGTGTGGGGGGGGCTGACCGTCGGCGGTGGTGAGCGGGCAGTACTTGGAGGTGTGCGCGGCGTCGCCGCTGGCGCCGCAGCGCTTGCACACGAAGGCGCGCAGCACGGGGCACGTGACGCGGGTGCGAGTAGAGTGTGTGGGGGGGGCTGACCGTCGGCGGTGGTGAGCGGGCAGTACTTGGAGGTGTGCGCGGCGTCGCCGCTGGCGCCGCAGCGCTTGCACACGAAGGCGCGCAGCACGGGGCACGTGACGCGGGTGCGAGTAGAGTGTGTGGGGGGGGCTGACCGTCGGCGGTGGTGAGCGGGCAGTACTTGGAGGTGTGCGCGGCGTCGCCGCTGGCGCCGCAGCGCTTGCACACGAAGGCGCGCAGCACGGGGCACGTGACGCGGGTGCGAGTAGAGTGTGTGGGGGGGGCTGACCGTCGGCGGTGGTGAGCGGGCAGTACTTGGAGGTGTGCGCGGCGTCGCCGCTGGCGCCGCAGCGCTTGCACACGAAGGCGCGCAGCACGGGGCACGTGACGCGGGTGCGAGTAGAGTGTGTGGGGGGGGCTGACCGTCGGCGGTGGTGAGCGGGCAGTACTTGGAGGTGTGCGCGGCGTCGCCGCTGGCGCCGCAGCGCTTGCACACGAAGGCGCGCAGCACGGGGCACGTGACGCGGGTGCGAGTAGAGTGTGTGGGGGGGGCTGACCGTCGGCGGTGGTGAGCGGGCAGTACTTGGAGGTGTGCGCGGCGTCGCCGCTGGCGCCGCAGCGCTTGCACACGAAGGCGCGCAGCACGGGGCACGTGACGCGGGTGCGAGTAGAGTGTGTGGGGGGGGCTGACCGTCGGCGGTGGTGAGCGGGCAGTACTTGGAGGTGTGCGCGGCGTCGCCGCTGGCGCCGCAGCGCTTGCACACGAAGGCGCGCAGCACGGGGCACGTGACGCGGGTGCGAGTAGAGTGTGTGGGGGGGGCTGACCGTCGGCGGTGGTGAGCGGGCAGTACTTGGAGGTGTGCGCGGCGTCGCCGCTGGCGCCGCAGCGCTTGCACACGAAGGCGCGCAGCACGGGGCACGTGACGCGGGTGCGAGTAGAGTGTGTGGGGGGGGCTGACCGTCGGCGGTGGTGAGCGGGCAGTACTTGGAGGTGTGCGCGGCGTCGCCGCTGGCGCCGCAGCGCTTGCACACGAAGGCGCGCAGCACGGGGCACGTGACGCGGGTGCGAGTAGAGTGTGTGGGGGGGGCTGACCGTCGGCGGTGGTGAGCGGGCAGTACTTGGAGGTGTGCGCGGCGTCGCCGCTGGCGCCGCAGCGCTTGCACACGAAGGCGCGCAGCACGGGGCACGTGACGCGGGTGCGAGTAGAGTGTGTGGGGGGGGCTGACCGTCGGCGGTGGTGAGCGGGCAGTACTTGGAGGTGTGCGCGGCGTCGCCGCTGGCGCCGCAGCGCTTGCACACGAAGGCGCGCAGCACGGGGCACGTGACGCGGGTGCGAGTAGAGTGTGTGGGGGGGGCTGACCGTCGGCGGTGGTGAGCGGGCAGTACTTGGAGGTGTGCGCGGCGTCGCCGCTGGCGCCGCAGCGCTTGCACACGAAGGCGCGCAGCACGGGGCACGTGACGCGGGTGCGAGTAGAGTGTGTGGGGGGGGCTGACCGTCGGCGGTGGTGAGCGGGCAGTACTTGGAGGTGTGCGCGGCGTCGCCGCTGGCGCCGCAGCGCTTGCACACGAAGGCGCGCAGCACGGGGCACGTGACGCGGGTGCGAGTAGAGTGTGTGGGGGGGGCTGACCGTCGGCGGTGGTGAGCGGGCAGTACTTGGAGGTGTGCGCGGCGTCGCCGCTGGCGCCGCAGCGCTTGCACACGAAGGCGCGCAGCACGGGGCACGTGACGCGGGTGCGAGTAGAGTGTGTGGGGGGGGCTGACCGTCGGCGGTGGTGAGCGGGCAGTACTTGGAGGTGTGCGCGGCGTCGCCGCTGGCGCCGCAGCGCTTGCACACGAAGGCGCGCAGCACGGGGCACGTGACGCGGGTGCGAGTAGAGTGTGTGGGGGGGGCTGACCGTCGGCGGTGGTGAGCGGGCAGTACTTGGAGGTGTGCGCGGCGTCGCCGCTGGCGCCGCAGCGCTTGCACACGAAGGCGCGCAGCACGGGGCACGTGACGCGGGTGCGAGTAGAGTGTGTGGGGGGGGCTGACCGTCGGCGGTGGTGAGCGGGCAGTACTTGGAGGTGTGCGCGGCGTCGCCGCTGGCGCCGCAGCGCTTGCACACGAAGGCGCGCAGCACGGGGCACGTGACGCGGGTGCGAGTAGAGTGTGTGGGGGGGGCTGACCGTCGGCGGTGGTGAGCGGGCAGTACTTGGAGGTGTGCGCGGCGTCGCCGCTGGCGCCGCAGCGCTTGCACACGAAGGCGCGCAGCACGGGGCACGTGACGCGGGTGCGAGTAGAGTGTGTGGGGGGGGCTGACCGTCGGCGGTGGTGAGCGGGCAGTACTTGGAGGTGTGCGCGGCGTCGCCGCTGGCGCCGCAGCGCTTGCACACGAAGGCGCGCAGCACGGGGCACGTGACGCGGGTGCGAGTAGAGTGTGTGGGGGGGGCTGACCGTCGGCGGTGGTGAGCGGGCAGTACTTGGAGGTGTGCGCGGCGTCGCCGCTGGCGCCGCAGCGCTTGCACACGAAGGCGCGCAGCACGGGGCACGTGACGCGGGTGCGAGTAGAGTGTGTGGGGGGGGCTGACCGTCGGCGGTGGTGAGCGGGCAGTACTTGGAGGTGTGCGCGGCGTCGCCGCTGGCGCCGCAGCGCTTGCACACGAAGGCGCGCAGCACGGGGCACGTGACGCGGGTGCGAGTAGAGTGTGTGGGGGGGGCTGACCGTCGGCGGTGGTGAGCGGGCAGTACTTGGAGGTGTGCGCGGCGTCGCCGCTGGCGCCGCAGCGCTTGCACACGAAGGCGCGCAGCACGGGGCACGTGACGCGGGTGCGAGTAGAGTGTGTGGGGGGGGCTGACCGTCGGCGGTGGTGAGCGGGCAGTACTTGGAGGTGTGCGCGGCGTCGCCGCTGGCGCCGCAGCGCTTGCACACGAAGGCGCGCAGCACGGGGCACGTGACGCGGGTGCGAGTAGAGTGTGTGGGGGGGGCTGACCGTCGGCGGTGGTGAGCGGGCAGTACTTGGAGGTGTGCGCGGCGTCGCCGCTGGCGCCGCAGCGCTTGCACACGAAGGCGCGCAGCACGGGGCACGTGACGCGGGTGCGAGTAGAGTGTGTGGGGGGGGCTGACCGTCGGCGGTGGTGAGCGGGCAGTACTTGGAGGTGTGCGCGGCGTCGCCGCTGGCGCCGCAGCGCTTGCACACGAAGGCGCGCAGCACGGGGCACGTGACGCGGGTGCGAGTAGAGTGTGTGGGGGGGGCTGACCGTCGGCGGTGGTGAGCGGGCAGTACTTGGAGGTGTGCGCGGCGTCGCCGCTGGCGCCGCAGCGCTTGCACACGAAGGCGCGCAGCACGGGGCACGTGACGCGGGTGCGAGTAGAGTGTGTGGGGGGGGCTGACCGTCGGCGGTGGTGAGCGGGCAGTACTTGGAGGTGTGCGCGGCGTCGCCGCTGGCGCCGCAGCGCTTGCACACGAAGGCGCGCAGCACGGGGCACGTGACGCGGGTGCGAGTAGAGTGTGTGGGGGGGGCTGACCGTCGGCGGTGGTGAGCGGGCAGTACTTGGAGGTGTGCGCGGCGTCGCCGCTGGCGCCGCAGCGCTTGCACACGAAGGCGCGCAGCACGGGGCACGTGACGCGGGTGCGAGTAGAGTGTGTGGGGGGGGCTGACCGTCGGCGGTGGTGAGCGGGCAGTACTTGGAGGTGTGCGCGGCGTCGCCGCTGGCGCCGCAGCGCTTGCACACGAAGGCGCGCAGCACGGGGCACGTGACGCGGGTGCGAGTAGAGTGTGTGGGGGGGGCTGACCGTCGGCGGTGGTGAGCGGGCAGTACTTGGAGGTGTGCGCGGCGTCGCCGCTGGCGCCGCAGCGCTTGCACACGAAGGCGCGCAGCACGGGGCACGTGACGCGGGTGCGAGTAGAGTGTGTGGGGGGGGCTGACCGTCGGCGGTGGTGAGCGGGCAGTACTTGGAGGTGTGCGCGGCGTCGCCGCTGGCGCCGCAGCGCTTGCACACGAAGGCGCGCAGCACGGGGCACGTGACGCGGGTGCGAGTAGAGTGTGTGGGGGGGGCTGACCGTCGGCGGTGGTGAGCGGGCAGTACTTGGAGGTGTGCGCGGCGTCGCCGCTGGCGCCGCAGCGCTTGCACACGAAGGCGCGCAGCACGGGGCACGTGACGCGGGTGCGAGTAGAGTGTGTGGGGGGGGCTGACCGTCGGCGGTGGTGAGCGGGCAGTACTTGGAGGTGTGCGCGGCGTCGCCGCTGGCGCCGCAGCGCTTGCACACGAAGGCGCGCAGCACGGGGCACGTGACGCGGGTGCGAGTAGAGTGTGTGGGGGGGGCTGACCGTCGGCGGTGGTGAGCGGGCAGTACTTGGAGGTGTGCGCGGCGTCGCCGCTGGCGCCGCAGCGCTTGCACACGAAGGCGCGCAGCACGGGGCACGTGACGCGGGTGCGAGTAGAGTGTGTGGGGGGGGCTGACCGTCGGCGGTGGTGAGCGGGCAGTACTTGGAGGTGTGCGCGGCGTCGCCGCTGGCGCCGCAGCGCTTGCACACGAAGGCGCGCAGCACGGGGCACGTGACGCGGGTGCGAGTAGAGTGTGTGGGGGGGGCTGACCGTCGGCGGTGGTGAGCGGGCAGTACTTGGAGGTGTGCGCGGCGTCGCCGCTGGCGCCGCAGCGCTTGCACACGAAGGCGCGCAGCACGGGGCACGTGACGCGGGTGCGAGTAGAGTGTGTGGGGGGGGCTGACCGTCGGCGGTGGTGAGCGGGCAGTACTTGGAGGTGTGCGCGGCGTCGCCGCTGGCGCCGCAGCGCTTGCACACGAAGGCGCGCAGCACGGGGCACGTGACGCGGGTGCGAGTAGAGTGTGTGGGGGGGGCTGACCGTCGGCGGTGGTGAGCGGGCAGTACTTGGAGGTGTGCGCGGCGTCGCCGCTGGCGCCGCAGCGCTTGCACACGAAGGCGCGCAGCACGGGGCACGTGACGCGGGTGCGAGTAGAGTGTGTGGGGGGGGCTGACCGTCGGCGGTGGTGAGCGGGCAGTACTTGGAGGTGTGCGCGGCGTCGCCGCTGGCGCCGCAGCGCTTGCACACGAAGGCGCGCAGCACGGGGCACGTGACGCGGGTGCGAGTAGAGTGTGTGGGGGGGGCTGACCGTCGGCGGTGGTGAGCGGGCAGTACTTGGAGGTGTGCGCGGCGTCGCCGCTGGCGCCGCAGCGCTTGCACACGAAGGCGCGCAGCACGGGGCACGTGACGCGGGTGCGAGTAGAGTGTGTGGGGGGGGCTGACCGTCGGCGGTGGTGAGCGGGCAGTACTTGGAGGTGTGCGCGGCGTCGCCGCTGGCGCCGCAGCGCTTGCACACGAAGGCGCGCAGCACGGGGCACGTGACGCGGGTGCGAGTAGAGTGTGTGGGGGGGGCTGACCGTCGGCGGTGGTGAGCGGGCAGTACTTGGAGGTGTGCGCGGCGTCGCCGCTGGCGCCGCAGCGCTTGCACACGAAGGCGCGCAGCACGGGGCACGTGACGCGGGTGCGAGTAGAGTGTGTGGGGGGGGCTGACCGTCGGCGGTGGTGAGCGGGCAGTACTTGGAGGTGTGCGCGGCGTCGCCGCTGGCGCCGCAGCGCTTGCACACGAAGGCGCGCAGCACGGGGCACGTGACGCGGGTGCGAGTAGAGTGTGTGGGGGGGGCTGACCGTCGGCGGTGGTGAGCGGGCAGTACTTGGAGGTGTGCGCGGCGTCGCCGCTGGCGCCGCAGCGCTTGCACACGAAGGCGCGCAGCACGGGGCACGTGACGCGGGTGCGAGTAGAGTGTGTGGGGGGGGCTGACCGTCGGCGGTGGTGAGCGGGCAGTACTTGGAGGTGTGCGCGGCGTCGCCGCTGGCGCCGCAGCGCTTGCACACGAAGGCGCGCAGCACGGGGCACGTGACGCGGGTGCGAGTAGAGTGTGTGGGGGGGGCTGACCGTCGGCGGTGGTGAGCGGGCAGTACTTGGAGGTGTGCGCGGCGTCGCCGCTGGCGCCGCAGCGCTTGCACACGAAGGCGCGCAGCACGGGGCACGTGACGCGGGTGCGAGTAGAGTGTGTGGGGGGGGCTGACCGTCGGCGGTGGTGAGCGGGCAGTACTTGGAGGTGTGCGCGGCGTCGCCGCTGGCGCCGCAGCGCTTGCACACGAAGGCGCGCAGCACGGGGCACGTGACGCGGGTGCGAGTAGAGTGTGTGGGGGGGGCTGACCGTCGGCGGTGGTGAGCGGGCAGTACTTGGAGGTGTGCGCGGCGTCGCCGCTGGCGCCGCAGCGCTTGCACACGAAGGCGCGCAGCACGGGGCACGTGACGCGGGTGCGAGTAGAGTGTGTGGGGGGGGCTGACCGTCGGCGGTGGTGAGCGGGCAGTACTTGGAGGTGTGCGCGGCGTCGCCGCTGGCGCCGCAGCGCTTGCACACGAAGGCGCGCAGCACGGGGCACGTGACGCGGGTGCGAGTAGAGTGTGTGGGGGGGGCTGACCGTCGGCGGTGGTGAGCGGGCAGTACTTGGAGGTGTGCGCGGCGTCGCCGCTGGCGCCGCAGCGCTTGCACACGAAGGCGCGCAGCACGGGGCACGTGACGCGGGTGCGAGTAGAGTGTGTGGGGGGGGCTGACCGTCGGCGGTGGTGAGCGGGCAGTACTTGGAGGTGTGCGCGGCGTCGCCGCTGGCGCCGCAGCGCTTGCACACGAAGGCGCGCAGCACGGGGCACGTGACGCGGGTGCGAGTAGAGTGTGTGGGGGGGGCTGACCGTCGGCGGTGGTGAGCGGGCAGTACTTGGAGGTGTGCGCGGCGTCGCCGCTGGCGCCGCAGCGCTTGCACACGAAGGCGCGCAGCACGGGGCACGTGACGCGGGTGCGAGTAGAGTGTGTGGGGGGGGCTGACCGTCGGCGGTGGTGAGCGGGCAGTACTTGGAGGTGTGCGCGGCGTCGCCGCTGGCGCCGCAGCGCTTGCACACGAAGGCGCGCAGCACGGGGCACGTGACGCGGGTGCGAGTAGAGTGTGTGGGGGGGGCTGACCGTCGGCGGTGGTGAGCGGGCAGTACTTGGAGGTGTGCGCGGCGTCGCCGCTGGCGCCGCAGCGCTTGCACACGAAGGCGCGCAGCACGGGGCACGTGACGCGGGTGCGAGTAGAGTGTGTGGGGGGGGCTGACCGTCGGCGGTGGTGAGCGGGCAGTACTTGGAGGTGTGCGCGGCGTCGCCGCTGGCGCCGCAGCGCTTGCACACGAAGGCGCGCAGCACGGGGCACGTGACGCGGGTGCGAGTAGAGTGTGTGGGGGGGGCTGACCGTCGGCGGTGGTGAGCGGGCAGTACTTGGAGGTGTGCGCGGCGTCGCCGCTGGCGCCGCAGCGCTTGCACACGAAGGCGCGCAGCACGGGGCACGTGACGCGGGTGCGAGTAGAGTGTGTGGGGGGGGCTGACCGTCGGCGGTGGTGAGCGGGCAGTACTTGGAGGTGTGCGCGGCGTCGCCGCTGGCGCCGCAGCGCTTGCACACGAAGGCGCGCAGCACGGGGCACGTGACGCGGGTGCGAGTAGAGTGTGTGGGGGGGGCTGACCGTCGGCGGTGGTGAGCGGGCAGTACTTGGAGGTGTGCGCGGCGTCGCCGCTGGCGCCGCAGCGCTTGCACACGAAGGCGCGCAGCACGGGGCACGTGACGCGGGTGCGAGTAGAGTGTGTGGGGGGGGCTGACCGTCGGCGGTGGTGAGCGGGCAGTACTTGGAGGTGTGCGCGGCGTCGCCGCTGGCGCCGCAGCGCTTGCACACGAAGGCGCGCAGCACGGGGCACGTGACGCGGGTGCGAGTAGAGTGTGTGGGGGGGGCTGACCGTCGGCGGTGGTGAGCGGGCAGTACTTGGAGGTGTGCGCGGCGTCGCCGCTGGCGCCGCAGCGCTTGCACACGAAGGCGCGCAGCACGGGGCACGTGACGCGGGTGCGAGTAGAGTGTGTGGGGGGGGCTGACCGTCGGCGGTGGTGAGCGGGCAGTACTTGGAGGTGTGCGCGGCGTCGCCGCTGGCGCCGCAGCGCTTGCACACGAAGGCGCGCAGCACGGGGCACGTGACGCGGGTGCGAGTAGAGTGTGTGGGGGGGGCTGACCGTCGGCGGTGGTGAGCGGGCAGTACTTGGAGGTGTGCGCGGCGTCGCCGCTGGCGCCGCAGCGCTTGCACACGAAGGCGCGCAGCACGGGGCACGTGACGCGGGTGCGAGTAGAGTGTGTGGGGGGGGCTGACCGTCGGCGGTGGTGAGCGGGCAGTACTTGGAGGTGTGCGCGGCGTCGCCGCTGGCGCCGCAGCGCTTGCACACGAAGGCGCGCAGCACGGGGCACGTGACGCGGGTGCGAGTAGAGTGTGTGGGGGGGGCTGACCGTCGGCGGTGGTGAGCGGGCAGTACTTGGAGGTGTGCGCGGCGTCGCCGCTGGCGCCGCAGCGCTTGCACACGAAGGCGCGCAGCACGGGGCACGTGACGCGGGTGCGAGTAGAGTGTGTGGGGGGGGCTGACCGTCGGCGGTGGTGAGCGGGCAGTACTTGGAGGTGTGCGCGGCGTCGCCGCTGGCGCCGCAGCGCTTGCACACGAAGGCGCGCAGCACGGGGCACGTGACGCGCCCGCCCGTGTCCTTCAGCGTGTGCGACCGGTAGTACGCCTCGCGCTCGCCGTTGTTCTTGCAGAAGCGGCATTCCTGGACGCGGACATTACAATAACATCTTAATAAATAAAGTAAAACGACTACAAAACTCCTGGGTGCACTAAATAGCTTAACATAATTAGAGACCTTATAATTTATTTCATTTGATGTCTGTGCCAATCCAACTAAGTTGTCTTAACAAAGCTTAGAGATCGTAGAGAATTTACTATTAACGGCGAAATTGGTGAACATACATAAAAATACACACAGTCGAACATAGAAACTCATTTTTTTAAGTTGTATAAAATACAGAAACACGATAAATGTGTATATTCCGCGAAATAGTGATGTTGATGGACACGTGTAACATTACGTTGTATCTCCGCGGCCGGCGCTCGGCCTCCCCGCGGCTCTGCTCCAGCCGCTGCAGCAGCGGGAACAGCACCGCGTTGGGCAGCGAGTTCAGCACCCGCCACTGCTCCGCCGTCGGCGCCGCTGTCGACGGCTCAGGAGAACGGGAGAGGGCTGGGAACAAAGCTCGTGTCTTGACATACGGTGTTAAGGCAAATTACACCGAGTTGTAGGAAAAATATGGTTCTTTACAAGAACTTATACCAAATGCCCCGTAGATGGATGCTATGTGCTATTTTTTGTGTAAATTCTTCTTCTGTGTTTCAAATCTTATGAAGAGTCGTGACTTGTTATTATAATATTGGGTAAAGCCTAAAGGAAGTATAAAACACGGTTTTGTCTACGGTCTAGTGAGTAAACCTATTTCATATCACTGAATATAGAGGTCACTGTACTTATAGGTACCCTCAAACTACGTAGGCAAAGCAATTTATTCTTTTATTTTCCAAAACTAACAACAAATAGCACAGCACAGCAGAGGAAATTATAAAAGGTATTTTCCGACATTCACTCCACACTAGACGATTCACGTGGTGGATTCGACAACCTGATACGACCTGCGGTAAACCTACTTACCATCATTGATCGGTGTGGAGGTGTCAAACCCGTGGCTGGCGAGGAAGTCAAGTGCTTGGGGCGGCGGCGGCGGCGGCGGCGGGCCGGCGGGCGGCCGCGGCAGGCGCGGCGCCGGGCTGCTGTCCGGCGCCGGCCACGACTTCTGCCGCACGTACGCGCTCGATGGACCCATGCCCACCAACGACTCTGCTATGCACACGAAGGCATTAGCAATGACGCAGGGAGAGCGATCAAATTTTCTTGGTATCCTACGACGTGTGCCATGTCATTGGTCTTCCTTGTAAGGGGCCATGTTACGTGACAATAGGCTCGCCATAATATTGCTTGTTTGATGACAGGACAAAATGGTTACAAAGGGAAACCCTTGGGATGAAAAGAGAAACCCTTACATCCATAATACTGTCGTCCAAGGTGTACGCAGTGTAAGCAGTACCTACCAGTGTACCCGCGTAGCAGATAACCAGTAGAGTGGATGGCAAACTAGTGTAGGTTATTTTTCCACTAACCAGTCTGGTGGCTCCAAATGTTATCGTTGAAGGTGTCGAGAGGAGTGTCGGCGCCGTTCATCTGGAACTCCCTCATAATGTCGTCCAGGGTGCACCGTCCCGTCACCACTAAAATCACATTAATCTCAGGAGTCTAATAACATTGATTGAATTACGCCTGATCAAGTTTGATAGCAATGCACTACGCAGCATGTTAGTTAATCAAATCAGGCTGCTAGTGTAGAAATAATGATGCACTACACTAGGATGAATGCACTAGCCGCTCTAAATCGGTGGAAGGTTGTCATTTGTCAACTGCCTAGCTAATGCTTCTTTGGCTAGTGGGTGAACCGACCACTATTACTTACATCTCCAAAATCTGTACTCCAAAATACTACAATCTCATCGGCGAAATGGCGCATGAGTGGTCCACGGTGCACCTATGCCTATCCCCTCGAGGAATACAAGTGTTGGTGCGGGGAATATAAATGTAAACTTACAACTAGGTATATAGATTGTTCACTTACGATCTTGGAAACTAGCAGCTCTCTGTCCCCTCCCGTCTCCTTCCTCGGATCGGAACTGGAGTAAAGATGAAGCGCCAGACGTCGCCCATGGTTCAGACGGTGGCGACTGGAGTAAATAACGAATAGGTAGGTACTAGGTTCTTACGGAAGTAGGGACTATGATAATAATAATTATTATTATTATTATCGCCAGACTGACACCCACTGTATGGTCTCAAACTAAGCAACGCTTGTACTATGGGTACCGTACAATGGACTGGGGGCGATCCCAGTGACACCCAGACCTGGGCAAATTACGAAGAGGCCATTTCCGAAATTTGCCCCTGCGGGAATCGAACCCGCAACCACCACATGCAGTGAGCCTAGCGACCTACGCTCGAACCACTGCGCCAAGCGGTCGTCGTGATCAGGGAGGTTTTCACAATCGTCGGGAAGTTTCCGTGTCGGTAACGACAGCTATTATTTCCGACATCGGAAACTCTACGTCTGTTGTGAATAGGTACCCCCCGACAATGATCATGATCCGAGACCTGGGAAGTACTTAGGTAATATTAGGAATCTGTGCCCGAAATGAAAATCATTCGGTAAAGGTATTCCTTTCGCAGTGTAAATCTACGGCACTCAGATAAATAGTTGCCATTTCAGTATATCTAATATCTACCTAACTTACCAAGATCTTCATTATAACAAAATCATTCACTACTTACCCCCTAGCTAGTAAGTAAAGTAGGTACCTACCTACATACTGCCACAAAGTCGGATTAATCTAACAAAGATCATAAGTACTTACACAGGAGCGTAGTAAGTAGGTATATCAATTTCAAAGTAGTATCGCCGCGCCGATGTTTTATTGTAAACAGCTTTGTTATTAATATTTTAATAAAGCTAACGCAGACGGTACTTACCGCCTCATTAAAGGTGCCTATCGACTTACCTACTGCGGCAGATTGGATAGTATAGTGTCTTCCTAAATGACGTAAGTAGCCTAATAATACCTAATAGTTTTCTAGCTTAATTCATATTATGTATATATATGAAAATACTTATGACTTAAGTACCTACTTACTTACTTTAATCAAAAAAACAATGTACGTTTGTCTGTCCGTCTATTTGTTTGTTCCGGCTAATCTCCGGAACGGCTGAAACGATTTTGATGGGAATTTTACTGGCAGATAGCTGATGTTGTGAGGAGTTAGGTAGGTACCTAGTTATGGTTATTTTATTTTATCGTAGTATGTACCACTCGGCCGGAGTCGCGGGCTACAGCTAGTAGGTAAGAAATCAAAAAATATATAAAACCGTAGGTACCGTAACCAAAACATTTATAATACAAGTTTCAAATAGGTAATGTTGGATAGGGCCGGAGTCTAAATGAGACAAGTTATGACAGGTTTTCGCCTGGCGGAGCCGACCGACACACAAGCCGCGCGCGTCTCTGCAATGTTTAGGTACTTACTTAAATAATTTTGTCATTTCTACCACTCCTAAGTAGAAGGTAGGTAGGTAGGTAGCGGTACCTACCTACGTAGGTATTAACAATCTACCTGCTCAAAATCTTATTAAATTAATTATCTAAACAAGTACCTACCTAGGTACCTAATTAATGAATACTTAGGAAATAGCCCACTCAGTCAGATCAATGCTGGTATTAGAAGAACAGCCGACTACCTGTACACAAGGAGCAGATAGGTAGGTAAGTACCTACCTACCTAGATTCGATCAACGAAACAAAGAAAGAGCGAGTTATTCACATTCTACCCTCATAATTTCGATATCGATTACGTTCGCACGACGCAAATAACAGCTTAGAATGTCTTTTATCGCCTATGTAGCTTCATACATATATGAATCGAAGTGAAATACCTAATTGCACAAACCTAAACAAATGTGAATGCACAAACCTAAACAATGTCTATATGTAAATAAAGGAAGACGTGAAATTAAAATATTGGTCCGGATTATAGTTTTAAGTACTTACTTATAGAAAAAAATTATGTGAAAATACGTTAAAACTTACTGAATTCGACGAACTGCCCGTCCCGTAGTCACTCAAATAATGTAGGTCCATGTTAGCGTCCAAATTGTAATTAGTGGAAATTTTGAATTTCGAAGGAACGTGCTCCCGATAAGGCGAGTAGAGCGGGAATGCGCGCGGGCGGGGGGCGCCGCCGCCGCGCGCCGCCAGGTGGCGCGGTGCGGCGCGGGCGGCGCACACGCTCGTTGCGTGGAAGGGCTTTTGTTTCGATACTTGCAAATATTTATCTTCAATCGTGATTAATTTGCAAAATTAAAGAGGTAATATAGGTGCGTTAGCCAGGTAGGTGCTACCCACCGAGTAAGTAGATACCTCTACAAAACTAATTACCAATTGGATGACTCATATTTATTTAAAAACATAATTTTAAGAATGAAATACCTTTTATTACATTCTTCAAATAATGGCAATACATTTTATTACAATTGAAATAGTTCTACTTACCACTCGAGCTCACATACCTCACTGATTTTAACACAACGCCATCTATTAGAAGTAGAACGAACTAAGTCAGCCTTTAAAGCTGGTCGTCATCGTTGAACTACACGCTAATTGGTGGCGCTGTACTAAACATTATTCTACTAAGATATATTATTATAAGAACTTCAGAAAAGTATTCAGATATAAATAAAAAGCACACCTTTTACACATAGGTTTTATTACAGCCTCGATTCTAGATAATAGGATCTCCATGAAATACTGATATCGTTTCTGCGCTTGAGGTAAAACTAAATCACGATCTACTAACAACTACATTATTGTCCATTTGGGGAAATAACAGTTGCAGGGCCTATCATGTACATTCTAGTTTATTTTAACAATCTGTGATTACCAGTATAATAATGTCTTGGATTGCAGTTTCTACTACAAAATAGGCCCACAGATCTCCCTTCAGCGAGCCCTAGAACCACAGGATTAAAATATATTTGGGGTTTTAAAAGTTTAAATGCGTGTTTTGGTGATTTCGGGCTTAAAGGTAGAACTGTCTGCTGCTCCGAGATTCCTGGTTATGACAAGTTACTAAAGTAGTATAAACTGTACTCAAAACGAATTTAAATGATGTCCTACAGAACACGTTGCATTTCTAATAAGTGTTGCTGAAATTTGAAACAAAAAAAACTTTGAGTACAATTTACTGTACAACAAAAATAAAACTAATAGTATTTAAATGTCGGTATTGTAACGAGGTGTCAATAAATTGTGAATTAAGATTTCGCGCGAGTAAAAAAAAGTAACAAAACGCCATCTCTAGTGTATTGGGGGCCTCGCTAACAACACAGACATTTAACAAAGTGCGGGTGCGGGTGGGAGAGGCGCTTAGTTGGCGTCGCTGAAGTACTCCTGCGCAGCCTTGGTATCGGGCTTGATGGTCTTGGCGCCGGGGTGCCAGTTGGCGGGGCACACCTAGAAATCAAAAGGCATAACATTTTTATTCATATAGGTATTCGCATGCAAACACGACGGTAGGTTGGTCAGGCATTTGTAAACAAGTGGCCACTGTTAGAAAACAAAGACTTAAATCTAAGATATAAATTCATGCATTGTGAGGACATCAGCTGCAAGTCAGTACCGATAGTTCTCTACGAACTCAGTCCGGCCAGCGCGGTGGACAATGGCCTTATATTGCAGAGATTACTGTGTTAGTGTTATGGAGGTGGATATGCGGAAGAAGATGGCACCAAGCATTGGTCGTGCGATCTATCAATGTGCCTACCTCGCCGTGCTTATCTGTGAACTGGAATGCTTGGACGAGACGCAGCGTCTCTTCGACGGAGCTGTGGACAAAGAAATTGTTGTCAGTAACATTTAAAACATAGGTTTGCATTTTTATACATATAAGTATTATAATAGGTATTATATTTAGCGAATATCCAAATGACACCATGTAAAGTTTATTACCGCAGTGTCATGTATGTTTGGCCAGCTGATATGATATCATTTAATAACCCGTGTATAATTGAACACTATCAATACGAAATAAAATAACTTTATTATCAGAAAAGGTTGCCGCGGTTAACCAATAAAAATGTTTTTAATTTTATGTAGCAGTAAGTAAAAATCTTGTAATAAATAGATGTTATAAAAATAAGTGTTACTAGTCTAGTGGTCTATCGAGGTTGTTATCAGACCAAACGATTGACAAAACAGTACGGACACATGAGTCGATGTCGAAGTTTCCACATAGAGCAACATTCGTCGATGGTTTTGTGTAAGCAGGTGTACACTGACCGTCCCACGGGCAGGTCGTTGACGGTGATCTGGCGCAGGTTCTGCTTGTCGTCGATGATGAAGAGGCCGCGGTACGGGATGCCGGTCTCCTCGTTCAGGATGCCGTAGTCGCGCGCGATGCGCAGCGACTTGTCGCTGATGATCGGGATGTTCATGGGGCCGAGGCCGCCTGCCAAGCAAACACTAATTATTATATTGCAAGCAAATTTACATTTACCGTCTGTTCTTTTTTTGTATAAGAAAAAAATTCTAAAGCCAAACTCGACATGATTCCATGTAACATTCCATTAAAATTCGTTAATCAACAAATTTAAAGAAGTTTTGTCTGTTGGTGTTTTTGATTTGGTATAAATAGTAAATATAAAATTCAACATTAAAATATTGCTAGCATATTGTCATTGGCAACATCTGCCTATCATTGGTTACTTACTAAGCAATCGTGTGTTATTAAGTTTAGCTTTAGTACAGAAACTAAACTAAGCTAACTGTTATGCCATCCATCTCATCTATACAAATAAATAAAATTGGAGTGTCTGTTTGTAATATCAAAATAGCACCTTTTCACTAAATGCATATGAAAGTACAAACGACACCTATAGCAAAAACGCGATTTAAAATTTTTTTGTCTGTCTGTCTGTGTGTTTGTTCCGGGTAATCTCCGAAACGGCTGGACCGATTTTGACGGGACTTTCACTGGCAGATAGCTGATGTAATAGGGAGTAACTTAGGCTACTTTTATTTTAGAAAAACAAAATTTAAAAAAATGAATATATGGGTTCCGTCGTGCCGGCTCAGAACGCGGGAGCGGGCTTTTTTGTTAAGTTAAATTCCACGCGGACGAAGTCGCGGGCTCAGCTAGTATTTACCTAAGGCTTGTTAAGTTGTTAAAACAGCATTAGCACCAGTATTTCGTTACTGTCAGATGCACCGTAGTGTGTAGCATGCATTATTTTTCTCCATCGGGATACATGATATTGAGGTACCTAGTTGGAGGACCTAGTATAGGTTCGTATATTTTTATCAAGCACTTATGTAATTTTGTTTGTTCGTCGTACAATGAACTCATGCTTTAAATAAGTTTAAAAAATTAAAGCCAGCAGTAGATATATTACTTTGCATGCACAAAGAAAAGTCGAAATGAGTGTTGAGCATTGACACAGTTCAACGTCTATCTCAACGATGCAAATGACGAGCATCAGAGATAAATATTATACCTATCAGATGGTATCTTATCATGTGCGTTTATTTCAAAGTAACCTGTACCTAAGTTTTTTTATGAATCATAGTTAGTAGGCATAGTGATAATAAAATTACATAATATTCAAACGTGCAAATACAATTGTACCTACTTACCTTTAATTAAACGAATAAATTTGATGAAGGTAAATAATAAGAAATATTATTCGGTTACGGAAAACCAATTAAAATCTCGAATTTTAGTTTAGCCAATCGTTTTCTGAACAGGAAACAGGTGGGTAGGTAGTTTGATAGCATTAGCCTAAATTTAATCTTGGCCTAAACTTATAATTTAGTTCGCGACAAGCGAATCGACGCCCACGGCAAGTACTACTGTCAGTACTAGTGTATGCTCCTACCCTGTTTGCGTGGGGTGTTGATCCAGGCGAGGTGGGTGAAGTGCGAGTCTGTGGAAGCGGCGATAATTTCGGCTCCGATCTTGCGGAAGTCGTCCGCGCGCTCCGAGAATGCGATGATCTCGGTGGGGCACACGAACGTGCTGGAAAGAGACACCATCATTACTATCAACTTAAGTTGAGAGGAAACATCACATTTGACACATTATTTTTTATTATTCTACTATCCTATCATTGGTCTCCTCTGTGCGCAAGAGGAAAATCGGCTTAGGTAGGTAGGTGCACAGTGGATTTCCCCAATAGCTCCGAGTCAATATCCTTATCCCATACTAGTCACACATTAATGGTCTCATTGTTTGAAATGATGAAAGAACTCACACGAAATGTACACAGGATGCTATTAGTCATTTGGGAATCATCAACGACCAATAAAAGTCACAGTATCGACGCCATTCGAAGGTTAATAGTTTTTAATTACTCATACTCTGAAAGTAGGTCTGTAGTCCCTGAGGAGCGGGTTGAAAGTAATACTTTTCCGGCCCGGGAGAATCGCTTTCAACTGACAGCTGTCAAATTATAAAAAAAAACTAGTTCCATTTTCACATTTCTATGGAACCATGTTCAAACTTTTTCTACAGTCACTCAATTACAGCACGATGTAAAATTGAAATAACATAAAGTTAAGTATTAATTAAAGAATATATATTTTTAAATGACTTCATTATAATTTAGTTTCAAGAATTTCTTTAAAATAACATAGATTTGGGCAAAAATATGTAAAGATGAAAATGAAAAATAATGGCTAAATAATAAAGTTGGCCGGCCGACGAAACAAAAAAATAGGCGGCAATCCAACCTTTTTTTTTTTTTGAGTTGTAGAGTATTGTTTATACTTCCTTGTATTATTTCTTTAGCCAATTCTTGTTTTTATTTTTACTTTCCTTGTATTCGTAATGAAAAGCACAGTGTTTACCTCGGGTGAAAGACTTATTTTGTCCCTCGAACTATTAGCGCCCTCGCTACGCTCGGGCGCCAAACCCCGTCTCGGGACTAAATAAGTCACTTTCACCACTCGTGTAACAATGTACTATTATTCTACCTACTGCCTGATAAAGGTGTACTTATTTTTCAATTTTGCTTCCCTGTATTTATTAAAATATGGATAAGAACATTAACTTGGCTGAAAATCACTAGGTATACTAAAACATTCACACAGGATTCAGAATAAATTACCTATGTGCTTACCTCAATTTAAGGTTAATTATAAACTTAATAAAACTAAACACCATCTACCTATATTATCCAGCTACTTAATTAACTTTATTTTTCATTTGTAGGTAGGTACCTACCTATTATTCTTTTCTTGGTAATAAATAAACCGGTCTCAAAAATTACGGTCGGTTCAAAGAATTGAGGAATTGTTTTTGAATAATTAATTTGAACATTGTTTAAATAAGGTGAGAAGTTTATAATTATAACTTAGGATTTCATGTGATTGTGCAGCAGTACTGACTGTACTGAAGTGGTAACAGTTATAGGTACCTACTATACCTAATTTAGTTTAGTTCATAATATTTTGTATATAGGTACCTACATAGGTACAGTCCCTAAACATGCAGACGAATATTTCTTACTAAAATACGTATAAGTTCAGCGCTCGCGAAATTCGAGCCCAAGAAATGTTAACACCAGCCAGAACCACTGGCATGCGTGGGTGTCAGTGTCAAGGACGGGCATTACGGAGGAGTGACGTCATCGGTAGACGCGTAGGCGCCATCTATCTCCACTTTTCCCAATCTAGTTTTAAGCATAGCCAATATTCCGTTCCTTTGACGGACTTTGCTGTCTGCATATAAAACTAACAAACATGGCATTTTCTTTATTAAGCCTTTGATAGGATGACTGTCTACACTGTCATATCAACCATCACATAAAGATATAGGTAGGACCTACCTATCGAGATATAATGTAGAAAGAGGCATTCCGTGTTTTTTATTATATTTTATAGCTCCTCTCTGTCTGATAGATAAGTGGTACCAATGGTACAATAGTCTCCAGCCGGAATGAAAAGTAGAAGACAGAGCTACACAAATATTAGTATTTAGTATGTAAGATGCGCAGGCACCTTCTAGCTTACTGCCAGTTTGTTCGTATAGCTCCGTCCCACTCTGTTTGTCATTTCACTGAACAGCGTATGTATGTAGTGTTATCCTAGTCGCACTATACTCACAAGTCTAGCGGATAGAAGAAGAGCACGACATATTTGCCCTTGT
The DNA here is from genome assembly GCA_905147325.1 of Notodonta dromedarius. Lineage (NCBI taxonomy): Eukaryota > Metazoa > Arthropoda > Insecta > Lepidoptera > Notodontidae > Notodonta > Notodonta dromedarius. Next base: position 13,410,793 of record LR990163.1, on the reverse strand, counting down.
AGTCAGACAGAGCAATGTCCTTGAACTCTCCGTTCACCACGGCAGTGGTCTTGAACTGGGGAGCGGGCTTTGTCATCTGGAGAGGCATTCTGTTGAAACTGGAACAAAAATTTACTTTATTACTGAAATGTTCGATTTAAATTTGCTTCAAGGAAATTTTGGTCAAATACTCGATTGAGTCATACTAGTGTTCATGTTCTTCACACGCCGTTTGGTGTAAGGTGAAAAGTGTTCCCAATGGTTTTATACCCATTTCACAATACATCACTCCAAAGTTAATTATCATGTCATGCATTGATTTCGTGCAATTTTTTGTGTAGACGCTATAGGTATAAAATCAGTCTGCTTACAATCACCTATCAGCTTAATTTATATCCGGCAACTCATGATAACCGCATTGATGTGACGTGAATCAATCAATTAATAAAGATTATTAAGTACTTTAAGAACCAAGTACCTACACAATTATGATTAATCTACTACCTATAACGTGGTTTAAATGACTTGCAAAGTAAATACCTAGGACAGTACTACCATCTAGCTAGTGGTGCTAATTCTCTTGGTACACAAATTAAAACTTGACTTCACTAATTGTATTGCCGTCCTTCACATGGTTGTAAGCAAGACGGCAATATATTTAGTTGTGTCAAATTTAGTTTAATCGTCATTTGCTGCCAACAGCATTAGCTATTACTGAATATGTATAGTAAATACAAAGATTAATTAAATATTCCTAACAGGTAGGTACATAGCTACGTTTATTTATCTTTACTTTAAAACACGATCAAAAAAGAAGTTAAGTAAGTAAGTATTTCATAAAATATATTCTTTGCATTTAGGTACTTACTAAAAAAAAAATAAGTAACTCACTTTAAAAACACGTCTTCGTTGCACGAGATTTAAAGAACGACTGAACTGCTAAACTAAACTGCTGAAAGGCGAGGATTACTCACAGTAGCGTAAAGCCGCGTGCACACCAATAAATAGGTACCTATTTGCGTTGTGCGTCATGAACAGTGACAATGTTCAATAAACAAATTTATTATCCTTTACAAAATACCTACTGCTACTAACAGTAGGTGGAAAGAGAAAGTTCGAAGGTGAGAAGCTTTAGGACATAGAGTAAACTTTAAGTCGACTATGATTATGAAAGAGGGTAATGTGCCAAATGAAATATTTGATTTTGCCGCATATCCTGCTGATTTGGCATAATCTATTCAGTAATGGAATTAGGGAGGGTGTACATTAATTTGTAACACATACCTACCTAATTTTGTATTCTGCATCCAAAGTTGTAGGAAGCACGCAATACAATAATAGGTAATTTCAGCATATGGATTCTTGCTTTTGTGGGTCTAAACACACGGTTTTATATTACAGGGATTAGAGATGTGATGTGGATGTCAGAAGTAGCTACATAAGGTTCATATTATAATCATTTACGATCATGACGTTAAAGTCGTGAGTGTTGTAACATCTGATAAGAGTTTTATAATCGAGATAAAACAAGGGAAGGGTTTTGAAGAAATTCCTATTGATATAATAATGTGTTCATGTTATAGTTCATGTTTAATTAATACAATATTTTTATGGTTGCACCTTTTTTAATTGGCATTGTCAGTAGAATCGCATTAGCTATGGCAAAGAAATAATAGAATAGACAATTCGTTACCGAGAACAAATACATATTTATACAACAGTTTCAGATATTAACAAAGGGCAAGAAGTTAGTGAAAAACAATCGTAGTTGAATTTATACATTTTAATTTTTCTTTAGAAAACCAGGTTCCAAGGACATTCTACGGAGTTATGTAAGAAATAATTTATCTAAAAGTAATGTCAAAGTTCGAGGAATGATAAATTAAAGTTATTTATAATATTAATTTCCAAGTCATGTGTGTCTACGTATTCGAATATGGTCGGTAGGAACTAGGAAATAGCAAAATTATTTTTCATTACTCATACTCTGAAAGTAGGTCTGAAGTTGCCTGAGGAGCGGGTTGAAAGTAATACTTTTCCGGCCCGGGAGAATCGCTTTCAACTGACAGCTGTCAAATTATATAAAAAAAACTAGTTCCATTTTCACATTTCTATGGAACCATGTTCAAACTTTTTCTACAGTCACTCAATTACAGCACGATGTAAAATTGAAATAACATAAAGTTCATTAAAGAATATATATTTTTAAATGATTTAATTATAATTTAGTTTCAACAATTTCATTAAAATAACATAGATTTGGGCAAAATATTTAAAGATGAAAATGAAAAATAATGGCTAAATAATGAAGTTGGCCGGCCAACGAAAAAAAACAAAATAGGCGGCAATCCGTTTTTTTTTTTTCGAGTTGTAGAGTATTGTTCATACTTCCTTGTATTATTTCTTTAGCTAATTCCTGTTTTTATTTTTACGTTCCCTGTATTCGTAATGAAAAGCACAGTGTTTACCTCGGGTGAAAGACTTATTTTGTCCCTCGAACTATTAGCGCCCTCGCTACGCTCGGGCGCCAAACCCCGTCTCGGGACTATATAAGTCACTTTCACCACTCGTGTAACAATGTACTATTTAATATCCGTAAGTGCGGCATCATAAGATACATTATTACTCCGCTAATGAAATTACTGGATCCAAGTCTCTGTCAAAGGTAGAAATTAATTAATACGTGGCGCAATCGATTGCACCAGCGAAGCCCAACACGAGTAAGTAAATGCTATAAAATAGCTTTATAGCGCTGTTAGCAGTACTGCTAATAATAGATAACCGTAAAATTTACAAGATGTGGAAATCATTGAGGGAGTTCCTCGTCCTACAGTGGATGTCTTCCGCCTGATGAATACAGTTAAGGCTAGAGGGGCATCATTTAAAGATCCGTCTGTCTAAAACTACAATAATACTGTTATCTAGGTATATCCAAATATGTACAGTGTAATATAGGACAAACCTAATATAGCTAAGGTCGAAGTAACGCGTCAAATTTTCAGGGACCATAACGTGGACGGTGTCGCTCAACATCGTCTTCCACAAGCCGACGAGCAGCTTGCCGGTGCCATCGTACAGATAATCAGTGAGAACCCCGCAGGTGAACATGTTAGAGAGTGCGGCTTGCAAGTTCGTGAGCCTGGGAACGAGGAGGTGAATGCAATGGCCGTAAAGATAAGCATTGTTACAAGTGCTTTGAATAAGATGTCAGATGTTGGTTACGATGTGAAAGTTCTAGATTGTACCTACTGCGACTAGTTGAATGGAGGTCAGACTAAACATTGGTCGTCGTGGTTATATTGGGGTCTGCCTTTGAAAGGCTTTAGTATTTACGCTAAATTTTTCAGTTCAAATTGAAATTAATAATTGGTACATAGCGCTAAATTGCAATTCATCTTTATCGCAAAATCAACTTTGATGGATCGGTGGTGAATGATGATAATTTTGGTCATCAATTTAAAGCCAAATTAGATTAGCTAATTGGTCATTCATTCACGTGTCTTGTTTCTCGTAAGGTCCAAATCAGACGTCAAGGAAGTATATTCTAGCATATATTTATAACGCTGACACCGGTTTGACTCTTTCAAGCAACTTAGATCATATTTGTATAAAAGTGTTTAACAGATTTCGATTAGGTATGTAATTACTTAACGTTGAGTCTAAACGCGTGATATAATCTTGGCAGTATGAACGGCTAATAATAATTAAGCGATTATTGGTATCATATCAATTAGTCTGTCTGCATGCGATAAGTTTATCGGGGACCTTGCCTCATTTCATTTTCTTTTAAACTAGTTTAAACTAGCAGGGAAATAAGTAGGTAATGGAAACATGTTGGCAGGAAATACTGAAATGTTTATCAGCTATTTGATCAGAGACACTAGCTTGACGACCGCTTGGCGCAGTGGTTCGAGCGTAGGCCGCTCGGCTCACTGCACATGGTGGTTGCGAGTTCGATTCCCGCCGGGGAAAATTTCGAAAATGGCCTTTTCGCAAGGCCATTTCCGGTCTGAGTGTCACTGGGATCGCCGCCAGTCCATTGTACGGCGGTTCCTTAGTTTGGGACCATCCAATTGGTATGTCAGTCTGGAATTTAACTTAACAAAAATTAATTTAAATTGAATTTAACAAATAATGTTCGTTTAGTTCGCAGAGTTTACGAAAAGTTAATAATTCTGTTAATAAATAATGAAGTTCATAAAGAAATATCTATGCTTAATCTCATTTTTATTTATATACCTATCGCAAGAGCCCGCTCCCGCGTTCTGAGCCCGCGCGACAGGACCCATTTGTTTTTTTTTTGTTTTTCTAAAATAAAAGTAGCCTAATTTACTCCTTATAACATCAGCTATCTGCCAGTGAAAATCCCGTCAAAATCGGTCCAGCCGTTTCGGAGATTACCCGGAACAAACATACAGACATACAGACAGACAGATAGACAATTTTTTTTTAAATCGCGTTTTTGCTATAGGTGTTGTATGTACTTTCATTTGTGAAAAGGTGTTATTTTGATATTACAAACAGACACTCCAATTTTATTTATTAGTATAGAAGTTAGATACAAAATCTAATACAAAGTCTAAGTGGGCAGAAGGGATAGAACGAAAAGGCGGTCATACCTTTCAAAAGATAAACTAAAAAAGAAACTGATGTTCAAAAGATACCTTATAACAGTGTCCTCTTTCATAAAGGTCTCTATTGGCAGTTTTCACGACTCAACTTGCCCACAAGGATTTATTTAACATTTTTGCCATTGGCTTAGTGTACTAACCAAATTTTACCATACCACATTTTTTTTCCTTTAAACTACGGTAACAGTAGGTACTCACTTACTATTGTATGTGTGAATCGTACTACAATAACACAGCTAATTCACGTCAATGCCATGACATCAGGTCTCTGAGATCGCACATGTGGTCAATAAAATCAATAGTCATTATGGATGATGAAACTGAAGGAAATATTATTAAATATCCTGCTTTGCATAGACAAACAATATAATTGTGAATAATGTTATTAAATTTCAATTTTCACCTACACGATTATACCTACATGTCTGTTTCTATTTTATTATATACTAGCGGCTTCGCACGGGTACATTACGGTTACATTATTGGAGTTTTAGTAAGGATCCCTAATTTTTTTTTAAATATAATATAGCCTATGTCACCCGGGGATAGTGTAGCTTCCCAACAGTGAAATAAAAATTCAAATCGGTTCAGTAGTTTCGGAGCTTATTCATTACAATCAAACAAACAAAGTTTTCCTCTTTATAATATTAGTATGAAGAAGATGGATTAACATAATATAACGAAATAAATGTGTGAGTAAGTCATACTAGTTTCAATCAGTTTAACCTTAGATTTGTTATAATAGTAAAAAAAATAAGTATATATTTGGCTATTTGGGCTGAAAGAGGACAAATCCTTTGATATATTTAATTTTCCTGCATTGAAACGAAGAATTCAGCATTTAGTTACATTTTTTTGGTAGGTATCCAAATAACAACCCTATTTAATATAGGTTGAAGTATAAATTAAGTCATTCCTAATCAGTGTTGATATCTATTTCTAAAGAAAGCCGTTGTAGAAGTATACCAATAAACTGGATAATTAACTACATGAATAGATACTTAATATATTTTAATTACCGCTACCCTCTCATTGGTTCTATCTATTGTCTAAAAATGATAACTCAGTTATGACATAACTAGAGGTACTTAGATATCATTGCTTGGTGAACTTAATATTTATGATCAAATCAACAATAGGTACTTTGTTATGTCAATGTCAAACAAGCTTTAGTTGTGTTAGATAACAGAATTAGCACCAATGTCGTCAATACTGACATATCTAAATTAATTTCATCCAGTTAAACTAAGGTCAATCTAGTTTGTTCTGATAACTCTACTTTGATATTTCTATTAAACTATGTATTACTATCTAAAACTACATCCTCCTGAAAGACTATCTACAACATTTGAGTGTTAAGCAGTACTACAATATCAGTTCATAAACCTCATGGAGAATGGTCTCATCATGGGCATGAGATGCTCGGGCTTGTCCAGCTCGAGGCTGGTGTTCTCATCGCCGCGGCAGTAACACTTGTGTTCCATAGACATCTTTACAGCTGACACTTGATAATTTCACAACAACTATGGGAGAACAGGATGGCAAAGGTTAAGAATTAAATAGGAATACAAACAAGGAGTGAATAGAAATATAACAAAATATAATTCAACAAAATATAGCAGTCTCCTAAATTAAAACCATCAAGGTCCCGCACTACATTGTGTGTCCATAGAATAAGTAAGTACCATGGTGCTGTATTTGTAAGACAAATAAATTGATAATACTATAGTCGTCTAAGTAAGAAGTTGCTTTTGACATTAGGCAGTGCCCTAATGTCAAAAGCAACTTCTTACTTAGACAAGTTGTGTGTATGGGTCCATATTGGCTCACCTAAAGTTCTTTACCCGAAATTGTTCTTCCTAACTATTTGTAATCCGAATGATCATTCTTCCTAAAAATTTTCATCCTAAAGTTTTCCTTCATACTATTTGTAGTGCTACCGGCGATGCTCATAACACTAATGTTTCCGAAAATTGTAATTAATAACATCATTCATGTAAATATATTTAAACTCCTACTGTTTTTTATCATAACGCTTTTATCCCTAAACATACTCACCATAATATTTTCACTCATACTCAGAAAGAAACATTTACCAAGTGTAATAAAAAATATATGTGGGTAGAAGAGATTACAAAACAACTTTTCACATTTTTACATTAAACCATTTTATTTTTGGTTATTGTTGGTATAAACTTATTATTAATTTATTTGTTTATTTATAACTATACATGGTTGTTTCGAATATTTTTGTCTTAAATGAATGAAATTCATAAAACACGACTCTTTTACGGTTATGCTTATGGCCTGGGAGTTTACCGTAACCGTAACTAAACCAATAACTAAAGGACCAATTCGGTTCTGGCACTTCGCCGGCCGCTGCCGCGGCACGCTCGCTGCGCTCGCTCGGCTCGTGCGTTGGGGTCACAGTTCTAACCTAACCTAAACCAATAATTATGAATAGGACCGATTATTTCATTGAAATGTATATATGAAAACATGTATTTAACTACTTGGACCATGGTACTATTATTCTTATATGTTATACCTACATGTTATGTGAAAACAAAGTTACGCAAAAATAATGTATATAATATTGATTATTATGAATAAAAAGAAATCTAAACAAAAAATATATGACTTTGAATAATAGTATAAACGATGGTTATGTTGAGAAAATATAGGAAAACAAATAAAAGTATAATAGATGTTTATTGCTACTGACATTATGAAGTTGAATGCTTCGGAATTCTAACATTAGAGACAATTATTTTAGGAATTGTGATTGTTAGGATGAAAAATGTTAGGAAGAACATTTTCGGATTTCCAATTATCGGAGTTGAAATTTTAGGTGAACTTTGGCGCACCCTGTGTGTATATAACCTTACCTCCTACCTACTACTATTGATGTGAGCCCAATTCTTATTGCAGGTGCTAATATTTCTCTTTACAGAAAAACTAAACAATTTAAAACAAATTTCATCAATAGGAACTTGGTCTATCACAGTGCCTCTGCTGTTATTCCAGTAAACCAAATGTCTGAGTGCCAGGTAGATACTAGTAAATGGTATTTTATACCCAAGAAGGTATTTTTAATATTTGCAATTAGTTATATTAGGAAGGTAAGTAAGTACTTATTAAGTACATGCACAGTAAGTACTTACCCAATGTTATACTAGAGGAGAATTTAGAAAGGTTAGCAACATGCTATATGTACCCCAAGCAAACCCATCAGGTAAATGAAATTATTAACATTTAAGAACTATATTTGTAAGAAATCATATAAGAAAATACTAACATTAAATAGGTACTTAGGTAAGTAATTGCCTACCTCCTGTCTCCTAATATTTTTTTCGCTACATTCCCATTGATTTCATCCTCGGACTCACAGCGGATTCTTTTCCTAACATTACTTGTGTCTTGCATGACCTTAGATTTAAAAATAAATAGTTAAATACCAAATTCTGTATTTCTTTTACGACCTTGGTAGACACCTTACAAAAAACATGCACAACGTGGACTTCCTAATCGTCTTATCGAGGTTGTCACCCTCTTCTAAAATTATCAATTTACGTTGTTTCGTGATTTATGTTTATTACATTAGCTTCGTGGCAGCTTCAACGTGAAACCTATGTGTGTCACGGCAACTAGAAGCGAGTTCATCTAACGTTTTTTTGTTGCTTCTAGCTGAATCTTACCCGTTCACTATGGCAACGTTAACCGCGAAGACAATATGTATTGTCTTTAAATTACAAATACTTGATAAAAATGTTAATATTTTTCGGAGCATATATTGTGAGTTAAATAAAGATATAATTAAAAAAACTTACTTGATAATGTAATGTGTAGAAAATAAATGCACAAAACACACGCAGCTAGCACGGTACTCGCCGAATGAAGTGAAATGAAATGACAGTCGGATTGGAATGACGTTGACAGCCGGCCGGAAAGAAATGGCATACGCCGGCCGGTAACATTGTTGCCAGTATAGAAAAACCATAAGCAATAACGTTTCAATTCTTCTTCTAAGTCGTTACGCTCTTGACAGAACGGTCGTGGTCGTCATTTATTGTTTTCCGGGGCTGATGCTGTTCTCACGATGTCTCGCCATCTCTCCCTATTTGACGTCATACGCTTAGTGGACGTTTCAATAACCGCCGTTTTTATTCACTTTTTAAGATGAAAGGTCATAATAATATTAGGTTTAAGGTCTTTTAAAAAGTGGGTAACAATTTGCGTGCGGTGGAATTTTCGTTGACCGCTTTGATTATAAGTATTTTTTATCTCATAAAGATTATAAAACGACGTGTGCTATTATCACTATTCAGGTGAACAACTATTACCTACCTAAGGATTGGAATTAGAGAATTTTATTTAGTTACCTATAAGTTGGATACTCAATAATAGTTACGTATAATATCAATAGATGGCGGAATTTACACGAAACGAGTTTAATCGTAGGACGGTATGTTCTGTACAAAAAGAAATCTATCTAAAATCTATAAAAATAAATACAATTGGAGTGTCTGTTTGTAATATCAAAATAACACCTTTTCACAAAAAGCATAATATAAAAGTACATACGCCATCTATAACAAAAACGCGATTTAATTTTTTTTTTTTTTGTCTGTCTGTCTGTAGGTTTGTCCCGGGTAATCTCCGGTACATCGCGCGTGGGCGCTGCTTACTGTAGGACGCGTCGTCTCGTCAATATCGCGAACCGGTTTATGTGACTCACTTTGCACGTATCGTGCGCTTTGGTTACACAATGTACGTAGTTCGACATTTATATGATTATGAGTAGTGATGAGTTTAGTGATCTGATAAGGAAGTATATACCCAGGGACAGTGAGATGACAGATATGGAAAGTATCGAGCGATCTGGTAGTATGGATGAGGGTAATATTAGGGAGGTAGAAAGGCCGTCGAAAAGAAACAGGGAAGTGGATCAAGAGGAGATTTGGACGACAGTTATGCGGAAAGCGAAAAAATTTGGGCGAGCAGGGAATGATAATGAATCGACGAGAATACCGGAAGATAAAATAGAGGTGAGCGTAACCTGTACTGATAAATTACCGAAGCAGTTTGGATTGGCAAAGATGTTAAAATCTGAAAATATACAGAACGCAATAAAAATTAAATATATAAACGCATACAAAGTGTTGATACATTTTAATGATGAAGAAAGTGCTGAGGCATTAATGCAGTCTAAATCATTTAATGATAAAGGGTTTAAATGCAATAAAACATTAGAAATTAACCAGTCGTACGGCGTAATAAAAGATGTTGACCTTGGTCTGAGCGAAGAAGAATTGATACAGGAATTAAGTAGCGAAACGTTAATTATCGCAGTCAAGAGGTTAAAACGGAGAAACACCGAAAATGGTAGCTGGGAAGCAAGCGAAGCAGTAAGAATATGTTTCAAGGGTTCATCGTTACCAGCTTACATATACATATATGACACTAGAGTAAGTGTTATACCTTATATTTTCCCGGTGACTCAATGTTCCCGTTGCTGGCGATATGGACATTCGATTAAAATGTGCCCGGCTTTAAAAGAAGTTTGCCCTAAGTGCTCAAAAAAACATGCCAACTGTGAGACAACTGTATTTAAATGTAACAACTGCACTGGAAGACATATGGCAATGTCCAAGATCTGCCCAATATTCATTAAAGAAAAGAAAATAAGAAATCTGATGGCAGAATTTAACTGTTCATATAAAAGAGCCCTCACTTTATATGTCCCACTATCGACGGAATCAATTATTAGCTCGCAAGGACCGGATTTAGTTGCTGAGACCCCAATAAATGAACCTATACAAGATATAGAAACCCCGGAAATTAATGCGACATCATCCTTTGCAAATAAGACGAAGAATAAAAAAAAAAATGGAAAGAAATTATCAAAAACAAAGCTAGACGGAAAAAATAAAAAGTCCTGGCAAGAAAAGGAAGATGAAATAGGTGATTGTACGTCCGAAGCAAGTGGCAATGAAATAAGAATAGAGGAACAACCAAATCAAGAGGGTAGAAAATGCTACAAAGAAGAGATCTCTTGGCATTTACTACTAAAGAAGCTCAAAAATATAATACTTGAAGAGAAAAATACATGGGAAGATAAGATCAAACGCTGTGGAAGTTTAATTCTAGAGGCTGTACTATCTGTAGTATTAAAATACATTGCCGAATGGCCTTGCTATAATTTTATAAATCAATTATGGGTCACAACAACCAACAAGTAAATGTAAATTTAAGGCAAACAATTACTCATCTCAACATTATTCAATGGAATGCACGTAGTCTCAAACCTAAGTTAAATGTATTGGAACAGTTATTATTCCAAGAAAAAGTACATGTGGCTGCAATAAGCGAAACGTGGCTTGAACCAGATACCCGTTTAAACATTCGGGATTATGATATTCATCGACAAGATAGAGATGTGGCCTACGGAGGGGTAGCTGTTGTAACGCATAAATCCATTCGGTCACAACGAGTTCAGTTACGATATTCCATACCGGAGTTAGAAATAATACATATTAAATTACATAATTGCGACCAAGTAGAAAACGTTATTGTTGTCTACTGCCCTCCTGAGTTACGTACAAACCAGACAATTTGGGACCGTTTGTTTTCGTTAGAAAGTAGAAAGACCGTTGTGCTTGGAGATTTTAACGGCCATCATTCTAGCTGGTCTCACAAAACAGATACGAGGGGGACCCAAATAGTGGACTCGATGGTAGACTTTAATTATACGATTTTAAACGATGGAAATCCAACGCGTTGGCAATGTGTGGATGGTAATTTAAGATTATCGACTCCAGATATTACCATGATTACCTCGGATATATCATTGCAATTTAACTGGATTGTGACTAAAGAATCATTGGGTAGTGATCACTTCGTTATAAAAATTTCAACATCATTTCCGTCAAACATGCAACAACAAAAGAAGAGAAATTTTAAGCTAGCTAATTGGGCCTCGTACTCCACCTATTTAGAAGAATTATTTAATAGTTGTTCCACACCGAATGATCCTCAAGTTGCCTATAACATGTTTATTGGTTTTTTACATAAAGCAGCGGATAAATATGTACCTTATATTAAAATCAACTCAAATCCGTGCCACAAGTTTCGGTCTAAGCCATATTGGGATGTAGAATTATCGAAAGCGGTAGCCTGGCGACGATTAGCCCTAGCAAATTTTAGGAATAATCCCACACCACAAAATTTAGACATTCTAAAGGACAAAATTAGAGAATCGCAGCGTCTATTGCGGAGCAAACAAAGAGATTCGTGGGAGAACTTTTGCTCCTCCATAGATAGATCTACTTCCGCGAGGAATATGTGGCAAAAGATGAAATGGATGAAGGGGTATAAATCTCCCAAACGAATGATTGATGAAAAAAAAGCGACGGATCTTCTACAAAATTTGTGTCCGGACTACGTCTCTCGTAGCCAACCCAGATTTCACTCGTGTAACCCCATATTTGATGCTCAAATTACTTTAGCAGAACTTAAACGGAATATTAAAAATAAAGATACAGCCCCAGGGGATGATGAAATATCATTTTCTATGATCAAAAATCTCCCCAAAAATGCTAAATTAGCGTTAATAGAATTATACAATAGGTTTTACTCGCTAGGATTCGTTCCATATCAATGGCGAAATATTAGGGTTGTCCCCATTCCTAAACCCGGAAGAGATCCTCATTCTGTATCATCCATTAGACCTATCTCATTGATCAGTTGTTTATGCAAAATTTTCCATTCTATAATTCAGAAAAGGTTGGAATGGTTCTTTGAGAAAAATAATAAGTTTTCGGATAGTACACTGGGTTTTAGAAAATGCAGGTCCTGCATTGATAATTTATGCCAATTAGTAACGAATATTCAGAAAGGATTCTGTAAAAACCAGGCTACTGTAGGATGTTTTATAGACATCGATAACGCGTATAATAATATAGATATAATTGTTCTATTAAGAAAAATTGATGAATCAGGGATTGGGTACAAAATATGTACTTATTTATGGCAGTTTTTACGCGAAAGACATCTGAAGATTAGAATTAATAACTCTGAGTTAATTCGCACTACAGAACGAGGGCTGGCTCAGGGGGACCCCCTATCGCCGCTACTTTTTAATATCGCGACTATGGATATATGCAAAGAGTTAAACAGTGAGAGTGTTTACATTTCGCAGTACGCTGATGATTTTTTGGTATATTCGGTCAATAATAGGGTAGTTGAGGCAACTAAGCAATTACAAAATCCAGTAAATCGCATAACAAAACTAATGACTGAATTAGGACTTGAAATATCTTCTTCAAAAACTAAAATTTGTGTATTTAAAAAAGGACGGAACAGACAAAATGCTATATTGAAAATTAATGGCCTAAATGTTGAAATGGTTCAAAATATTAAATACTTAGGTTTATGGCTGGACCGCTCCCTTAGATGGGGTAAACAGATTAACGAAATTACTGAAAAAACGTCTAAATTTCTTAATGTTCTTAAAGTTCTGGCAGGGTCTAAGTGGGGAATCCATCCTAAACACTTGAGAAGGGTGTACAACTCTCTTGTGAGAAGCCGAATGGACTATGCTTGTTTTTTATTTGGGGACAGTTGTCAAACACATCTGTATAAACTTGATAAATTGCAAAATCAAGCAATGCGTATTATTGGAGGATTCATTAAAACTACTCCTATACATGTTATGAATAATGAACTATATTTATTACCTTTACATATTCGTAGAAATTATTTAGCTGGAAAACATTGGTTTAAATTGAAATCTTTAGAAAGCAATAAGTTATCAATTAAACTATTGGATGAGTTATTGGCTCTTAGTAATGCTTGGAACAGGAAAAATAAACCCATGTTGATGTTAGTACACAAACAGTTTAAGGAGGAGCAAGTTTATAAATGCTCAAATTTAGAAATGTTTTCATACAACTTCTGGATAAGTTACATTGACATATCAAAAAATATAAGATGTGACATAGATAGTTTAGATAGGTTTAAAAAACAATATAACACATGCGCTTTGAAAGAATTATGCTTACAATTTTTAATTAAATACTATGGTGACTTTTATCAAGTGTATACAGATGGTTCTAAAGATCAAGGGGGACATGGTGCAGCGTTTTTTGACCCCCAACAGGATACCCACATTATGTTTAAAATTGATGGTACATTATCCATTATGTACGTAGAACTTACAGCTATCAGTGAAGCCCTAGCTTATATTGAGACAATTAATCACAATAAGTTTGTTATTTTAACAGACTCAAAAAGCGCTCTCCAACATGTAGCTCGTTGTACCTCGACGATTCGAGGAACACCGATAGCGTACACTATTATTAAACAGATATTGAAGTTACGGCAAAAATCTAAAACAGTGATATTGCAGTGGATACCCTCTCATATAGGTATTATTGGAAATGAAAAAGCTGATACATTAGCCAAAAGAGCGTGTTATGAGGGAATCGATTTAACAGTTATACCTTATTTTTCAGAATGTTTGCATTTGGTTAAAAAATTCTGTCATAAACTGTGGAAAGAATATTTCGATAAGAGGTCTCAGGAGAAGGGTATCTGGTACAAGACCATAGAAGCCGAGCCGGTGAGAGCAGCTTGGATTGATAATTGTTCTATGAGTAGATATCAGGTTGTAACGGCTTTGAGACTGCGATCCGGCCACATACCATCAAATAGGTTTAAATCTCTTATGGGTATAACGCCTTCCCCTAATTGCGAAGAGTGTCAAGTTGTTGAGGATGTATACCATGTTTTGATGGAGTGTGGACGGAATGAACAGTTAAGAAGACATCTTTTTAGGTATAATAATATTTCAGTACACAATGTTGGTGCATGTAATAGTGCTCTGGCAGCTCCAATGTCTGATGCAGCCAAAGCACTATACAAACTATATTGTTCAATTTTTGATTAATTAAGCTTGGTATATATAAAGTAATATGTGTCTACGGAGCGACATCGTCAAAACTGACGAAGCTCCTTAAATAAAGATTATAAAAAAAATAAAAAAAAATAAAAATCTCCGGTACGGCTTGACCGATTTTGACGGGACTTTCACTGGCAGATAGCTGATGTTATAAGGAGTAACTTAGGCTACTTTAATAAAAAAAAACAATTAGGGTTCCGCGTAAAAAAATTAAATCACTTCGAATCCAAGAGTATCTCCGAAACGGCTAGACCGATTTTGACGGGATTTTCACTCGCAGATAGCTCATATTATAAGCAGTATTTTGGGCTACTTTTATTTTCGAAAATAAAATAAAAAACACAAATGGGTCCTGTCGCGCGGGCTCAGAACGCGGAAGCGGGCTTTTGCGATAGGTATATAAAGAAAAAATAGATTAAAGTTAGCATGGGTGTTTCTTTATTAACATCATTATTTCGTAAACTTTGCGAACTGAACAAACTTTTTTGTTAAATTAAATTTTTGTTAAGTTAAATTTTCACGCGGACGAAGTCGCGGGCACAGCTAGTAAACGATATAATGCTATCGTCTTGTCAAATTGATATTGTAACCTCTATGATACATTATGAATTACATAATTGCTAGGTTACTACATATTTTTAGTTCTATACTAGCTGCGCCCGCGACTTCGTCCGCGTGGAATTTAACTTCACAAAATTTAATTTAACATTTGCGAGACGATGTTTCGTTTTTTATATACCTACTATCGCAAAAGCCTGCCCGCGCGTTTTGGCCCGCGCGACCGGCGCGGCGGCAGCATTTGTGATCTATTTTTTTGTTTTTTTCTAAAATTGATGTAGCCAAAGTTACTCCTTATAACAACAGCTATCTGCCAGTCAAAATCTCGTCAAAATCGGTCCAGCCGTTCCGGAGATTACCCGGAACAAACACACAGACATACAGACAGACAAAAAAATTAAATCGCGTTTTTGTTATCAGAACCGTATGTACTTTCATATGCATTTAATGAAAAGGTGTTATGTTGATATTACAAACAGACACTCCAATTTTATTTATTTGTATAGATAAGTTAATAAATAAGTCTTTAGGAAGGACTAGCTGAGCCCGCGACTTCGTCCGCGTGGAATTTAACTTAACAAAAAAGCCCGCTCCTGCGTTCTGAGCCCGACACTCCAATTTTATTTATTTGTATAGATGGTCTTCCTTCAGTTACAGGGGGTACGTTACCTCTTCAATCTTCATCATAAAATTAGAAAACTGGAACATCAGTCCCATTTTTTATTTATTACCTATAGCTATAAGCACTTTGAAACTGTGCCAAAAAGGTCTGCGTTACTTAGTCCTTATTACCAAAGACAATAAGCTTTAAGAGAATTTATAGCACAAAGGTAGTTCACGTTGGCAAGGAAAGGAATCCGGGGCAGTTCGCGCACCGTGACAAGTGTGTTTGTCCCGGATGTTTGTATTTATGACCGCTGCGCTGCCGTTGTTGCCGTTCCTCATGGTACGCGGAGAACCGTGTAAGGCATTGTACAATAAAATATCTTGGTAATAAATTATTTGCGCCGTTGTTTTATTATTGTGTTTAACGATGTTTCGAATTTGCTTCGTATGCACTTTACATGTTCAATTAATATTGATACAACAAACATAGAATAAGTATATTATAATAAAAATAATACTAAGGCAAAACTATTAAACTCTGCCAATTTATTATTAGCAGTCAATTTTTCGCTTCAACCTCCAAAATTAATTTAATTATGAAATCCATAGAAAGATAGAGCAAATATCACACTCAGAATCTTGGTATATTCTTCTTGCCAGATAAGTGTTTAGTAGTGTTACGTCACGTTGTGTTATCACACAGGCACACAATAGCTTAATTTGTGTTCTAGAAAGACAAACACATTTATTCCATACGATCTATGAAATAAATTTGTTCTTTATCTTCCTTTTGTATGTATCGTTTATCTCAATTGAAGTGGTGCCTACTCCAATTTGTCTTTATAGTTTTATCTTTGAAGTGAACTCCTTGTTGTTTCCGTCAATCAATCAACTGTCGGGTTGTCTTACACAACAAGTGTAACAGCCAAATATACAGATAAGAACCAACTACTTAGCTAATGAACCAATAAAGTATACTTTATTGCAATAAAATTAAATTACAGATCCACTATGAATAAATATTCCAATACATGGCATACCACAATACGCTGGTACTCTACGTCCAGCCTGAGACACCCTCGATCTGGTTAACATGGACTTGCAATTACGTGCAGACTATCTTGTTCACCAACACTTGGGTACGGACGCACTTGATGTGGTACTTACCATTTATTGATTACGTAGGTAGGTAGGTAAATAGGTATCTACCAAGTTGATTCATTTATGCCTACTGCATTGAAATGTTGCCCTACAAGTGGACAAAAGTAACCTACTCTACATAATATATGTATAACTGATATGTAATTAGGCGTCATAATTTAGATTAAGAAGATTATTTATTTAAAAACTTAAGTAACAACTACATTAAAAAAAAAAAAACTTGACGACCGCTTGGCGCAGTGGTGCTAGCGTAGGCCTATCGGCTCACTGGCCATGGTGGTTGCGGTTTCGATTCCCGCCGGGTCAAATTTCGGAAATGGCTTTTTCGTAATTTGCCCGGGTCTGGGTGTCACTGGGATCGCCCCCAGTGCATTGTACGGTACCCATAGTACAAGCCTTGCTTAGTTTAGGAACATGCAGTTGATGTGTAAGTCTGGCGATATTTATTATTATTATTTATTTAAGTATTTATTTAAATAAAAAACCCGTCTACTTACAAAGTTAACTTTAATAATAACTGAAAAGAAAAAAAAAACTTGAGAGGTGTCAAGGGACACCCGGATGGAACGAAGTTGCAATACCGGAACTTGTGCAGAAGGTACGGAGGTACGGAGGTACGGAGGTATTTTAGAGGTTTATTGCACCCGTGCGAACCAGGGGCGAGCGGCTAGTCTATACAAATAAATAAATTTGGAGTGTCTAAGAAAAAACTCTCATTACGCCATATTTTGTGGAGAAAGGTTGGGACAATTCTAAAACAGGCACTAATCTCTCTATTTGCAGTATTTCACTGCAAAAAGCTATATTTCCATACAAACTTTTATCCCCCATTCCCTATTGTTATTTTACACCCTTAAGAATAAAACTTCTACAAAACTTTGAATGTGATATTTATTTATATATCGAATCAACAGCCTATAAAATAAGTTTCAAGCTCTTAAAAATGATGATACTTCCATACCTTTTCATTCCCCCCTTTTAACCCCTTACAACCCTTTTTTCGCATAAAAAGTTGCCTACCTATGTCCTTTCTCAGGCTCTAGACTATCTGGGTACCCAATTTCATTTAAATGGGTTCAGTCGTTTTGGCGTGAAAGCGTGACAGACAGACAGACAGAGTTACTTTCGCATTTATAATATTAGTGAGGATTTAAATCTACTAGTTTTAGCAGCCCCACATCCGGAACTTCAATGTAGTGCTTCCAAATATTGTATTTTTTTCTTCCACCAGTGGGGATGGAGGGTGCAGAGGTCATGTTGATATAAGGAAATAAGAAATACAGCTCAATAAAATAAATAATTCTGTATAGCTTTGAAAAATAACAAAATCATTTTGAAAAATTAATGGTTTTCGACACTTTGTGTACAACAACAAGTTCTGAAGGAAGGAAACACACAATCGATGCACATAGTGAAAAGGTGTTATTTTGATATTACAAACAGACACTCCAATTTTATTTATTTGTATAGATTAACTCTGCGAACCGAACGAATATGTTTTGTTAAATAAAATCGCGGGCACAGCTAGTGAACAATATAAGAGACATTTTAAAAATGTTTAATGAGAAAGTCTCTTCCCGAATGGCCGTCTTTCTGCTGATGGAAGGAAGGATGGTCTGGGTGGACCGCGCGACTGTTCCCAAAATATTCCAAATATACTCCATTAAAAATAAATAAATAGGTAGGTGATAGAAATTTAAGAAACTACAACCATTTAATCTATAAAAATAAATAAAATTGGAGTGTCTGTTTGTAATATCAAAATAACACCTTTTCACTATGTGCATATGAAAGTACATACGACAACTATAGCAAAAACGCGATTTAATTTTTTTGTTGTCTGTCTGTCTGTCTGTCTGTCTGTGTGTTTGTTCCGGGTAATCTCCGAAACGGCTGGACCGATTTTGACGAAACTTTCACTGGCAGATAGCTGATGTTATAAGGAGTAACTTAGGCTACTTTCATTTTAGAAAAAAATCGCATTCTTGCTATAGGTGCTTTAATATGCATTAAGTGAAAAGGTGTTATTTTGAGATTACAAACAGACATTCCAATTTTATTTATTTGTATACTTAGATAATGTATTTTACTACAAAATATACTTAGTTCGGAAAATTGTACCAGTCCCGGGTTTTATAGGTAGTGCCCTTGTTGTAGGATAGAAAATGTTCAAATAACGCTAATGTAATTTAGATGATAAGAAAAACAACTTTGTTTAAAAATACTATTTAGCTAATCAATTAAACGTTAAAATAAATAGGTTTAAATAGGTTATTTATCTTTTGGGTTTCAATTAATGGTTCTGTCGCGGCCACGTGACTGAATCTATACAAATAAATAAAATTGGAGTGTCTGTTTGTAATATCAAAATAACACCTTTTCACTAAATGCATATGAAAGTACATACGACACCTATAGCAAAAACGAGATTTAATTTTTTTTTGTCTGTCTGTCTGTCTGTGTGTTTGTTCCGGGTAATCTCCGGAACCGCTGGACCGATTTTGACGGGACTTTCACTGGCAGATAGCTGATGTTATAAGCAGTAACTTAGGCTACTTTTATTTTAGAAAAACAAAAAAAATAGTCCTGTCGCGCGGGCTAAAAACGCGGGAGCGGGCTTTTTTGTTAAGTTAAATTCCACGCGGACGAAGTCGCGGGCTCAGCTAGTATCTAATAAAGGAAAGTAAAGGCCACGTGTTACTGATCTGGTATATAAGCACCGAACCAGCCGACGAGTCACACTGCATCTGAAAATTAAAAACTTTCAAAATGTTCAAACTCTTAATCTTCGTCCTCGTCTCTGCGCTCCTGATTTCAGACGTAAGTTATTAAAATGTTATGTTGTTTGGATTAAGCGTGTCAGTAGTTTTTTTGTCAGAATCAGAATGATTTCCTTTAAATTATTATGTTTGCTCTGTAAAGGGTGTCAAGTTAGTTACTTTCTGTTGATCTTACTCTTCTTTCTTTGTTATTTTCTAATGTAACTTTTAACTCAAACTGATGTCCGTTCAGTATTATATTTTATGTGCAGTTCAAGTAAAATCTATTAAAAGCCTTAAGTACTATAATATAATATAATATTTATATTTTGTTTAAGTGTACTTGTACCTACTCAATTCGTTTTCATAATAAATGAAAAAAAATCTATTGTATTGATGCGTAGATATTATACAATACCTTAGAAATCTTTTTTTTTAAACAAACAAATAGGTAACGCAACTGTTTATTGTTACAGAGTCTGCAAATCCCTGCGGTAAGTTATAAACGAGAACAAGTGCTTCCTAAATTATAATACAAGATATTTCAATATAATTATCACTTGATAACGATGAAGGAACAAATCGTGAAGAGACTAACATGTGTTAGAAAATTTTACCACCAACCCGCACTGGGCCAGCGATGTGATTATAGCATAAAATTATCCTCCTTGTAATAAGGGGGGGCGCGTACCCAGTTGTGCGTCATTGAATGGCTTTGTTATTATTATACAGATTTTAATCATTTTTCTAAAACAGATTGTGCCAGTTGATGTTATAGAAGACGAACGGAGATATGAAGCCGCCAGGAATGCCAGCCGTAAGTATTCGCCCTCAACGCAACAATTCATAGCAAAACTTATATCTAAGTAATAACAAATATTGTTTACTAGTTCTTGCCCGCGACTTCGTCCGCGTAGATTTAAGTAAAGTATTCTATGTGTCAATCCTGGTTACAAAATATCTGTGTTCCAAATTTAATCCAAATCCGTTCAGTAGTTTTTGCGTGAAAGAGTAACAAACATACATCCACACTCACAAACTTTCGCATTTATAATATTAGTAGGATAGGATCATCGTCACATAAGTCTTATTTTAAATACTATGGACGCAAGGAGTATTAGTAAGTCAAGTAATTGAACAAAATTACATTGCATTTGAGATGTGGTGCTGGAGGAGGATGGAAAGAATAAGCTGGACGGAAAAGATAACGAACCAAGAAGTACTAGAAAGAGTAGATGAAAGGAGAAGGCTGTTGACCAGCATTGAAAATAGAAGAGGAAAGATGATCGGGCATTTGATACGACATGACGCTTTTATGAAAACAATCATAGAAGGGAAGATAGAAGGCAAGAGGGGAAGAGGAAGACCTAGGAGAAGCTATTTTGACCAAGTGAAGGAAAAAGTGAAAGTCGTGTCGTAGCAAATGGTCAAGGAACTGGGAGAAAATCGCAGTGAATGGAAAAAACTCCACCGACAAGAGCATCGCTCTTAAGTTGATGATGCTGATGACATTGCACACAATTTTCTGCGTCAGTTGCGTTGCGCTTCATGGACAACTGCGCTTGCCGCTCCCTAGTAGGTACTATTAAGTATCAAAATGTCTTCGTGGCAAGCGAGGTTGCCGTTCCTTGAAGCGCAGTGCAAGTCTTAACAATACTGTTTGTGACTGTGTAGTGTACTGGCAATGGTAGGTACATCATAGAAGAACGTTGAAACTTAATTTTGCGTACATTGGTTAAAATAGGGAAAGCTTAGTTTAGTTTTCAAATTATCTTTTTGCATGACTCTGAACGAATGATTGGCATTTTTATTACAGGTACACGGACAAGACGTGCTTTAGGTAAGATTGCGATAGTAAAAATAATTGTGTTTATTCATAACTGTGATATCTTTACTGGTGTGATAGTTGAGGTAGTACTTATAAATTATAATTAAATCCACGTGCCGGGCCGCCTCAAATTTTTGATATAAACTTTCTTATGCTAAATTTTATCGTTTTTCTGCAGATGTCCACACATATGTGAGTGGTCCTTCACCAGGTGCAGTTGAGTAGCGAGCTGTAGGTATATGTGTACCAGCACTACCAGCACGAACTCGAGTGCGGCACGGCGCGCGGTGTGCGGCGTCCCTCGCTCCGCTTCCTCTCGTCATATTACCTACATGTTTTAGTGGGTGTACCATTACTTTAATACTTTATTTTGTTCTCAGGTTACCACTAAACGAGCATCAACACCGGAGGAATACACAAATGAACAATGGCTAACGACACGCATCAAGGTTTCAGTCTCTATAAACTTTAACAAAATTTTTGACAAACTTGTAAACATACAAAAATTTTTAATTAATAAATTCGTATCCTTACAAAGCATTACATTGTTTAATTATGCGTCCAAAATTATTATGAGGCATACATTTAAGGAACCCTAAGATATATGAGTAGGTAATTGCGATTTTGAGAATTGTGTTCAAAAAGTGTGCCGGTGTCACTGAAAATATTTGTCTAAATAAACCTATCATCCATACAGGGAGCTTTTTCAGTAAAGTTTGGACATTCGTAGTAAACGGTTTGTAACGGTCGTTTTCTTGCCACCGCCAACGTACCGGCTATTTTAGAGCCGCAAGGTATCGTACGTGACGATGGTAGGAGGCCGGACGGTATGTCTCTCATTCCTTGGAGCAGGGGCGGGCTTTGGTGGGGGACGCGACACTCTGGCCCCATCTCACCTCCTGGGAACGAGCCAAAGAGCGGACGCGGCGGCTGAGGGGGCCAAAAACTTGAAACGATGCAAGTGTAGGGTTATCGGATCCGAGTACATTTTCGTACCGTTTGGAGTCGAGACCCTAGGTCCATGGGGTCCAAGCACGCATGATCTCAAAAAGATTAGTCGACGCAACCGGCGGCGGCGACCCAAGGGCTGGGCAATTCCTCGCTCAGCGAGTAGCTCTAGCCATCCAGCGAGGAAATGCGGCTATAATCTTGGGTACGCTTCCGCATGGGCCAAAATTTTGTACATTTTTTAAATAATTAGTAAGTTTTGTAAATATAATAAATTTGTTTTCTTTTACTTGTCTCACCAAAAAAACTAATTATAATTAAAAAATTATATGATATTAATAAACTGCACGAGCACCTTTTATCATAATTATTAATGAAAAATGAAAAACTAGGCCCAACCAATTCCTTTCCATTAAGTACCTTTTAGTTTCATAATGCGAGTACATATGCACACCTCACTAAAATAGCTTTCTAATTTAAATTTAGACTTTATTAATTTGGTAATATTGATTTATTTGCGTATAATTTAAGTATTTTTCTAGTTACAACATAGTTGCAATAGTGTTGATGATGATACTACGAGTGTATCAAGATCCTTTGACGCCAGCTTTAAAATAATAACGAAACGTGTTCGTATCTAGGCCCCTACATTTACAATTCCATATTAAAGTTTTGTGACATTAAGAGAGACACTTTAAACGTTGCGAAAAGAAAATTGAAGAATTGGCTATCCCAATTACCATATAGTGAAACGGAAGACCTCATGAAAATTATTTCATAATCTGTCATGTACCTACCTACTAAATGAATACGAACAAGTATTTGTATTAGATGATTTGCTCAATGTTGCACAAAAATACTCGTTTTGGCAATTTTTCAAGTAGCTGCTATTATTTATACATGCATACACACATACACGCACTCACACACACACACACACGCACGCGCACGCACATACACACACGCACACACACACACACGCACACACACACACGCACACACACACTCCTTGCCAGCCTCTTACATATTTTATCTTCTAATATTACTTTTGAGTTTTATTTTAGTTATATTTTAATTTTTATTTTAGATCTTCTTGTTTTTGTTTTTGATTTGTATAATTCTCTATTATTCTCGACATAGCACAATTGTTTTGGCAATATATCTGGCCCTTAAGATACAGGCAATGCCTAGTTTAAGGGTCACAAGCTAAGCACTCTTACATAATTTATTTTTCTGTTCTTCAAGTCTACAGACCTCATTTGTAAACAAATTAACATAAATAAGTAGTAGACTTAGAGATAAATAAATATTTTTTCATTTTTTTTTCATCTAGTTCCAACTTAATAACTAACAAAATCATTGAAAATCATTACATAAATCTTATTTTAAGAGTTGAGGAAGCATTATTATTAGTAGTAAGTATTCGTTATCGGATGTAAAGGTGCTTGTCGGTGCCAGTCGATGCCAATTCAAGCAAGCAGGGGTAGGTAGGTGCCTAAGAAATTGTCCTAACGTAGTGTAAAGATAGTGGCACCAACTCCAAATAAAATAAATTATAAGGTCCCTGGTTATTTCTAGCGTTTTAGTGCACCCAGGTTTTTTTGAAGTCGGTTCCATTTTTTTTTATCTTTTAGTTGCCCCATAAATACTTAAGAATGATTAGTGAGTATTGTTGTTGTGATAATAGATGTTTATTTATTCATAGTAAAAAAAATAAAAATAAATAAAAAAGCCTTTTTATTTCCTACAAAATAACCTACTTTACATTGTTTTTTAGTTATGTTGGCATTTATTACATTTGACATTGCAAACATTAATCAAATTTTATAACACTAGCAACACTAAATACACAGTATAAAAGCAATGGCCGCCATTACGTTCTGTTCCTGACATTCAAACACCACACAGACAAAGTGGTCGCGCAGGTGAAGGCAGCGCAGGGCAAACTCCGCCCCGTGCTCTCCTCCAACCTCCCCATGCGAGCGAAGCTCGGGATCTACAAAGCCTACATTAGGTCCCGACTCACATATGCCGCTCCAGCCTGGTTCGCCTCGCTCTCTGAGACGAACCGGAAGCGCTTAAGAGCTAGACAGAACATCAGTCTCCGCCACATAGTCGCAGCCCCGCGATACGTGAGGAACGCGACCATCGCGCGAGACCTCAACGTTGAATGCCTGGACTCATTCGTCTCCAGACTAACTACCAAAATGTTCCAGAGGGCCGACGCGTCGCTACACCCCCACCTCAGGGGAATAGCACCGCTACATACCCGCCCGCCAGACGCCGCACGCTGCCCGTTCGCCAGAAGCCTAATCGCTTAGACTAGCGAACACAACACCGCCGACACCACCGGAAACACACAAACTCCCAAACGGAGAATTAATATAAAAACACGGCACTCGCCGTTAACCAGTGACCCGCCCACAGATGTGGGTGGCGTGAAGAAACCACTGAAAAAGGGCACAGCCCTGTAACAGTATCCCCGCTTCCCCCTAGGGGGGCGCGAGAAGAACCACGACTGACTGACTGACGTTCTGTTCATTCTCTTATCGTACTTTGTGTGAGGCAGATGTCATACCTTCCTAGTAAAATAAATATTAATATAAATACTTTGAAAACAATATTAAAATCTCTGCTTTTATTTTCGCCCATAACCAATAGGTTATGGGCCCAGTACTGTTTAAATGTTAAATTAGTAGTGTGCTGTTTAAAATCACGGGAGAAAAATAACCGAATCGCGATGAGTATTATCGTCGAGTACCTGGCAGTTTCATTACTCGGTTTTGCAAAAGAAGATTCGACGGCACGAGAAATCCTGAGGAATTTGGATGCTGTGTACGAGCGAAAAAGTTTAGCCACTCAACTGGCGTTATGCTACTGGATTATTAAGTTAAGTTGAAAAATGAGGGTACTTAGTGATACCGTTGGCAAAATTCTACACGTCGAAACCAAATCTCAAAACAATGAATCAAAATTTAGAAACCACAAGTTAAATAATCAAAATAAGTACAAGGCCAATAAGAAATCTTTCGTGAAATAATATCATTGTGGGCGCAAAGGTCATTTCAAAAATGACTGTTACTACTTCGTACAGCGTACTGTTCAAGCAGTTGAAATAAAGAGGCAACATCTTCCAGTGGGATCTCCGGCTTCGCATTTATGACCGGAAGTTATGATAGTGACTCTGAGGATAACCAGCTAACTTTCTTGCTCGATTCTGGCGCATCGGACCACATCACAAACAGACAAGATATTTTTCTATACCTACACTAATTTAAATACTCCATTGAATATTTCAGTGGCTAAACATGGTCAATTTATTTCAGCAACCAAGAAAGGCTCGGTGGAAGTGATTAGCAACACCGGCGTTCCTGGCGTTCTGGAGGGCGCATTGTTCTGTCCGGAAGTACCTTACAACCTGATATCTGTGACCAAGATGCAGCAAGCTGGGATGGACACCACGTTCGATCAGCATGGAACCAAAATAACAAAAGATGGTAAAATCTTGGTGCGAGGTAAGTCAATTAATAATTGAATATCTGAACTTTCGAGTTGGAGTAGGTCGATCTGTTTCCCAAAATATTTAGTAGTGGTACGGATAGTTATGATTTGTGGCATCAGAGGTTAGGCCATATAAGCAAACAAAAGTTTTTAGAATTAAAGAATATGGTTGATGATGCTAGCTTAATTAAAATATCACCTAACGATAAATTATGCGAAGCTTGCATAAATGGGAAGTAGGCTCGACTACCATTTAACAAGTGTCAAGATAAGAGCTATATTAAACGACCACTATTTGTTGTGCATACTGATGTGTGTGGACCAATCACTCCTACTTCAATTGACAATAAGAACTATTTTGTGTTGTTCCTCGATCAATGTACCCATTACTGTGTTGCATACTCAATAACATATAAGTCGGATGTTTTTACGGTTTTCAAAGATTTTGTTGCGAAAACTGAGGCTAAATTTAATACAAAGTTGGTTAATTTGTATTGTGATAATGGTAGGGAGTACTTGTCTAATGAAATGAAAGAGTACTGTGTTTCCAAAGGAATTACATACCATTTTATTATTCGTAGAACACCACAACAAAATGGAGTTTCAGAGCGTATGGTTAAGACAATTACCGAAAAAGCCCGTGCTATGGTTAACGGTGCTAGATTACCTAAATGTTTCTGAAGTGATGTAATTGCAGTATATTTTATAAATATTACACCAACCCTCGCTTTAAAACAAAATAAAACACCATTTGAATTGTGGCACGATAAAAAAAAAAAACCAGTTGTCAAATATTTAAAGGTTTTTGGATCAACCGTGTATGTGCATAATAAGACAAATAAAACTAAATTTGATCAGAAGTCTTGGAAAGGCATACTGTTAAGGATATGTACCTAATGGCTATAATGTATGGAACACGGAACGACAAAATACGAGACAGTAAGGTATGTTATTATAGATGAGGTAAACTTTCTGCAGTCCAGGCCTGCGTTACAGTTTGAAGGGAATGAAAATGAACATTTCCGTGACAAAACTGATAGTAATTTGAAATCAGTGTCAATAAAACCTCAAAGTCTTGATTGTCATAAATCTGATATTTCCAAAACTGATGAGACTACATTGGATAGTTTAAAATCAGTGGAAACACAATCAGATGATTAATTACCACAAGACTTAAATTCATATGAACATTTCCGTGACAAAACTGATAGTAATTTGAAATCAGTGTCAATAAAACCTCAAAATCTTGATGATCATAAATCTGATATTTCCAAAACTGATGAGATTACAACGGATAGTTCAAAATCAGTGGAAACAAAATCAGATGATTCATTACAAGATTCTATTCGGATAGTTCGAAATCTGATGAATTGGTTCGTATGAGTAAAATTCGCAAGCTAAATGATTCGAACAACATACCTGAGCTAAATCTTAATGATAAAGCAAGTAATAATGAAACTTGTGTAGATCATGGTTCAAGTCAATTGAGGAGGAGTGCTAGGCTGAAAAGTCGTCCCACTAAAAGTTATCATGAAATAGATAATATGTTTTAATGTGCGTCAACATCCTCAATTAATTAATTGTAAAGTACCTGTTTCATTTAATGAAATTCTAAATAGAGAAGATTAAACTCTATGGAAAGGTGCGATTAAAGAAGAGTTAGATTCACTTTCATCTAACAATACCTAAACCTAGTAACAAAATAAGGTCGATTGAAAATGGATTTTTAGTATTGAAAATGACGAGTTTGGTAATCCATCGAAGTATAAAGCGAGACTAGTTGCTAGAGGCTTTCGTCAGGAGTATTTGACAGATTTTAATGAAACTTTTGGCCCTGTCGCTCGTATAGCTAGTTTTTGGTGTATGATTAGTTTTGCTAATCAATATAATTTATTGGTACATCATATGGATGTAAAAACCGCATTTTTAAACGGTATTCTGAAGGAGGAAGCTTATATTAAAATACCAGAAGGAATAATTAATAAAGACGGCTATGTATGAAAATTTAATAAAAGTTTATATGGACTTAAACAAGCTGCTAGATGTTGGTTCGAATTATTTGATCAGTGTCTTAAAGAAAAAGGGTTTATAAATTCATCAGTAGATAGATGTATTTATATTTTCGATAGAGGTAATATTAATAAAAATATATGTGTTACTATATGTTGATGACTTGATCTTAATATCTGCTGACCGGCTATTAATCGACAGCTTAAAGGAATACTTAATGAGTAAATCCAAAACGGTAGATTTAAAAGAGATTAAATTATTTTTAGGGATTAAAATTTCTAGATATCATGACACTATAACTTTAGATCAAAGTGCTTACATAAAAACCATTTTAAATAAATTTGGTATGTACCTCTCTAGAGAACAAACCAAACTATGAGGCTTTAAACTCTGATAGTGAATATAATGCTCCTTGTCGCAACCTTATTGGGTGTTTGATGTATGATGATGATGTATATTATGTTATCGTCCAGATTTAAGTGTTAGTGTTAATATTTTGAGCAGATGCACAAACATAAATAAAAAAGAGTTGTGCCAATGTCTCAAGAGTGCTTAGGTATTTAAAAGGCACAATTGAATTAAAACTAACATACAAAAGGTGCGATAATTTTGTAATTTTTTTATGTGGGTTTGTAGATTCAGATTGGGGTGGTAATAATGTCAATAATAGAAAAAGTACCTCTGGTTATTTATTTAAATTATTTAATAGCTGTACAATAACATGGAGCACAAAGAGACAAATATCTGTAACAGCTTCTTCGACTGAGGCTGAATATATGGCGTTATTTGAAGGTGTAAAAGAAGCATTATGGCTGAAGTCTCTGATAGTCAGTATTAAAATTAATATTGTCAGTGCGATTCCTATATTTGAAGACAACAATGGTTGCATAAGTATAGCAAATAATTCAGCTAGTCATAAAAGGTCTAAACAAATTGACATCAAGTACCATTTCTCGCGGGAGCAAGTAGAAAACAATGTAATAAAATTGTTATATGTACCCACAGGTAAACAGCTTGCAGATGCGCTGACAAAGCCGTTGCCAGCTGCCACATTTAAGCTATTTAGAGATGAAGTGCTGAATTACTTAAAAAGATAATGCTGTTTTGTTTTTACTTGATTTAATTATTCAATTGTAATTTATTGAATTGCTAGATGACTTTGTTTTAAGAGTATGGTCTGATTAGGTTTTACTGGGTTTTCCTAATCCTTGCAACAAATGTTGGACCATTATTTATTGTAATTTCCCCAGCTATTACTTGGAAGGTATAATATTCTGATGAGGTAAAGCTATATTTGTAAATAGTTAATCAATCTGTTAGCATTATTTAATTAATGTTTGAGGGGGCGTGTTGGCATTTATTACATTTGACATTGCAAACATTAATCAAATTTTATAACACTAGCAACACTAAATACACAGTATAAAAGCAATGGCCGCCATTACGTTCTGTTCATTCTCTTATCGTACTTTGTGTGAGGCAGATGTCATACCTTCCTAGTAAAATAAATATTAATATAAATACTTTGAAAACAATATTAAAATCTCTGCTTTTATTTTCGCCCATAACCAATAAGTTAAGTACCTACTGGTTTATAATACGCTTATCTAGTTGTTTTTTTCAATTTCTGCTTTACTTATTAACTAATCATTTATATAAATAACATAATAATATAACTTATCATAATTTAGTTTTTTTTTTTTTTTTAGCTAAATCTGTAGGAACCCCATTAATTGGGTGAAGGCCTTCTCCAAAGATGTCCATTTATCTCTGTCCTATGCGGTCTGTTTCCAGTTTGAGCCGGCTGTCCTTACACTTTCTTCATCCCAACGTGTCAGTGGTCTTCCTCTGCTCCTTTTACCTGGAGGACCTTTCCAAAATGTCGCTTTTAGGGTCCATCTCTGATCCTTAAGCCTCGCGATATGCCCCGCCCATTTCCATTTGAGTTTTTTTGCATAATTCAATGCGTTTGTTGCTTTTGTTATTGATCTTATTTTTGTGTGTCGTATTTTATATAATTTCTTTATGTTAAGCATGCTGCGCTCTAGTCCTCGTTGGCAGGTTGTAATTTTGTTTTTTAGTTTTGAGGTGAACTTCCACGTCTGGCAGCCGTACGTCAAGCATGGTAAAAGACTGGAGTTCATAACTTTCGTTTTGATGGTTATAGGGAGGTTACTTTTAAGATTTCCTTTAAACTCCTTTATTCATAGTATTAATTGGTAATGTTTTTAAACATATATAATAACACATAAAATCAACCAAATAAAACACCTGAACACGGACAAAACAGTACTTAACATCAATTTTTGCGTATTTCGGTCTTCATGTAGGTACACATATTTTATAAATCCTCACATTATCCGGCTAAATAATAGTTGAAATAACAATATAATTCACTCAATACATTATAGATTGGGTGTATTTTTACCGGTAATATCGGAAAAGGTTTATCTTAAATAAAAAACCAAATTAGTAACGATATCGGTAATTTAACAATGATAACCGGAAATTATTCAAATCAAAAAATCGTCAAAATAAGACTGCGATAAAAATGGTATTTGGTAGCATTCAAGAAGATTATATTATTATTTTATAAGTAACACTTGTTACATAAAATCTTCTTGGCAGCACATGACTGGCCAGCTAAGTCAACCAAAGAGAATACTTAATCATTTATAACCTGAGATTGTCATTGCATTTATTAAAAAAAACAATGGCGTCTCCATGGCGGCTTCTGAGAGGAACTTTTTAAAATTGGAACCGTACTCGTGACTAGTGACTGGTCTGGACATTGGACGGACTCTTGGCCATTGATCTGGAATTTGTGAACTTTAGTTAAGATTTTATGTGTGTAGCTTGTTACACGTACCTACAGTGTGTGTAAGTTGTAATTTCTGTTCTCTTTGTAGGTACCGTTTTTTTAAAGTTGACACTCGTTATAAAATTAGCCAGTGATGATAATCATTTGTTGTGAGGTTGAGTGATGTGGACAAATTGATTCAAGTTTCAAATATGTGGGTAAGTGTTCTATTTAATTAAAATAGGTACGTAATAATTAAAGTTCGCAAGGGCAGGTCGTAGGTAGGTACCTAGATACTAACCTACCTATTATGGTTTCCATCTCGTGTTAGTTTAATTAATCATGACCAGACAGCCCATGGGACGCGACGCATTCAATCAAACCCATTGTTCAACAAAGCGTTTCAAATTGAAACTGCTCCCGTGGCGTCTGTCGGATCAAAGTTTATTAATAACTGGGTAGATAGGTACCGAAGTAACTACATACTTAGGTATAGGTACCTACCCAATACAATTGTTCAAGTGGGTTTGGTAGGATACGTACCTACTTACCCTATGTACCTACCTAGTGGGTACCTGCGTATCTTACTTATTTCGTGTTTGGTGCAGCTAAACCACAAAAGCTCAGCATATACTTCGTTATGTAGCCTACCTACCTATATAGGTAGGTATACTTACTACAATTAGGTAGGTACTTACACGAAATTAGTCGAATATCTACTTAAGTAGGTTTTAGGTTTTATTTATGTAATTAATATGTAGGTACCTAACATACATATTCTGTTTACCCAACATCGATGACTGACATCGTCATCGGCGAAATGCAGGTACCCTTCCAAGTATGGGAGGTACCTTAGAATAATGTTCCTTTCAATATTTAAATACCTAAGTACTTACACAGTTTTCTACCGGTACAAAAAATATATATTTGTGCCAATTTGCAATTTTATACTTACTTACATAATTATCCCTAATACCTAGTCTCTGAATAAATTTACTGTTATGTCGGACTAATGGGCGGACCGAAGGAGATACGGAGAGACGAACAGGCGAACTTGGCGAAACTATAGGTAAGTACCTAAGTACTAGTACTAGTTTGACTACGGAACTTACAACTCTTTACTCCAAAATTCTTCGCCTCATAATTACCTAAGTAGATAAATATCTACCTACGTACCTGCTACTTAATGTATTTATAAATAGCTAAGTAACTGTTAACGTACCTAAATAGCTCTTACATACGTTATTATTTTTAAAACATCGCCACGGTTCTGAACTCCTGACCTTCCCGAACACCGAAATACCAGGTGATGTAAAAACAAGCAGAGCGCCAGTGTTACCAGCGCCAATAAATCTTTTAAGAGCTCGCATCTTATCAATAAAACATAGGGCGGGCCGCCTCGTTCGGATTTATCCCACTTACCGTTTTTATTTGTCCGTTTATTTCGAAAATGTTAGTGTTGCTTTCATATTTTATTTATTGGTTAGGTTTTATTAGTTTCTAGCAAATTTCTAGCAAGCCTGCCGGATCTTCTCAGTCGAGATCGCGTTCCGATCCGGTTGGAGATGTAAGAAAAAAAATGTTAAATTGACAATTTGTAAGTGCCCCCGTAGGCCTAAACAAAATAAACGATTTGAATTTGAATTTGAACTGTCTGGCTAGCTATTTCTTCGTACCGCTGCAACACAACATTCACAACATTCCATTACAAGTACTTGCGTCCATCCCTAATAGGTACGGTATATAACTTTTCTCTGCCATCCTACCATAGTCAGCACCGTGAATCCCACTGTCTCCTTGCACAAAGTATGACAAATGAAGCCGTGGCCGTCGCCGCAGCGTTTCATTTGTCGCCGTGATGTATGGGCGGCGCTGACGGCAGCCGCGGACGCGCGTTTTGTTCACCACTTAGGTATGTAATGGAATTACGAACATGTAATACGGGTTTCGCCTTAGATGATATGCCAGTAGGGTAATTACTCAAATTTATGGCAATTTTTGGACTAACGCGATCAAACACTATGAGAAATTTCGTATAACCTACACGAGGAGAAAGAAAAACGGTATTTGTAGGTTCAGGTGGAATGTTTTCTGTGCGGTGTTGGTCGTTTAAAGCTTCAAGGCGTGCTTCATAATAAATAGTGATTCATTTTCAAGTGTAAATAGTGATTGTACTCCAAGGATGTCCTCCCCAAGTCTATAAATATACAATGGGTTAAAACTAAAGATTAATTATGTAAATGTAGGTTTGAGATTTAGGAAAAACGAAATGGGCTTGAGATAAGATCCGGCAGACGTATAACTGAGTACGAAGCCAAGCCACAAGGATTTAGAGATAAAACTGCACGCATATTATGTCTAGGTTCGAACGTGACACAGATTTTTCTGTATTCTCTTTCATAAAGTGCAACCTGCAAATTGTTAATATTTACTCTTAATAGCACAAGTATTTCTGTAATCCAAAATTCAAATGCAGTGGCACTTGCTCCTAAAGTACGTTCCACCCAGTTCTCCGATGCCTCACGGCCGTAACTCGTAGACATTAGTCACTCGTGACAAATTCACTGGGGCAACATAACGCATCCACGTTTAAACGCAGCCTTCGCGCACAAACATAAATTAAATTCGATGACGCTGTGCTAACGGTCATAGATTAGATGGGAAATTAAAAACAAGATTGGCAAGTTCTAAGTCAAGAGGATGAAGAAAAAAATTTACAAAATATCAATAACTTTTTTTCCAAAATTTTTAAAACTAAAGACACAAATTTTCCCTCATAACAAAAACCGAGTGTCAGTGATCAGAATTTTAAGTACGACTATCTTTATTAGCCTGCACCAGTCCATTGCTAGTGAAAAAACTCTACCACCCAAGCTCAGTTCCCGCCAGCCGAAATTCACAAATTGTGGTTCTGGCGAGGGATTTGCCATCGTTATAATAGCTAGCACTATGTTTTAAGGTACGATACTTAGGTACCAGTTCACAACTTCTCGTCATATTCTATGACGCTGCACCCAAACTAGAAGGGACGGAGGCGAACAACATATAAACTATGTTCCGGAACTATCAAACTCTGTCGTCGTATTCCATTACCGGGAGGCGACCATTTCATGTGACTGAACCGAACTGTGTGTAGACTGAACAGCGTTACTGAGGCTATGATATCGATACCTTTGTAATTTACAAGTAAATCGACTTGGCTTCTACTTCTAGCATCGTAGATAGAAAAGCCCAGGGACTAATTTTGATAATTTCTTTAGACGTATATTAGTAAGTCCTAATTATAACTATACCGTCACCAACCAGATATTTCGTATTGAATTTTTCTACACATTTACAGGGTTAGTCTCATATATAGTGGGTGCCTACATAATATAAATTTTCTCAACTACTCTGAAATGGTATACTGCTCCAAACTCACGTCTGGTCCGGACTGGGCAAGGCTTGAACAAGTTAGGGACAGTTTGCATCCGTTGCACTCCTTTGTCGCCGATTTGTGTGACACTGTTTAGGGTTAATCCATGCGGTTTGGGAAGACTGTTTTGTGACTCACACTATTTGCTTTGAATAGTCTTGCAATGACGTTTTGTTTGATAACCTTTTACAAGACCTCCTATGAGTGTTCAAAACCTGACACTTTTCGTTATAATCAGTTTAATTCAATTCGTGAATAGAAATAAAATAGGAGATGTCCCGTTTGATCTGATCGTGCATAAAATTCCATGTATTATTTTTACTTCAAACTTTGAAACAAAATTCTTAAAGTATAAGGCCACAAGTGCAGATCCGTCAAATGAAGTGCGGAGCAGGCACCGCTGCGATAAGTCCAATTTGGATACGTCACGTACGCGACACAGGCAGGGCTGTCCTCGGTAACGTACATACTATACACAACGCTTCTTTAGATAAACAGTAAAAACAACCCTTCATTGTATTTTTGTTAAGTGAAGTTGTAAGGAAATAAAGAAATTACGAAAAAATATATAGTTAAGGTGAAGGCGCCTGTCTAGACCGCGAAATTCAAAATTTTCGAGTATTTTTATAGTTTATCCAAAATCTGAAAACATTTAAGACAACATTTTGTGATTTGCGACAAACACAGTATGCAGTGCGTTTATTAATACATTTATTTTACTCTAAATATTATCACGGTGGATATGATACTAGTAAATCACAAAATATACAAAAATTGCCAGATTATCTGGATAGCTGTCGTTCTTGAAATGTTTTAGAGTAAGTTGGATATATTAATAAATGCACTGCACACGGTATTTTTCGCGAACTACAAAATGTGCCTTTTATTATTGTCAGATTTTGAAAAATTTCTAAAAAACCTCAAAAAATTTGAACTTCGCGGGATAGATGGGCGCTTTAGCCTTAACATAGAAAACGTATCTATACATCTATACAAATAAATAAAATTGGAGTGTCTGTTTGTAATATCAAAATAACACCTTTTCACTAACTGCATATGAAAGTACATACGACACCTATAGCAAAAACGCGATTTAAAAAAAAATTGTCTGTCTGTCTGCCTGTCTGTCTGTCTGTCTGTCTATGTGTTTGTTCCGGGTAATCTCCGAAACGGCTGGACCGATTTTGACGGGACTTTCACTGGCAGATAGCTGTTGTAATAGGGAGTAACTTAGGCCACTTTAATTTTTGAAAAACAATTAGGGTTCCCCGTAAAAAAATAAAAACACTTGAAATCAAAGAGTATCTCCGAAACGGGTGGACCGATTTTGACGGGACTTTCACTGGTAGATAGCTGATGTTATAATCAGTAACTTAGGCTATTTTAGAAAAACAAAATTTAAAAAAATGAAAAAATGGGTTCTGACGTGCGGGCTCAGAACGCGGGAGCGGGCTTTTTTGTTAAGTTAAATTCCACGCGGTCGAAGTCTCGGGCTCAGCTAGTTAATAATAAATAGAGGGATATTCTTCCAACCTTGTAACGTGCTTAAAACTTTAACACGAAACATTACCGTCTTGTCAAAACTAATGGTCTAAATATGAGGACCATGTGGCCATTGAAAAGGCTAGCCTATCCAGGTCTGGCTGAACAATTTTACGAAGAATTCCAGCTGAGATCCATCTTGAGGCTAACTTGGGAATGTTGGCAAACTTTCTTCATATGCCCCTCGCAGCCGTTTCTTAGAGTTTTCAGCTTGAGTATTAGTTAAAAGCTGTAGCGGTAAAATATTCTTTAATAAATTGAGTATTAACTTCTTTGCTATTATGATATAAGTTTACACTGTGCATTTAATCAATAAATTCAGAGATTTCAGTTGCATCTTAATTTTGCCAAATACTCGTGCTAAATATTTTCTAACTTTGGTTTCAGGTGATAGTTTACCAATTGTTTATTTTAAACTGGTGCAGCTGGCAAATGGTATGCTAAAATTTTGCTCGCGTCCGTGTATTTTTCTTGTATATTTTTTTTATAAATAAGGGTTAGGTATGCCATTTTCTGAAAATTGTTTTTAACTAGGTTTGTGAATTGTCTTGTACAGCTTGTTTCGTCTAGCTTGTACCACTGCGCTGTATTATATTGTACTTTTGTGCAGAATACGCTGTGCTATAATAATTCGTGCTCAGTTTAGATTTCGCAGCCACTTTGCCACAATGATGAGCTGCCAACAATAAGCGCTGTGTGGGCAATTTGCAAAGTTTACATTGCGACAATACAAGCGGAAGTAGCAAGTAAGGTAATACAACAATTTGAGAGATGTTAGCGAGATAAAATGGATTTTAAATATAATCCTATTGATATTATAAATGCGAAAGTTTGTGAGTGTGGATGTTTGTTACTCTATCTGGCAAGAACTACTGAACGGATTGTGATGAAATTTGGAACACAGATAGTTTATAACCGGGATTAACACATATGATACTTTTTTCCCGATAATCCCGATTTTTTTGTAAAGTTAAATACTACGTGGACGCAGTCGCGGGCACAGCTAGTATTTTCATATATCACTGTCATCATTCATTATCATTGATTTTATTTGCTAGTATAATAAAATGTGTTTACCTTTAGCTTATATATTTTTATTCTTTTTGATGTGCCCCTTCGACTAGCGAAGATAAAGAGTCAGCTTCGTGTACTTTCTCATATTCTTCGCGAGGTGAAACAGTTGGGCAGCACTCATGACTCCTCTGCCCTCAGATTTCTTCCTGCGCCCAATGTGCCTCTTGCCAGGAAGTTTTCCCATCATTATGAGTTGCACAAGAGTTAGAAACATAAACTGCAACATTTAACTTAGGTGCTTTAAAAGGGTTGACCTCTTTATCCTCCCTTGAATCTAATTAGACATTAGGAGTCGCAATTTAATTGCATTAACATTCTAACAAGAGGTCTCCAACAGGTAATCCCCAGACAGTTACAGCTGACCGTTAATGCAACGCAAATAAACTTGACCCCAGACTTAACTTGGCCTAGTTCAGAGCTATTTACTTCTGACTTAATGCAAGGGTTTAGTCGGGAACTGTTTTTGGAGAATTGAATTTGAAATGGAATTAAATGGCCTATCTAAGATAACGAATGCAGAAATCTGCTTCAATAAAATGCCCCAAACATACTTAGTTAACTAAAATATATTTATAAAAGTAGTTACTGGATGAGATTGGCAACAATATGTGTAGTTTAACCTCAAATGCCTAGTTATTCTTGATTGCTCATTTAACTAAGAGAGGGCGAGGGTCGCTTATTTACATTGTTATATTTTGTTTTCCGCGGATGTACATTTTTCCCATCTTAATACCGTCATCCCTCAATCATACCCCAGTCCCAGTAACCCAACAACAAATTGCAAAACTGTACGCTCGTGCTCACCGCGTCTCACCTGTCAGATACCATCATCCATCATGGCGGTACCCACCAAAACGCAAGCATTGTCCGCGCATAGCAGCGGCCTCTATATTAAAATTAAATGAATATACTTACCTTAGTAATAATCAATCAGAAAAAATCTGCTTTGTACGATTTTCATCAATCAACTACGAGGGTTCTATCTTATTTAAATCTCCATTAGAAATCAACAAGATTTGAAAACAACCTTTGTGGTAAATTAAAAAGTAAACTTAATTAAATATAAGAAAACCTACTACAAAATAATAAATCTAACCTAAAGCCTGAATAAATCTACCTGAGTAAAATTTTATACCTTAGCCACACCTATTCTGAGTACAGAACACTTTGCATCTTTTAAGTCAAATTCCATTGAAATGAATGGGTAAGTACTGAATTAATTACGCGAAATATATGAAAATACTGTAAACTGTTTATATTTTAGGAGGCACAAAAACTCGTCTCGACTACGTATGTACCCCTAGAGCTACCCTCATAATAAATGCACGTCAGCTTGTCGGGTTTGAATGTATTTTTGATTTTCTTTCATTCTGCCAGCCCCTCATCAATAATGAGTTTTAACGGAGTTAAAAAGTTACGGCCGATGGATTATATTAAGCCGCTTATATCTTGAATACATTTTTGTAAATGTATTTTTAAGTGGTTACTTTTACTTTTGATGTGGTGATTTTATTCGCTGTGCAATTTTTCTTTTAAAATGTTATTGGGGTCTAAAGTCTCAGTCTCATCTCAGTCGTTGTTACACATGATTTTTCGTATGTACCTAGTAAACACATATTTAAGCATCATCTTAATCAATTAGTTAATCAAGTTTTACTCTTTGGTATGCTAAAATTGTAAGCCGTATAGGGAAATCATATACATTGAGTACCATTTTCATAAACATGTCCATCTCTATACAAACCTATGATACACAATAATAAATTGAATTGAATTTACAGTTTTTAGATAACAAAGTATCCACTAATACAATCCCACAATTTCCACTTTCTGCCTTACAAAACCAACACTCCTCACCATGCTCCGACTAAGAATGAAATTTATTCCCAGTGAATTTACAATTCTTCCAAGTTCCTTCACAAAGTCATTTTAAGGCGTCGAACGCGTGATTCCCGCTGTCAGCTGAGTTTCAAAGCAAATGGATTTTTCTTGTCAGTACTCAATAACGCGTTAAGACTTGTACAAGTACTGGTAACAGAGTGGCACAACGTCACAATGGTAGATAATATAATTAGTCAAAACAACGGAATACATTAGCCATTGGTGGGTAGTCCCCTATCGCAGAGACCAAAGATTACCTAGGTACAACCGATATCTGTACATAATCTAACAGCCAGTTCGTCTTTCAACGCACATAGTGCAGCTGTGGAGTATTATTGCGATTGTTCCAATCTTTGCTAATGTTACCTAATGTGTTTCTGCTTTGTACACGGCGAAATACGGTAGGTAGATATCGGCGAGCTTCTTCAAGTGATGAGGCCTCATGGTAGAAGTGGCTTACGTGTAAAGTAAGTAGCTGGGGAACTAGCCAAGCAAAACTTTAACTGTTGAAGTCATTTTATCCATTTAATAAATACAATTCCAATTCAAGCGTTATTGCCTACTGAAAAATGGTTATTCAAAAACCCGGAAATTCATATATCCCGTGTGTTGTTAAAATATGCAAAGGAGACATCATAAATTATGTCCCAGTAGTACAGAAAGGATACGGGACGGGCGCTAGTTTCTAAATAAAAATGTGTCTCTGAGAAGTTTGAGATTGCAATCCTGCATTGTGGAAATGTGGAGATGTAATGTACTATTAGTATTTACTAACTCTTCTGATTCATGAGGAGCGAATTGAGACAGAAGAAGATGTCCGAAAGTGCATTTTCAGCTTCATCCTATTGCTTTCAACTGCTGGATGTTTACTCCTCTCCTTAACGGGCGTGGGTGCCACTAAGCACGGTATACAGGTCTTTGCATGTAGTTTCTGCCAAATGTTCACGATTTTTTGGTGAAACCGTTGATGAGTATCTACATGGCATTAAAAATTGACTTAGTAAGACGGGGACATCTCACTTATTCGCTTTCTTGCTTCAGTCATCTACCATCGAAAACATTATTATTCTCAAAGCCTCAGCCCATTTTCCCGCCAGTAACAACAAGTTAGCAAAACATCTCACAATTTTGTATGCGCTATAAGCAAGCCATCAGACTATTACAAGTTCGACGCAGGGTGCGCGTCGGCGCCCTAACTCGATCTAACTTAGGTCATCACCGTAGCTCACCGGTGTGCGAGTTATAACTTCTGCACTTTCCCTGAGACGTACAGAGTTTGTGATACAATATGCACGATGTTGATCTGTAACTACGATCGGAACTTAGTTATAGGAGCCTGGCCGCGGAACGTAGGAGTTTGTTGGAGAGGTCGTACGTAATAAGCCGACAAAGGCGCCAAATACTAGCTTTGGTTGGTACGAGACGGTCTTAACAGTAGTGGTATCGATCGGAAAACCCAAATTGCTTCATTTCCTACACGTTCAATTTCGATCGGTTTGGCCAATCACACCAGAATCGTTCAAGTTTCCATTATTTTGTTAGAGTAGAACCACGGACCAATCACTCTTAAACTCTTTAGACTCCGCATTAAGAATAAATGATACCAAAACTATTCCAAAAAAAAATCAAGGCAGGTGCGGATGCTATTTATTGTGATTGGTATGTCGAAAAGGATAATGGGTTGTGATTTAACGATTTCGAACCTTATTAAGCGTACCTGTTTCGGAAAGTTTTGTCCTACGGTGCTAGTCCAAAATATGGTTGGTCCGTGACTGGCTTGCTTTCGTCGTTGTATACGAGTACATCTGTGGTCCGTGTTCTACTCATAAAATGTCGTCGTTCCTATTTCAATGACTGAGTGTGGGAAAAACAGTTAAAAAAGGTAATTGTCGGTGTAATTTGTAGATGTTTCTCGCAAACCAACAACAACAAACGTTATATTCCTCTGTGAAAATTCAAGCTTCAGCAATAATCCGACTCGGTTTTCCTGAAAACATTCCAGGACTTTACGCCGATTTCATGAGTCGAAGGCGTCTTCACTCCAATGAGATTCATTGAAGTCGCACTCGCTTTCAAGTTTTTATAATAAAGAGAGGTACTGTTAGCATCGAAAGATGATGAACATCCCAGGAATGAAAATCTAAAAGATATCAGAAAATAACAATAACAACAGTAACATCCTGATCTATCGCCAGCGGTAGCCACAGTTTAGACTCTTATTATTCAAAACCTAGAATGCAAAAATTGGCAGTACTTGGGCGAAGTGTGCCATAAGGGTGTTACCATATTTATCGATTGATCCATGGATAATAAAATTTCTACATAAAGCAACCGAACGTTCCATCGATCATCGACAGACGGACGATCGATTTGTTGATATGCTTACTGAGCGAAGCTAAGCAGCCGTACGCTTAAAATAAGGGTACCAGGATTTACATATTGACATTTTTTTATTTTAATTTGAGGTTTTTTAAATTTATGATAAACTAGCGGCCCGCCCCGGCTTTGGACGGGTACATTGCGGTTACATTATTGGAGTTTTAGTAAGGATCCCTAATTCTTTTTAAATATAATATAACCTATGTCACCCGGAGATAGTGTAGCTTCCCAACAGTGAAAGAATTTTTCAAATCGGTTCAGTAGTTTCGGAGCCTATTCATTACAACCAAACAAACAAAGTTTTCCTCTTTATAATATTAGTATGATAAAAAATGCAGGTTTATAGTGGATACGTGTGGATTATATGCATAAGGAACTGTCAGCCATGGTAAGAATTACTACTTTGATAGATGATGGTACTTTTGATCTATTTCTCTTGCT
Organism: Notodonta dromedarius; assembly: GCA_905147325.1. Lineage (NCBI taxonomy): Eukaryota > Metazoa > Arthropoda > Insecta > Lepidoptera > Notodontidae > Notodonta > Notodonta dromedarius. Next base: position 13,369,319 of record LR990163.1, on the reverse strand, counting down.
GCCAGTACCCAGTGAGCCCTAGTTTTTGTGGTCGGCCCAAACGAGTTGTGCGGAAGTTTTGAGTAACCATTCGGCTCAGTTTTTATCGCGGACACTTGAGAGTTAACCGCTCAGGAATTTGTTACTTCGGGCGCTGCTGTTGCGGATTGCTCTCGCCTCTCGCTCGGATGCTAGTAATGGTTCTCTGTTTAGTGTGTCACCATGTTTCACACTGATTACGTATAGGAACATTTATGAACCCTGGAATGTGCCCAGTTTAATGAAAATAGGTTCGCCCCTTTTTACTATGAGACCCGAATACCATCAGCGAAACGTGGGCGCACTGAAGTGTACCTCTGCCTATCTCATAGACGTGATTGTGAAAATAACCAATTAGATGTCTCAGTCGTCCGTTTGTTTGACGACCGCTTGGCGAAATGGTTCGAACGTAGGCCGCTCGGCTCACGGCACATGGTGGTTGCAGGTTCGATTCCCGCCGGGGCAAATTTCGGAAATGGCCTTTTCGTAATTTGCCCAGATCTGGGTGTCACTGGGATCGCCCCCAGTCCATTGTACGGTAACCATAGTACAAGCGTTGCTTAGTTTGGGACCTTTTATTTGGTGTGTTTATTTTATTTTCTGTCATGGTGCCAACCAAATTATACATTCAAATATTGGTTTCATTTACGTAAGTATTTATTTTCAGTATTGAATGCAACGGCGTCCTAAGAATACATCTTCTTCACGCAAGGGAAATTTTCCAGATTTTCTCTTACAATTGCTTCAAATTGTCCTTTCTTTGGTGCAATACATCTCACTACATCTTACTTTCGTAATAAGCTTCCTTCGTAGGACCTAACTTAGTCCAATTCTTTGTCCAATAAAACAAACATTCCCCATCCAATCTTAGCACCCAAGGTCACGCGGCGTGTTATATGAAACACGCTGGTGACGTGACAGGCGTGACGTGTCACGCTGATTATTATTAATGTCGTGACGTCACAGGCAGCCGGAGCCCGGCTTTGTCGGTGACTCTCAGTATATTTGACGCGCACACTTTACCTACATTACCAAAATTGCGATGCTTACATTTTCCATACGATGGGATTGGGTTTATGATAATAATATTTAATGGGGTATCATATTGGATGTGTTCAGGTACCTATTAGAATTTATGTAACATGGAGGGGTGTGCAAGGAAGGCTGAGTTTATTAGAACATGATATTTTTATCTCTGGTGTATTTATTTTTAGCATGTTTGGTATATTTTCTCAGTCTTTAATTGGTGAGCTAGACTTGCTACGTCGTTGCATGCTTTAGAATGCACGTTGAGGTACCCAGCGTCTCTGGCTGTCATTTGCGTTTCTATAACGCTTGTCCGACAGTCATACATTGGGTAGTTAGAGGGATGAAACCTTTTAGAAGTAAAAGTTTTGATATGGTTACCTGACTTTTCATGACGGTGGTAGAACCAAGCTGTAGCAAATTGACAGGTTATACCTACGGGCTGACTCGACCAGGGCCCTAACCACGCTAGCTACTCAAATCGTAATCGAAAAGCAAACGCTCGCGATTACGTTTCAAACGCTCCGCTTTTGACGTTTTGCTGACACGAGCTTCACGATTTCTACTGACATTGATATGGTATGGTGTCAGCAAAACGTCAAAAGCGGACCGTTTGAAACGTAATCGCGAGCGCTTGCTTTTCTATTACGATTTGAGTAGCTAGCGTGGTTAGGGCCCAGGGTACCTAGTATCACCAGGGTCGTAGCTATTATAGCTGCGTTTCGTACGATGAGTGATAGAGTCGGAAGTCCAACTCCCTCCCTTCTTAACCTTCCGTCCTACTCCGTTTCAAGTCGGGTACGTGCGAACAATGACTTTTGTATTGTTAAGCGTGACGTAGGCTTGTTTGCCGACTTTGTTTTATAAAAACTCCAGTTAAATACAACATTGTAAGTAATTACATACCTTCACTAATTGAATGTTATTGTTAGACGCGGGGTCGGGATTCAGGAACAATGAATCGAATGGATTTCCCTGGAGCGTTCCTTAACTGAGAACTGGACTCGCGTTCAATGGAGAAGTTGTATTTTATTGTTTCCAGTTTTTTTAATTATTTAAAAATAGTAGGCACTGCGAGGGTATTCTTTCTGATCATGCTGTTCTGTAGTACATGACGATTCCCGTCAGGACACATTTCGGACATTGTCTTTTCATAATTAGTCTAAGCCTGCGTATCACTGAGATCGCCCCCAGTCCATTGTATGGTACCCATAGTACAAGCGTTGTTTAGTTTGGGAACAAACAGTTGTGTATTAACTTGGGAATATTGATTTAGATATATGTAAATATCCCACATATAAGGCTAGCCTTAATACCACTAATCCTTTTGGAATAAATCCTAATTTGTATTACGTAAGTAGAAGGTACTCGTGCCCTAATAAAGAAATCCTACAGATTCTAATCAATCCTCATTAATCACGTTCGTTCATCTTACGCAGAGAATCGCGAGCAATGTCTCATTATATTTCAGGAGACAATCTGTGAACATTTTGTCGAGGTACTACGTGGGCCACGAACTCCATGCAATCCGATTTTTTTTGCGTAAGTACCAACATTATCAAAAGAAAATTTTGATATGATAAACTCTATGTTAACACTGTGTATAAAGTGTGTGAGAGATAAAGATGCTGTGAGAAAAGTTGGTATGACTATAAAATACTAAGTAGAAGCTATTAGCTATTAGTTTCAGCTAAAGTATTGAAACATTTCATAGTAAGTACACCCGATTTTCTGGTCTCATAGCTTTACCAATATTTTGAATGAGTTGTTACTCACTTTATAACATTACAAGAGTGAGTACCTACGTAGTTAAGTGATGCGATAAAAGCACTGCTTCTTTTCTACCGAAACTTTCGCGCAACCGTTGCACCGCCGCGCCGCCAACAAGACGAGAGTCGCGTAATAAAACTTAATGGCCCACCGATAATCCTAGCGCGAACAAATGAAATTATAGCTTTTATTTACCAACGTATCTGAGTGCGCGGCTTACGCCGGGATTACTGCTTATTTGATCAGCTTTGGGCCGAGCCCGCAGGCCCGTTACGCAATTAGCGCAAACTTGATTTGCCCTAACTATATCATATGGATTGTTTTGGGGTTCTCGCAAGATTTCGCTTTCTGAGGGCGGTCTGAGGTCAATTAGTGGATATTCATGGAATAGAAGCCAGCTGAGCAATTAGGGTATTGTAGATTTAAAGTGAAAAGTCATTCTTTGTTGTAGTTTAATTTATTTTCATTGCTTAGGTAGGCTCACTAGCGGACGGTCCACCTTATGGTAAGCAATAACTGTCGCCTAGGATATCTAGGATAACTTAAGGGGAGTAGACACGGTGCCAGCCTTTAAGAGACCCGTAGACTTGCTTTTGAGGAATCCCATGTTTCAGTGCATGAAAATACTTCGGGAGGGAGATCATTCCACAACTTGCAGATGCGCGGAAGGAGCTCGCGTTGCATGTACATAAGAGGCATCCAAATGGTGTGGATGAAATTTTATTTGAATTAAAATCTGACCGCACTCTTATATTATGTACTTTAGAAAAAAAACATACTGGGATTTACTGTCAAAAACGTTAAGCAAATATGTAATAATGATGGCGGGTTAGAAATAGAGCTGATTCATTAAAAAAACATCCCTTTAATCATTTTATGATATTTCCTTGCTTTACGAAAGGTTTGTCAAGGTATTTTACCTTTTTTTTTACCTGCACCCATAACCACACCGGCTGTTATTACCGCTCCAGTACTCATGGCTGTGAATTTACATATTAACAAGGTGCGTGATATTCCGCCGGCGGGTTTCATCGTATGAGTTCAGTTATGGGGTATGATCGCTTCAATTTAGTAAATAAACAAGGTATTGTTCCGCTTATACCCAAGTCATGGGGCTTAAACAAAGGGCAAACAGCATAATGTGAAAAAAATGAAAATGTAATGATCATTTCTAAGTACTGGGACTAGGTTGGTTTCATAAATCGTCCTTAAGTATCTGCGAGCGATCTTGAGTATGCTTTTGTAATATAATTTGTACTGGTATGACATAAGGATGCCATTTCCAAGATCGCTCTCACATTTGAGATAGGTACCTACCGTTTTAGAATTCGGGGGCAAGATTCTACCGAAACACTATAAAATCATATATACCTATGAATGTAGGCATGTATGAATGTAGGCTAACAATGATTGATTAGCCGCCCTAATCCGCCCTATTTCCAGCACATCGGTTTAGGTAAGTACAAACAATTAGCGAGTGAAACCTAAAACTTGCTTAATTTCGCGGCTCTGCTTAGTCATAATCGAACAATAGCGGTAACGCGCCGGCAGATTAGCAGCTCAATAATTAACTCGTTGCGTTACCAACTTGAATCGCTACATATGGACGGCGGTGCTTAAGTGATTTTGTTATGTGTAGTGCGCGCCGCGAGAATTGGCGTTTGTAGATTCAAAATTAAGGCCATAGGCCCTTGATGTCGTAACTCACCAGATTTACTACCTGTTGACGTGATATATAAGGGTGCCTCGTGAATGTGTTCGCGCTATTCAATAGTAAATAGAACTGTCTGATTTTGCTGGATCCAAATTCGTGCTACCACTTTGGAAACGGTATAAAAGATGTTACCGAACACTTTTAATTAACGCCCATTCATAAAGAAATCCAGTCCTATCAAATCATTGATGTAATACGTGATTCGTGTCTTTTCATAATACCAAAAATTGTTATGCGTCAACTACTTACAAATTTAATTATGTCGCGGTATAGTACTTACCCACTTATTCTAACACGCCAGCTGCCACTTCGAACCGTCTTCACTACACACTGTAAAGCCACAAAACATTGTAGAAGCGAATTTTCAGGGTGCGTACACACCGCACGGCTCCCGCTGCCGATCCTCTGTCAAGGCGAATAAATGGAAATTAATGGCCCAGCCCTGACCTCCACATCCTGCACCTCCCCCCACGTCCCGCCGCCCCTCAACCCTCGTCAGTTACATAAGGCAATTGACTATTAAAACGTTGTATCGTGGAATTTTGTAATAATTGTTGGTACATTGTGTAATCTGGGCGAATCAGCATGTAGAGAAAATCAAATTTGTAAATGATTGGGGGTGTTTATCCATCCAACGTGATATACAAACGCAAGCATTTTCTCCTGGATTGATAAGGTGATTCCTTATTATTACTTACGAATATTTGTAAGAATTAACACGTTAAAATGGCATAACTAGGCAACATTCCATTTTTGGCAACCTAAGCTCTCGTTAAAATCTTTTCTTATGAACATGATTTTTTTGCATAGGTATTGTTATCTGTCTTTTGATAAAACCTTTTTTATATTTTGATCAAGGTAACCAGCCTGATGAAAATAAGCTATACTTAAAGACTCCGTTACCAATTATGGAAGCGTCTTATACTGTTTGTTGTTGAGGAAAATAAGTACAATAGTATGTCCGAATAGTTTTCTTATAATATCTTCTCCTGGCAAGTATCTTAAGTGCACATTATACTGGTAATCAATGGGATTGAGCAGCTCGGCGTGTGATTGGCTGCAACAGGCAGAAAATAAGCATGCTCCTGCGGCGTGCACTCCAGCGAGGCTCCCGGCGGAATCAGTTTAGTGGGCATCGACCCGAGGCGGCTCGGGATTGACGCATCTAATTACCTATGCTGTAGTGTATGCCATGCTTTGTGCACATATTGCATTCCAATAATAATAAATATGATAAAAACCATCTTCTTAGTCCAGGTCGCGTACCAATCGGCTTGTAGAGTTAAGGAAATTAAAAAAATCTAGATTGTCAGTGTTCATTATCAAGTTTATACGGAAATCCCAACCTGACAGCTCACGCGGAGTTTACTGATAAGTCACGTCACCCACCATACCAGATCGCATGTGAACTCGCTTCCGGCGGATTTAACACATCTGCTGAGTGGTTGCAGGAATGGAACGCAAAACCCCCTGATAGCATGGGAGTTACCATCAACCCTACACTTAAACCTGCTGGTTTTGCGCTCCCAAGAAGGGAATGGTGCCAACTGAATAGGGTACGAACTGGATGCGAGCGAAGCAATGCCTTTATGTCCATGTGCGGGTGGAGGGAATCACCGGAGTGTGAGTGTGGAGCTGCTGTCCAGGATGTTGAGCATATAGCTAGAGACTGCCCACTCACAAGGTACCACGGCTGCCCAACAGACCTGTTCTCTCTAGAAAACGACGCTATCCCATGGATTCAGCAATTAAAAGATAGAATAACTTTATAATATTTAATTTTAATTTATTGTGAACAATTGTAAGAATGCCATACGAATAAATAAATAAATAAATCAAGTTTATTGCACTCTTCACCCATAAAAAGTATAAAACAATAACTTATCTCAGTAAATAGCAATCAAATTGTATCTATAACTCTACTTTTTCTACATTTAAAAGCTCTATGATACCGCACCGAAGGCTCCAATTGTGGCGGTTGTCGACTCTATAGAACGATAAACAGCGGGGGCTACTTCCGGCGGCCGATTACCGTTTCCGGTCGAGCGGCGACCTCGCCGGATGTCGGCATGGAATAGTTTTTACGTGTCTTTGAAAATGTAGAAGTTACATAGTGATTCAAAATAACGTCATGCAGTTAAACTGTGTATGTCTTGATTGATTGTTGACAATACGTTCAGCGGTAAAACAGAAAAATTGTGAAAATTTGTAGCAATTGGTTTTATTTGGATCTGATAAGAATTAGTTAAATTTAGCTAGGTCGTGTAGGTTATGTGATGGTTACGGTTAATATGTAAGTTTGGAACCAAAATTCGGTTGGTCGTCCGAATTTTCGAACTGACGCCTTATGTATCTATAATAATTTTCTACCCTGGTGACCTCTGTCGGTGTGAAATCGATCGTGTAGGCCTTTTAAGATGCCAATACGTTGGTAGTGTTAGTACTAAATTATGTGACGTGGAAATAATCTTATAAATCCGCGGTATTCAAGTCACTTCTATGTTGTATACGACAAACGATAAAAAATGCCGTTTCAAGATCAGGAACGCCGATTGGCTTCACTAATAAGAACTAGTGTTTACTGTGCTCCTGATAAGTTTCACTTTAATAGCTGTTACTGCCTTCCAAATATTTAGCAAAGAGCTTTATCATAAACCGTAAATGTAAACCACCGCTTGACCAACGTTTGACGACCGCTTGGCGCAGTGGTTCGACCGTAGGCCGCTCGGCTCACTGCACATGGTGGTTGCGGGTTCGATTCCCGTTGGGGTAAATTTCGGAAATGGCCTTTTCGTAATTTGCCCAGGTCTGGGTGTCACTGGGATTGCCCCTAGTCCATTGTACGGTACCCATAGTACAAGCTTTGCTTAGTTTGGGCCCATACAGTTGGTGTGTCAGTCTGGCGATGTATGTATGTATGTATAAACCATGGGTCATGTGTGTAATGGGGGTCTTGATAATAATTACTCCTAAATAAATATTCTTTATTATGAGATCATTGCATGACTCAGGCGTTAGGATTTGAAAAATCCATTGTAAAATGATTTGGGGGAAAGTGCTATCTCTAGCATTCCGCTTGTCAACCTATATATTTATAAGCCCAATAAGTTGATCAATAGTAGAGGAGTTCAGCATAATCTCTCGTCGGTACGTAAATAAACTAACTAAATTTATAATATGCAAAAGGATCGTCGTCATCCGTATTCCTATAATAATAATAATATCAAGTATCAAAAGCCCAAGATACTACACGAGATCTTATCGCATATTTAGCTTCTATTAAAAATACCAACTAACCTATAAAAATAAATAAAATTGCAGTGCCTGTTTGTAATGTCTAAATAACAATGTTTTACTAAATGCATACGAAAGTATATACGGTACTTCTAAAAAAAAAGTTAAATGTTTATCTGTCTGTCTGTTTGTTCCGGCCAATCTCCAAAACGGCTGAACCGATTACGACGGGATTTTCACTGGCAAATAGCAGATGTTATAAGGAGTAAATTAAGATTATTTTATTTTATCGAAGTACCATGCGGGCGAAGTGGCGGGTTATAGCTAGTACCTACTAAAAACGTATAGATGACCTACAATGAAACACGACGAGGCTCAATAAAACAACATTTAAGAACGCTACGAAAACATTTATATCCGGATCCAATAAAGGCAGTACTTAGGCAAAACAAATTGAGGCGAAAGGGGCACAATTGGTTCTTCCCCGGTACAGGTGGGGCGGGAAAAAATTCAATTCCAATCTCGCAGTGGGGTTAAATAGGAAACTCATAAACCGCTTACGTTTGTGTAGAGACATTTTATTTCGCTCTTATTTTTGTTGGACCGCGGTGTCAGTAGCGTTGTGAATATTAGGTATATGTTGTATCAGTAAAATTGACTATTTGGGATGGTCTATACAGGTGAAAAGAATTTCCTTATGATTCAATTAAATAGTTATCAAATTTGTATTCATCGTTAATAAATATCTAAATATCCAGTGATAGTAAGCGTTGTTGAAATTTTTTGCCATCTATATCATGTCTGTAATGAATACGATGCTTTACCTAATCGACATCAATACAGTCTAGGGGAGCAACTATATTCGATATATTGTAACATTAGTATTATCGTATCCTACTCTAAATTCTATCTTTTTTCCGTCGTGTCTATTACTGAAATAAAAATACAAAATTATCGGTCATTCTGACGATATACGACGGCAAAACGGATTTTTCTGAAGATTCTGAATTTATTACGGCCCACGGATCGGTAGCTGAATTAAATTAGGTAATCTATTCCTTTTAAATAGGCAGCTTTATTTGGTAAAAGAAACACTTGCTTGATCCTTGACGTATTACTTACTTAAGTCTATTTAGCTTATCAAATAGGATCCTACCGACTTTGGCTTTTGAGTATAAATATGAGTAGCTACATAATTTTGAAAATATACGTACCTACATAATATTTTCTTTGGTAAGTTACCTAGCTACCTTAATTATGCAGATTAGTGAGGTAGGTACCTATGTGGATTACCTGCTCATGTAGATAAACTGTTTATTTTCTGTGGCTTGTACAGTGTAAACAACGTAACCTATGCTTACAGTACAATCAAAATAATCCTTGTAATCGCTCGAACAGCAGTTTACACCCCGTTTCAAGCTTATTTATTTTGCTCTTAATCTGAAAATAAGAGGAAAATCGAAAAGAATAACAAGAAATTGCAATTTACAGTAAATTTTCTTGTCCAAATCATTTTGTTCTGGTAAACCTCGAAGTTTATATAAGTTTGTAAGTAAGTGAAATTGAAAGTAATTAATTTGACTGAAGAATTTTCGGAGGAAAGAAACATGAAAAGTCCAAAACAAGAATAACACGTAACTAAAATAAAACCAAAAATCGCAAATAAAGTAAGCATTTTACTTAAAAAAAAAACTGAAGATTTCTCTTTTTAACCCCCGACGAAAAAAGAGGGGTGTTATAAGTTTAACATGTGTATCTGTGTATCTGTGTGTCTGTGTATCTGTGTATCTGTGTATCTGTGTATCTGTGTATCTGTGTATCTGTGTATCTGTGTATCTGTGTATCTGTGTGTCTGTCTGTAGCCACGTAGCGCCCATGCTGATGAACCGATTTCAATTTTGTTTCTTTTGTTAGATAGGTATTCTGATCGAGAGTGTTCTTAGCTATGTTTCATGAAAATCGGTTCAGCCGTTTGAAGATCATCAGCTCTTTTGTAGGGTAAAAAGCCACATTCACGGCCAAAACCAACTTCCACGGCTCGAATCCAATCGAAATTTGAGATTATTGGATTTAGATTTATTATATTTTTAAATGATCGTTATAGTCTGAACTGGCTTTTTACAATATTATAAATATGAAAAGTTTCCCTGATTCTGGAAAAAATATATATTTTATCAATTTTTATATGAGATTTGTGTATGAACTAAAGACGTTCCATAAGTCACGTTTCAAATGATGGATACGCGCATGCGTTAAATTTAGTTTGTTTTGTTAATGGTCATGGAATATTACGCAATAATAATTCTAGAGGTCGCTGCTCCGCCATTGAGAAAAAATACAGAAAAACAAATCTAATTTAAAATAATTTTAGCGTTATTGAAAATTCTTCCCCTGGGCTGCTCCCGTCCACCTCAACCAGAGTTATTACATCAAATTGAATCATAATTGATAATCTTTTACTAGGAATTAAACCTCCGTGGCATCAATATTTACATTCGTTGTCTATTCTAATGTCAATGATTATAATGTCATAACAAGATAATGTCTTTTACACAGATTTTCTGTTGACTATTGTACATTGCATTATAAAAATAGTTATCTTAGATTATAAATGAGGAAGCCAAAACGACTGATGAAATGGCGCTTTTATAATCTGGCATGGAAACTAGTTGTACCAGATGAATTTGCAAGATGAGCTATGAATTCTGAGCTATGGGAGCTACGCAAATCTCGCTCACTTAATTATTTGGAAGAACTACTAGGTAAAGTATACATTTGATGAAAAGGTCGTGGCATCGGGGGTTTTTTAATTTTCAATTTAGAGTTATTCTTACATTTGGTCAGGAAATTTTGCTATTATAAAAATATCAGGCGCCCGTGTGATGCCGGTTACGCGTAGCTTCGAAGATAGAAATTAACCACGGCCAACGAGAAACGATACGGAAATTAATATTTTATTTACTCAAGTTAGTTGTTGTTTAAATTTCACCCACTTTTACTTTTAATTAGCATTACGGTTTCAGACACGGAATGACTTGAGATCGACCATTATTACCATTTAGTATCGCTACTCGTTCGTATATATGTTATTCCCTAGTAGAGCGAATCAAATCCGTCAAACACAAACAAGTAAACATTCGCATAGGTATCTATATATATACTAGCTGTGCCCCGCGACTCCGTCCGCGTTCTGTTGAATTTTTTCCTGAATTTTCTTTGCTATAAACCTCACGGAGCCCGAGACCTTTCCAACGAATGCAATACCGTGGAAATCGGTTCGTGCTTTCTGGAGTTATAGCGTCAGGAAGGAAAACCCGACTTATTTTTATATAGTAGATAATATGGATTGATGTTATCATTATGAAATCATCCATGAAGCCAATAAACTGTTATATTCGACTATAAAAATTCTTGCATCCCAACACTATAAAACCTATGTTAAATAGCCACGTTTCACCGAGCCGATCGAGCGATTCCCTTTCGCATCTCCCCCCATCGCAATATTACCCCAACTACGAACTAATAAAACGACTTCCCGACAAATAACAACGGTATCAAACCGAATATCGCCCGAATATAGTGGCGAATGCTCGTAAACTAAGTTTTATCTTCGCGTGTCTTCGGCTAATGTTGCAGATAAATCTGAAATGACTATATACGAGAGGCCTACTATAATCCGTTGAAACGTAAGCGAACGCAAGTAAATGAACGCAAACGAACGAAATAAGGAAAGGTTCGATGCGTTTCCTAGTTATAGGAACAAACACAGAACTATAAAGAAGGCGAGTGAACATGTCGTTGTTTTTAGTATACCTCTTCTCTATACACTTCGTATGTGCTGCAAGCCATACAAACTTTTTTCCAACTTTGTTGTGTATAAAAAACATAGTACCCGCTTATACAACCCTTGCATCAGTTATTATCGGATAGATTAGTTGTTTTGCTGTCATTAGAAAGGAGTGGCTACAATCGTGAATTGATAAATTGACAATTCAAACTGTTTAACGTGCAACGCGTATTTAGGGCAGAGAAGACTTTAGGTAACCACCTTGTTGTTAAAATGTTACTTCGAAAAAGCAAGGCGTGCAAAATATAGTACTGTAAGGAGGTCCATGTCGGCGCACTGGTCACTGGCGATAAGCGTTCCTGGCCGTCAAGTTTGAAATAAGAAAAATATTTATTTTTGAAATTGAAAGCTCTGCGGTGCGCTGGCAGTGACAATGGGGGAACTATTGAGTTAAGACGTGTGTTTATGTAAATTAATATTTAAATAATATAATAATAATGAAAATTAATAAATATTATAAAATGCTACGAGTTATTAATTGAAACCCCCATGTTACACTGGAGGATGCTCCGGGTATGGTAGTGTACCTCTCGCAGCAAAGAAGACGACGCCCAAACAGGGAGTATTAGTATCCCTCATAATTATTAATAAAGTGAAAATTAAGTGAAATAAAATAAAATGGAACGAGTGGTAACGAGTTTCGCCGGTCATTTTGACGAATCGGTGGAAGAATTTCTTGAGCAATTTCAAGCAATTTCAAGCCAAGCTCTGCGGTGCGCTAGCAGTGACAATGGGGGAACTATTGAGTTAAGACGTGTGTTTATGTAAATTAATATTTAAATAATATAATAATAATGAAAATTAATAAATATTATAAAATGCTACGAGTTATTAATTGAAACCCCCATGTTACAGTACCTTAAAAACGACAAAATTCGTAGATCGGAGAATGAGAGTCAGCCTCATTCATGGAGAGAAATATGTCACGTAATTTATATAATTACCAGCTGTGGATGGATTTTACGGTATAGTGAGGGCCATGGGCTTGCAGGACACCGATAAGCTCCAAGAGCCCAGCGGTGGGCGTAAATAACAATAAGCTTGGCACCATTTGTGTTCGTCTGACTTGGTTTAACTGCGTAATTAAGTATTTGACTAATATTGAATTTATATAAAAAAGGAATTCTTACGCTACCTCTTGCTACATTATAATGAGCCAATTTAATGTCCCACTCCTGGGCACAGGCCTTCTACATTACAACTCATATCTTTTATTTGCACGAAGTTTTAATCTCACAAAAGACAAATACTTAGCGAGAGTAATGATCGTGCGAGCGCCCTAAGCGCGAGATTAATTGTGTGTGTTGGCAATAAAAAGCCTCCCAATCCCTATTTATTGCGGAATGAACTACCCAGGTGCCAGGGCCGACGTATGATTACGGCAATTAAAATGAGGCGTACGTAGGCGCAGTCGCCTACAGGGTTAGAACGGACGGAGAAGCAACATTATAATTATGTAGTTACTATCAATGATAAGAGTTCATTATTGCTGTTGGTTTCGCTATTGCATATTGTTACTAAAATAAGCGTAGCCACAATATTTATAAAATTGTTGGTAGTAACCTGGAAGCAAGCAAAGATAATAAAATTTCAATAAGCGTTTGTGAACTTCTTTCCTCCCAGTTACATTAGGTACATGTATGTGCTTGGCCTCCAATTTTTTTTAATTAAAAGCTCTTTACTGTAAAATGCTTATTGTACTGATCATGCCACTACCAATGGCGGTTGTACTTATGCAAAATATCGATTTGACTCTTTCAGTCATTTGGATAAAAAAATCTAACACAACAGCCGTGTGCATAAACATACTATGAACTAAAACACCAACTCTCATTCTAGACTTGTGTTAACTTTATACAGATTCCAAACGTTCCTGTCTGTAATTGACTTCATTTGTACTTAATTCATTTCAGTTCGCGAGTTCGACTTTAAACACTTGAAGAATGTAGTGGGAACTTTAAATTTGTTTTATTTCACTGTAACTTTTAACATCTTTTGGTCGAGTTGATATGCTTGTTAATAAGACTATGCTTAATATTGAAATAAGATAAGAGCTAGACTGGGCATTTTCACAACAGCAACCGAAATAGAAGAGGGAAGATGATCTCATACGACAAGACACTTCATAAATACTTAAAAGATTGCAGCCATACCGGATAAGATGAAAAACACAGCTTTTAGCACTAGCATTATATTATCCTGGCTATATTTATTTATCTTAAAAAGCTGTTGTTCTAAATATTCTTCAGGTATATCGTACTTATCAGGTTTTTATATCATTATGGTGCAGTGTGTGGTGGCAAGCTTAATGGCTCATTTCCATCTTTTTGTCTATTCTACTGGAAGGACAAGATAAGTACTAGTACTTAAGTACTTGACACCCAAATGCACACTTTGTTATTTTGTTTTAAAGTAAAGAAAAGTGCTAGAAATTGCACAGAAAGACTACATTAATATTGCTGACCTAATCATGCTTATGTCTTAATTCTATCTTACCTCTAATATAGTTAATTTATATTCAAAATTATCTATACAAATAAATAAAATTGGAGTGTCTGTTTGTAATAACAAAATAACACCTTTTCACCAAATGCATATGAAAGTACATACGACATCTATAACAAAAACGCGATTTTAAAAAAAATTGTCTGTCTGTCTGTGTGTTTGTTCCGGGTAATCTCCGAAACGGCTGGACCGATTTGGACGTGACTTTGACTGGCAGATAGCTGATGTTATAGGGAGTAACTTAGACTACTTTAATTTTAGAAAAATAATTAGGGTTCCGCGTGAAAAAACGAAAACACATGAAATCAAAGAGTATCTCCGAAACGGGTGGACCGATTTTGATGGGACTTTCACTGGTAGATAGCTGATGTTATAGTCAGTAGCTAAGGCAACTTTTATATCAGAAAAACTAAATTTAAAAAAATGACTCCTTTCCCGCGGGCTCAGAACGCGGGAGCGGGCTTTTTTGTGAAGTTAAATTCCACGCGGACGAAGTCGCGGGCTCAGCTAGTATTCAAAATAAAAATAAAAATTAAATTAATTGACATGTTCCCCATCGTCATAAGGGCCTCAGAACCGTGATTGTATGGCCTTATTCTATATCCCATAACGTTTAAGGGCAGATATTAACCAAATTGGATGTCCCAGAGAGGTGGGCGCGAGGTAGGCGACACCGCGACCCAATTTGCCCCGGCTGCGAATAAGTGGGCATTATTATTTCAGGCTACGATTGTAGAAGTGTTGCTTTCGTTTCGAATGTTTCCTACAATGTAATCAGATTAAACACTAAAGGCCCTGTCAGTATCAACGTCTGCGTCGTACCTGCAAATCGGATGATGCATTATGCGAGGTGTATCTCATCTGGTGTACACTATTCATACATGGTGCTAATTTCTTAGCTTATTTATGTGTCCCACTCCTGAGAAAATATATTTTTAGTTCTCAAATACACTAAGCTGTTCATCCTTTTTCGCAAAGGGGACCTTAGCCTTATTGGTTTCTTGGTTATTGTTTAAAGGTTATATTTAATTTCCGTTTCCAACATGCACATTGCACACTGGGGTTCCGATTCATATTTTCTCAAAATTAAAAAAGCAGCATTAAAAATGAACTCAGCATCGACTCGGAGTACACATAACCGGAGTCGTCGTTAAACCTGCAAGAATTCTCGCCTCATTTACCCGCGCGGATCGTTTCCTCTTGGAGAGCGGAAGCTGTTCGGTGGAAAATATTTTATGACCCATTTTATAATACAGCCGATATATAGAATAGTTCACTCATTCTCATGAAGTGTTATGATAGTACAATAAGGGTAATCTAGTAGATGACTCTTGGATCACATCCTCCATTGCTGTCCAGCAGGAATATAATTTTAGTATGATTTTAATTCCTCTCGCTTTCCTCGTGCTTATTTTCGTTAAGTCACAAATCCGAGTGTCTTTTCATTACCGTGCCCTTTATCCGGTAACATCGTTAGCAATAAAATGTAGCCAACAAACAAATGAAGCGATAAATTCAGCGGACCACCGCACCGCCTCCCGGGGGCATCGGCGATTGTCGGACCAAATTTAATATTATCCCAGTAGCTGCTATTAATATTCGGGATACATTTAGAAAGGATATTGAATTAAATGTTCTGGTAATGAAACGAACTTAATGTTAGGTTTCTGAACGGAATTGTTTGGTGTTCATTGTCTCCGTTCGCGTTGTAAACTAGTTGACAAAAGTTGTGTAATAAGTGCTTGGCACATTTACCAACCTACTTGTGACCTAGGATGCATTGACGACACATGTGAGATGATTGCGGAGGCCAGCAATGAGACAACATTATGGTTAGATAAATAGTTGCTTGGTAACCTGTTGGTTGTAACCTACAGTTGTAACCTGTAGGTTATCAAGCTTGTGTACATGTTTCGGAATACTTTGCCTATGTGGTTTCAAATTCTTCTTAGGAAGTTTGGGAAACGTAAAATATAGATCCCACCGTGGGACACCCACCCTAACATTAACATTTGAAAACATTGTATGTGGACTTTCGGAAATGGCCTTTTCGTAAAAGGTCTGAGTGTCCCCCAGTCCATTGTACAGTATCCATCATACAAGAGTTGCTTAGTTTGGGATAATGCAGTTGGTGTGTTTAGTCTGGCGATTTTTTTTTATCAAATATTACTGTGACATTTAATCTTCACAAGAGATTAAACTACATAATAAGGTGAAACAGTCAAACAACTTTAACAATTCTAACACAGAAACTAAAAGCACCAGAGACTACTCTAATAACAGTGCTAAGCCAATTGCATCCACTCCATCCCTCGTTTGGCTCCTAATTGCACGAAAACTGCACGTCAGCGAGCAGTTAAACGCATGCAGGCCGTTAATGTACTGCAAACACTGCATTAGCGTCATTAGTGAGAGGGGCTAAACTACTGGGCGAATAACTGTACCTAATACTGTCTCGAAAATTCTCAAAACTTGTTTTAGGGAACTGTATTGTTCGGCAAACGGGGAGAATTTTACTTATTAGGTAGGTATAATAGCTAGTGTTTTTATTTAAAGATTATTAGGAATGTAAGATTATCAGATTACTAGTTGTTCCGTTAACCAGAGGCGCTTGATAAGCTAAATTATTATGTTAAGAGTGTGAGTGTGAGTAAACTACTTATATAACCCAACTAATAAAAAGTAATTTTAAGTTACAATCAGGGATCAAACCCAGAATTTTTATCATGATCCAAAACAAAACGCATAATCAGAAGAATTTTAAACAAACTTAATAATAAAAAGATTAGTAAAATAAGTTTTTATCGACGTAATGCTAATCATTATTATCCATGAAATCAACCTAGTTATGAAATTCAGTGTCGCATTTTATCCATAAAAGTACCCTAAATTATAAGGACAGTTCCAAACTTTTGTTAACACGGGTATTTCACCGCGGTCGCGTCCTCAAATAGCCGGATCCCGTGTTTGGTCGCAGTTAGCCGTTTGGCCTGCCGCCAGTCCCGCGCCCGGGATTCCTGCTTGCTCGTATAAATCATAATGTAATAATAATATTAGTACATTCAATTTCGGTTGTATACTTTGTTGAATAGTCACGACATGAAGGGTAATGCATATGTTTTGAGGACTAAGGAATAAGAGCTAGAATCAGACATGAGAAAATGAAATTAAATTTATTAAAATAATTGTGAACATTTACTGCTTTCGTATATCTGTATGCATCATTGTTAAATTCTTTGTAATCTTGGAAACAATAATGTTAATTAGTGATCTGATTCAGATAACTAGCATTAGGTACCTGTTAAAACATACCTATTGTTATCTTCATAATTTGGTTATTCCAACAAGATTGATCGTGTCCATTGCAACATTCAAGGTACCTATCTATTTTCAATTATTTGTCACTGGTCCTATTGCAATCCAAAATGAATTTTGGTCTTTAATAATATGATATCCTGATTATAAGTACATATATGACGAATCTTATATCAATCCGTATCAATCTGTGAACTTGTAGGATGTCTATGGGAAGTATACGGATTGATAACGCAGCAGCTCTATGCAACAAACGATTGCAATGAAATGCGCTTGTAAAAGCGCGCTACGGAGTGAATGGGAGCTGCAATCTCAGGGAGGTCGGCTCATCGCTATTCCGATGCCTATAAATATGCTAACTGGGACTGGGACTCTAAAACGATGCTTTAAGAGGATTTACAAGATTTGAGGTGATTATTAGCTTTATAAATTAAATTTTACTCGCCCACAAATCCCCTAAGGTGCATTGCTAGTAACGGCCATAAACTCGTCAAGTGTCTAAATGGCAGGCTTTAATAATGAAGATCTATGTATTTATTGATAAATTGCTTGCGGCTAAATGTTGCACTCGCATCTGAGATCAGAATAATCCACGAATCCTATCCTAATTGTAATCCTATCTAGGTAGGTAATTTATTTGACCAATAGATATAAATCTGATAAACTATGATGGCCTCCAAATCAGGCCTATTTGTATCCTAGATTCTGTCCACTTGTCAGCCATGTTGGAGACTTTTTGGCGGTCTAAAACTCCGATATCAGAGTTGACCACTAACTCATGCGAATAAAAAAAACCTCCTAAATTTTAAACTCTGAAGGAAAACGCAGCGCCAACTTATCGTTCCACACCTTCAATAGTCAGCCTGTTCTCGCATATTTAAATATATTCCAACTATCTCCAGGGGCCAGCCGTGCTCAATACACCCCGTCTTCGCCGTTACATATGAAAAGGTCCGCTCTTAGCGAATGGACGCTGCGCGAATAAAGGTGCGGTCAGCAAAGATAACGATGTAAAGGTTTGGAATGGGAGAAAATGGGAACACTTTGAATAAAAATCTTAAAATTAGGACTTTTAATACCAATTCTGTAGGTAGACTACTAACAGAATTACGATATTGTCATGATTCTAGAATCGTTTTTACAGCAAAATAATAAGCCTAAACTTTAGGTAGATTGAAACCAAATAAGAAATATTCACAGAAATTATTTCGTTAAATTTTATACACCATGTTTATAAGTATTTTTTTCTAGTAATTCAGAAATTCCGAATCAATCATCTTACCAAAAGTCATTTAAACATGCCAGAAGTCAACAAGGCAACAAACTTTATCACTTTGTTGCTGCCAACTAAGAAGCAACACTAGGTACTTACATATTGCAGTCGGGTTGTCCGGCGCGCGACTGGTGGAACTAATAAACGAAGTAAGTGGTCAGAGTTCGGTGGGTTCTGCCAAGTTCGGTGCTTAGCGATGTCATGTTGATGACTGCGAAGTGCGAAGTAGGAGGAACGAGCGGGCCCGATTCTCGTGGCGTTTGTGGGAGTAAAGGATACAATTGTAACATTTGTGTTAGAAAGATCTTATTGCATTATATAAAGTGTGATTATTGTTCAACACATTGGTAAAATTTTGGGTATGCTTGACTTGTGGTGGAGTGGTAAAGTATTTAACTTACACGAATAGATCGACTGATGATGCGCGAAACGATCCTGCTCTTGTACTATAGACACGTAAGTATTTACCTATTACCCTTATTCATATCTCAAGAAATAATTCATATATCACATATACTTCAACATTTCATTTCTTTTTCTATCCCATAGTCTGTTACAAAAACTTCAAGCTGTATAATCTAGTATGGAATTAGAAACACATTAGCATGTATTCTAAAGCCTTTTCAAAGAGGGTGAGCGAACACGTACCGTCCAAAGTCGGTGTACCCGTAGTCAGAGCCGGGCTGATCTAATTTGCTAGCCAAATTGCTACGGCCAACTCACGGTTGCGCCAATTCGTTGATCTATTTGACTAGATGGTCGTTTGGATACGGAAGTGGACGTAATTGAAAGGTGTGAATTCGACTCACTAGAAGCTGAACGTAATAAACTAGTAGAAGATCGAAATACCAACATAAAGTAAGAAGCCTATCACATCACAATAACCATCACCAGTCTACCACCGTGGTAAATACTTCTTATAATTTAACTAAACGCTACTGCGAGTGATTGCTACGCGCGTAGCTACTCACGCATAGAGGATCGCGCATAGCTGCTCGCGTGGAGCTACTTGCGCGTAGTTGCAAGAGGAAAAAAAGTATGTATCGTGAGTAATCGTGACCATTGCTAATGTAATAACGGCGTTTTAGTAGTAGACTGAGGGCTGACGATGGGTATGTGTCAGAGGATTATGAGTATGTAGAACTGTTTGCTTATATTAAAAATTCCCAACACGTGATGCATTGGCTCTGTTAAATGGTCTAAAAAACATTTTTTTGTACATTTTTGCAATTAGGATTTGGTTTTATTTTATTTGGGTAAGTGTTTAGTTCATTGTAAAAGACGCAAGGGAATTAGGATTCTTAAATTTGATGTCAAAGTTAATGCTTCCAAAAATTGAGTTTTGGCAGCATTTTACGGGATTTTTTGTGCAGTTTTAAACCTTTCAATTTTCTTCCTATCTTTCCAATAAATAGAGTATAAGATCAGGTTAAAGAGGACAAAAGATGTGTGTCCTTTGTCCATCCGTACCTCCGGCACAATTGTCGTCAGTGCGGAATTCAATTGCCAATGTCTCCAGCAGTTTCGCTTCCGATATTTTAAAGGATACGTTTGCTGTTGACTTTAAACGTTTATTTGTAGCGAACAATATGTGAGTGAGATAAAAGTAACACTTGCTGGGTGTTGCTAAAAGGATCACATCACACTGCTCGTGTTTGATAACTCCAATGGTGCCGTTTCCTCTTGTCACCACTACAGTACTTCGTGTTGAGTTTTGTTTCGTGATTAAAAACCGTTTTATTTCCAAAATAAAACGTATTTTTATGTTGACCGAAGACAGATATGCTATCAACATGTCAAGTTTCATTGAAACATACTCAGTCAGGTAGATAATAATTTTACAGTTTTGGGTCATTGTGTAGCCTTAGGGGCGCTATGACTTAGGTTAGGTTAGGTTTAGGTTTAGGTTAGGTTAGGTTAGAACAGTGATCAAAACGAAAAAATATTTTTTCTCGAAATTTCGTCTGAGTGCTGGCTCCATAGCCCCCCTAACTGGGAACTAACATAACCTAATGACACATTCGGATTCTGGCGCTTCGCCGGCCGCTGCCGCGGCACGCTCGCTTCGCTCGCTCGGCTCGCGCGTTTTGGTCACTGTTCTAACCTAACCTAACCTAAACCTAAACCTAAGTCATAGCGCCCCTAAGGCTACACTCCAACCCAGTTTTGGCATACACTATGAGCGGTTTAACAATAGGTATAATCAAAGCTAATGTTAGTAATTTCAATGGATATTTCGGTTTGAGGGTAGATTATATAATTCCCTTCAAAAACAAAGACCCGACCTCAGTCCCATATCCATCCAATAAATACCGAAGTTTAATCCCATTAGCAACACCAGCGATCACAATCCGGACTTATATTTTTTCAAATGAGGGTAGATTTTTTCTTTTTTCCCCGCGTTCCGTTCTCTTAATTAAAACCGAGCGGTGGTCGGCGCTTCCTAAATTGACTCTTTAAAACTTGTAATTTGAATTCATTTTTTACGTGAAAGCGTTTGAATTGTGTTCGCGTTTCTTTGGTTGTAATTAAAGATATCAAGAAGTGGTTATTTTAGTTCTTAATAGTTTTACGTAATTTAATATTTAAAAAAGCAACTATTAAATTAATAGCAGATCCGTTTTTCTTGTCTTGAATGTATTGCCGTTCCTGTAAAGGTCGTTATGCGTGAGCAAGATAGCGATAATTTTTGTCGACTCAAAATTAGTTTAGTCTGAATTTTTGACAACGGAACCAGCACCATAGTGTGACTAAGCAGATTATAGTGGCAATTCTGTGTTGTGTGTACAGATTAAATGTGGTTTTATATTATTCAGTAATCATTATTGGTTTGAAATAGTTTCCATTTCAAAGTTCTGTTGTTTCAATAATGTATGCTTCAATAATTTAACATATTGGTGGTACACTAAAATCAATAACATGTATTTGAGCTCGCCGCGTTCATATTATATTAGTGTGTTATTAATTCTTCATTTAACATCAAGGTGGGTAAGTCTGTTTATTATCTAGATACATTCACTGTAATTCACTTTTTTAATTGTTTAAATGAAATATATAGAGTCAATCAAAACACTGGCTACGATATATTCAACGATTGTTTAAAATTAGGTTGTATTATTGTGCAATTGGCGGCAAATTAGCAAGTAAAACCACAGTACGCTACACTATCACAATCGTAATTGGATCCGTCGTATCAGAGCTGGCTAACATCATGATTTATTAAACGTGTATTCCAAATTGTGAGCGGCGAGTCAACAATATTTTATATTGACACTTGGTATTGTGGTCAAATGATTTTATTAGGATTTGCGTGTTCCAAGGCGTGAACGGAGGTATTTGATACTTAATCAAGTTTTCAACAATTCTATTTAGTCCCATTCAACGGCATCATTAAAGCGTCACGACGCCGCAATGAAAGCGTCGGGATGCTCATATGAAAGCGTCGGGACGCCCATATGAAAACGTCACGTCACGGCGACGAACGGCCATCAAAACTTTTCCATTTATTACAGGTAAAGTGATAACATAGGAAGGTACCGAGCCATTAAATCTAATAGTTCAGCTAAAATTTAAATAGGTAACACCCAATTTCTTTGGTAACACCTATTTAAAATTTTGCCTCAACGTTAAGGAATGGAGGTATACTCTCGGCTTACGATTATACATGAAGATAATAAATGTCGCGGCAACATCTAAGCACTGGATTGATTTATGTATTTGTCTCTTCGTATTTTGACCTGTCAAATAATAAAGACAGCTTCATAAATTGACAAGTGTTGCGTCAGTGCAACCCTAGTCGTGTTAACTTACCTATCCATGAGATAGGTAAGTTAACACGAGAGCGATCTTGAGCTACGAGCTTTCCAAGATCGTTCTCAGAACTGAAATCGATTAAATAATACGGGCTCATTTAGTATGGGGCGACTGTCTAGTACTTTTTACATAGAGGACAACAAAGAGAGATTCCGCTTTTTGCTTTCCGAAGTTGAACATTGTCTGGTCGCCGAAAACGAATGCTGCAGTAAATTGGAACTGCCTTTTGTTGCTAGTAAGCTTATCTTATGTAGTTCTCGTTTTGATTTTTCTTTAGATTCTCATGGACTATATATTATTTACTATCGATTTTTCTTTGGGTTTGACTTTTAGTAGAGGTGAATTTTGATGTTCAACTCGTAAAACTTTCGTGAACCTCAAGTATACCTCCTTCTATTTCGGAGCTAAGCAGAAATATCGGTGTCGTTTGTTTAATAGTTAGTTACGGTTTTAATGTTACCTGTTTGAATAAACGATAGGTGGGCCTTTTGGGGCACGTTAATGGCTTGCGGGTAGAAAGTAAAGGATATTTTGAGGGTTAAATTTTGGCTTTGATATTTGGTTTGCCAATAACGAAGTTTTGTGTAATGAAAAGGTTTAGATGGAGGTGAAATCAAATAATACTGAGATATAATTGTATTGTATTCGGCTACGGTATAATAAGTAGCACAGATTATTTTTAAGTTACTCAGGCCGCTGCAGGATTTCCTTCAAAGCAAACTGAAGTAACATGGGAAAGTGACAGAATTTAAAAAGTCTAAGAACTGATTTTTTTCCTAATTGCCTATTGTTAAGTAACAATAATGCGGCTATATCATGACCAAAGAGAAGTGATACGAAAATGGACAGATTCTTTTTTGAATAAGTGGTTTATAACCCTTGAATTTTCGCCTCCATTATTTTAAAACGATAAAATTACTATTACCAACCTAAATCATGACTATACTTATAATATGAGCAAGATAATTTTAAACCCGTGATAACCATTCCGTCTTTACCTCTTTCTCTACATTGCGGCGCTTCCGCCGCTACGTTTGTCGGACGATACAACATTCAATAGCCGATACTTCCTGAGCCAAAGAATGTTTCGCTTCCGATATTTTAAAGCGTATATTTGCCAGTAAATGTTATCGTGATTTTTAATATTATTCGAGCAATTTATTTGTTTGTTCAAGCATAACATAATAAATTTAGTTCAAGATAATGTTATAAATTTATTTTATAGTAGTTGGTTAGAAAAGATAATAACACATAGAGGTGACTAAAGGAATCCACATCATGGAACATGTAATATGAACTGGATGATAAATAACGGTGGCAGCCAATTGAATACAGCTCATATACGGGCTGGCTCGACTAGGGTAGTACCACACTCTCACAGAAAATTAGCGTAATATAGCTATTATGGGTGCTTTTCGGACGATGAGTGAGAGACTGGAAGCCCTTCTCCCTTCATTTTCCTCTGTCCCTCTCCCCTGGGTTGAGCAATATTTGGTTGAGCAGGTTGGCAATATGCGAGAAATGCTTTTGGCTTCGGCAACTGCTTGGTGGTTCATACACTTGTTTGCGGGCTATGTTATAGAAAAATGTGATTTTGAAGTTTACACGTAGCTTCTCAATGAAAAATCCTTAAAACTGCTGAATCCTACTAATATTATAAATGCGAAAGTTTGTGAGTGTGGATGTATGTATGTTTATTACTCCTTCACGCAAAAACTACTGAACGGATTTGGATGAAATTTGGAACACAGATAGATTATAACCGGGATTAACATATAGGATACTTTTTAACCCAATAATCCAATACTACGCGGATGAAGTCGCGGGGCACAGCTAGTCTACCAATATGTAAGGAGTCTTAGCTATCTTTACCCAGTTACATAACCAAACAAACATCGAATCCATTAAACTACCATTCTGCTGCCAGCAGTCATCCGGCGTCACACCCGCCCACTCATTGCGTTATAAATTCGCAACTAATTAGCGGCTCGACACTGACAGAGATTGATCTGTCGTTGCGTGTGTCGCCGGCCTAATGAGTGTTGTATGAGAACTGTGCTTCACTATGTTAGTTGGGATTTCTTGAAGGTAAAACATGCTACAGACAGCTGTTTTCCACAAAAGTATAAGCAAAATGCTAGGCACCCACATTTTGCCATAAGGATTTTGGGGGAGAGCCTATTGCCATTAGGCAGAGCACATCGCCCCCTTATAAAGAGGGGGAACAGCGCTAAAGTATACTAGACTAGAACTTTCTGCATTGATTACTTGGAGATCACGGCAATTGAGCAGTCAGTAATGGACAGGATAATATTATTTTGGCTCTCATTCTAAACATGGAACCGATATAAAATTTGACTATAGTATAGATATGAGATAAGTAGACTTTCCATCCTTTTTCCTCCACCATTAATTTCACCATTGTTTCCATAAACCGCAACACAATACCTCATTTTCGTAATACGTAACAGATGACTTTGGGCGACTCGCACAAAAATGTGTCTCTCAACAAAAGCGGCCATTACTACGCTCGATTGATTCGGTCCTAACAAAGAGCCGGCGGTTTTTTTTAATTAATTTGTGCCGTAACCTTCACGCTTGTCCCTATGGGGACTCACAATGGACTGATCGGTGTTCTGACGATGATTGATCGACCAATAAAACATCTACATGAAAATGGTTTGGGGGCTAAATTGTCGTATGTATGTTTGAAGGTCTTTTGCGGGATTCTGTTGCTTAGTGAGGAATTTTAAGGCTCCAAAATTGGACATTTTATGGGTGATTGATTTTTATATGACAACACTTGTTGCCACATAGCTAAAATAAAAAGTATTTGGTCTCTGCATCATTTGTTTAAGAATATTGTTGGTAATATTTTCATAATACTACGCGTTGAGCCATCTCCTGAGTGCAAGGGTCCTCCTAAAACCGCGCAGATTAGTATGCAGGGTCCGTGCCATCCTACAAAGTTTACCTGTTACTTGTTTAGGGGAAAGCAACATCCTTTTGGGCGCAAACTTTTCTATTTTCGGATATTCGGGTCATTATACAGACGTCCGTTGACCGAGTGGTTTGGTTTGAATGGGAGGTTGGGGTACAGCCAGTGCTTTTGTATTTGCACGTACAAATTGAAGCTATGCGTTTGTGTTTGAAGGTAGACTCCTTGTTTATCTCCTTTTTTGAGGATATTTTGTTTCTGGAACTGTATACTTCCTTTAAGGGTTATTATTTCAATGGATTTCTCTGCTGCAAAGTCCTATGATGCTTAAAGTTTATTCAATGCTTGAATCCTACTAATATTATAAATGCGAAAGTTTGTGAGTGTGGATGTATGTTTGTTACTCTTTCAGGCAAAAACTACTGAACGGATTTGGATGAAATTTGGAACACAGATAGTTTATAACCGGGATTAACACATAGGATACTTTTTTTTGTTAAGTTAAATACTACGCGGACGAAGTCGCGGGCACAGTTAGTACATTATAAATTGAAACATGGTCTAATTTCCGCACCAATGTACGTTAAATTGGTGGTAGTAGGTTACTTTTGTAGACCTGTGAAATTAGTGTGGGGCACATGTAATTTAGGAAACACTGTCTCTCAATTTCGTCCTTATTTTTTCGGAATCCATAATAATAATCTATGTTCCTCATAATCCCCACTATCCACAATCAATGTAAAGCAATAAAAATCAACTCGCCAACCACTCTACTGATCCATTCGCGCCATATATATTCCGATGGGGTCCATAATGGGGCCGATAAATAAAACATGGCCGCCGCTGCCGCTATAGACAATGACTGATAGCTTTTATAACCTCTCGGTGCACGATTGAGCTTGCATTGTGAGGAGTGATGGGCAAACCGGAAATTCTGGGAATCTAATTTTAAAGCGAGGCGCTGTGGATGTTGCGGGATTTGTTTTTACTTCCGCCCATTTTCTTTTGTATCGCTGAATCTAGTATTTCTAGAAAACTGGCTCATTGAGAAGACGAAACTTGCACAAAAATATCATATTCCCATTGAGCTACCTTCGTCCATCTATTGGTTTGAACTTTGAAGATAACAAGTAATGATATTAGTTGTAATGATATTTATTCCGGATAAATCAGAACGTTGCCCATCACTATCCAGGAGTCAAACTGTTTGCCAGGGTATTATTGTGAACAAAGGAGGCATTTGTCTTTTGTTACGGAAGTACGCAATGGCAGCGATTGATTGATGGAACAAATGAGAAAACGGATTAAAATACAATAGATAGGAATGAGAGAAATATAATATTTTTAAGGTGTTACAACAAATATCTACAAATTAACAAGAAACGCTCGAACATATTATAGATAACCCAGAACAGTTTTTTTATTTTTACATGCAGTTCTTTTCATCGGTGCTTATATATTACTCACGGCTGAGATCTTTTTCTTTGAGACAAAATCCGATTAATATTGATCCAGACGTGTCAGTTTAGCTGTTGCTTCCCCTCCCTAGTAATAAAGTGCTTCCGTTGATAGTAATCCAGCTAAGTTGATAAGATGCAGTATTTTTGGGGACTTTCTGTGCTTGAGACGTAATATATCTATAGCTCCGAGTGATTAGGACTTCTTCAAAGACCACGCTATCATTATTGACAGATTACCAAGCAAAAACTTTTATGACTCAGCAACTGAAATATCTGAATCAAAGAAGGCGTCGCCTACCGTCAGTATGGTGTCGGGATCGAGTGGTTGTCCGTAGTAACTCAAGGAGCTCGGTAATTACTCCCTGGAGAGCTATCCGGCGCGGGGAATATCCGCTTAGTAAGTAACTGAGTGAATGAGCTGAATTCCTGATTCTGAACTGATTTGGTTCCTGGTTGACGGTTTATTACTATCAGATTTTTGAACTTTGACTCCTTTCTATTTTCCGTGTAGATTAAGTATATTATTATCTTAACAAAATTTTTCGTAGCAATTTTTTTTAAAGCTACATAAGATCGCCTTTTGTGGTTGGTTTCTGCTCGGCTTACAGCATAGGGTGGCCCCGATTCCCGTCGAATAAATATTAACGTAATTGACCTAGTCCTAGATTGTTACTGGGACCATCCCCAGACTTATTACTACTATTTTGGCCTTGACATAAACAAGTGGAAGAACAATCTGGCATAAAAGTTTGAACATATTGATGAAACCATACAATGGCCATTACCTGCAAAGTGCAGCTTTATTTTTTTATTTGCAGCTGGATTTGTCGCGCGCCGCACATTAATTCACGTCAGGAACCGCTTGTAATCTTTAGGTTGTAGAGTTTTTGCATGTACGAGAGCTAAATTTATATTCGGAATGCAATTTCGAGGGAATCATTACATTACCACACAACGATCCTCCGCCACTTGTATCCATCAGCTTCCTGCTACATGTGTGGTAACATCAGTCCTTTTTGTGGGGGTTGTTAGAAGAACCACGAACATACACTTAAATTAAAAACACGACTGCAAACCGAAAGACGCAAGTAGTTTCTCCCTTTATCCCTCTGTCTAATGTAGAAAATTTGGTTAGCGCTTTATAAATGCTCGACACAAGAACCCAGAAAAATATACTTCTATTCGTAGAAGCCATCTCCCAAATCATGCACAAGTAAGTCGGTTCTATCCTTGAGCAGGTACCTCCAAGAAGCAAATTAAATAGGGCTCGGAACTAATACGAATGCGAAATGAGATCGGGATCTGATTGAATACAGGACAGGTCTCAGCCATTCAGCGAGGAAAAGCCGGGGTCGAATCAGCCGAGTAGGAAAATAAAATTGAATGTGGTACCTATTACTTAGCTATAAGTTGTGATAACAACTCACAATATTGTAGAACACTATAGTATATTCGAAGAGGTCAGAGGCATTTCACACAGTTGAATAATCGGATATAGGCACCCACAGTCCGAAACAGGTCAAAGGTTGGAGATAGCTTTTATACCTACCTAGTTATTATTTGGATAGTTCATAATAAGCCAATCACTATTACTGTGATTGCTTAGTTATTAAATTAATTAAGTACACAGTAACTGATCCGTAAGTGATTATAACATTGCCAAGTAAGTATTATTATTTGTTATCAGTACGCTACTACCCCTATAATTATATTTATCTTTTTAATACTTATTTTCGAATTTAATTACGTTGATTCGTATACACTTCCTAAATTAGTTTCAAATTATTGCATACCTACTTATTGAAATGTGTCATCTAATCAGATCGTAATCTGTTTTCTTTCATCATGTTTACTTGATGTTGTTTACTTTACTTGATGACCTTAAAATTAAATACATTATAAGGCACAAATATTATTGGTATAAATTTTATAGGTAAACGAGGTCGCAGCGAGTACTAGTGAACAATAAAACTCGCAAAACAATGAAACAGAAAGCTATGAAACGGCAGCGGGAAATTAAAATACCAGTTTTCAGAGTCCCGCATGGCGGTGCCGGAGTTTTTCAATTACCAAGACTTGAAGAATTCATAACTAGTTTTAAATGAAAGTGAAATTATTTTTATAGGAAGTACCTATGGATGAATAAAAATGTTGTCGTATCCACAGCGTCGTTGCGACGTCCTTATGTTAACGTTGGGATGCCGCTACTGAAAACCGTCACTAGTCCATACCTACCTGTACTCAGAGAAATCTTGGTAAAGAGAGATGTTGGTTTAAATGCATAAGGAGGTATTGTGATGTCGTTACGAGACCAAGGAATAACCTTAATACTAATAGCGACTAACCCAAATAAATTTTAAATATTAAAAATTCTTTGGTCTAGCCTAAAGATCTGACCACTTTTTCATAGCCGTGTCGCGATACTTTTATAGTGGCTTCATATTGGCGTCGTGTTACCTATCATGTACATATTAAGCTTTTTAAAGAGTTCAGGATATCCTTTCGCGAGTTTTCAGCTTCCGTCGCACTTACGGGGGGTCATGTTTAAATTTTACGACGCGGAACCCATCAGGGAGCGCTCATTTCATGGACATTTTCATTTTCATTGTCCAATGTCGCCTCGTTTCGTAGATTGCCTACAATAAACTTGTATTATGCAGATCGTAAGAAACTATTTTAGTGGATTTTCCACGCGGGCTCGCTGTGCCTACCCAGTGTTCTGTGCTCCTCCAAGTAAACAGTCTTAACCGTCCACCCAAGTAAAAACTGTTTAGTTGTAATAATAGCTGATATAATGTCGACCATACAACTTTAAAATAATAATATATTACTATAACTATATTCTTTCAGTAGTTTCTATGAGAAAAATCATTCTGTGATTTTTAAATCAGATAGTTCTAAGGCAAAATTATGACTATTCCGAAGTTCTGAACAAAGGACAATTCAAATGAGAAGCTTTATAAAATTGGATATTTCAAATAAACTTTGCAAAGATCTCGTCCTTTTACAATGTCCATTGGAAATATCGGAAAATAATACGAAAAGCATTTCCAAGCCCAACACTTGGACAGAGTTTAAAGTTAGAAACTCAATTTATCAGAACTATGACCTTAGCCCAGACCTTGCCATTGTCTAGGAACATTCAGTGAACTGATAGTTCGCCGCCATTTTGAATTTAGTAGATAAATAGTTTCGGCGACACGAACAACAGTGACTAGTTAAGATAAAGGTAATACGCTGTATTCTCTAAGACAGGTGTTAGCTGTGATAAGCAAGTTGGTTGAACTCTAGTTTACTTGATCGACGAGTTTTTATTTTTAAATTCGTTTGAATTGTTTCGACGAATTTCATATATTTCGATATTAGGTATTGCAATTACTCATTCTAATCATTGGCATGATTGCTAAACTTTGTTTAAAGTACTTGAGTTCAAATTCCTTTACTATTGAGGAACTGGCCATTTTAATAGAAACCTGAGAATCCCACAAGCGTGATCTACCTCAACCCATTACTATTATATTGCTATACTAGCTGTGCCCGCGACTTCGTCCGCGTGGAATTTAATTGACAAAGTTTCATACAAACTTTCATCCCCTATTTAATCCCCTTAAAATAGGGGAAGAATTAATCAAATCAAATCGTAATCAAATCGTAGAATTAATCAAAATCCTTTCTTAGCGGATGCCTACGTCATAACATCTACCTGCATGCCAAATTTCAGCCCGATCCGTCCAGTGGTTTGGGCTGTGCGTTGATAGATCACTATGTCAGTCAGTCAGTCAGTCATTTAGTCACCTTTGAGTTATATATATTTAGATTTCGACACCGCCATCTACTCAGTATATTTAAAGCGCCATCTATTGTCAGCATCGATCTAATAACAACCGCATAGCAAAGCTCGAAGGGACGCACAAAAGCTTTCATTTGATATTTAATTACAAGCCGGAGCGCTTTTAACACGACCGGGACAAAAGAGTTACAGAGGGGTAACGGGAACGTGTGAGCGGAATGGAAAGCGCACTGTGGTGTTAAACGGTATAGATAATTAACGGTTTAGAAATATGTACTGTGGGATAACGCTATACTAGATAATCAGGCGCTCTTGTTATAGGTACCTATTATTGATGTCGAGTATAATCAGCTCAAGAATTTAAGTTGATTTCGAGTTTGCTTTCAATGTTGAATTCAGTTCATTAATGCCGCCCTGGAAAATATCGAAGTCATTACAAAGACTAATCTAAGAAAAACCCATGGGTTGAAAACCGATTTGTATTCTGTGAGTCCACAAAGTACCAGGGAAGCGACAAGCATAGGAGGTGTTGCATCTCAATCCTTACGATCCGTAACCACATCTGTGACCAATCCAACAACGTTCGCAGTCCACCAGGTGACCCGCCTACCCGTCTCCATTTCCTCATAAAATAACCGTAAAATCTTATGCAATTCTCTGCAAAGTGGGGAAATAGCCCCCATAAAGCCCACTATGTTAAAGGTTCTTACCTAAAGATAAAATTGGATCCCATAGGGCCGTATATCATTTTTATAGTTACTGTTTTTATGGGATTACATCAATTTTATCTATTGACAATCTTGTAGCTATAAAAGACGGTATTGAGATATATGAGAAGGCGTATATTATGTATACGGAATATATTATGAGCTTTCTTGATTTGAGTTGATTATAGAATAAATAATAACCTATTTTCCAAGTTTGCGTCTAGATATAGACAAATGAGAATAGCCTCGACCGAGCAATCGTATTTGACGTCTGACTAGACAAAACGTTTTAAACGCGTATTTATACCCCAATTGAGTGATATAATGAATCCTTACATTCACAGGACTCCATACATTCATGTTTCCCCTATGGGCGCTGCTAGGAAATGTATGGAGAGATTAGATCAATCGATCGGTATTTGATTATGTCTTAACTTGTACTCTGATTGGTCGGGCGTGGCTGCTCGGTTTGGTTTCGAAGTGCCCAAAGGTATCTTCAGTGGAACCAATAAATATCTGAGCATTTCTTGACTCTAAATATAACAATAATTCAACACTGTCAGATAGCTTTCCGAACTAATTCCAATTTTTATAGGATGATAGGAATAATAAATTGACGGAATATAAATCTTATTTCTACATTTTTCTTCAATACAGGCTATTCAGACTTCTACACATTAGTATCAGCTATTATACAAAGCTTTCTAAGGCCTATCTTTCATATTTAGATCATAAATTAAAGCGAAGATGTTGCTCATAAATAGGTCATCGGCTCTATACTGGGCCGAACAAAAGGGTTTTCAATAAGTTCTAAATAGCTTTGAATCGTTCACAAGTGTTAGCGTACCACAATAGAGCATAATAATTAACTTGCTAAAGTAGCTTTTATTAAAATAAATTACAATTTGATACTAACAGATTGTTATATACTAGGTGATACAAAATGGGTATACTTTTTTTTTTGCAACTTAACTTTGTAAATCTCAAACTATCGGCTTTGTGGGACAGTTGAAGTACTAAAGGTTTTGTAGATTTGTGAAATCGGTCAACAGCTGTATTCCTATAATACCTTTTGTTTTTCAAGTTCCCTCCAAAGCTGATGGTTTTAGAATTACAAAGTTAAGTTTTGAAAAAAAAAGTATACCCATTATGTGTCACCTTGTATTACAAGCTCCATTGTAAGGTAAGGGTTATTATTTTAAAAACTGTATCGACTTAAAGTATGGCGTAGTGATTGATTTTCGAACTCTGAAGCTGATATGTCGATGTTATAGAGACATGCTCTTCGTAACATTTATATTTGTAGAGTTACGGGCCTATGCATATGTCTCATAACTTTCATGCTGTGGCCTTAGAACACATCTAATGACAGCCACGAATATACAAGAAAAAGTTTGAGAATATTTTCTATGGAAATTGATATTTGCTTATGGCAATTTCGAAAAATATGATAATTTTTGGAAGGCATGTTCGAATTTATATTACAAAAAATATATACCTACTACGAGTATATGCCTAATTCTATGGTCGAAACCTATCCAAGCACCCTCTATATCGTTTCCAAAAAATCTTTTGTTTCTACATAGTCAGCTACCACGTCTACCATCTCCGAAGGTCTAGAACAGTGGCTCCCAAACTTATTTTGTATACTGCCCACTTTGAGAATAAACAATTTTTTTGCGCCCCAATTTTTCACCTACTTTAAAACCACTATAACATCAAATTAAATTAATTGATTATTGTGAGCTACGCAACGCCCCCATTTTTACTCTGGGTCTCTTACCGCCCCCCTTTAGGCCTGCAGCGCCCACAAGAGGGCCTTATCGCCCACTATGGGGAAGGATGGTCTAGAATGTTCAACTCCTAATACTTAACATGTCTGTATTATCTTTGGAATCGATCAATTCTCATAGTGAATGGGGGGGGGGGGGTGGTCTATCATGAATGAGCCGTGAGTATTCGAAGCTGAATGGTTCATTGTGTTGCACTTAACAATCGTATGTCGCCGATGTGGTCCACAATGATACAAAGAATCATTAGCATACGTTGTTTGTCAATGGAATCGTTGCTCATAGATGTTCGACGACCGCTTGGCGCAGTGATTCGAGCGTAGGCCGCTCGGCTCACTACACCCGGTGGTTGCGGGTTCGATTCCCGTCCGGGTAAATTTCGGAAATGGCTTTTTCGTAATTTGCCCTGGTTTGGGTGTCACTGGGATCGCCCCCAGTCCATTGTACCGTACCTATAGTACAGCCGTTGCTTAGTTTGGGACCATACAGTTGGTGTTTTTGTCTGG
Source organism: Notodonta dromedarius (assembly GCA_905147325.1). Lineage (NCBI taxonomy): Eukaryota > Metazoa > Arthropoda > Insecta > Lepidoptera > Notodontidae > Notodonta > Notodonta dromedarius. Next base: position 13,335,613 of record LR990163.1, on the reverse strand, counting down.
CGATATTTATTTATTTATAGAGATTCTTGAATAGGGAATTATAATTGGCATAAGCTCTTTCACTTAGAATTATAAATTAATTAATTATAGTGTATAATCCTACTAATATTATAAATGCGAAAGTTTGTGAGTGCGGATGTATGTATGTATGTATGTATGTTTGTTACTCCTTCACGCAAAAACTACTGAACGGATTTGGATGAAATTTGGTACACAGATAAATTATAACCGGGATTAACATAAAGGATACTTTTTAACCCAATAATCCAATACTACGCGGATGAAGTCGCGGGGCACAGCTAGTATGGCTAATAAAGACTTCTATAAGAAACGTGGTTAACACAGTACATATTAAAAACTAACAATTTTGTGGCCCTCTCACTCATCGTACGAATCGCAGCTATGGTAGCTTACACCATTCTTCTGTGAGAGGATGGTTCTACCTAGGTCGAGGCAGTCTGTGTGTTAGTTGTGGTCAATAAGCTACGGCTTGGCTCTACCCCCGTCAAAACTCGAGCCCGCCCATCGTTTTTTGCGGTGAATAGCAAATATTGGTATGCTAAAAACTAAGTATAAGGTCCCTATATTTGTCTCTCTATACCAATTACTCCCGCGTAACAACTGCTGAAGAAAATAAAGTGACCTCAAACGGCTCTAATTCGTGAATTACGTTTATTTCCACATAAAGTTGACTAAATGAGCTCTACCCTGGCTTTTAGACTTGTCTGATAACATCAACAAGCGATATATTTTCGTTTCGTTAATAAAGACGGGGTTTACGTCACTCACCATACAATCAAAACACAATCTCGACAGGATACCATTTATTTCTATATTTTATTTTGGTATCGTTTACTTTTATGTTACAAAGTCTGCAAACAAGCATAGGGCTTGCCAGTTGTTAAGGAGCTACCGTCGCCTGTAGATGCATGCTCGCACTTTGCCAACCTAAAGGAGAGTGTGATAGAGGAAGGGGAAGGACGGGGATTTATTTTTTAAAGTATCTATCTACAGGTGATGATTTTTAAAACCTAGTTTTAATGTAGACTCAGCGATATTGTAAACATGTGCCACTGTTGCTTAATGTTTAAAACAAACAACACAGCAATGTTTACAGGTACAATATTTTTACCAGTGTGGGCCCGTCCAAATTGTGCAGAATCTCTGGAACTTATTTACTAAGGAGAATTACCGGCTACGCCAACTCAGCCGGCCACAATACAGGCTAAACGAGACCGTTACACTTGGGGAAAAGTGGATTCTTTTAGAGTTCCGCGTTTGAATTTTGGGAAAACTTTCGAGGACCGTTGATACTTTAAAATATCGTCGTTACTGTATCGTCTTACTTTTTAAAGCTTTTCTAGTAATATTCGGTAACTTAACTTGTTAATGTGATAAGTACGGACTATATATAAAAAAACGTTCAATTTCTATACGCATAATTTTTCTGCTTGTCCATCCTGCAAGTTAATTTTATCAGATTAATTTACACGACACAGCTTTTTCAGTACCTAAATCTGTAGCATGAGACGACTACTTGCCAAATGTACAAGAAGGTGTTTTTACACAAGATGGAGTTCTTGGAAACGCAAGTCTACAGGTCCCAACAAGGCGGCACTGCGTTACCACATACCATGAGGTGGACCGTGTACTAGTGTGCCTACCTAGGCAATAAATAAACGCACTAATTATTTCATCTTCACTGAAAACAATAATATACGGAACTTCCAAATATAATAAACATATTTTTTTCCCTACACGGCGCGTTCCCTCGCTCCGGTCTAGCCATTGTTATGTATCTCTTGTTATCTGTAAGTTATAACGTTTTTATTGTCGCGTAATCTCGGCGAGGGCTTCATTACTCGCTGCGACTCCACTGCACCGTTGTACAGACGATATGATACACTATTGTTGGGTGGAATTTAATATTTGTGTTACACATTTCATTTGTTCTCTGTTTGGAGTAAAATATATTTGGTAATTCTTTCGTTTACTCTTTTTTTTCTATTTTGTTTCCAAAAAAAAGGACAAAATCACACACAACCACAATGCACGTGGAAACAAATTTACAAAACTATCCAGATTTCATTAAGTTACCTATACTTAGGTATGTCACAAATATGAGATGAATAAAATTAGCCCCAAGGTCGTGATTTACCTGAAGTGTTGCAGGTTTTAAAGTCACGGCCTCTGTGTTATCCAACTTACTTATATGGGCAAGAAATATGAATTTCGCTTGAAAGTCAACTTATCCTGTCTATACAATTGTACACATTCTTGTTAAAATTACTGACGATCCATGTGATGCAACTTTACAGGCTATCATCACTCTTCATAATAGAGCAAGAAGAGCCAGCGATAGCCAGACGTTCCATATTGTATAAAGGCTCTCAATTTCTCAGACCATGGCCCCAACACAGGTAAGAACCATCATCGAGTATGGAGTTTGGATTGTGGTTACTTGGGCAGTTAACAGGTAGTAAAGGTGTATAAAATAGTACCTCAAATTCGTTATAGTATAAAGCTTAATTTTTATATATTTCCTTCGGAATAACATTAGAAATCACGCCATCCATTGCCGGACACTTAGTGCGGTTTCAACCCCCTGCCAGACACCCCTAAACTTCGATAAATTATGAGTATACTTTCGTCATAGTATAAAAGCTGGGTTTTACATATGTTACTTGGGAACCCATAAAAAAATATTACTTCAACAGCCGGACAGTTTTAATGGTTTTAACATCTTGCCAGACACATTTAAATAGTTATTAAATCATCCAAGTATGAACGCAAAAAAACTAGTTTTCATTGGGTTTCTTGAACAATTTCGATATACTAAACTCCCTATCTTACTTACTGATAAGTCAATTTGCAAAATATCACCATAGTATCTGACATAAATGGCCGTATCTTTTGATTGCGTTGAATAGAAGCCTATTTTTTTACATTTCCGAGGGATCATAGCATTTGATAATTGATATTAATTTTTACTTGATAACTTTATCCGTTTCCGAGAAAAAGGGTCTTGATAAACAGACAGACGGACAACAAAGTGATCTTATAAGGGTTCCGTGTTTTCCTTTTGAGGTGCGGAACCCTAAAACTATATCCTGTACTGTAACTACATCCTGTGAGAGTGCAGTCGCTGGCACAACGAACGGACTACTATGCTAAATAGCCTGCAAGTGACATCTGGAGCAGTTTATTACACAGACCTTGTGGAAACCAGGGATAATTTCCGTGCGTTCAAGCGCTTTAGCCATACCTATTATTGGAATCAAGTATAATCAGCTCAGGAGGTTAGGTCCAATTAGTCATATTACGATCCGTGGTGCCTTACAACTGGGCCCTTATTACGTAAGCTACTTCAATTGCAATAGAAAAGCAAATGCAAGCGATTGAACGCTAATTAGCTTTCAAACGCTTTAAAGTAAGTTGTAAGGGTTCACATAGATCTACGCAATATCTTATCTTAATTAAGTTTAGTTGTGCTTAAGTAAGCAACTAAGCTGCATATAGACTTCAGGGAAGATTTTAAAAATTAAATGTTATGGGACGAAAAAAATTAATAAAATACATTTCTGTCCTTGACGGTACGAGCAGACGCACTATATCAAATTTGTTACCAAGAGCAATTTAATGTCATAACTTACTTTTAAAGTTGTTGTGATACCTGGATACGATCCTAGGCTGCGGCACAAGTGACTATTCGGTCATTGATGGTACTAGGCGGCGAAAAAAAGGCGCTAATGCAACAACGATATTGCCGCCGTCTAGCTTAAATACGTTAGTTAGAATTCTGACAAGTGAACTAGACACATCTACGCATTGGGGGCATTTTGCTATTATTACCTTAAAATTGCAAAAATTGCAATTGTGACTTTGTTGCACAGGATGAGCGTCATAATATAATACCGTCAGATGATACGCAGTAATAGATGGCATAGACAAAACGCCCTATCTTACTCACATCCGCTTGAACAGTTGTCACCTCGCGCTCGCACCTACAGACTTTAAATGTGTCTGGCAAGATGTAAAAGCCATTAAAACTGTCCGGCTGTTGAAGTAATATTTTTTTAGAGGTCCCCAAGTAACATATGTAAAACCCAGCATTTATACTATGACGAAAGTATACTTATAATTTATTAAAGTTAGGGGTGTCTGGCAGGGGGTTGAAACCGCACTAAGTGTCCGGCAATGGATGACGTGATTTCTAATGTTATTCCGAAGGAAATACAGGCTTTTTAGCATAGTAGTCCGTTCGTTGTGCCAGCGACTGCATTCCCACAGGATGTAGTTACAGTACAGGATATAGTTTTAGGGTTCCGCACCTCAAAAGGAAAACACGAAACCCTTATAAGATCACTTTGTTGTCCGTCTGTCTGTTTATCAAGACCCTTTTTCTCGGAAACGGATAAAGTTATCAAGTAAAAATTAATATCAATTATCAAATGCTATGATCCCTCGGAAATGTAAAAAAAATAGGCTTCTATTCAACGCAATCAAAAGATACGGCCATTTATGTCAGATATTATGGTGATATTTTGCAAATTGACTTATCAGTAAGTAAGATAGGGAGTTTAGTGTATCGAAATTGTTCAAGAAACCCAATGAAAACTAGTTTTTTTGCGTTCATACTTGGATGATTTAATAACTATTTAAATGTGTCTGGCAAGATGTTAAAACCATTAAAACTGTCCGGCTGTTGAAGTAATATTTTTTTATGGGTTCCCCAGTAACATATGTAAAACCCAGCTTTTATACTATGACGAAAGTATACTCATAATTTATCAAAGTTTAGGGGTGTCTGGCAGGGGGTTGAAACCGCACTAAGTGTCCGGCAATGGATGGCGTGATTTCTAATGTTATTCCGAAGGAAATATATAAAAATTAAGCTTTATACTATAACGAATTTGAGGTACTATTTTATACACCTTTACTACCTGTTAACTGCCCAAGTAACCACAATCCAAACTCCATACTCGATGATCGTTCTTACCTGTGTTGGGGACATGGTCTGAGAAATTGAGAGCCTTTATACAATATGGAACGTCTGGCTATCGCTGGCTCTTGGTATATAATTACAGTTTTCACAAGTTAAATTATATTGATACTAATCGTCTTCAGCTTTCTTAAAGCCTAGTTGGTAAGCTTGATTCAAGACATCATGAATGTGGGCAATGTAGACGATGTTATCTTCAAAAGGAATATCGTAATTGACGCGATCTGGTAACGGCGTCTCTGTTTTAGATTACACGTCAATCTGTCTATGTCGTTACAAAATATAAGTTGATATAAGAGATAAATTTAGATTTGAATGTTATTTTTATAATTGGTAGAGAAGTATTATATGCTGTAGATTGTATAGAGGTTGTTTTTAGTCTGCTAGGTATAATGATCAATAATCCCCATCAATAATAATATTATCAGAAATGATTTGATCATCACTTAAGGATATTTATAGGATGTTTAAAGCAGCGCATATTTTGTTGTTTACCATTTCCTATAGTTTATTAATTTCAATGCGTTGCGGTAATTCATACCATTTTAGTGATTATTATAACTCCAAAAAAGAAAGATGAACCACACCCATAGATTATAACGTCTTATACACAAATACCTCTTTTTCGCCGTAAGAAAAATCGCTCCTCATTTTGGGGGGGCGTAATTGCGCCGATGGATCGTCTAGCTCGTCCCTCTGATCAATTATTGATACTCGCATCATTGAGATAGCGGCCGTCAAGCGGTATGGCACTTTGATAGATGTTGTTGTTAATTAATTTTGCTGGCTTAAGGCATGAGGGTCTGAGTCTGAAGAGAAGGTTTAGATTTGATATTTCAGTTTGGGAATGGATAAATTATTTTTCTTGCTCTAATCAAAATATTAGCAAATCCCTGTGAGGCAACGTTGTACAACATAAATTGTGTCACAGTTGAAACTGACGTCAAAATGATATTAGGTTTTGGGTTGTATATTATTATTATTTGTCTAAAAGTGGAGGTTTTTTTCGGAACGCTCCTCGTGTCAACTCGGTAAGGTAAACCAACTTGGTAAGGTGCTGAAGACATTTATGGCTAAATTGATTCAATTCTTTATTTTCGTATGATCGTTTGAGGAATTATAAAGATATTATTGTAAATAAGTTATGCATGCTTTCACTAAGAATAACCGCTTAATCCACGCACCAATCCTTATAGCCGACTCTAAACGGATGTCTGTTCCATAGCGACAGCCTCTAGACATCTCGACTCGGCGCCTCGGATCTCCTATAGCTTAAGTGTTAGCTGCGAAGTTGCGACAAGTACCTAATATTTTCATGGAGGTGGTGAAAAATTTGTTGTTTGTATTGTCTTTCTTCCTTTTCCTTATATTTTTCTTAGTGGTTTTTTTTTAAATATAATTTACTGCATTGTATCTGTCGTATATTGTAATTGTAATGTTTTGTTCAAATGAAAATTTGGTTAACGCCCTAGAATTTAGTTTTTTCTTAGCATTTTTGGTCAGGATTTTTTTTGCTAGCATACAATTTATAGCAACATCATGATAACAAAATATGCAAAACTAGATTTTATCATACATTTTTAAGTCGCACACGGCAAGGAAGTCAACATTAACAACTTATTCAACCGCTGAGAATTCATTTCGCCAAGTTCTTGGCATAAAATTATTCAATGTTTCCGTGCGAAATGCCTCCGCATCCTGTCCTGCAGGGAAATGTATGCAAACAGCGAGCTCGATTTACAAGAAGTGTTACATTAGTAAGATAATGTTACACACGTCGTTATTTAACATCCATGAACAGTTGTTATCAACAACAAGCACATAATAAAAGTTTATTGATTCATTGATAATGAGTCTACTTGAAACTCATACGATAATTTTAATTGACAAACAAAACTATGAAAGGTTTTTCAAAAAATATAAGTAGTTACTAAACTCAAAATGCGGTCAAACAGTCTCAAGATAGTTGCAATAAAATATACTAAATTAAATTTAATCCCAAGTTTAAAATAAAATCCGCTAACAGAATAAAAATAAAATTTAAAATCAATGTAAAATTGTAAAGCAATCTAATATTCCTTACTAAATATTAGATTGGCTATACCAAATTGAGAACCTATTCGCAGACGTGCGCGTATAATCTAGTAAATATTAAATGCTACACAGCTCTCACGCGGAGCGGTGGTTCGCTATTAATACTCCATTTGGAGAGGCCTGCTGATGCTACTGGGAGCAACTAAGGTAATCAGCGTAGTCTACGATAGAGCTTAGTTCTGCCTTGAACTGTGTCTAAATTTATAAGGCAACGATGGATTAAGAAGATGTGCAAGATTTAATAATGTCGTTTTGAAAAGGTTTTATTTGATTGATTCTGCATCTTATCATTAAATCTTGGGATACATTTTAAACCATTTCTACTGGATCGATTTAGATGAACACGCATCAGTCCCCATGACGATGCTTTATAAATAGGTCGAAAGAAATATATGAAAATATTTATTTTGCGTTACAATAAATATCTTCATATTTTTACCCATTAACGATGACGAAGCAAAACGCCTCGGCTTTATGTTGTTTATAAACAAGTTTACAAGTCAAAGCAAAATTTCAATACACTATGAGTTGTGCAAATCCAGCCATAATTCAATAAGTAATACAATATGATCCAGGTAACGACTTCTACAAAAATAGTAAAGAAGTAAAATGAGGCCCAAATATTTTTGAATAATAATAAAACATAGATTTTTGTATTTACCAGTGAGCATCGCAAGTATCGTGCGTAAAATAGTATAAATTTTCCTTTTATTTTTTTGATAGCAGGTATGAGCTCCGCCGAATGCCTCCGAGATGGCTCGATAGCCAGAAGGAAATGCTATTTGTATATTTTTATTCCATTCTAAAAGTTATGAGAAATATTTTTTGCTTATTTGCTTACCTGATGTTAACTGAGTTCTTAGGTTTATTTTATATTGATTTTAGTCAAACTATTCGTTGGGTTTCTAAAGTGGTATAAATGATAATGTAGTGCTCTACTTCAAAATATTGCCTGTGATTGTGAATTCAAGATCATCCAAGTTATTATCATGAAAGTGCCATTTCTATATTCCCTACAGCGGTGTGCTCAGTAAGTCTTAGTGCAGTGGTGATATTCATGGCACTAACGCGAACCAGCGACGGCTTGCCGGCGTCGCCCGCTCCACTCAACTCTGAACTATTTTCCGAACGTAAATGCCACGGACCTTGCACATGACTTAGTTATAAAGTTTGCTTCTGTGCATCTCTCATGCATATTTCTAACATATTTTATTTTTCGTTGTTTTATTAAAACTAAGGTGCTAACGATCAGCGAATTTAATAATATAAACTCATGGTAGGGATACTGAATTAGCCAAACATCTGTCCAGTATACATATATAAATGCAGCCAGCTTATCCATTCTATATTACAAAGATACTACAAGTTTTACAGTGGTAATTTGAAGCGCCCCGTGGGCTGCAGCAAGTATAACACCACAAGATCTCGTCACGTCCTGCGCTGAACGAGTTATGGTTGCGGCCGAACGATTTCACTTGCAAATTCAGTTTTCAGCGCCGAAATATCGCGGCTGCTGACGAGCTTGTTCTAGGTTTTTATGATTTGGATTACATGGATGACGGGATAGTGGTTAGGGAATGAAACACTATTATAACAATTTCTTTGGAATGGAATCTGTGGAAATCTGTGGAATGAAGATCTATGTATGTCTCGGAAAAGCATTTAAAAGTCAGCATTGTGGGATTACGATTTTTACGAAGCATTAAACGTCCCACTCACATAACCGTTTTCATAAATAAGAATGACAATGACAGCATGTTTTCTCGATGGTGAAAAGATTGCGTATGATTGTGCACGAGATGCAAAAATGAGATACACTTTTTATATTGTTATGTTTAGCTACGTCAGATCAAGCCGTCATTTATATCAGCAGAAGCTGCGAAGGTGTGGAGCTTAGATATGTAATTTTAAAATCAATTTCAAATATCCATCTCTTCCCCGCGCCGGGTGCGTCACTGAGCCGTCGGGCGGTAAGCTCGATACATTAAAATTCATAATGCTGGCGAAACGGAAAGTTGTAGATCCGCGCGGATTACTGATCCGCGCCCGGTGGGACGTGGTTCACCTGGATTTGTTTTGTTGTAGATATTGTGACATCACTAGTGTGAACGACTATTTTCTTTATGCGGTGATTTATGTCACTTCAAATTCCGTGGTGATGCTTTTATTATAAATTTTTTCTATTTTACTTTATATATATCCAAAAACTAATATTATTTTCTTGCCTCGTCTTTGTTTTTACTTAGACTAAGCGACAACCGCGTTTTACTGAAAAACTGACTATTCACATAATTATATGTAGGTACTGAAACCTATAGATAATATTTTACCTATCTGAGTATTCATTTGCCTCAAAAAAAGAAATTTCAGATTAAAGGCACCGCTTCGATTCTTTGTAATGTATACAAGATGCTGGGGAGTTTACCTGGGGGGATAAATAACTGAATGTTTTATTTTTTATACCTATCTTTTACGGCGAAAACGTATTTCTACGGATCTCTATGTTTGAGTCAAAGGAATTTATTGAAAACCTTTCAAAGAAGGAACGGATCTTAAAATTTTGTACCTATCTGAATTTGGAGATTGAATTTCTCGTGTTTCTTTTTATAAATATGGATCCATTTTCTTTCTTTATTTAAATATGTAATAAAATTATAAAATATGTAGTTTATCAAAAACGTAGTCCGCACGTTTGTACGTAAATAGTATTTCAATGAACGCAATCATTTTGAAAAGCATCGTTAAAAATACTAGCAATGGCTTGGAAAATCGTAGCCCGTGGAGAATATCCATTTCCCAGCTGCAATAAAGTAAAACCCGTAAACAAACCGGCCCGGTTATCCGGCGGTCTTGTCCGGATAATTTAGCGCGGGTGTGTCCAGAGATCCGAATTGATTCGTCGCGGCGCCGCCCGTTCCGTGTAAGCAGGTATTGCGCCAGATTAGACGATGCTAACCAGCTGGTTCCAGTTCAAATAATATCCGGGTATTAAGATGTATGCCCTTAGCACACAGCCGCAGAAACTGTATGGTGCATTTGTGATGCAAAGACACAATTCTGAATGTTTCTGCTATTTTACATCATATTATCTTGATATTTAGATACAACTCATAGGTTTGTACAAAAGGCGCTAATGCCTATTATCACTAAAGACTCTTAAATTTAATGGACCGATTAAAACAATTTAGGTATTCCTTAATGACAGTTTTGTTTGCACCGACGTTTAGGGGCCTCATAAGTCACAAGTTAAGGGTTAGCTTATTTCCCAGCGAAAAAAAAAAAAAAAAAAGGAGTTCTCTTAAGCTAAGTGGCATTTAGAAGAGGTCATTTAGGGTCGGTGAAAATAGGCTAGGTGATCAAATTTTTATGTTTACATAACCAACATAATTACAAATTTAATTGTAAATATACCTATCCCACTCTAATTCACATTTCTAAAACTAGTCGGCAAGATGAAATTGCTTACTAACAGACTAGTGTCAATTAAAGCCAGTGGTTCCGGGTAACACATGCATTGAATGGCTCTATAACAGCGCGAGCGAGTCGTGTGCTTAGTAACTTGTATCCGGCTACTTGACCGGACCAGGATGGTGGAGTTATTCTAGTGTTATATGTTTTTATTGTGTGGGTCATCCTTAGCCAAAATAACAATTGTCTTTAAATGACATAATTTAAGAACGTGCTTTATTTATGTACCTACAGCTAATGTAATTCCTATCAATGTGTAGAAATACTCGTATACAGACATTCTGCTAAAGACTGAAAAGTAATATCCTAAAGTTCAAGACACGTGACTCTATGGTGTTTTTCGACACTAATAAATGTATTTTAGTAATTGGTTCAAATTATGTCTATACACAAATAGGTTTATAGATAGATAGTTAATAACCCACTAACTGACCTTTATCCGTCCCAAACATCGCTTGGACAATTCCAAATGTCAATTATAACGGTAAGCAAAGGTTTCTAACAGGAGACCCGTCATCCAACTTTGCCTGAGGTGTCGAGGATTTAACTAATTGATTATCGTTACACAATAAACAATCAAGTATACACACATTTTCAAATTAATTTACAATTTGACTATATTCAATTAAGGTTCAAAGTTGTATGGTTATGTTACTTTGACGAATCATTTTAGTTTAACATTGTTCTTGATTTCGTTATGGGGAAAACAACTTTAGAAGATAGAGGTGCGATGAATCTTAAATCTGATTTGATATCGGCTTTTGATTGGTTATTAAATATTAAAGGGATTTAAGCATGGGTTACAAATACCTAGTTTTAATTTATGCCTAAATATGTTTAAGTGACAAATGTCTTGAGATTACCTTGCTCTAAAAAAATACCAAATAAAACCATGGTGTGGGAGAGGCTATATCTAGATACCTCACAATACGAACACCTTTCTATCGGTTTTCAGTGTCCCAACCCTACTAAAGCTACTAAAAGCGCTTGTAATTAACGTTAGAGAACCAAACGGCCTCTGATCCAGTGTGACTGACGTTTCGGGCGCGATTACGAATTGTACATCACAGGCGGATTAGATACAAATTGTCCACTTTGAGTGTATTGTGAGCTTGTACCATAGGTGTTACGAGCTACCACAAGCTATGGCTAGAATTTTCACGCATCACGGTCCTCCGCCAATCCCATCTACCGGCTTTTATTCGTTTTCAATTTAATTAATAATTTAATTTGTTTAATTATTTTGTTATTATGTGCAAAAATATCCTAACGATATATCACTCACCTCTTTTTCGCCAGTTGCATCTCTGCCACTCACATAATATTATAACAGCGGGTACATTCCTTATACATAGCCTTTCGGATGTTGAATAAAAACACGTTGGTGCATAGATGTTCTTTTATTTTCATTTTATGGGACAATCGAGGGGACTATGTTGTTTGACAGGAACTACCCTGTACACCGTTTTATTGTGGAAGTGTTGGCTGACAATCCAACGCATTCAAAATTAATATAATAATACAAATTTCTTCAGTAAAATTATTATATAAACGCCGGCCCTTTCTCATCCTCGCGTTGAAACGGTCTTCTGGCTAAATCGCGTTATTGTCTTGTTAACGCAAATTGTTATTTCCGAATTAGTTCATTTCAGTCACGGTCGCTTGAGCTGCGGAGTCACGTTTTGTATAGACAGGTTCTGATTCCGCAAGCGGTCACGTTTCAGTAATTTTGTGCAATTGCCAGATGGGATAAGCGACTGTCTGGTTCTTGGTGTGCAGTGTTATCGGGGTTCGGTGATGTGGGTTAATGAGGTTAGCGTGGAATGGCATTTAGTGAAAAGTTACATAGTATGCGGTCTTGCAGAAAAGGAGTAAAACTTGAAGGTCGAAAACCGTTTGAACCGACATTGGTCGATCTTAAAATAAAATATATATCGGTAGTTTTATGTAACATGGTTTAGTAAGTTATTATTATGGTAGAGGCTGAGACTTCGTTGTGGGAAAGTGGCGTGTGTAATAGTGCCGCATACAAGCGTAAATTGTTCTGACGTAATCATTTAATAGACATAGCTTATTAAAACTTTAAAATAATCATATAAAAATAAAAAAACATACGACCGGAATATATCCAGGCAAAATCTCAGCAATAATTTGAACAAAATATAAACCGCATTAACCCTTTCTAGGCGGACCTCCGACTCGTTACAGGTGCTCTAAATGCCTAACGCACCAGAATGAGCTTCAATGGCTAATTACGAAAAATCCTACTGTCAGATATGCTTCTGAAAATTGTAGTATATTTTAAGGATGCTGATACATAACGTGGTCCTATTCAGTTTAAAGACGTACGTAGGTTTTGATGATTTAGACTGGATTCAATTGTGATGTTTAAGAAGACGACTCTAAAATACCATATAAGCCTTATTTTCGAATTTTTTTATATTTTCTGATTATAAATTCCTCTGATACTGTATCATAAAATACCTACATAATTACTGAATCTAAAAACTTGCAATGCCACTAAAGTATATTTTATAATACTCTTTTTAACAGAGCACACTTTCTGTAGCCTTTAATCCTGGTATGAACCCACCTTTTAAGTAAAATTGAATGTTTTACAAAGCTCCGCATTCTATACTGAATAAAAATTAAAAATTTGGTTGGCGTTTAAGCGTGGTTTAATGAATTTTTATATTCTCTTACAAATTAGGTATCCAAAGAGAATCCTGTTGTGAATTTTTCATGTTTACACGCGGCTGACACTTTGGGTTGTAATCCTACTAATATTATAAATGAGAAAGTTACTCTTTCACGCAAAAACTACTGAACGGATTTGGATGAAATTTGGAACCCAGATAGTTTATGACCTGGATTAACACTTCACTTAAGTCTACGCGGACGAAGTCGCGGGCAGAAACTAGTAATGTATATATATAAGTAGTATTACTTGTTGATCCAGTCCCTCTAGAAAAAATAGCCTTCAAACGTTTTGTCGACTGCTTGGCGCAGTAGTTCGAGCGTTGGTCACTCGGCCCACTGCACATGGTGGTTGCCGGTTCGATTCCCGCCGCGGCAACTTTCGGAAATGGCCTTTTCGTAAGTTGCCCAGGTCTGGGTATCACTGGGATCGCCCCCAGTCCATTGTACGGTACCCATAGTACAAGCGTTGCTTAGTTTGGGATCATACAATTGGTGTGTTAGTCTGGCGTTATTCATATTTATTTATTTACAAATAGTTGAAATGTAAGGGAAGTGACAAAAGTCACGAGATCCAGAGAGTCCACAATATCGCCAACAGCTCATGTCATTACTTCATATTGTTTCTAACTTCTATAAGTCTGATGTTGGTAAGTAAGATACGTAGGTTCTGTTATAATTACTTACCTAAATTTATTGATTAATTTAATTTGCTGCTGGCATCAATATCGTTTTATCATTTAGTGGCGGCGTACGTAAAATGACGGCACTGTTCTCGAAAAGAAAAGAAGCACAAAATTAATCCCCAATCCAGGATACATACGAAATATAAATTCTGTGCACATTCCATTGTGATACACCATGTTTCCTTATACAGAAACAAAACGGAGCATTGCGACACGCGTTGCGATTCCGCCCCTGACGTGGGCGGTGGGCGACAGCGTAAGCGTGACGTCATGTGCGCGATATTACAATACAAAATGCACTATTTATATCTGAATTCATTTTTAATAAGGTCACGTGCATTTTACGTAAAAGTATGCAAGGTTTTAGTTTGATAGGCGCAGTCATTTCTCCTTCTTATCCACTTTCTGGAATGATGTGTTTCAGAAATCGACTACAATTGCAATTGCACTGGACATTGTGAATACGAAAAATAAAATTTCTTCAAATAAATTGGTGAACCGAGTAACAAGTACATGCCTTTACCTTAATACAGTGTTCCACAATTCAAATATTTAATATTAATTCACTCACCACTTCCTTTATAATATTTTATGTAAACAACCAAATTGACTACTTACATTTTGATCAAACATGAAACCATACACGCCCTAGAGAATAATTTAATAGTTCAGTGAAGATCAATCAAAATTTCATACTAATTAATACAACTTTAACATTGTGTTGTCATTCAAAATAATGATATATTATCTCAAAATTATAACCCTTTGAACGGCGAGCGGGTATGACGCGCCAGGTGTGTTGAAATTGACGCTATATTTAATTAGAGCACTTCACGCTTCAGGAGCGGGATTCAAAGGGCTCACGGTTTGCGTTCCGAGAAATTATTGTAATGTCGCGCACTTACGCGTAAAGACAAGTTGGTACAGTATGTTATGTAACGCTCCGTTGGCCTCTACGACCAGGCGTCGCGATTTAGGGTTTGTGTGGCCTTTTCAGGAATTCAGAGTTAGTGGTTTAACCTGGATTTAGGTAACTGTAGACCTGCAGATTTAAATTGACTCAATTTTTATAATTATGACTTATGTAGTTATATCTACCTGAGCTTCTCTGTAGAATGTAGTGTAGATGTTTGATAAAATTTAGTTGATAAAGATCACGAGCTCATCTTTGTAATCTTATTTTTTACAAAGTAAATTCTATCAGTTTCCTAAAATAACGTCACCTTAGACACGGCTGAGACGACGGATTCATCCGGATTACATCGCCTATCAGCAACCCACGCGAAAATCGCGTTTCATTCCCATCAATAATATTCACAAAACTAATCCATTCAAGACTGACACTAAGAAATTTTTGCTCATTAAAAATAAAATCGCAAAAGCCAAGTATAAAAATCCACAGGGTAAAAAAATTAAGGGCCTCGGTTTGTCAAACTGTTTCACTGCCTTCGCTGTTTGTGTGTACATTTTTTACACTGTGGCCTTAATTTTTTGAGCAATGTAAGAACACGCCTGAGTTCTTGGTAAAAATAAAATATTTTTGAACAATGTTCGCTGGTGTAAGGATTCAGGTGAGATTTTCACATCCCAGGCTCGACGGTTGAGTGATATGTTAATGGAATATTATTTTTGGATAAAAGTGGGTAGATTTTAAAAACTAGCGGCTTGTTGGCTAAGCGAACTGAAGTGGATCTTAACCTCTAAAACTTTACTTTGTCTCTACCACAAATATCATCAGGCTCTAACAAACAAACTAAATTTATAATATTCAAAGTCATTGTTCCAATGTTTTCTTTGAGGAATAGTGGCTTGCCGGTGTCTGTATTTGTTAATATAATCTTCCATTTCCTCATTGTTAATCCACAGAGAATTATATAGCTCTTAAATTTGACGAACGCCATTGCAACAGAGCGAATAATGCCGCCCACAGCGCGGATTATGTTGAGTAATACTCTAACGCTGCAGAGTTAGTGGGGGATTTAACAGCTGTGACCCCGCCGCAGCGGTACTCCACAAAGAAATATTTGCCATCTGAGGCAAATATTGTGGGCTGTTTGTTCCAATGTTTGGTTGATTAATTAAGAATGACAAGGCAAAGGGATGTTGTATTTGGTAGAGGTTACAAAAGAAACATCTCTAATATAGAGTAGAGATGCCCACTACGGAATATAAGGTGCCTTTATACCCAGATCTTTTTTTTTATAGATCAATGTTTAGTAGCTTTACCACGCAAAATATCTGAAAACATAAGGCCGCAACAATGAAACTAAAATGCTTATTGCCAATGCAAACTCGGACTGGATGTTATAACAGACAAAACTAACATTTGTAAGTCGTGAACTCGGATGGGAGACTTGCAAGCAAACATTCTGGGGTCTACCCTAGAATGTTTGCTTTCAACCGTGAATATAAACGATGCCAGATATTTGTGAAAATGTTCGCTAGGTAATTGAAATCAAATGAAGATAATTGTTACCCATGAATAAAATTGGGAAACAGAAGATTAAATATTTGAATATTACGAAAAAAATGGCATTGAATTATTTTTCATTCAAAGCATAATCGCTAGCAGGATAATTCTGGGCACAATGTACATATATATTTGTAGGGCTAATAATATGGGTGTCGTTTGCCAAGTTTCCAAGTGGTCGCGTCCCATTTAAGCCGTGGGTTTGGTACACCGGGATTGGAGGTATTTTTATTGAATCAGCTTTGCGTTATGGTGGATTGTATTGGATTATGTGGAATAAGTGTTTGAGCCGTTAATTCTGGAGAATTCTCGTATCGCCGGATGGGTTATGGGCTAAATTATTAAAAGATTATTTAAATTAGCTGAGATGTGTATGATATATTAATATTGAAAGCACTTTGACAAGGTCTATCAGACAATAACAATTTTACTAATCAAAACGTATTCCTTTTTACTCTTTATGGTTTATCAAGAAAAGAGTTTATTTTCTTATACCTTCATTAAATAAGGTTTTTTGGACCTATGACTTTTATAGTATTCTGATTCATTTTAATAACCTATCGTCTACTATTCACGCCTGAAATTATTACTATAGTTATTTTTTTTTTCTCTCGATTTGCTATCCGATTAGCCGTAAATGTAAAATATTTTTCGCCGCTCTTAATATACTTCGATTAGCTTATTGTAGGCTGCAAGATACTTTAGTACCTATTTGTAGAAGTAAGTGTCGCCTAAGTGTTCACAATCATGTCCCTAAAGAAAAAAGAAGCATATTATTACAATTAAAATAGTTTGTATATTAAATTGTTGGTTTGAAGTTGGTAGCAGCATGAATGTGTCACACGCAGCGACGCGACGCGACGCCCCGGTACTGAGCCGGACAAAAGCGGACAGCATTCGCTGATTCACTGTTTAAATATGCAATACGATATTAGCTTTTATATCCTGATCTACTTACTTTTAGTAACATAATGGATCAATTATAAAAATTATATGGTAGTTCCTATCCTAGAAAATAATACTTTTTGTCTAAGTTGACTTACTATAAATTAATGGAATATGATCACTATCTAAAAGTAACATAATATGTACAACATTTGTTTCGAGTAGAATCATGTTTTATAGACATATTACTGGAACACTTAAATGGTTTCGTAAAGTATGGGCATAATATTTATACATCTAATGAAAAAAGAAAGAGAAACTGATATTATTACCAATATTGTTGCCAAAACAACAGTCACATTTAGCTTGGTGAATTGTAAACGTGTCCGGCGACGCGTATAGTCATCCCATGCGTGAAGCGCTCGTTCTAATTTACTGTCAAAACATTTGTTACAGACTCTATGTACGGTACCGCAATACTATCTATATGTAATTAGTATACGATACGCAAATTATAAATATTTTCCAGATATGGGTCGTTATGATTGGCTGTTATCAGCTCATGACATCTACAGTCCTTGAAGCATGAATTAGGTTATTTTTATTGATAAAAAGTCGGCAAACAAGCTTGTCCCCTGCCTGATTAACAAGTTAAGATAGCTTACAGATGCTTGCAATACCAAAGACATTGCTCGCACGCTGCCGACGTGAAGTGGGACAGAGTAAGGGGAAGGGAGGGGAGGTTGAACTTCCGGCTTCCTCACGCATCGTACGAAACGCAGCTATAATAGCTACTTTACGCAGATATTCCTTGAGAGGGTGGTGCTACCCCGATAGAGCCAGCCCGTATATGAGCCGTAGTGAATTGGCATCACATTGGCTCTACCACCAAGTACGTGATTACCTATTAAATGATTGCTATTAATACAATTAGGTTTCGACCTTTTCAAAAACTTAATTAATACTATTTAATCTCAAGTGATAATTGCCTTCGAGCCCCCTCACACACACACGACCCAACTCTTTAATACTCGCTCGATGGCCGTTAATTAAAATCTCTCATTGGAATCGCTTGACCTGTCCCAATCAAAGCCGGGCTATGGCGATAACGAAGCTCTTATTTTGAAATGAAAATGATTAAATGGAACGTTATTATTATATACTTTGAGTTTAAACTTGTATTTTACAATTTACATACTTAAATCTGTTTACTAAGACGCTTTTTTTGTTTTATAAAAAAATCTAAATTCAACTTAGTTTTTTGTCATGTTCTTATTGTCAGCTTCCACGTATTTACCCTAAAACGTCTTTTAATTGGCACCTCGTTAGTTCACCCACTGTCCGATGTCCGTGACAGTATTCTCATCAGTGTTTGTAAGCTGTGCCCATTGTTTGGCGGCATTAAAACTTAATACGCCTAAATGGTGCTATATATGATCCGTTTTGTCGTATACGATAACGGTTGCCTGTATCTTCTGAAAATAGTGTAGGTACTTACTATCAAGAAATATTCGTGGATCCAGACAATCTGAATATCTTGAAATTACAGTCGGAATTCGTAGTTGAGAACTAGGTAAAACAAAATATGTGTGGAGAAGTATCTATTCCATATTTCAGTCTGGCTTATCTACAATAATTTTGAATTCCTAAAGGCATTTCAGTAGTCTATTCCCAGCCATTTTTTCTTTTCCTCAATATATTGATATAAATTATAATATTATTTATTATGATTATGCTAATCGTATTTTTCTTTTTTCAGATCCTGTCAAGTTTGCTGTCTCGCACGGTACAGCGAGCAGGTAAGGTAAGTGAATTTTGAGATTATATAAAAAAATATTTAATCGCGGACCAATTTTACATGCATTTGAGTAACACTGGAGTCGGATCGTCTATTGTAAGTGAACGTGTTAATAAAGATGACCCAGATTTCACAGTAAGGACGCGGCGAACAGCCTTCCCTGTCATATAAACTAGATTCTCATTTCGGTGTTAACGATTTTTTTACGTGCGGATGTGTCCGAGACCTAGGTCAGATGTCACTGACGAAGCGGGTCGTGACTATTTGGCTGTTGTACGAGTACAAGAGCTAAGTCTCATTTTAATAGATCTACAGTATATAGCTATATTGATTACGAATGTTATTTTAGGTTGAGATAAAAGTACAACGCTGAATTTAGTATTCTTACTTCGACGTTAGTGTTCTATTCATACATAGAACCGAGAGATAAGTCTGGTAAGAAAATAGTGCTAATAGTGCACAATTTTTTTTTTCTAAACTAAGTGTGTCGCCATTATTCTCATAGACATGATGTATGAACTCCTTGGAACTAAAACCATCACTAACATTGTAAATGTGAAAGTGTGTTGTACATTTAATTTTGATTGCTATTCACACAATCACTGCTTTAAACGTTTGGTGCAGTGATAAGTTATGCTCTGAAATGAATACTAATACTACCTTTAATCACGCGGGTCGCCGGTAAAAGCTTGTCGTTTCTATTTCTTAAACTATACAGCGTAGCTTAGCTATTACATGTTCTTCTTCTTCTTCTTCTTCTTCTTCTGCGGGCAGTTTCCACAAATGGACGACTGTTGCGCCTGTTTTGTGTGTTGGAGGGTGGTGAGCCGGTCACTCCAGCCATCCAAGCTCAGCCAGGAAGTTCCCCAGCTTCTTAATGTCACTGAAGACTTCCTGAAGGCTACCCGGTGTGCCCAGGTAGCTTGACCGGTATGTGGCTACTCCGTTGCATTCCAGCAGAACGTGAGCAGCTGTTTCTTCCGCCTCCATGCAGGCTCGGCATAGGGGGCTGTCCGTGATACCTAAGTTATAAAGGTGTCTGTTAAAGTTGCCATGTCCTGTCAGTGTACTTGTAACGAGTCGTAGGCGAGGTCTACTTTATTACATGTTATAAAATAAGCAAAGATTGTTTTGACTTCGCAGTGTAGTCGAAGCTCTCGACGTTAAAATTTAAACGGTGAAGTATGATGAATTTGCCTCCGACGCGCGGACATAGGGCGGAAATCTTTGACGTCTGGTAATTGGGCAGTCTCTTGCTGTGCCATGTACATGATTTAAGCAATGCAAGTGTCCCACAGTTTCAGTTGAGATTCCAGAATATGTTTCTTGATCAATTTGATGTTTATAACATACGCTGCTATTATTCTACTATAAGGGTGGCCGTCCACTTGGCTGTGCTATAAAGCGGGCCCGCCCGCATTGGCCAATAGGATCACTTCATTTCCTCAGCTGCATTCAGCTTAGCTCAAGTTGACACGAAATGAAGTGATCCTATTGGTCGAAGTGGAATGAATACTTATGTGCTACAGATAGTAAGTGATTGGATCCGGCTTTATTTTGCTGAAATCTAAAGTAAACATTGTGGGAGATTGGAAAACTGAGAGTGTGTGGTATGTCCCTCGTCCACAAGGGAATAATGTTATGAAGTTTCAGGTTTCAGACAAAATACTAAAACAAATTACGTATAAGCTTTATATATTTTAGATAATAAATGAAAAACCAACCCGCGCTGGGCCAGCGAGGCCGAGTGGCCTGAATTCCCCTCGCAATGGGGAGGACTTGTGCTCAGAGCCTAAAACATTTAGGGTTATTCTGACTAACATTAAATACAAGTAATGATATTTATATCAAAACAAACGGATCCGGCGCCGCGTGTTTTTGATTTCATGAACAAAAGCGCGCACAAGCCCTGACCCTTTTTGTTTCATAAATATTTTTACACATGACATACATTTTATAATATGGCAGACGTCTGGGGTCGCTGTTGAATTGAGATGACAAATGAATTTGCTGAAGCCGTACTCTTTTTGTGAATATCTACTTATCTACAGTATAGGTTATACCATAAACACTTTGAATGTTTGCAAACTTATTTTTTGTCTGTCGTTGTAAAATTCGATAACAATACCTTTCGACATGTGAACATCGCCTGGGTGCTGTAATAGTTTGGGATCCACTGGCGTTCAGGGAAATTGCATAACAGTGCGACGAGCCTCCGGCGAGGTACATCCCGGTGTGGGGTATATTGGAAAACTTGGAGAAATACGCGTCTCGCGATGCATTTCACGGCGCATTTGCCTCTCGGCGTTTGCATGCAATTATTGAATAGTTACATAGTGATGTCAACGTGTTGGAATTGAAATGTGGGTATAATAGATAAATAGCATACATGCAGGTTTCTTAGCCTCTACTTCTATATTTTTGCTGGAACTACGGTTCTAGCTAGTTTCCAACGTTTTCGATTAGAGTATTTAATTATGTAGATTAGTGTAGATCTTCACTTGGCCTTCATCTGAAGGCCTGTTTGGCACACCTAATTTATATTGGCAAAACTTATATAAAGGTTTAGAAAGATAAGTAGAACTGTTCCCTTATGTTACTTGTGGTTGTGCTAACTTCTACCGGTTCCACCACCGCGACTGTGAAATTTAGCTGGACACTTAAAATGTTTACATTATCCAAGTGATTTATCTCCCACCCGAGGTGAGCGTGCATTCTCCCGTCCGTGTCGGCAATTACAACCGTCTCGCGTAATTCACGGGCGCGGGCGCGGGTGAGTTCGTGCATTAAACACACGTGTACTAATTTACGAGGCTTTCTTCTGTGCCAGATAATATACGTACAAATTGTTGTTTAATCCGTTAAATTAGGGAAGTGAAGTCATTATCTTGGGGACATGCTTTTTTCGTGGTTCAGAAAAATTCATCGATAAAATTACCTGTACTGTTGATCTGGTAAAATGCAACGGTCATACATTACAGTTGACTTACAGATTACGAGTACTCACTCGAACTAATAGAAATTATAATATTATAGAGGGCTTAAGAACCTAATTAATTTTCTTATGTCATTTCTACGGCATCCTGAATTCGTCGGACATCATCCACTGAAGGATTATAATCCACCCACGGCTCACTCAAGGCTAAACCCGACAAAGTCTTTTGTCAAACCGAGGATTACGTTCTTTGTGCGCCCCTAATTCACATTTAACAAGCCTGCAAATTAATCAATGGCGGTTACGTCTGTACTAGAGGTTGGCTTGGAAACAATGCTTTTAATATATGGATATAGTTGATGACGTATGTATTATGTTTATTTCAAACCTCATTTCTACCATGCTGGGTCTCAAAAAATTCAGGCTAGCTACTTTAGCTACTAAAGACTAGTCTGCAGGAAGACTAGGCCTCTTGCATACCTAATCTTTATAAAAAAATACTGGCTTGCTATTTAAGGCTAGTCTACTGCGAGAATAGGCCTTTTGTATCACCTTGGCACTCGATGTCCTGTATGCATCACATCGCTGTCAAGTCAAAGGTTCCTGAAGTATTATTTCCAGCATATACGTATTCTCGACTGCGGCAACTCGGACGTATAATCCAGCGATTGTCAGTTCAACAACAAACATGACCAGCCTCCAATTAAATCTAAAGCCAAAGTTTTAATGAAACACATTTACGTAGTTTGTAATGCATTTGCATGAGAGATGCTCTTGTGAATCTAAAGCAAGCGGTGCTGCAGGTAAATTGCACGTGTTGAATTTATTGTAGTCGTCGCCTTGGTGCGGGAGTTAGTGTTGTTAGCTCGCAGTTCTCGTTGGGATGCCGCTTTTGTAGCGGTATTAGGTTAAAGTTAAGTTTTGATGGTTAAAGTGCTTTGAAATGTTTGTATAGAGTAGATATACTTTTATTTCATGACCATGAACATCAAGGCGTTTATTCCTTGCAAAATTTGACAGTATATTTATTGGCATAGGACCTTCTTAAAAGATTATCAATTATTAGTGCCACTACTTTCTGGTCTTAATGAGTAATTACTGTTATGAAATGACAAATTATCCTTAAAGCTGTAGGTTATTCACAGCATTAAGGAGATCTTACAATAGCTAAACATCAAACAAAATGGAACTATAAAATATTTTAGATATCGATTGAAACGGAATAATAAATTGCTTATTATCGCGTAAAAAAAGTATTTTTTTTTATTTTATCATTTTTTAAGTAATATTATAAGTGTTTGTGAATATTTTCTCTCGTTATATCAGCAAGTGTCGGCCAGTTCACGGCCGAGGCCCGCCCAGTTTCACAGCCGAGTGGAGCTGCCCTCTGACGTCACAAGGGCACATAATCAAACACGGAATTTTGAACTATTTGAACGACACGGTTAAATTTAAATTAATTAATCATTCCCGATTGGCAAAACTGAAAGTCAAGTGATAGCCTGTGGATGGGTTAAGTGATAGCCAGGAAACCGGTGGATGCAAGTGGAGGTTGGAAGTTATTAGGGGAGGCCTATGTCCAGCGACATGTTCCGGATGATTGATGGATGGATGAGATTATGTTATTAGTGCCTATAAGTAGAGCGAACTCGGTCGAAGGCTATATATACATTTCACTATAGGCACATGCGATATTCGATTAAATTTCACTGTACGTTCTAATCAAAACGCTTCCAAGCAAACATAAGATGCGTTTCACACGCAACTGTCTTGCAATTATTTGGCGACGATTTTTCGGTTTTATTACAAAAATGAATTTTAAAGTGTGACTCACGGCTGTACCAAATACGTACGTGCCCAGTAGCATTTTCATGGACAAGTACTCAGCGCTGGTCGACATACCTATAATGATATAATGATTGGAAACGACTAGTACGTGTGTGAGGTTTTTTTAAATATATTTACACTATCAAACCTGTATTCCTCGTTGGTGTAGGCAGAGTTTCTCTGCTGCAGTGTAACCACATTTTTCAGATGGTGTTGTACTAATCTTATAGTATGGTACATGTTTCATAAGACATGCATGTTTCCTCACGTTGTTATTTTACTTAGCTGTTTAGCACTAGCTTCTCATTGGCCGTGGTATGATTTGATCGCTGCGGATCGTAGCTCCGTATGTGTCACCCCTAACCAAGGTTACGAAGGCGAGGGCTGCACTCGAGTAATTAGTAGGCACTTGTGCATCTAGTTCAGTTTGCGCTAATCTGCTTTAGCGATCGTACACAGCGGGCAGGCGTGGGCTTAGTTTCTGGCGCTTCATCATTATGGAGAGTACATTTTGTTTGTGTCATCGCCTAATCATTATGACCTCATATAGATTTTCGGGAATGATAACTTCATATTCATGCCTTTCTTTAGGAGATTATTATGAAGGTTTTATAAAACAAATGTTTTGAAATATATAAAACAAATAATGCTGTCGGAAAGTGGTGTATTTTCGTGTCCTTTTAAAATGGTAATAAATTAATACCCTTTATCTTGAGGTAGATCTAAAATTTTTAAGCTTAATAAGTCAAAGCCAGGTTAGATTACAGGGCTTTTTATAGACGAAATAACAGACTACGTCTTGCATTTTATAGAGATTTTAGAAACAAAACACGAAAAAAGCAACATTAACTCTATAATGAAGCAGCATAAAGCATCAATAAAACGCGTAAATAGAGCGATTTGCCCTCATTAAAGCGGCACTTAGACTCTTTTGTCACGGAATCGAGGCGAGCTCTAAAAAATTGAGTGCAACATAAAATAATGCCTCCGTTCAGATTCCATTACGGAATTCGCACAAATCTAATGCGTAACACATAAAAAGTGTCATAAAATCAGAGGGAATTACTTTGCGGAACAACTCGGGGATGGTTCTGCCAAAGTATTCTGTACAATTTGTTTTTGTATATTATTCTGATCTGAAGCATGTTTTGTAAATTTACGATGTTAAGACATTATTTTTAATAATTTTTAAATGGAACAAATCTAGAAGATACTGGGAATGATCATATAATTAAGAAGCGTTATCTAGCCGCAAACTTAGAGAAAAGCCAAGATCTAGACTACGGGCACATAGTTCTTGCAACTTTCTATACTGATGATAAACTTTTTTCTAAATTAATGTCACGAATCTTGCTAAGACTGTGGGGTTCATATAAAAGCTTTACGGGCAAAAATTCCCGAGCAAGAACAGCAATAGAAACGACAGATGCGAACTATTTGTCGTGCTTTGTTCTTAAATGTATCTCAATAACTCGAAGCTTCGCTTCGTCCGTAATGCAAATGCACCAGGAACAGTCCAAACGTCGTATTGCAAGCTCAAGTCCAAGTAATCTAGTACCTAGATATAAATTCCGATATCGGATCCGATAATTCGATTCTATTCGAGTAAATATCGATACGAAAGCCTCGGGTAAACGATGCATCGTGTTCAGTTTTATAGAGGTAGTCGATTTTAAATTGAATTTAAGATGTTTATTTACGTTTATAGGAACTAATAAATGTGGTACAGGCAAGGGTGAAAACTTGACAAACACTACAAAGATCAATTTGGAGACAAATATCTAGGTCAAATGTCTATGTCATTTTATAATCTAATTTTAAGGACACAATTTATGTTGATAGAAACACTAAATACATAGCTTAAACGTACAATAATTACACATAGACTTAGCTTCTAAGTCAAGTTAACATGCCCCAAGTTCGCAATATCTAAATTATTACAGTTGATTATTCCAACAATCTCAGCTTGCACTGTTTATCTTTGAGGTTGCGAGTTTCTGTACATGCTAACAATACAAGCTGCTAGTGACCACAGACTTAAGACTTGTTAAGAGCTTAGAATAGTGATACTGTACGTTTTGGTTGTACGACTCTAAGTGTAAATTTGTGCTTCGTTCTAAATTGTTGTTGTTTCTACAAAGTAAATATTTTTTTAGCACGTTCTTTATCCTCGAATTTGGAAGTTGGATAAAAAAGAACTAACGATCATACAAAAGGCGTAAGATAGCGAGGTCTGGAGATATATGGTGGCACAGGCTACACACCAAAATCACGCCCCTCAGCTAGAGGATACGACCAAGAATAAGAAGAATGTAAAATTATTAATAGAAGTAAATTACAAAATAATGATCAACATTTTTAAAGTGTATTTATTTAAATACGCAATTTATTTAAATTTAGTACCATACCCATATCAAATTACATTGAATTAAACTTCAAAACAATGAGACAATATTAGATAAGTATTTAAACATCCGAAACTCAAATTATCCTTAAAATATACACAAAAAGTCTGCAAAAGTCAGGAAAAAACGACGTAATAAGGGTGTACTGTTTGACCGGCACTTCATTGAGATAGCACCCGCCTCGGGCGAGGTTGAGTCCCCGGCTCAAAGGGATAAAGTACAGGCAAACTTTTCAAGGTCCTTATAAAAAAGTGATACAGAAAATTCCTTTGAAACACCCAAAGGATTCGTAAAAACTGCGAAATATTAACCTGGTGAGGGTAGGACCAAGCTTTCCTGCCAATTTTGAGAGTATATATATACGTAAGTACCTACACAGGGCTTATGTAATAACTTTGAGAATACATTGCTCATACTAATGGTTCATACATTCTTCTGACTTCTATTGTTGGTAGAGTTGTAAATACTATGTGCGACTTTGTTTCAGACTTTCCTTCTCAACTGGTTTGTCAATCCTGCATTACAGGTGTAACAGTAGTGTGAGAGTACGGCCTTCACAAAGTCATTATTTTCATTAAACATTAACCATCAAATGTATAACAAATACTGGAACGGATCACTGCGTCCGCCTGTGCCGTGCCCCACCCGTCTGTGGAAGAGGCCTTTGTGCCGTTTCATTCCCTGAATGCAATAGCGGCGACCAACGGTTTTTTCGATTCGAATTTAATCAATAGTTTTTTTCTTATACACATCGGTTAGGGAAAACCTTAAAGTTGGATTTGTTTGTGACTTTCAATAGAATATAATAGAATGTGGTGTATAATTATGTAACAGATAATACAAAATTTCTTAACATCTTCAATAAAATAAGTAAGCTTAGCTAGTAAATGGCTTTTATACCAGACAAGAGACATAATTTGATTTTAATTTCTTGGTAGACAATATTATTGGGATTTAAGTCTCACTCATTTGTAAGATGATTGTTGATCACGGGAACTTAAATAAATTGTATGCCATTGCAATCCACCTGGAACGAATATGCTCGAAGCCTGATGATTTTTAAAATTGGACGTAGAATCATATTGTGGGTTCTGGCGCATTTGACCTGATGTATTTTATGCGATGTAAAATACAGACGCAGCTCATCCGGTGGTAATTATTTTTAATGAATATAAACGTAATTAGACTCGACCTTTTTCCTCCAATGTACAAGATGGACGCATTTTGTCTGTACGATTAGCATTTTAAATATTCAACAGTGACTTAACTTTTCAAGGTGCACGAGGATCCGTATGAATTTCTTCTAAAACTCTAATGAGGTGGTAACTTGTGCGCGAGCTGGCCGCGCCTCACTTCGCAGCCAATTTGCCGTGTTTGTTCGGCACAAATGATAATTTTAAGAAAAATTTCTCTTCCGCTCACAAACTTTGCCTAATGATATAGCCCGGTAGGTCAGTGAGATAGACGAGACTGCTAAAGATCTTTGAAAATATAAATTAGTATCGCCAGACTAACACTAACTGTATGGTCTCAAACTAAGCAAAGCTTGTACTATAGTTGTCTGAAAATGAACTGGGGGTGATCTCAGTAATATCTCGACCAAAAAAATTAAGAACAGGCCATTTCCGATTTTATTTCCGAAGGGAATCAAACTCTCAATTGCTCGGTGCAGTCATTCAAGCGGCGGACGCTCAAAACACTTAACCCGCAGTCGTCACACAGCAAACAAAGCAACTTGTGTATTAAATAACTACTTTGGGGTTTATATCTTATGCTTATTAATCCACCACACCTTAGAAATAAGGCTGAAAATAATGATATTCATAGGATTATAATGAACGAGCAAATTACGCATTTATTTGCTATCTCACACACGGACCCGCTTTAACTTGTTACGAGTACTTTGAATAATTATATGTAAACGATTCCTTTCATTATGTTTCGGAGGTCGGTGGAATATACGGGCACATATTGCGTAAGAAAACTTCAAGAGATAAGTCATTTGTTCAAATACAAGTATGTCCATCGAACATGCAAAAAAATCAGAGACAAATTAAAATTTGTCATTGTTGCCGTTTAGCAATCTATTGTTTGCTACTCATCAGGATTATGTACTTAATATATACATATATACTCATTATATATATACATATATGTACGAATATGACTATAGCACTATCATTTTAATGTATGCAGCAGTTCGAATGTATGTGCGTTAAAATTGTTGTTACCTTTTGAGCGCGTTAGTGATCAAAGATTTCCCCGTGGATATACTATAACCATTTTTTGGCCTACCCTTAATAAGTTTATCAGACAGCGATCACATCCATAATATCACGCCGTGTGTTTTTCAATAGGGCCGCTTCACAAATTCGACGCACGGCTCGAATTAATACGAAGCACCTTAATCGAATAAATTGAATTATTCAAACTCTGTCTCGGAGAGATTTGTCTCTTACAAAGTGAATTTGTTTAATTTTTCATTCCAGCGTACCGCTATTATCATATTGTTTAATTTTAGTGTTAAGAATTACTGAGCTAAGATTTTTCCTTTGTACTATAAGTGAACCGGAATATTGACAACATTGACAGTTCTTTTGAATTTATATAAAAGAGACCCACTTCAGGGTGGAACAGTCTAAATATTCAAAATGAGTATGTATTTTTTTACATAATTATAAAACAAAGTCGGCAAATAAGCGTACAACCCGCCTGATTTGAAGCAGTTATCGTAGTCTTTAGATGCCTGCAATACCAAAGACATTGTCGTCCTGAAGACGAGTAGGACCGAGGGAGTGGAAGCGGCGAGGATAGGGGAGGATCACTGATAAAAAGTGTAGCAAGTAGTGTAGCATACTTTTAGCTTCATAACAAAAAAAAAATATCACAGCAATCACTTTCTTAATTTTCCAGATTTATTTATACCGACACTTATATGTGTATGGATACCGATCTGAAGATATGACGGTATGTTTCCTGTTAAACCAAAGCTGGAATTATGCCGAAATAGAAATCCGGAAGTGAAGATGGAGCCAGCATCCACTTTTTATAGCTGTACATTTTTTATTTATACCATAAAGCGTCGTAACGAGGCTTTAAGGCAGCTAAGGAGCTTAAAAGACTTAGTCCCGCTGTTTCATTGGTCGAGGATACTATTTTCTTGGTGGCAGACAGTTTGTTTACTATTTTGTTAGGAAAAAATGTGTCCGACGCTACGAAACTTTCGTAGCAACATCTACGAAAACTTCGTAGAAAATCTGTAGTAGGTATCAAAATTTACATAACCATGAATGTAGATAGTAACATATTTAGTGCCCATAGTACAATCTTCTAAAAATATTGCCATTATGTCAAAATACATGTTGGTCTCTTTAATTATTATGAACTAGTTGCTGCCCGCGACTTCGCCCGCGTAGACATATGTAAAGTATTCTATATGTTAATCCAGGTTGTAAACTATCTCTGTTCCTAATTTGATCCAAATCCGTTCAGTAGTTTTTGCGTGAAAGAGTAACAAACATACATCCACACTCACAAACATTCGCATTTATAATATTAGTAGGATAAATATTGTCACGTAAGCGGAAATAAAATATTTATTAATTAGGCACAGTGTTTGTCTATTGGGCATATTCATAATCTATTATGCCATCATTTAGCTATTGTGAACGAAATTGAGAGACAATTTGAAGCGTCAGTAATCTAGTGGTTAGATGGGCTGCTCCTGTAACCCAATGGTTCTGGTTCAATGCCCATCCCCGTGGCCATTAAACAATTTACGAAACCTGCTCGTAGTCCAAGTTTTTATTCACGCTCACGAGACTACTAGTAAATTTGATCTACACATTGCACGGAATCATAAAAAGTAATATTTTTATTTAAAATGAATAGTAGTAGTCGTATGCAGCAAGCTAGCTTACGACGATATAAATTTTAAAGTTTCTCACTGAAACTGAATTTGGAGCGTATCTCTCGATTCTTAATGGTGGTTAGTTAAAAATTCGCGGCATGCCGGAGGGCGGGCGCAGTTTACAACTTCATAAAGTTATACGCCAAGTCAAGCAAAGAGTGGGGGTTATAGCAACCGCTTCCAGAGTGTTATGTACTGTTTAAACGACTTTACAATAATTTTCTTGAAACCCTACAATTATCTGTTTCATAAAATTCAAACGGATACCAAGATAATTTAGCATTTCCCCAGGTCTCATGGAGGGTAAAATCTCGGCATTTTCTTCGGACAGCACTGTCAATGCTAAACTACAAGAGTAATAGTAGTAAGAGTGTGGTATTGTGTCCAAAATTTCAGTTTGCCTATTCGTCATCTATGGAGGGAAATGTGTCGTGATAACCTTGACCGTTTTCTGAAGGAATGGCTGGCAGTGGCTGAAGTGGCTGAAGCCGGATATGGGGGTGAACCTTTGTCTAGCTGTGGGATAAATCTTGCATACTAATAAAGTGAAGTTAAATATATTACAACATGTAGACCTATTTAAGATCTCGCCTGTAATCATGCATCGTTTCACTCTTTTCTCTTTTTATTACCTAACTTAAATTTACTACACCAGTACGGGCGGCAAGCAATCTCGAAATGACGTCACCATTATGACGGCAAGCTATATTGCACTTTGTTTACAACGTAACTTTTGCGTTACGTCTACGCTAACAAACATTGTTCGCTGACTGTAGAGATTTAGCCTCGCTAATGAGGAAGCTCAAACTCGAGGTGATAACAATTAAAACTCAACGATTATATTTAAAGACCCCTGAGGGGTGGGGTGGTTATGTCTCTAAAAGTCGTATGTGTAAATTTGGTCTGAAAATTTATTCATTCAATTATTTCAATCAAGTTCTACTTTTTGCAAATCAGTTTAGGGATATTTCCTTGAATTTTTTTTTTGCCAATTGCTTGATTTAGGTATTCCCTGTACTAGTGTTACTGGGATCACTCCCAGTTTATTATACACTTATAATAACAGTGTATCTTTGTTTGGCAACATACATACAGCGTGGTATGATTATTTAATTAATGTTGTGCTTCATTAGAATAAATGTAGTCTAGACAACACTTGATTTAACTTTGAGTAATTATCATTATCAGAAATATACTTACAACCACTGTTCTTAATTTATCTATAACCGAGATAAAACCGAGCTGGTAAGTGGTAACATTGCCGAGACCAATGCGTATCTTGGCTAACTTTGGCACAATTTTATCTTGTTATATTCGTTTGTGGGACGCGGTATTTCGCTTAATCTAGTGATTTTAATTTCGAATAACTTTATCCCTAAACTAATTTCTTATACATTTAGAAATGAACTTCTAAAAAGGCAATCGTCCCATTACATTGGGACCAAAATACTATACTAATGCAGCTCTTCCCAAGGAATGTAAACATGATGGTGTATTTTTTCAACCAGTTAAGTGATATTAACCCAGTAAATTAAGTACTCATCATTGTTGCTCATACTTTATCGCGCATGTACTATTTTGGCTTTTACAGCTTATTTATACTTAAAAGGTCAACTAACAAGAAGTCAACTTTTAAGAAAGTTTATTACCGCAAGATACACCGAACATTTGGCACAGAACATGGACACCCAGATAAAAACTACAGAACCATACATGAATTCTCTTCACAATTTCCTTTTCGATCCATTTTCCATATTTTATGTCAGTTATTCCGTTTGTTTGTCCAATATTGGAGATGTTTGACTTGAAATTTCGTTCGCTGGAACTTTGTTTGGAACTTTTGGTGAAGTTTTCTATGGAATCATGTCTGACAGATATTCCGCTACTTGTGTGTTTGTGTATAGAATGTTATATACTTACGTTCTATTTTATTGGCAAAGTTTGGTGACATGATATTGATTGCTAGTTGATGAGTATTGATTTTGTCACTAGTGTATACTGGTTTATTAGCAACAAAAAAATAATTTTGTTGGCTGTTCAAGAGAAACCAACAGCAAGTAAACAGCTAGGCAGTCATTCACACGAATAAAGCGTCACCGATAATTTCCGTATATTTAAATTTATCCGTGTGCCGAATTCGGAAATTATCGGTCAAAAAGGTAAGTATATAAAATGTCCAGGAAAACAAGAAAATTGCATTATCACTTAATTGTTCACTCTTTAACTCCTTACGCGACGTGAAAATACTTAAGAAAACCATAGACTTCAAATTTTTTAATATCCTCCAGCTACATACAGCCCGTCTGTTTGACTTGCCAACAGCTGAATTGTAGAAAATCGTGAGTCTAACAGCGCCCTAAGCCCGGGCTAGAACAAATTGGAATCGGTAAAGTAAAGAAACTTAATACAATTGTTGGGGGAGAGGGCAGGAATAATTAAATCTGCCGAGCTCTATTATTTCCGCCATCTTGAAGTGGCGGAAATAAAGCGAACGTTACGGAGATTTTAACGTAGGTTACACAAGGCATTTATTTAATTAAAATTGTACTGAGGTTCGCGTCTGTTTGCTAAACTTTTTGCTGGAATACTAATGATCATAATATTCCTAGTAAGTCATCACAGATACAATAAAGGGTGTTGGAAACTAACTTGCTTGTATTGCGTAGAGGAAAACTGGAAAATAAAATGACAGTTGAGTAGTCGATAGTCGCTACAATAGTCGATCCAGCTGTTTTAGTGTCTTTAACATCGCCAATAGAACAATTTGTTGTACTCTTGCTGTTCAGCAAAAAATAAAACCAATCATGACTTCACGCTGTACATTCAACGTTGTCATTTTGTATATTAAAAAGTATGTCTTTCTTTCTGAAGCCATTGGCAACAGTACAAAAGCAATAATCGAACAAGCAGAGAACAGGTTTTAACAAGTTAACTGCAAAGTGTTGTTGCAACTTGTCCTGTTGGAACTTGTTCTGCAAAAACAAAGCGAGTCAGACGCGGCAATTGCACTTTGAGGCGTTCATGGGAACAGTTGTGTATGTTAAAATTGGATTGGATGGCGAAACATGTTTTGAAACTTTTGGGGTTCTAAGTACAACTCCAAGGTTGTGTAAATGATAATATGAAAGTTTGTTGATATGAGTGGGACTTTTTTATAGTATATTGCAGAAGTATAAAATACTTTTAGTACTTACTCTATATAAAATACTACATACTTACATAAAAATGCTTTTCCTTAGCAATTTTTATGTCCCTACTTAGGTGAATGTTATTATAAGCATGGTACAATAGTGGGTAATATTTTCTCTCCTGGATGACTCGAGACTAGGCTACCATCACTGTCGTCAATTATGGACATATTGAATACTAGCTGTGCCCCCCGACTTCGTCCGCGTAGTATTTAACGTAACAAAAATTTCGGGATTATCGGGATAAAAAGTATCCTATATGTTAATCCTGGTTATAAACTATCCAACCTAACCTAACCTTAGTGTTCCAAATTTCATCCAAATGCGTTCAGTAGTTTTTGCGTGAAGGAGTAACAAACATATATACATCCACACTCACAAACTTTCACATTTATAATATTAGTAGTATAAGGTACCAGAAATGGTTTTACTTAAAAAATATACACATGGTGATTAATCTAAACTGAATATCAATCTTTTACACAAATTATCAAAACATCAACAATCAAAGCTTTAACAATAATAGGACCCGAACGTAATTTGACACGAGGTCCGCTCCGCACAAAGTCCCGGCCAATACTGACGGTTGACGCGCTCGTATTGCCTTATATAATCACTTTTGGTTGTCTTTATTCAGTCTACCCACATCACTTTTAGTTTTCATTATTCAGTCTACCTACACGGCCTCTCCTGACATCCTGGCGTCCCGACAGGCCTAGTCGTCGTCGTCCGAGGATGTAGGAATCAACCGGGGAAGTGATTGCAGTGGTGGGGCCGGTACTTCGGTAACACCCTCGTTGAGTTCTTTTTCTTTCGAGGACATTGGCATCGAACGTGGTTGAGGTCCAGTTGTCTTTTCAGGTGCTGGGGGAGGCCCAGCTGTCTCGTCTGGTGCTAGGGATGGCCCAGCCTCATTGGAGTCCATCATTCCTGGGTTGGGATGCAAGCATTCGTCATTAATATCGTCATCGATATATGAAATAAAAGTTCAAGTTATTTCTAGACTCCATGTCGCTGGTTACAGGCGGTTACAAGGTTAGTTTGTTAGAGGTTGTTATAAAAGTGAAGTACTTAAAATAAACAAACAAAACGAACTTTTACATTAACTCAAAGTAATGTAAAAATTCCACAGGTTCCTCGGTATGGGCCCCTACCGAGGAAATACTAAATCTACACCAGGGGGCAAGGCGCATGAAACCCCCCAGTGACTCTCCATACGGAAAGCTTTCACATCGAGGGGAAAGGAGCTTGTACTCCCTCGATGACTCTTCGCAACGCGAAAAGCTTTCACATCGAGGGGAAAGGAGCTTGTACTCCCTCGATGACTCTTCGCAACGCGAAAAGCTTTCACATCGAGGGGAAAGGAGCTTGTACTCCCTCGATGACTCTTCGCAACGCGAAAAGCTTTCACATCGAGGGGAAAGGAGCTTGTACTCCCTCGATGACTCTTCGCAACGCGAAAAACTTTCACATCGAGGGGAAAGGAGCTTGTACTCCCTCGATGACTCTTCGCAACGCGAAAAGCTTTCACAACGAGGGGAAAGGAGCTTGTACTCCCTCGATGACTCTTCGCAACGCGAAAAGCTTTCACATCGAGGGGAAAGGAGCTTGTACTCCCTCGATGACTCTTCGCAACGCGAAAAACTTTCACATCGAGGGGAAAGGAGCTTGTACTCCCTCGATGACTCTTCGCAACGCGAAAAGCTTTCACATCGAGGGGAAAGGAGCTTGTACTCCCTCGATGACTCTTCGCAACGCGAAAAGCTTTCACATCGAGGGGAAAGGAGCTTGTACTCCCTCGATGACTCTTCGCAACGCGAAAAGCTTTCACATCGAGGGGAAAGGAGCTTGTACTCCCTCGATGACTCTTCGCAACGCGAAAAGCTTTCACGTCGAGGGAAGAGGAGGTTGTACTCCCTCGACGATTCTTCGCAACGCCAGAGGCCCAAACTTGTGCATGACGTCACTCATCACCGTCGAAAAAAAAGAGGATGAAAACGCATCCGGCGTCCGAACATCCAAGCATGAAAAATAAAAGGAAATAATAAACATGAGTTGTAAGACTGAAAAATAAAATCAGTAAGAATAAAAAATTGAGTATATTCCGAATGATTCAATTCCGGACTGTTATCATTAGTGACACACTCGTCAAAAGTTGTAAAGGTGCATAGGTATTGATATGCTGCCTTTGTGATATAACTCAAATTAGTTATTTATGACCGTGCAACTATGGCAACATGAGCCATGTGACAAAACCAACTAGAGTTATTGACCTTCATGAAATTTCAGTGACCTAGCGAAATTAGCCATTCATGTTCATAAACCTTAAGTGACACAGCTGATGCCGTTCACAAGTAACATGGAACACGTTGACGCACAGCCAACGCTATCCATTTACAAAACGGAGTAACATAGCTTACGCAATTTACAAGTAACATGGAACACGCTGATTTATTCACCGCGTGACTCATCCAACGGTAGCCATTTACAAAAAGGAGTAACATAGCTTACGCCATTTACAAGTAACATGGAACACGCTGATTTATTCACCGCGTGACTCATCCAACGGTAGCCATTTACAAAAAGGAGTAACATAGCTTCCGCTATTTACGAGTGACCCGAACCCTGCTAAATGTTCACTCCCACAGTGATGAGCGACTCATTCAACGGTATTCGTTCACTAACACTCACTAACCGTCCCCAAAACGGCTCTGCAAGTGTCCGGCGTCAGAACAACCAAGCAACTTAAATAGCTTGTTGTATGAAAACGCATCCAGTATCAGAACAACCAAACAAATTAATCGTTTGTTGTAGTTATGAATATAGCAGAGGACTCACCAAGCGCATGCTACACAATATACCGGACGTCATGTTAGTAACCCGTCGAACCGCCGCGAGGCATGTGACCTTGCACAGCACTCTCGTAGATGCTGAGCAAGCATCCGGCATCCACTCTCCACGCCACAGCACCATGTGCCCGGTGGCCGCTTGAGTTCTGTTGCCGTACGACCCAGCGAGCAGTTCCAGCTCGTAGCAATGATGCGGTTGTGCGCATATGACCTTGTTAGGACCACGCATGACTTTCTGGAACATAGAACTTTAAAACATCCTGCCATGGTCACATACCATTGTGGAAGGTGTACCAATCAATAAAATTGAGCTTAAAAAGACGCGTTTCAACTCCTTGGCATCCTGCCTGTACAGGTGTACAGCAGATAGCACTTAGACAACGCATTTATGACTTGAACAGGTATTTATATCCGTTGGTTTCCAGTAAAGGTCCCATAGCATCAGTGTGAAGTCTAGTGGGTCAAAAATTGCTAAAACAGGTTCGTTGGTTAAGCTATGTATGACATAAATACGAACAGTGTCCTGTACAGTGCTCCATAAGAAAGCTTCACCTTTCCTCAGTAATTTTGCGATGCAGGCGGTTGCCCTGCGATGTACCAGCGAAAGTACTTTGCTAGTCCTGGTAGCTGGCGGACCTCACTTGCATTGGTGGGTTTAGAGATTTAATCCGAGCATGAATTTCTCCCGAGCTCGGCCGTACCTGACCATATCCTTTAGTAGTCCCAAATGCTTCGTTTGCAAAAGAGCAGAATTTACCAGAGTTGTTATCGCTTGACGATGATATCTCTAAGCTACCAGACCTAGCCGTGTCAACACTATGACATGTCTTTTACTCTCTCCAGTCTCTCTGAACTCTCAGAGCAGACCGCTTGTCTTGTGACCTTATCAGCCAGTCTCTATAAACTCTTAAAGCAGACCGCTTAAGTCTGAAGCCAATCTCCCTGAACTCATCAGGGCAGAGCGCTTAAGTCTGAAGCCAATCTCCCTGCACTCATCAGGGTGGACCGCTTGACTCTGAAGCCAATCTCCCTGAATGAATCGCCTCCACGATGCATACTGCGCCCGTCGATAGCAAGGACGTTGAAAGCGCTTAGCTGACCTCCCACTTCAAGGTTGGTCCTAGAGGCGCGTGCTGTGCTGGTAGCACGTGATCTGCCCGGGTTGCCGTGAAGATCAGTGACGTACAAAACGTCTGCGGTGTGTTTTGCACCGGAATAACAGGTGATGCCGACCACGTCAGTGATGGCCACCGCTCGTGTCAGTGCAGTTAGCGAACATACCTGGCGCCGACTTGGCAATACCAGCGGAGGTGTCCGCGGTGTTTTCTTGACGAGGGCCACGCTTTGGCGATGATGATTTGACATGTACCAGCCGTACTAGCGACCGAGTCGCAGATCGCTCCTCCAACACTGAAAGTCCAACCAAGATCGCCTTCATTGTGCTCCACAACGCATCATCTGGAGAACGATCTTGTTATCCATGAGCCCGCTGATATCGGTTACCGTGGCGGCTGCGACGGTCTGCCTGGTCTGACATTACTCTAATCAACAAACTGACTCGGACCTTTTTTTCTTAAATCAATTGGAAAATGACAGTGGGCGATTTTAGGACAGAGTCCAGAAAATCATGCCAGCACAACAGTAAAACAATCAGATAGCAGCCAACAGCTAGTATTGTCCACCCTCCAATCGGAATATAAATATCACACGCACCTGTATTTACTGTCTTACACACGCTGTAACACGTACCGCGTGTAATTACTCTTTATAGAATCCGTGCACCAGATAAACATGGTTCGAGTCACCAGATTCTGCTTCATACATACTCGTGACAGTCACTGTCATCCAGATTTGCCGTGTGCCGCTGATGACCACACCGTCGATCCCGAATCGCGCGACGCTCGATTGTTGCGTATATAGTGACTTAGTTCGCAGGGTCCCCGCACACGCACAGCAACACCAACGCCCGACACATCACGTTGATCTCGGAAATGCAAGCCATCTCGCAAAGTAGGACGTCTATCTTTCGGATTGCGATCCGATCTGTCGTCACTGTGGTCGCGAGAAGTTCGAGAAGTA
This sequence comes from Notodonta dromedarius, assembly GCA_905147325.1. Classification (NCBI taxonomy): domain Eukaryota; kingdom Metazoa; phylum Arthropoda; class Insecta; order Lepidoptera; family Notodontidae; genus Notodonta; species Notodonta dromedarius. The sequence continues at coordinate 13,297,320 of LR990163.1, read as the reverse complement.
TGTTGAACTTGATTACTCGAATCACTCCTAAAAAGAAGCCTGCGTGGACTAGGCGTCCTCGTATGTTTCATTATGACCGTTTCGATCCGTAATTTAACACACACCAAATAACAAAAACGAAGTAAGCATTAATCATAAACAAAACAACATTCAAATTCGGAAGTTAACGGTCTACAACGGGACTACAAATTTACAGGCTTTTAGTGCAATTTTAACGTTACTGTGGGTTTTTTAGTTCTTTATCCTACTACTGATATAAGGTACCAGAAATGGTTTTACTTAAAAAATATACACATGGTGATTAATCTAAACTGAATATCAATCTTTTACACAAATTATCAAAACATCAACAATCAAAGCTTTAACAATAATAGGACCCGAACGTAATTTGACACGAGGTCCGCTCCGCACAAAGTCCCGGCCAATACTGACGGTTGACGCGCTCGTATTGCCTTATATAATCACTTTTGGTTGTCTTTATTCAGTCTACCCACATCACTTTTAGTTTTCATTATTCAGTCTACCTACAGTAGGATAAATAAGGTTCATTATTAGCCGGTGTTTGGGCCCAATCACGTGACTTAGCTAACTCGGGGAGAGCATACATGGTTTATGGTAGTATGGTTATAGTTATAGCATCTCTTCGTCTGACGTAGCTTGAGCAGCCGTGTTAAATTATACTTAATGTTATTCAAATAAGTGTATAAACGTCAAAGGCAGTTTCCCGTAAAGTGTATGAAATAGCTTTTTGTTCCGCAACCGACGCGCCACCGGCGGCGGCGGCGGCGGCGGCGGCCTCTTGTACGCAATTTCTTTCGAGCCCAGCATTGAATTGACGTATTAATTAAAACGGCGTACCTTCTAAGCTGTGGTGTTACCAAGGGCCTTTGTTATTTTAATAGTTTAGGTACGTCAGGTAGAGGGCGACTGCTCCTTGGGTACACGGTCGATACGACGGCATAACAGAGATCGTAGGTTACGAAGGTACGAATTTTAATTGTATGTATGACGATATTAAAGAAGCTTTACATGCTTTACACAAAAGTTAACACTCAAACACTTTTGTGAAACGTGTTTATCTAGTTTAAAGTGTGACTTTAAAATAGACAAACACTTTTTTTTCGAAAAAATCTTATCGGGCATGTGCATAACGAATTAGTGGAAGGTTTTAATAAAATAAATATAAAAAAAATTACCACGGCGCAACTTTTAATATTTAAAAGCGTAGAAAACGGCGACTAATATAACACAAGAGCGTGAAGTAAAAAGTCGTAAAATCGTCGACTTAAAACAACTTTACAATTCTTGAATGAAATATTGGAGCACTCTCCTGAACTCTGGCCGTAGTCCTTTGATGAATTGAAAACAAGTTTGGAGAGTGGGCTAAGTCACGTGAGATAAGTGTATTTTCGGAATAGTTTTAAAATAATATATTGACAGCCTGACGTCCTTTACATCTTTGGGGTTCATTACTTTTGCAACCTGTATCATGATACTGACATTGGAATCAAGAGGTTATTCTGAAAATACCATATTTCAATATTAGCGTGATCTTTAACATAGCTTGAAATATTGCAAACACATTAGAACTTGGAAATGGAATTCCATTCTCAAGATAGTTTATGATTTATTTACTTATCAAACGGTAACAATTCATTTTCAGTTATTTTCCTGTATTGTATAAATGTTGTGTTATCGCTAGTATCTTGTCTCGTACGCCAGATGGAATCACAACGCAATGTTTTAAGTTGAAGAGTTTTTGAGTGGCCTCTCGCTAACCTTTGAATGTATAAATTAAAGATACGATTCAACGGATTTCTTCCGTGATTTGATTGTTCCCTTATTTTAGATTTGCTAACTTTCTTTTGGAAAATTATGTAGGTGTTTCATTTGGTAAATAAATATTTTTGTTTCACGGCTTTCAGAGAAAGTGAGAAATTTGTAGTCTTTAACTTTAATGTTTGTTGATAGAGTGTTAATTTAATTTTATTCAAGCGCACACAAGGCTTTCAATATGGTTTGATAAGGAAGTAAATTAGGTTTGAATACAAGTTTACATTATTACAGATTGCTTTTCCGCATTAGTAGCGATCATCACCGGTGTGTATATTTGTTTTAGCTAACTCCAGATGAGCCCGATATAAAGGAAATCGGCTTGTTCTCTATTGGGATCAAAATAACACCGGTGCAATGTGGGTCCATCACAGTATACCTGTTAGCGACGCTATTAATGTTTGTTTCAATTTGATTTCCGAACGCATGTAAAAAAAAAAAAAATCTAATGTCATAAAAAAGTAAGTTTTCCCGCCTGTCGTCTTTTGTTTTTTCGCAAAATGGTTTCGCGCTATTTTTGTGTTGTGGTGTAAAACTATTATAATAAACCGAAGTTATACAGTCCACTGCTGTTTTCTTGGTCACACCGCTATCGCCCTACGCAAGATAATTAGACCGGCTACAAACGCTGGTCCTTCGAGCCGGATACTGAATGATTCGTACGCCACCGCCTACAATGGTGAATACACGAAGCACAGCTAAGAGAATTGAGCAGGGCGAACAAAGAAACCTGACCGAGACTAGACCTACAGAAATAGAGCCTGCTCAAATAAGGCCTACTGCGACAGGTCAACCGAAACCAACTGATGTTATATCACAACACACACATAACTCCAGGAAGTCCACATCTCCTTCTCTGTTGGCTCGTCAGAAGAAACTGGAACTGGAGGCGGCGGAGGCCAAGGCTCACATACAAATGAGTCTCATTGATAAAAGATTGGCCGCAGAACTTGCAGACTTACAAGATGAATACAACAAGTCTGAACATACGGAAAAGCGTTCTACAGGCTCTGATATTGATAGGTGGATAGAGCATAGTCAGCGGGAACAACAGTGTGTCCACGCTAAGAGCAATAAACAGGACATATTGTTCAACCCAGCCCAGGCTGTCCACGACTATGGTGTCAAACAGAATGAGCTGTACAATTCAACACCACATGAGTATGGTGCGAGACAGGACATTCTGCACAACACAATCAGCAATCCTGTTAACCTGGCTAACTTATTAAGCAGAATGAGTACACCAAAAGATCTACCTACTTTCTCCGGTGATGCAATGGAGTGGCTTCAATTCAAGCAAGCATATGAGGAGTCCACACAAGTATGCAGATTCACCTCAAAGGAGAACCTGTGGCGGCTACGAAAGTGTCTCCGTGGTGCCGCCAAGGATGCTGTGAGCTCACTCCTTATAAGTGCTACTTCACCAACTATAGTAATGTCAACATTAGAACTGCAGTTTGGAAATCCAGATGTTATTTTACACAGTGTGATGTCAGAAATAAGCAGATTACATCCTTTGGCATTAGATTACCACAAACACATTATTCCATTTTCCATAAAAGTTCAAAACTATGTGGCTGCTGTGCGAGCACTCAAGCGTGAAGAATACTTGCAAGGTATTACCATGTGCAACACTATATTAGCCAAGCTGCCAACGGTGCTCATTGCCAAGTGGGTGGACTACAGTCATCAGCTGCTCTCAGGTAACAAGTCCAGATTAGAAATTCTTGCCAACTTCCTTTATGAAGAAGCTTTGAAAATATCAACATCCAGTGCTCACTTAATTAATATAAAGACTGATACTATGATTAACAAGCGTAAACCTAATAGTGATAACATTAATAAATCTCAAAATGTATTTTTACAAATTAGTGATGATAACAAGTGTAGATTCTGTAATTTATCTGAACATAGTCTGATACAATGTAAACAATTTAAAAAAGCTTTGCGTAAGACACGCTGGAGATTTGTTAAAGAGAATAGATATTGTTTTAAGTGCTTAGAGTGTACACATAACAAAGAGGAGTGTAAGGCAGATAATTGTAACAATGATGGGTGCGGATTGCCTCATCATCCTCTACTACACTACCCATTTAATAAAGATAAGAATTCAGTGCAAAATAATAATATGAATAGTGTTGATGTGCCCGTGCAATCTGAGACCCATAATGAAACTGTGTCACATATTAATTTAAACTCATGTAATGTTTTGTTAAAAGTTGTAAGTGTAAACATACATGGACCTAAGGGGGTAATTACCACAACTGCTTTACTAGATGATGGTTCTACTGTTTCACTCATTAGTGAGGAGCTAGTTAGAGAACTAGGGGTGCAGGGGCGCCCACATGTGATGCGTGTGAGTGGGGCATGGCAAGGTAGTGAGATTGAGTGTCAGACTAATATCTTAAATTTAAGTATTTCAAATCAGGATGGTAGAAAGTTTGAATGCCGTTTGAACAGTGTGAAAGGATTGCATATACCTACTCAGCACATACCTACCATAGATTGTAGGAACTATAGTCACTTATTAAAAATTAAAAATAAGTTTTATCAGGGCCTATCGAGGCCACAATTGCTTATTGGTCAGGACAATTATAATTTAATTGTACCACTTGAAGTAAAAACAGGTAAGCCCAATGAACCATGTGTTACTTTAACTCCGTTGGGCTGGTGTGTTCATGGAAGGATCCCGGTGACCTCCGGACAACCTCTTCTGAAACTTTTTTGTTTATTTCTAAAAATGTTGATCAACAGTTAATGGACATGGACAATGATCGCTTGCTTTTCGATATACAGGAGGAGGTTCGTCGTTCATTTTCTCTGGACTCCATTGGAATATCTTCAAACCCACGTCAGAACCCTGATGATGTACGTGCTCAGTCGCTGCTGGATGAAACTGCTATGCTGGTTGACGGAAGGTGGGAAGTCGGACTGCCTTGGAAAGACAGTCACTGTAAGTTACCCGACTCTTTTCCCGCCGCGATGAAGCGGCTGAAATCTGTGGAAAAAAAGATGATGATTAGTACAGAGTATGCTGAAAGATACAAAGGACGAATTACTCACCTGCTGGAGAATGACTTCGCCAAAGAAGTAACGAACACGGACACCACTGAACGTACGTGGTACCTACCTCACTTTGGGGTGGACAACACTAACAAGAAGAAGCTGCGCCTAGTCTTCGACGCTGCCGCCAAATCTAGAGGGGCGTCACTTAATGATTTTCTTCTTACTGGACCAGATTTACTCAAGTCGCTGCTTGGCATAATGCTGAGATTCCGTGAGAACAAGATAGCAGTAACCGGAGACATACGGGACATGTTTCTGAGGATCAAGATAAGACCTGAAGATCAAAATGCCTTGCGTTTCCTGTGGAGGGACAACCCTACTGATCCCGTCAAGACGTATGCGATGTCTTCACTGATATTTGGCGCCAACTGCTCGCCGTTCGTCGCGCAGTATGTTAAGAATAAAAATGCGATGCGGTTTGAGTCAACAATGCCTGCCGCCGTGACAGCTATCTGCAATCAACACTATATGGACGACTGCATTATCTCGCTACCAGATAAAGAAAATGCTATAAAGATAGTACAAGATATTATTAATATACATCAGCAAGGAGGATTTCATATATGTAACTGGACAAGCAACAGTGAAGCAGTATTGAACAGTTTGCCTAAAGATATTCTCGGAACATCGACTGTAAGGTTCAAAATCGATCATGAATATGCAGGCGAGCGAACATTAGGGTTACTGTGGGATCCAACTGATGACACATTACGTTTTGATCTCTCATTTAAGAAGATTTCACCTGATATAATTAATGGAAAGACAAGGCCAACAAAACGTGAGATGTTACGACTAATTATGTCAATTTTTGATGTTTATGGTTTTCTGTCGCCGTTCACAATCAACGGGAAGATTATGCTTCAAGATACATGGCGATCACAAGTTGGCTGGGACGATTATATACCTGATGAAGTATATACAAAATGGTATGATTGGATAAATCAACTGAAAGTAATTAGTGACATCACGCTGCCGCGCTGTTATCTATCAGCGGTTTGTTCGAACGCGACAACTACAAGTACAGTCAGCAACACAACATGGTCAAGTGATAAGGAGACTGCCATCTATGACAACTTGCAGTTGCACATATTTTGCGACGCGTCGACTAAAGCTGCGTGTACAGTCGCGTATTGGCGTTGGATGGTCAACGGACGAGTTAAGATTGCATTTGTAGCAAGTAAATGTAGAGTAGCGCCACTGAGACCTGTTACAGTACCACGCATGGAGCTACAAGCGGCCCTACTAGCGGCGCGACTCGCACACACTATAGCGAAGGAACATAAGCTGACCCCGGAACGTCGAGTCTTCTGGTGCGATTCTACAACCGTGTTGCATTGGATACAGAATAACACGCGTACCTACAAGACCTATGAAGCGAACAGACTGGGTGAAATTGATGAACTCACAAGTGCAAGCGAGTGGAGATACGTACCTACATACTTGAACGTAGCAGACATAGCAACTAGAGAAAACTATGATTGTACATTATTGAAAAATGAATGGTTTAATGGTCCACAGTTTCTGTACAGCAATGAATGTTCATGGCCCAAGAATATAATTGTACTTGAAAATAGTAACTCGGAAATGGAGTGTGTTACTACGATAAACTGTTATGAAGCTAAGAACTCACCTGTTCCTGAACCTACCAGATTTTCATCGTGGTTGCGATTACTTCGCGCCACATCCGCAGTACTGAAGTTTATAAGCAAATGTAGAAGACTTACCTTTGATGAATACGAAGCGATGAAACACGCTGAACGCCTGCTGATACTGGGGTCGCAACATCAGACCTTTGGAGAAGAGATATCTGCTCTAAAAAATAATAGGAACCTAGAAAGAAAGAGTAAACTACTTACCTTGTCACCATACCTCGATGAACACGGAGTGCTGCGCGTTGGAGGCCGAATCGATGCTGCTCGTGGAGTTGAACCTGAAATGAAGAGACCTATTATTTTAGACGGTAGAAATCATGTAGCTAAATTAATTGTAAAGTCTTACCACATCAAGACTGCACATGGAAACCAAGAAATGGTAGTAAATGACTTAAAACAACACTATTGGATTATTAAATTGCGGCCGACCGTTAAAAATATAGCATCAAAATGTATGTCCTGTAGAATAAGAAAAGCTAAACCCGAAATACCCAGAATGGGTGACTTACCGGAAGCTAGGATGGCTCACCACCAGCGCCCATTCACACACTGCGGTGTCGATCTGTTTGGACCAATGGAAGTCACCGTCGCAAGACATCGTGAAAAACGATATGGATTGTTATTCACGTGCTTAACTGTCCGAGCGATACATATAGAAATTGTAAACACACTTACCTCTGATTCTCTTATAATGGCATTGAGACGAATGGCGGCTAGAAGGGGATGGCCACAACATATTTACTCCGACAATGGAACAAATTTGAGGGGAGCGGACGCTGAGCTACGAATGTCTGTTCAAGCCCTTGACCACTGTATTTTGGAAGCCGAAGCTCTCAACGCTGGAACGAAGTGGACATTTATTCCACCTGTGAGTCCACACTGGGGTGGGGCGTGGGAAAGGCTCATAAGAAGTGTGAAGACTTCTCTTAAAGTAATTCTCAAGGAGCGAGCACCTCGAGAGGAGACTTTGACCACGCTTCTGGCAGAAGTAGAGAGCATGGTGAACGGAATACCACTGACACACGTGTCCGTGGACCCTGAGAGCGCAGAATCCCTCACGCCCACTCATTTTCTTTTAGGCTCGTCGAATAACCTGCCGCAACTTGGCGTCTTCGATGATTCTGACTTATACCTGAAGAAGCAGTGGCGTATAGCACAGCGACTAGCCGATTGTTTCTGGAGAAGATGGGTGAAAGAAGTGCTACCAGATATGCTGCCTAGAAAGAAGTGGACGTCTGACCAGGCACTGCCGCTAAAAGCAGGCGATCTTGTCTTTATCGCCGACCCTGACGCACCTAGGAATATGTGGCCGCGAGGTGTTGTTGAGCAGGTGATGCCTGGTAAGGATGGACGTGTGCGAATGGTTAGAGTTAGAACTAAGTCAGGGGTCTTCACAAGGTCCGCTGTACGCGTCGCTCGCCTAGCTGTTAGTGATTCGTGCTGCAGTTACAGCACTGGGGTGGGGAATTGTTAGCGACGCCATTAATGTTTGTTTTAATTTGATTTCCGAACGCATGTAAAAAAAATAATAATCTAATGTCATAAAAAAGTAAGTTTTCCCGCCTGTCGTCTTTTGTTTTTTCGCAAGATGGTTTCGCGCTATTTTTGTGTTGTGGTGTAAAACTATTATAATAAACCGAAGTTATACAGTCCACTGCTGTTTTCTTGGTCACACCGCTATCGCCCTACGCAAGATAATTAGACCGGCTACAATACCTTTATTGACCCCTTTGGTGATCATAGGTGTGAAGTTGTATTATAACCAGAACATGGGTATTTTGCTAGTTTGTGCATAACAATTTCAGAATAGAATATTTTCTTGTGTCATACTTTTTAAATCGTGATTTTCATTCAAGGGCTTAAGTTTTTGGATATTTTTTTAAATGTGAACTTAAATTGCATATTCCCTATTGGAATAAAATTTATTTTGGGGCTCATTTCGCACACCCGAATCAATAAGAGCACCATCCTATCTTCTGATTCACAACGATGTGGTCTCCTTGAACGGGTCCTGCCACCTTCATCCAGACCCCCATTAACTCGATTTTATCTCTTCCTTTCCTTGGTAGGTAACTGTTATAGGACCAGGGGTAATATCAGTTATTGTTATCTTAAATAGGTTGGCTTCATAAACATTTTAGCATTCGGACCGAGGGGTGGCTGCGGCGGTAAATGGTTAAGGTGAACCTTCGTCTGGCTATTGTTAGTTTATTTATTGTTTTTTAGGCAGTAGGTAATTAAGGTAACTGTATTTATAGGAGGGTCTGAGTTAAGGAGATTGAAGTCCACAACACTATAAGAGCTGATTTCACGGATGTACTTGCCTGTTTTAAATGAAATTTAATTTTCTCATAAACTTGAATACATTTTTAAGATACCATTTTGTACTGGAATGACGTTAGAACGGCATTTTCAAGTTCGATGTAAGGCTCGGCATTACTTGATTATGTGTGCCTTGATTACCCTTTAGGTTTATTATATTATGTAATTAATAGGCGAGTAATTTCATCAAACATCCGCTTCACGGTCCTCTAGCGTTTTTTTGCGTGACGGACACGGGTTGACATATTTGGTATTAAATACTTAAAACTCTGGATAAGAATCTACTCAGACTTTAAGCTCGACCGTGGCTCTTAACAGCCTAGAACGATTACCCATTGTTACTTATTGCTTAAACCTTATACAAATAAATAAATATCGCCAGGCTAACACATCGATTTTGTGGCCCCAATCCAAGCAACGCTTGTTTTGTATCGTATAGGCTCAACTATGTATCTCTAGATCCTATATAAATATATACAGAAAATGTTCATTGCTGCAATAAAGTATTTACGCCCGCAAAGTACATCAGTGGCCAATTTTTTCAGCCCGCAAGAATAGGCTTTTATTTGAGGTGGAGTCAGGTCCTGTAAATCTAACCCTCCTAAAGTTGTTGGTGCCATAAACTGTAGTGGGTCGGTTGGAACCCGGCTGGGATCAAGATTGCTTTTATCGAATATTGCCTATTGGCAATGTTTATTTATATTTTATTATATCGACGGAGCGTGAGCTTGAATAATATTCGACGTATTAATTGGTTTCCCATTTTTTCTTTTATTTAAAATATTAATGGCCGTCCTACTAATTTTGTAAACCGATACCAATTTCGATGGAAACCTTTTTTGGAATTTAAGGTAATGTAATATTGATGTTTTAATTAAAATTTAAATGATAATACACTCTGCCGTTTGGAAATAGTTGTATAGTGACAGTCTTAAGCTGAGTAGGTAATCCAACAAAAGAAAACATAGTAAAAATCTGTGCGTCTCAATACGTGAACACCGAACAGTTGATTAGAAACGTGAACACTTCTTGATCACTTCGTTTCCTCGAAAATCTCAGGGATCGAGGAAAATAATGAGTCCGAAATCACGGGTTGATTACAAAGGTTCGCTCCACGCTCCTATTACCATAGCAAAGGCTTTTTTAGACACGGAAAATCTAAACAAACAACAAAATATTTCTCAAGAAACGGGAGAAAGTATTTGAGAGCAAAAAATAAAATAAATACTCTCATGATTTGGATTGCTAATTCTTGAAAGAAAATTAAATATAAAATGGAGTTTCGTTTTACGGAAATGCTTTATGCGAGTAAATAACTATGGAATCTAGAACGTTATTTAATGTTAATAAACATCAACTAAATGATAGTTCCGTTATAAAATACTAATTATGCGAACAGGGGTATTATAAGTTACATCCCTTTGACTATCTGTCTGTCTGACTCTCTGCTACATCTAATCGTCTATGGCTCACTATAAGGTGATGGACACTTGATGCAAATTAATGTAAAAAATGTTTTGTATTATATTGATCTTACGTTACAAAGAACACCTAACCCTATCGTTCAAAAACACAGGGAAAAACACATTCGATCCCAGATCTACGCACCGCTGTCAGATAGCTTATTTTTTAATCTACGGAACACGGTCTACGCGGAATACATTATTTTGTCTGCCGACCATGACGCTCGCGGAGTCTGCCAGAATACAAATTAGATGCCAAAATCTTACAACAACCTTCCAATGAAATTCCAACTTTCTGCTCCAGTTTTTAAACTCTTTTTTGGATGGAAGTTTTTTAAGTTTCTCAAGGGAGTCATCATCGTTAAAACCTAATCGTGTACAGGTCCTCATTATGCAAAACACCCGACATCTCCATTAGAAAGTCGCCGCATCGTAACTGAAAGAATTACGCAGCTTTTTATATATATTCCTAAAATATATTCCTCCCTGGACCTGATTGGTGGGATCTTTAACGACCAATTACCAGTTTAGAATTTTATAAATCACTTTTTTATGTTGAAGAATGGGGACGAGGACTGTTATAATAACGACGGGCGAAACGAGGTTCGTTTTTTGGTGTGAATTTAAATGAACGATGATCATGGAATTGTCCAGCTCGCGTCCGAAATTAGTGGAAATGGGACGATTTTTTTACAGAATTTATTTCGTAAGTATAGAAAAAGCTGGGACGTACTTACTCAAAATAAAAAAAATAATATCGTCAGACCAAAACGCCAACTGTAGGTTCCTAAACTAAGCAGTGTTTGGACTATGGATAACTTGCATTCGTGCAGTGGACTTGTGGGCGATCTCAATAACGTTTAAAATAATATTTTTGTCACTTTAATTTTGATTAATTCATAGTTACATATTCATAAATAAACAATTGTCTTAAAAATGCCTCAAATCATTTTGAGACAAAACTTTCGAGTGCTTTTACAAATATTTTAAAAGATAATTTATATACTAGGGTTGATACCATTTTATAATGATAATAGGAGGTATAGTATTCAAACTCAGATACATGCAGGGGTAGGAGTAGCAGTCCTATTTGTAACAACCTATTTGGGGGTGTCTAAATAAGTGGTAGCTCAACAAAATGGACACCATAAAAAGCCATTCCCTTAAAATCAAATATCCTCTCTGTTTATTTATGGTATGAGCTGATAATATATTGCCTATTCGAAATTGATGAGATTAGCTCAAGCTTGGGCGAGCTAGGGTTGAGACTTTTTAATAAATTTTATTTTAAAATTCATATTTTTGGGATCCCAATCTTAATTTTATAGAAATGATGAATATTGCAAAAATGTATGTGTTTAAATTATAAAATAATCTTATAGAAAAGGTAACCATCTTTATAAACAGGTATAATTTATTATAGTCTGTATATTCGAACTCCATTTTCCCTCGTTCTAATGATAAAATAAATTCAAATAAATCAAAATTGTATGTATGTTAGTACTAAAATAAATTTTGAAATGATTTTATAATCTTGAAAATATAAAGAAAGTGACAACCCTAGCTGGTGCTTAAATTGAATTTTGCTCAAATGATTTATGATTTTAACCATTTGTTGTAGAGAATATTAATGCAATATAATTTATACGATATAATCAAAAGGGTTAATAAAGTAATGTTTATTAAATAGTTTTCGATGACATTATGTTCTGAATAATAATTGTATTAATTTGAATAGTAATTATTTTAAATTTAAGTACTTAGGTAATATTGCGGCTTGAATAGAATAATTAAATAGTTGACAATATTCAGTGCCTCCAGATATTTTAAAGTATTTTAAAACAACAAAAAAAATACATACAGACGAACATATAACCTCCTTCTTTTTTGGAAGTCGGTTAAAAAATGAACGTAGCAACAGAATAATAAATGCAGGAACAGCCATCCATTTACAAATATTAATAATCAAGAGGTCGATAATCTAACCAGGGTTCAGGATAATCATTTAGCAAAAATAACATAATTAACGAGCCTTCATCATCTGATAGTAAGGGTTGCACGTGTTAACTTATTTAGGATAATTTAAATTAGTTAAGAACGAAGTAGGTAATGAACTGAACTGATGAATGAACGAATGAATCAAGTTTCCGCTGTGCATCGAGCCTCATCAATATTGCAAATGCTGGCCACGTGACTCAAGTGCAAATGAAACAAGTTCCTTTCCTTTAACGAAGTAAAACTTGTAGTACCAACCTAATTAAGTACTAACATTAAAGTAAGTTAAATTAATAATCGGGGAAAGTACTTAATTTAATATATAACACTAGCTGACCCGACAGTCGTTGTCCTGTCTTTTAGGGGTATGTAAAATAGATGTTGACCGATTCTCAGACCTACCCGATATGCACACAAAATTTCATGAAAATCGGTCAAGCCGTTTCGGAGGAGTATGGTAACTAACATGGTGACACGATAATTTTATATATAAGATATTACTTATTTGTTTTGTCTTCATTTTAGAGCCGATACGAAGCCAATAGTAAATATAATATAATATCGATTATTAATTAAATAACCTTAATAACAGGTAAGTACTTGATTAACGAGTCTTTAGATTTCTGTAAAGAAAGAAAAACTTTATTGTGACTAGCAGATAGAATAAAATAATATAAAAAAAGGAAATAACAATAATTAAAAATTCTGCTCGCCACAAACGGACCCAATTCAGCATGTGCTGGTTGACAAGAACCAGCGCTGGTCTTCCATGGTCTGTAGTATGTACAGATTTAAGATACAGACGAAAGAAAGCTAAAGAGCCGTTCTATATTTAAAATGTATTCCATAACATCAAATCAATAGCGTTGAGTAAGATAAGCGGATTTATTACGACGACGCAGCATCAACAAATTCACGTCGCGTCGATAGATTCGCGACGGAATCGAATCAAGGGAATATTTACCACCGCCGGAGCTAGTAAGATATCGGCGATGCGTACTATCGACACATTTTACGGATGATGCTCGGAAACTGTTAATCGATTACGATGTCAGATTGTGGGTAGGGTGTTGGGATGTTCTTTGGAATTCTTTATTGGTTGATGTTTTGTCAGTTTTTCCTGCACGATGAATACATGGCCGGATACACAACCAATCGTATGATCACAAATAAGGTTTTTCACTCTCACCTTCGAATGCCGAATAGGTTAAGGTTTGGAAGACAATGTTTTTCTTTCAAACCTTTCCCGCTTTTCTCCCTTTCCTTCCAGCTCACCTTGATTTCACAGGCTATCGATATTTAAAGGAAGTCACTGCGTTCTGATCCGAAGTACGATCTAAATGCGCCTTTGGATCGTAATCTTGCCGTGCGTGAACGGGGCGCGGTAGATCTTCCAGTGAGGAGCCGGCTCATTTCATCTATGCTCGAGATTACTGGTGCACAAAGAGGGGCTTCTTAATTATAAAGCCTCATTCAATCAAAACAAAAGAACGACGTCTTCGACTTAAAATATTCGAGTATTCGTCGTTCCAAATCGCTAATTTGGTTCCATAATAATAATCTATCGGGATAGGAATGGTCAGATATACCAGAGTCTAATATACCAGAACAGTATTGTTCAGTAGCGTGCTCTGTCGTCAGCAGGACGTAGCGCATAAATGATTTCCGTTAGCCGGAATTCAAGGCGCTGCGGGCTATTGGCAACATATGGTACTACGGACGAAACACTACAACTATTACAAAATCGATAACGAAGCCACAACACACGAAGACATTTTTATCTATTTTATCTTATTATAACTTTATACATACTTACATTTACGAAACTGTTTCATTTTATTACGAGAACTATGACGACGTATGATAATGGTCTACCTACCTACAAGCATTCGTTACGTACCTACAGTATCACTTTGGAAATTAATGGCTGCCTGATAGACTGGAATTTTCAATGAATATTGTAGTAGGCATGTTGGAATTCAGAATGAAGCGAGTCTGGCAGTAAGACGGTAAAACATCATTTAGTTAGAATAATTGGACGAGTTTTAGACTTACTCGTAACTATCTAAAGTGCTTTCAAACTGTTAGAAGTTGACGTGAGCTGAACAATGATTCAATTCAAATTGACTTGTTGGGGGACACTAAACGTGCTATAACAATATTTAGATGTTCAGTTTCCGAGAAAAGTACAGAGATGTACCAAAACTAGTGTGGAGATAGACCGATTTTGTCGTAATCATACCCGAGGCGCGTTGAACCTCGTAAAATACGTTTTTACGACAAATTTCGGGTGTAACACGATTTTGAAACGCGAGATACGGGTTTTAGGGTCCTGAGGCCAAATCAAAACTATAAATAATCCCACGTGCAGATCTTAAGGCAGAACAGTTATGTGCACTAAGTGTTAAAAAAAATACATTTATTATTATTAAAATATTAAATTTATATTATTATTAAAAAATAAATTAAAATCTGTTGGTACGGTAAAATTTTTCGGAATAATATAAATGATATGATCTACTTAGGTATCGACAGATTTTCATTCAATTCGTTTTGAACAGAACAATTAGGAGACAGTCAACTTGAGTAGTGAGATACGTTTTTGATTTTTTGTAATTAAGTCTTTAGTTTCAGTAAACACAAAAGTCAACTAACATACTATAGCTATTTTGTGTGTATTTACCAAATCTGTGAAATAATTAAACAATTTTACTCTCAGACCCACCTACAGATTTTATGACAGTGACTTAATAGGAATCTTTGTTATTATTTGTTGGTACGGAACCATAGCATGCAAGTTTCTCTCGCACATTACTATTTTTTCGCCCCGCGTCAATAGTGTTGTAGGCGTGTTTCACCCGGTTTTATAAGGATGTACATGCTTTTATTACAGTTTGTTGTATGCCATTTTTTTCTAAATCACTTCTGTTGGCTTATTTACGGTTTAAGATTTTTTTAGTTCAGTTCATGATTTTTCTGATGGTTAATCTTTATAAACTTGTTCTAAATTTAGTTACAAGACGCAGATAGGTTCATAAAATCGTTGCTACATGACTGCGTATAGACGTATCCATTACGTATTTGAAGTATCTAATACTTACTAAGATTAATTGATAAACTAAGGATGTACATTATAAAAACTTTGAAAGAAGTAAATAAAATCGACATTTTGACCTTTAAATTTATGATCTTAACAATATTTGGATTAATCTTCTTTACGCGCATGAGCAGTTAGTATTAGCGCTAGCTCGTCATCAAGCAAGCCAGCTCAAGGCAGCTTGGTTAAAGGCATCCCGCAACAGGGGCTAGCGCGTACCCACTATAGTCAACCTTAATATTTTTCTGCAACATAATTACGAACCTCATAAAACCTTTCGACTACGACCTTTTTAATATTAAAGGTTTTTATAATAAAACAAGTAGACCATAAAATTGGTACCTTCCCTTTGTAATTGTAATTAAGTTTTTTATTCATAAAACGATGTACATTAGTAACGTCGTAAAATAATTCAGCTTCATTTGTAGTCTAGACTATCAACGTAGGCAGAAAAAAGTCGCCAACCGAAAACTATTACTACCAAGGTTCTGTAGGTTCCACTATAAAAGAGATTCTAGAAATGAATGCCATTTAAATACAGTTTCATAGCATTCTTAAAGTCCGTATTGATTGGTATAGGTATTCTTTCTGTGAATAATTATAGGTGACTAAATAGAACAAACACCGAGACTAACAGTCAAAAAGATTAAACAGAAACTGCCTACTTGGGGTGTCGAGCTCACTCTCAAACATGCATGAACTACTTCTTATTTAATTTAATAAAAATACTTAACTTCAGAAAATGATTCATATCAGAATCAATCAATTATCTCAACAGTCTCTACTATTCGGTCAGTACTAGTAAGTAGTATTATTCAGTCAGTTAGTCAGTCAGTACTAGAGTCAATCCTGGGTACAGGAAAAAGCGGCCGACGTAAGAGGCTTAACTAGTCCCATTAAAATGTCCTTTTGAACTGATGACATTATAAGGCAAATTGGCTGATGAAAAATAAAAAAGGCAAATTTCACAGCGCTCAGCTGAGCGTTATGAATACCGCAACGCTTACGTTTTGCGTCGCACAATATCAGTGACAGGTTTAAATAAAACACGTGAAACACTCTAAATGGATTAATAGATGATGGACTCTGCAGTTTTGCGGAGAAACCCGAAACCCATGGGCTAAAACTTTTATATACACTTGACAAACTTTAAGCCGTGTCAGGGGCCGTTAGGCGATCTGACAACTCCGATATTAGAGTATCACACTTCACATGAACTAACATACGAGCAGATAACCTCAGTACCTACTCAATCATTCATAGGATCATGCGAGAGTGCTTGTCGTGACTACGATTGTGCTGAATAGTTAGCCTACGCGCGTGGTCTACCCGTAAGCATACTCTTCCAACATTACCATATCGAGCAAACATGCTGCACTGTCATTCATATTTACAAAATCTGTGATGTGAATAGAACGGAAGACGCGACGAACATCAAAAACTTATCCGAAAATAAATAGATAAGAAAATGAAAGTCTTCAGGGTATTATCATCACAAGACATTACAGCGGGACACACGTGAAGTTATTAAAATGGTAATTATGGGCACGTGCTTGGGTAATGTTTGCACGCTAATGTGAGACATAATAACTTGTGACGTGTAATGCGCTTAGTTTACGTGTGAGATGATTAATGGTGGCAACGATAGAGTTGACACTTTTAAGAGTTTCCATTACACTATTTCATGAGTCGACTCAAGTCCTCAGACCCAGGGGGATTTCTGTTAATCAAAATTCAAATATGCTTGGTTGAGCACAATAAATAATCAGAAGTTATACATTTCAGTAATTATACGCTACAGTAATTAACATTACGAGTAAACCACTCGTCCGTACGAAACCCAGTTTTACAATCCATGGGAAATATAATTATCTTAATGTAATTAAATTCACAGCTCATTAGCGATCCGCCGTAAAGCGCATTTCAGACGATTCATAGTATCATCGGTGTATCGTACCATTTTAAACAGTTGTAATCTGGAATATGGAGCAACGTTGTAAATGTTTGTAATTTTAACTGCCAATTAATTTTACTCAATTATATTAGTTTGCAGACGAAACAATGAAGGTTTTGAGCATGGGTTCTTATTTGCGTCAATCCAGGTGCCTATTAAGCATTCTTGTTCTTAAGTCTAAGATTGATCTTGGAAATGTCATTCATATGTCAAACCAGTACAAAATGATATGTCAAGAGCGTGCCAAAGATTGCTCTCGTACTTGAGATCGATTTTTTAATACGGGCCTTAGTGTCATTATTTTACTGTAAATCCGTGGCTAAATCATAGATTTTAAGCTGAATACTAAGAATATATTGCTATCTCCGGCTTTCATGCATCGGATGATAAACCTCGGGTCGAAATGTAAACCCGTATCTGCACCAACCCTAATAACACGGGCACATCATGACATTTGAATCAACGCGTCACTCGACATTTTTAATTTGTAACCCTCTGATTGCTTCGTCGCGATATTAAATATTCCATATTTCCATTATAAAGCCGCTACTCATTGCGAACACATTAAGTAAACGAGTTTCGATGTTATTCAAAAGTTGCTTTTCGTTCAGGGATTAATATGTTTCAGTATTTATATAGTGTTTATGTGATTACAAATTTTAATAAGTACCTACCATTTGGTGCGGTACCCACTAAATGATTGGGGAGTGTGTGATAAAGTTTTTTCAGGATTGTTATATGTGATATAAGCGTCATTATAGTACCTATTGTTGTATTTCTTCAACAAAATAAATGCTTTACTTTCTGTTCCTTGTAGTTAATTAAGCCCTGAAAACAATACCTGCACGGAACTCGCTTCACGGGCTCGTTCAATTTTTCAAAAGTTTGCGACACTTAGACTTTGGATGCGAGCTCCGAATGGGATCCTTTCGGACAATTTCCAATCAGTTCAGTGAATTACAGGAAACAAAAGAATAATTGAAAAAATAACTACCAATGTTTTGATTGTATCAATACGAAATGCATTTGACGTTAGAAAAGAGTAAATAAAAAAGGTTTTTTATTTAGCTCAATGTTACTACAATAAGCATAAAGCAGTGATAGCCGATTGGTTAAAGCACGCGTCTTGCGGGCACCAGATTCGAAAGACATGTGAAATCCGCCAACTCGCACTGGGCCAGCGTGGTGGATTACGGCCTGAATCCCTCTCGTAGTGAGAGGAGGCCCGTGCCCAGGAGTGGGACGTCAAAAAGGGTTCAATTGTTGTTGTGGTTCTAGAATAATATAAGAAAACTTAACAATTTCAGTGCAACCTCCTACAAACAGTTCTCATTGCTTATGCTTTTGAAAGAAGAACCCATAAATAATCCAGAAATGCGATTCCGTTTTGAAATTATTGATGACCTTCGAGATGGGTTCCTCACAGTTTCGCGCCGGGAATAATGGATGGGCGGAGTACGTGGGCGGCTCATAAAAATTGTCTATTCCCCGCGGTGAACGGATCCGATGTCCGGGCTTTTATTGTTTTTCTATTGATTAATACTTGGGATATAAAAATACGAACAACTTCCTTTAACTATCGACAAAGTTACGATAACGTGAGAATAAAAGCGAATGAAATAAAAAAATATCTTCTGACTGCAATTTGGTAGAAAAGCTGTAAGATGTTAATATAAATCTACATACAAAAAAAACGCGGTAACTTTGAGCATGAAGTAGGTACCTACACATAACGAGAAGATTAAACGAATAAGGGAAAAACCGGTACATTCCAGTGTCCCACTAGTATAAGGCTTTTCTTCCTCGGTGATATTCATAGGCTATGCAACCGAGATGCGATGTATTGGTCGCCAATTGATATGCTACTCTTGATTTTATTCCAGACTTCATAGAGTAGCATGTCAATTGGCGACATATGGATCGCATCTCAGTCGTAGGCATGTCTTGGGAATAAATCCGCGGGTAAAAGACTTTAGACATTACCTACTAATTTGTCTTATTTTATTATATTTAGGTATGTGACAATTTTTACCTAGCCATAATAATATTATAATACAGAAAAACATCTAGATATAATGTTCAGATGGGGTAGAAGGTGTCTCAAACCGCAGTGTAATGGACTGATGGATGGATTGAACGGGTCGTATCTTTGGTTGATATACATCAGGTTGATATACATTTTTTACAGGATCTGCAAGCCTGTCTTTATTTTGTATCTCGCGCTATTTTTTGTTGTTGTAGGCACTAAAATAATGCGTTCCGATCTCAAAACTATAAAAACGTCGAGGTTTTATTGGTTTCTACCCCTGACGGTTCCGTATGTTGACAAAACAGAATAGCAATCCAAACTAGAACACGACCTAAATTTAAAAGCTAAAAACTGTATGAAATGAGAGAGACAATGGGCGTGCTGAGTGTGTTTGTTTGAATAGAGATCGAATGGTATCGCATCGGAGCAGCCGACACTGTCTGAACTCCGAAATAGGGCTGGCAATGAAACGATAACTCAATAGGTACTTAGTTGGTAAACAAAACTAAATAAATATACGCTCGAGGCGTTTAAGTGTCATTTGATTTCATTTTAAAAGACTCCAAATGTCTACCCACGTTCAAAGCTATTAAACTCTGTCTTACTCGCGTTTCCCGAGGCTTTATAGTCATTCCTATAACCACATCATCTAGACCTTAATAGGTATAGAAAAAGCGAATGTTACCCCTCGTTTATAAAAGAATTGCTACGCTCGAAGCATCGTGATTTGATTTCTTAAGCGTCGCTGCGACCGTTTCCCGTTAGCAGCTTAAACTACGAAGACGTAGAATGCTTGCATTTTGTGTGCTGACATTTGAAGAGTTGAAGCGTTTGCGTATGAATTTTCACATCAATTTAAATTTCAATAAGCAAGAATGAACTTGAAAAAGAGTTAACCCTACGCCTGGCGAACGTACAGAACCGTTGAAAAAGTTTCGATGGCTCTCGGTTCGTATTTCAAATTCTACAATGGCCGGCCCGAGGCGAGATTTATTTTAAAACTAAACGCGCCGGCATTGCCAGGGTTGTTACTGGGAGCGATAAATTACGAATTCAGTGAGTTGAGCGATTAAAATTAATTTGCAATGAGGGAGTGAGTTTTCTTGATCTTAGTTACTGGTCACTCTTTTACCTTGTTCTGTTGTAAGTAAATCAACGTTTTGTTGAACAATACCTTGTGTTGAATTTGTAAGAGATCCATTGACTTCATACATCATTCTTATGCAAGTGTTTAAAAAACAATAAAGAATACAATACTTAAATTATTGTATATAGTAAATACTAGTGATGTAACGAATATTCGCATTCGCATTCGCATTCGCGAATATTCGCATATTTTTTGACATTCGCATTCGCATTCGCATTCGCAAGAATCTATGCGAATGTTTGGCGAATGTTTTTGAGAAACAAAAAGGAAATTATCTATAGACGATAATGGAATGTTAACAACTATTAAGAATTATATATTATTAAACAAACTTCCTCATAGGGTGGCCCTTATTGCACCGCTTAAGGTTCATAAAGCAGCTTATTACGCACTATTGACTTTACATTTTTTTAATCTTAGTAAAGAGTTATCCTAAAAATAGTAAACATTTAAAACAATAAATAAACGATGTTTATCAAAATATTATACATTAACTATTTAAATAAATTTCTTTCACATTAAATTTCATTGTAAATCTATACAAATAAATAAAATTGGAGTGTCTGTGTGTAAGTGATGTAAGTATGAGTAGGTATGCACATCACACTAAACTAGCATTCTCATTTTATTTACATTATTACATATATGATTATTATTTACTATTAGCTATTTAGTGGCAATGGTGTTGCCTGCTCATATTATTTTTTTTATGCTGTTCCAGAGAATGTACACCATCTTTCATTCATTGAAAAGAGTAACCATTGAGTTTCTTGCCGGCTCTTCTCAGTGGAAGCAGCATTCCAAACCGGTGGTAGATTCTGACTATTCATAAATGCTTTGTTGGCTTACATGAATAAAAACAATTTTGAATTTTGAATTTTTGTAATATCAAAATAACACCTTTTCACTAAATGCATATGAAAGTACATACGACACCTATAGCAAAAACGCGATTTAAAAAATTTTTGTCTATCCGTCTGTCTGTCTGTCTGTCTGTCTGTCTGTCTGTGTGTTTGTTCCGGGTAATCTCCAAAACGGCTGGACCGATTTTGACAGGACTTTCACTGGCAGATAGCTGATGTTATAGGGAGTAACTTAGGCTACTTTAATTTTAGAAAAACAATTAGGGTTCCGCGTAAAAAAATAAAAACACATGAAATCAAAGAGTATCTCCGAAACGGGTGGATCGATTTTGACGGGACTTTCACTGGTAGATAGCTGATGTTATAAGCAGCTAAATAAAAAAAAATAAAAAATGGGTCCTGTCGTGCGGGCACAGAACGCGGGAGCGGGCTTTTTTGTTAAGGTAAATTCCACGCGGACGAAGTCGCGGGCTCAGCTAGTAAAACATATGATAAACATTTGATTTATTATATTTCAAATATGTAATATAATAATTGTCACCGGCTTTGCTAAACCCATAGATAAATATAACCAGCCAAATGCATGTCGGACTCCGCATACTCTAGAGTTCCGCAGATATCCTGCCACTTTTCGATACTACGGAACTCATAAAATAAAAGTGATGTTTTTTTTATTGATATGAAACATCGAATACGGCGGCTCACGTAACCTATTAATTAACTATTAGTCACCTTTCTGCGAAACTAATAACTATTAGTCACCTTTTTAAATAAAATAGTAAGAAATTCTGTTACTAAATTTATCATAGACATCTTCAGCAAAAGTGACATAAACTTTTATTTTCTTTTTGGACTGATGAAAATTCTTATAAGGATTTTTAATTCAAATAATTAAGTTGTGATTAGACTGGGTGCACAATCAGTGTTGCGTGGTTTGAGACTTCATATAGTTTTTTTTTAAAATTACTTATATTGATTTTGAATAGTAGTAAATAACTATTTATTTCCTATAATAAACCATTTACAATGTGGTTCTAATTTAAAGAATGAATCTTGCTACTTAAGTAAAAAAGGCCACAATGAAGCTCAATATTTCGTAAACGGGAATTAATATTGAAAAACTGTCAAAGAAACCTTCAAATAATTTTAAGATACTACTGAACAATACCTCAATCGAGGGGGTGTGTAAACATTTTATTTTACTCCCCTTTCTTAAGTACGGGAGGTACAATGGAATAACTTTGCTTTCAAAACAGTTTTCAGCGGTACATAAACTATTTTTTTGGCTAGTTTGCAGTATTTTAGCCCTAATAGTCTCTATATAAAATTTCTGTGATTTCAAACGGACGTACCGAAACTATAAGGGTTCCTGCAATTCTCTAGGTCTTAGAAAAAAACCGTGAATTGTGATTGTTTTTCAATTAAGATTGTATTATTCTAAATATTTTTTACTCGCAAGTAAGTTGTAAAATGTCGTATGAAATGCGTGAGCATTGTTAATTACACACCTTGGCTCCATCACAGCACAGCCCTCGTGTTAGTCTCTGGCTGCAAGCAAACCAGCCTCGATCGTAACTTAGCCCACTTGCACATAATGCACTTATTTACTTATATTTGAATTTTAAAAAAATGTAACTGTCTATAGGTAGGCAACTAAATTATAAATAGGATCTTTTTCTATTGCTCTTGTTAGTCTAAATAAAATATTAACTTTTTTTTTATTTTTGAAGTAAATTAAAGTTTTTTAATTTTCAACTTAGGGTTTTTTATTTGAAAGTCAACATTCGCATTCGCATTCGCATTCGCGAATGTTGAAGCCAAATATTCGCATTCGCATTCGCATTCGCGAATGTCAAAAATCCAACATTCGTTACATCACTAGTAAATACTAAATGACCATGGCTAGGTTCAGTGTTGTACTTATATTTATCTGTATTCATTTACTTATTAATATTATTGTATATTAATTAATATTTATTGATGTATTCGACGCAAAGTGCATGTTCAAAATTTGTGCAATTGTTTGAAAGTACCTCCCTCTAAGTACCTCTCATGGGGAACGGTCTTACTGTTATGTAGATAAGTTTAAATCAACGTTATCAATCATTCTAAGTCTCAATTTCCACCCAGCCCCACCTACGAGTAATACCACTCTATATAGGTACGAAAAACAAAAAGTAAGTATCGGAACTTTCTACATTCATACCTCGCAAGTCGAAATGAGTGTAACAAAAACAAGGTCGAAACAACCACTATAAATGCAAATCAAAGTCTCATCTTGATACTCGTAATAACATGAGCATACATTACTAGAAATGACGTTTACCAATGTGAGCCGGGTTATGTACCTATAAGCATGTCTGATAATGACGTGTTATCTGTAATTTTAATAAAATACAATGTGTAGTAGTACGAATAAGGATAACAGGCTTTCATAACGTGTTACGATATTATAAAAGGGCTGAGAATAAAATATTTTGTACCGGCACTGGATTAATTCTAAAAGCATCCACTACTACTAAGGCCTCGTTAATTGAGGGAAACAGAGCTAGGTATATTTATGATAAAAAGTCGGCTGCATTTTATTCCACTGTTTGTAGACTTTTTTTATAGAATGCCAATCAAATTACATGAGAGGTACTAAAAGTAGATTCAATGTATTGCCATACTTATTATGTTTGTAATATGTAAGGAAGACAGCAACATTTTTTGCTGTGTCAAATTTTACTAACAGAATTAGTACGTATCATTGTTTCGAGTAAGTTGAAAGAGCAAAAGCTAAACTTACCTCCTTCCGTGTACCGAACTATCATTCTATAAATTCTCAAAGTGGGGCAGTACCTTCCCGAAGTTGTCTCCGTGAATTGTCATTATGGCCCGACTCGCGGCTCTTGATACCGAGCTGAGAAGTTATGCCTTTGACACTGATACACTGATTATCTTCGGCGTCGTAGACCGACTTACTGTTGAACAAGTGACGGTTCTTTGAGAACTTATAAATTTGCGCGTCCAGATATCGTCAGGGAAAGATATCTGACTACGTAAACATAACTTTGATCAAAGAGACGCAAGCCGAAGCCGAGACGAAGCCTTCGCCTCGCGGAGTTTGCTCGGTATATGTGAATGCATGTAGACTATTTAATGCTACACAAAGCTAGCTAGTTCCTATATTGTTATTCTTTAAATGTTAGTGTCCTAACACTAAACTCGATTTGTAGCATGTATCTGAACAATCTAAATAGGTAGATACGTATGGGGAAAGTGTTATCCCTAGGGTTATCCCTAGGTTTGTATGGGACGAAACATTCACACAGAACATGTTGTTGTCTCTATTTTTTGACAGCACAAAATAGGGACAACATCATACATCGGTATACTTATAGGTTTCGTCAGTGTAACCCAGGGGTAAGGTTAAGGGGTAAGAAGAGCAAAATGATAATTATGTTTACTCTTTACTTTGTAACTTACTCCGAAATAGCAACAAACATCTTACCCTATTTCCAACAAAGTTGCAAACAATAACTCCCCTTTGCAATATTTAAATGTAATTTAATTCCACATTACTGGGTGAGTGAGTAATAAATAAACCATTATATAAAGTAGACATGTAGCACTATTCCGACCGCTTCGCACCGACTGACACTTTCAGGGCCCATCCGGAACCACTTTACTCATATTTCCTGGGGAGTTATTACGTAGGATAGCAAGCAGTCGGTATTGGTTGGGGTTTTTTTTACCATCCCAGGTCATTTATATGAGTTGCCTTCAGTTATGATTTGATGCGTTAATTGAGTTCAATTCAAGATATTACACATTTTACTATGGAAATGTATTATTGTTGTTTATCATTGTTATATCATCGATCATCGCCAGTCTTGTAAGACTTTATAATGCTTAGTGACTATAGAGTCTAAACATGAGCGTGAAGTCCATCATATTGGTACTCAGTTTTAGAATGATTGATTGTCTAACTCCTCCTAAGGAGGGGTAAAATAAACTTGACAGATAATAACTGAACATAACTCATTTTGTGTCTTATTTTTTGGAACTAACGTTTTAATCGTAGATTGCATTCTCAATTTCTATTGCCATCATCTAATTCCTATTGTAATTCGTAACATAATACCTCCGTCTAAATACAATGTTGTCGGTGTTTTACGATTTAATTCCGTACGTTCCACTCAAGTATGTGTTTAAGAGGCTTATTGTCGGCACCCGGCCGCTACGTTTATAGTTCTTGTACATTTATTATTGAGAGCCCCTCGCTATGGTTGAGGGGTGTTATGAAGCGGTAACGGGGTAATTATTTTCTGAAGGACATAATTAAATAACTTATAGTTATGTTGCCGGACCACGTACATAACTATGTTGTTTCATATCCTAAAGATACGAAATAACACAATACGATTAAATGTAAACGATAACGAATGTATGTAACGATTAAAAAAAGTAGTTTTTTATATAAAAAAGATGATGTTAAGCAGTTACCAACTGCACGCTACCAATTGCTTTCACTCACACGTTGCCAACGTGAAGGGGAGTGGGACAGGAGAGGGGATGGGATGAGATTCAGTTTGATGATGATAAAATGAGACTCTTCCAACCCCAAAAACAGCGTAGTTTTTAAAATTGCCATTACGGAGACGATTCCCAGCGCTAATTATGTGCTTATACGCGCTGTTATGAATTCATAAACCGAAAACAAAAGCTATTACTGGTGAACTGGAACTTTTAATTAGTTGGTCCGTTGTATACTGCTCCAGTGGATAACCTTGCGACGTGAAGCTGGGTTTAGGCCATAAATGCATGATAATTGAATAAGCAGCAGTGATGTGATGCATGCACTGACTCATGACCTCGCAATGCAATGCAATACATGGACCATCTGCGTGACGCATTGACTTCATGCCTCGTAAGCGTCTAATACAATGCTAACTTTTCAGTCAATTAACTCAGGTACTTATTGGTCCGGACAGGGTCACGCACGACAAATCTTGACACAGAGATAAAGATATATCATTAGTGGCCAAACAAAAGTAAGCATGGATTTATAAAAGATAAATCTTCCTAATATGGTATCTGAAAACATTGACATGATTTTGTAATTAAAAGTTCCAACGAGTGGCAGGACATGTGTCAGATCACTATCATTATACCTAGGTGGGTAAAAAGTTTTGGTAACATCCGTGATTAGTCTGTTACAAGATTTATGGTAAAAAACGAGTCTTCAATTCAAGTTCAAAATTAACTGTAAAGTTTTCAACTCCATCCAAGTTCGCTAACATAACTACTTTAATTGAAACATACACTATTCGTTACAGTCTGAAAGAAGACTTTGACAAATGTGCGCCCATAATTTCTAACATCTAGCGACAGGCCCAGCTATATTTGAGCTTCCGCACCCCTCTCACACAGCATCAGCACCAAAGATTGAAGGGTGAAATCGCCACAGATGAGGGTCGAGATAAAGTGGTCTTCCGGAAACATCGGTTCGAGGTATTATCAAGCTGGTGAATGTGCTAAGTCAGGGGCTACTTATCTGAGCTATTACTCTTTGCTAAGTGAAAGGCATTTGCATGCAGCGTGTGGCCAGGGAACTGCTCCGAGTTACGGCTCGCGCGGACTGGTCCCAACGTTAAATAAATTTGACACAGGCGCGCTGTTAGTGTGCTTCAGAATGTTAAGACTGAATTTATAATCGTTTAATACTCGGAAATTGCTTTAAGCTCCTCTTTTCGTCTCCGGAGGAGTCCATTTTGGTTAATGGCCGCTATTATTGCGGAGCGCAATGATATTTTACCGTGTAATTTTCCGGTTTCAGTTATATTTTGGCGCATTCTGTAGGTACAGAGTTCCTGTACGCGGCTTGCGGTAGAAGTGAACTGACAGAAATCGTCACGTAAAGAAAAGGCGTTATGTCCCCTCCAGCCATCCATTGGGTAGTAATTTTGTAAGTTCTTGCAAAAAATCAACTAGATGGTGTAAGCGAGTTATTCAGGTGAATGAAAAGTGCGCAATCTATTACACATTTTGCCAACTGACATGGAGTTAAAGTTAAATGAAATACTTCACATCACGTTTAATTAAATATGTTATTTTTCACCAAAACAATATAAAATAAAAACTATTTTTTTTTATGCATACAAAACCATAACAGACAACTAAATTCCTGACGTGGCCCCCGCGAACTGCACAATTAAAAAAAATCACGAGATAATTTTGTTCAATAACAGACCTTACGAGTATCATCCAATATTGATGATAAACATACAGTGCTTGGAGGTTTAAACATACTGACTGTAATACTATCCATATCGTTGACATTCCAAGTGGCTTTACACTACGAATAAACACGAAACGCCAATTCCAGCAACCACTTCGTTATCCGCGCCTCGATTGTCTTTATTACAAATGAATACAATATCTACAAGTGGAATCGCAGCGAGTCTGAAACGGCAAAACAAAGGTACCACAAACGTTGATAATTAACAAGGCAATTTGTAGGTGTTCTCATTAATTAAAGCTATGGCAGCCGCTCGGTGGGGTGCCTCGTGTTTCACTGTTTGTGCCATTTCGAACAGTTTTTTTTTGAGGGTGAAATCTCGCCTTTATATC
This sequence comes from Notodonta dromedarius, assembly GCA_905147325.1. Lineage (NCBI taxonomy): Eukaryota > Metazoa > Arthropoda > Insecta > Lepidoptera > Notodontidae > Notodonta > Notodonta dromedarius. The sequence goes on along the minus strand of LR990163.1, from coordinate 13,269,284 downwards.
CGTATAGTATATCGAATTGACTTTATTACAAACAAAAAATCTTCTTTTTGAATCCGTTTTATAAATAGATACATACAATTGTATAATGTTCCTTGTCTAAGGTTTCAGATATACTGTTTTAAAGTACCAACGCCTTGTTGGTCTAGCTGATGAACCTCCCTCGATCTCTCTCTGTCCAGAGCAGCGTCTTTGATCTTTTGTCATGCCATATTGTTGCCTTTTGAATATCATTCTCGACTCTCTTTTAGACCAGAAATTGTATTAATAGGGAGCTGGCAAGTCCGTTTAGTTAGTTGCTGTAATCCTACGCAGCTTATAAATCGCCAAGCCGACATTGTTTCTCCAGTTGTTACTCCCACCACATTTGAGTTTCATTGTGGTCTGGCGACCCCCGGATGTCGTAATTGACAAATTGTTGGACGCGTTGCCGACGCCCTCGGATTATTTTATCGTGTTACAACACTCAACTAATTGTATTAATTACTCTACGGTTCAGCGAATTTTTGTATACCGAAATATCTTTCTTTTGTCTCTTTTGGAGACAAAAGAAAGATAATGAGGTCATGGAAATGGTGTGTCTGTGGTTTGTATTAATTTTTCATTGACATCAAAGGTTGAACACAATGATCCTCATTTTCTGTCACAAAACTAAATTAGATTTCTTCATCATTGTATTCATTGAAAGACTTGCCCGTCCTGAAACGAAACTTCTTGTTGCTGACGTTGACCAGCTGCTTCCATTTAGTCTATCAAAGTCAAATTCAAAGCGTTTATTTTGTTTAAGCATACGGTGACATTTACACATATCGTTGGCTTGTCTCAAGGCATTGGATAGAGTGAGTGTAGCTCCTGACCATATTTAGTTGAATAAAATTTAGTTTATTCACTAATTTTATGCCATCACACGATATATAGGGGAAAACTGTAGTTTTCAACATTTAAAGATAAAATATAGGGGAGATAGGTACCTATCCCAAGAGATTAGAAAAATGTAAGTAAATAAACTTTCATTTTTTAGTACGCTGTTACAAATGAATTGTCATGTTTTTATTGTTTAGGTTTCCTATTGCCGTAAGTATTTGTCTAAGCTCGGGAAATATTTACAAAATTTATTCATACAGAAAGAACAATGGCAATATTATTCTGATAATTTGATGGTAAATTTATTTTTTGTTTTTCACTTAGAATATACTTAGAATATTTAAAAAATACCCTAATATGTATAATTATTATTCCTGCGCCAAACTTTCTATTAGGTCTTAGCTTTCATATTAGCACATTTAATAACTCTAAATTGAAAATTTAAAAACCCCCGATGCGACGACTTTTTCATCAAATGTATACAATAATCAACAGAAACTCTGCGTAAAAGTAGTCATTATTTTGTTATGACATTATAATTATTGACATTAGAATAGACAACGAATCTAAATATTGATGCCACGGAGGTTTAATTCCTAGTAAAATATTATCAATTATGATTAAATTTCTTGTAATAACTCTGGTTGAGGTGGATGGGAACAGCCCAGGCGAAGAATTTTCAATAACGCTAAAATTATTTTAAATTAGATTTGTTTTTTATATTTTTTCTCAATGGCGGAGCAGCGCCCTCTAGAATTATTATAACGTAATATTCCATGACCATTAACAAAACAGACAAAGTTTAACGCATGCGCGTATCCCTCATTTAACACGTGACTTATGGAACGTCTTTAGTTCATGCACAAATCTCATTTAAAAATTGATAAAATATATTTTTTTTCCAGAATTAGGGAAACTTTTCATATTAATAATATTGTAAAAAGCCAGTTCAGACTATTACGATCATTTAAAAATATAGTAAATCTAAATCCAATAATCTCAAATTTCGATTGGATTCGAGCCGTGGAAGTTGGTTTTGGCCGTGAATGTGGCTTTTTAACCTACAAAAGAGCTGATGATCTTCAAACGGCTGAACCGATTTTCATGAAACATAGCTAAGAACACTCTCGATCAGAATACCTATCTAACAAATGAAACACAATTGAAATCGGTTCATCAGCTTGGGCGCTACGTTGCCACAGACAGACACACAGATACACAGATACACAGATACACAGATACACAGACACACAGATACACAGATACACATGTTAAACTTATAACACCCCTCTTTTTTCGTCGGGGGTTAAAAATGAATTTACAGCGCGCTTTATTTAAATTTGAGGTCACAGCTAATAATTAACCATATTTATATTTAAGTTGGCAATCAATGACAGCACAGATCGTGACGAAACCTCCCCAATTAAGATTGTTCTGTTAGGAGTGGACTCATATGAGGATTGAAAACGTAACCGTATAACGGACCGGAGCTGATCCCAGACACGTCGACCAAATTTCAAAACGACCATTTCCGAAATTCGTCCCTCCGGGAATCAAACCCGCAACCACATGCAGTGGTCTATAGGTAAATACGAGATTGAAAAAAAAGGCAGGATGATTCAACGATAATTGTTCCAGCAAAATAATAAATAAATATCGCCAGACGAACACACCAACTGTACGGTTCCAAACTAAGCAACGCGTGTACTATGGGTACCGTACAATGGACTGGGTGCGATCCCAGTGACACCCAGACCAGGGCAAATTACGAAAAAGCCATTTTCGAAATTTACTCTGACGGGAATCGAACCCGCAACCACCTGGAGTAGTGAGCCGAGCGGCCTACGCTCGAACCACTACGCCAAGCGGTCGTCAAAATTAACTTCATCGATCAGATACTTTATCAGACATCGGTTTAGCCAAAAAATCGTTCCATTACACAGCGCGACAGTAGATAAGTACCTACGAGCACGCCAGTTTGAGCGTAAAATTAACTTTGTAACGACGCAGTGCCCAAGTGGCCTAAATGAAAATGGTAAATAATAAAGTAAAATCGGTAGGACGCGCCAAGTCAATTTCCACACTAAATGAATCGAGAATCGTTACTGGTAAAAATCGTTCGCAGCCCGGCTCGATGTGATATCGCAAATTTCGGTTTTGCGCTCATCTGATTGGGGATTCAATGGGCCTGAAATAAAAACTGTATCTGTTTTATTCAGTGGAATCGATGGGGGTTTAAATATAAGATAAGCCATGCGTGGACTCGTAATAACTTGGTCTTTATCGTCAACCTATAAACTTAACAACCAAATAAGTTGATCGATAATTAGTTATGAATTTTATGATTGTCAGCTACTCGAGCTTTTGTTGGACGACTATACTTAATAATATGATTTAATAGACTGTGGTAATAGGGGCCATTATGCTGAGCATTATTCGGGCTTAGTTCACAAGGTTAACCTACTGCGTGGCTAACTCCACATATCTCAAATTAAAATAATTAATGTTTTGTTTGTCCCAACCAAAGTAATACAAATTTCTCCAAATAATTAACAAAACAAATTGACATAACGTACGCTGTATTAGTATACACACAATGCCACACAAAGAAGCATTTGAATTTTTGATACTTTATTATATTTTCATTCTCCAAAACTAAAAATTATAGTTAGGAGATGCCAGCTGAAAAAAAATATAAACATTAATATGAGTCGACATTAGTGCAATTCTTAATGAATCGAGTTTTCAAGCTTTTTAATTGTAGAATTGTCTTACCTACCCACTTTCCAAAATGTTCAATCAGCTAAAACCTTCGTCACGGAAGTCGTAAGGAAAACGAAAGTAACCTCTCACTCTAATTACACGTCATCAGGCATTGAGGGCTTTCCCTTTTTAGGGTCCCGTCGTATAGAATAGAATTTGACGTCGACTTAACGAACCAATGTACAACTGCTGCTAAATATTATTCAAAGGCAGGAGATGATTTGTGAAATTTTATTTGGAACTATTTTCCTACTTATGTGAAATAGATACTTGTATCACTCCTGTACTTCCCGAAGGGGTTAGCTGAGACAGACGGAGGGATAGGTTGAATGAGAGAAGTAGGTAAGGGGTGTCCTGAAATACTCGTAATAAAGAACAACGGTGGAGACTAGCAAGTACGAGGCGAGCTTCTAAAGGCCAAATTATGTAAGACGCGTTTATTGTATACTGAACCATTATCGTCCAAGTATTTTTTTCGTACACGTAGATGAGCAATGGTCCCATTTTACGAGGCCTGGACCACCAAATGTAATTTAAATGGGTAATCTCCGGGATTCCAATTTTATTTTGGCTGATTAGAGGCTATACCTAATATCCTCATTAGTGTAGGTCTGTTAATTCGATTTACGCCCCTTGTTAATCTGAGCTTATAACTTAATTGTGGGGGTTTTGATGGAATTATCTATTTTTGGAACTTTGGATTTTAATGATTTTAGGAAAAAATAATATTGCTGGTGCAGCCTGTTTAGCATTGTAGACCAAGTGTTATGCCTCTTATGCTGACAATATTTAAAAGAAAATGAAATTAATATATTATTATTACTTACTCACGAATTTTAAAGTACTTAAATTAGTCTTGATTCAAGTCTAAGTTATTAAAATTTTGTTTAGAAAAGGAGATGATAATGAATTTCGTATATTAGGTACATTAATTCACTGCTTCAAAAGTTTGGTAAGTAATTATAGCTAGAAAAACGATTTGTAAACTTTATTACTGTCAAGTTTACTTCACAAAAGCTTAGTCATTATAAAATGTAATCTTTAAGGTGATGGGGGCGATCGTGTTCTCCATACATATTTCATTCCGAATTTATACGAGACACACAAAGTTTTTCCTTAAAACAATGGATTTTATCATTTCTAAATAAATTATTGTATTCGCATCTAATGATTTCAGGCATTTAAAAATAGATTAACATAATTAAAATCGATCGTAAAATTTGTTAAATTTTACGCCTGTGTGTGTGAATTTGTCAGCGCCATCTGACTAAATTAGGCCATTATTAACATAAAATTTGTACTTTGAGTAAACTGCGTGCTAATAGTGTACTAGTTGAAATGACAGATGGTGGTGACCAAATTATTATTGCAAATATGTATATCCCTATATTGCGCCATCTATATTAATAATTCCGTCAAGGGGTACGGTAGACTCGATTGAAACGTTACCAGAATAATAAAACTTAAAAAAATAATGATTTTGAGTCGACAACATATATCCGCAAAATTCGGATTGTCGTGATAAACAATGTTATAATTATAATATTCGGCACAGTACCGCCATATTTTCTATGAACGCATGTCAGTCAGTGTCAGTGATGACAGTGCCAGTGTTCTTAGTTGGTGGGCCATATTTTTAAAGAAAGAAGAAGAAATGTATTTATTGATTGAGCTGTCAGAACAAACAAATTCAGTTTTCAATGTTCATGATGTTTCCGTACGAGTATTCATTTAATTTAGTTTTGCTTTGCATAGTGCTTAACTTTCATCATCATCATCATCAGTCTATGCTTGTCCACTGCTGGACATAGGCCTCCCCTAATGAGCGCCATAGCGCCCAGTCTTCAGCTTGCCGCATCCAGCATCTGCCTGCAGCTTTGATAAAGGAAGGAATTTATCAAAGGCCTGCAGTCTTTCGCAGATCGTCATCCCACCTGGTCGGAGGGCGTCCTACACTACGCTTGCCGTGTCGAGGTCTCCACTCAAGAACACGTTTAACCCAGCGGTTGTCGGTTCTTCGCGAGATATGGCCAGCCCACTGCCACTTCAGCTTGCTAATTCTTTGAGCTATGTCGATAACTTTGGTTCTCTGTCGGATGTATTTGTATTTCTATTAACTTTATTTGGATGTAAACACATCATGCCGAAAATTGTAATGAGTCACATTTCACCCGAGCGAAGCCGGGTTTTCATCTTTTATTATCATAATAATAACATTCAATAAAAAAATTAAGTAACGAGCTAAGTATTTTCAATATTTTCCGGACATAATACAATACTAAGTTTCTAATAAATAAATTAATGTATCGCTGACATGATAGGTATCAGATAAATAAATCAATATCGCCAGACTTACTCATCAACTATATGGTGCCAAACTAAGCAACGCTTGTACTATGGCTACCATACATTAAACTGGTGGCGATCCCAGTGACACCCAGACCTGGGCAAATTACGAAAAGGCCGTTTCAGAAAATTTCCTTTGTCGGGAATCGAACCCGCAACCATCCGATGTTGTGAGCCGAGCGGCCAACGCTCAAACTACAGCGCCAAGCGGTCGTCAATTCGCCACACGAGGTAGTACGTTGTTGCAGACGCGACGTTGCCAATTGGTAGAGAGCGGCGACTTGACAACGTCGGATGTCTATTATAAAAGTGTTTGTTGTCGGAAATATTTTTTTCGTTTAGTGTATTATAGGTAGGATCACAGATATAGATTTACATAGATAACACAAGTATCACGATTTGTATTGAAACCAAGCGTGCCAAATTTTTAACACTTACTGTGACGTCACAGATGGCGGGAAATCCAAACCGATTCAAAGACACCGATGCCGCCGATGCCCCTCCACCCGCTACGATTCTCTCGAGTGATTATCTCGCTCATACTCATATTTTTATATCTGTAGTCGCGAAGGACTGTAAGTTATCGGCGACCAACCTTGACGCTTGGTCGGGGTTTTCGGAGACGCTAAGTACATACATTTGCGTTATCTATGTAAATCCATATATGTGGGTAAGATAGTGTTGCCGCTGGCTGAGGATTACCGTATAGGTACATAAAAATGAAAATTTACTGTATTTGCCAAATAAATACCGAACCTGGTATATACAAACCATAGATACTGCTGCGCTGTACTATCTACCTATACAAATAAATAAAATTGGAGTGTCTGTTTGTAATATCAAAATAACACCTTTTCACTAAGTGCATATCATAGTACATACGACACCTATAGCAAAAACACGATTAATTTTTTTTTGTCTGTCTGTCTGTCTGTCTGTGTGTTTGTTCCGGGTAATCTCCGAAACGGCTGGACCGATTTTGACGGGACTTTCACTGGCAGATAGCTGATGTTATAAGCAGTAACTTAGGCTACTTTTATTTTAGAAAAACAAAATTTAAAAAAATGAGTCCTGTCGTGCGGGCTCAGAACGCGGGAGCGGGCTTTTTTGTTAAGTTAAATTCCACGCGGACGAAGTCGCGGGCTCAGCTAGTATTATATATGTACACAGGTACTAGGTAAGTATGTAATAAATATTGGAACGAAGTTCCTTATCGCGCGTTGCGAAAGGGGGCTAGACGGAAAAAATTAAGACCACAAAATGTGTATCGACACTTTTTTCGCTATATGTGCGGCGGGCGCCTGTTTCTCTGTCTGTCTCTCTCTCTCCCTTATAGAAAGCAAGCCAGTTATTATTTTTTTCGTATCGTCTTTCTATTTCGAATTGAACAGTGTGGTGTCGCGACTAACTTTTCCTTTTACTTTTCCTTTTCCTTTTACTTTTACTTTTACTTTTACTTTTACTTTTACTTTTACTTTTACTTATACTTTTACTTTTACTTTTACTACCATCGACGATTGACGACCGCTTGGCGCAGTGGTTTGAGCGTAGGCCGCTCGGCTCACTACACCGGGTGGTGGCGGGTTTGATTCCCTTCAGGGTAAATTTCGGAATTGGACTTTCCGTAATTTGCCCTGGTCTTGGTGTCACTGGCATCGCCCCCAGTCTATTGTACGGTATCCGTTGTCCAAGCCTTGCTTAGTTTGGAACCATACAGTTGGTATGTTTGTCTGGCGATATTTGTTTATTTATTAGTATTACTAGATGAGCCCGCGACTTCGTCCGCGTGGAATTTAACTTAACAAAAAAGCCCGCTCCCGCGTTCTGGGCCCGCACGACAGAACCCATTTTTTCATTTTTTAAAATTTTGTTTTTCTAAAATAGAAGTTACTGCTTATAACATCAGCTATCTACCGGTGAAAGTCCCGTCAAAATCGGTCCAGCCGTTTCGGAGATTACCCGGAACAAACACACAGACCGACAGACAGACAGACAGACAAAAATTTTTTAAATCGCGTTTTTGCTATAGGTGTCGTATGTACTTTCATATGCATTTAGTGAAAAGGTGTTATTTTGATATTACAAACAGACACTCCAATTTTATTTATTTGTATAGATTTTGATTGAGCTGAAGCTGTGATAGCCGATTGCTTAAAGCACGCGTCTTGCGGGCACCAGGTATTGGGTTCAAACCCCGGCTCGCACATCTGGATTTTTCGAAATCTATGTGTGACTCATAATTTCTATATGATTATTACTAGCTTACGGTGAAGGAAAAAATCGTGAGGAAACCTGCATGTCTTAGAAGATCTAACCAATTTTCGAAAGACATGTGAAATCCGCCAACCCACACTGGGCCAGCGTGGTGGATTATGGCCTGAATCCTCCTCGTGTTGAGGGGAGGCCCGTGCCCAGGAGTGGGACGTCAAAAGGGCTAAATTAATATAATTATCATTATTTTTGTTGCAACCTACGTAATGGAAATCATCAAAGCACTGGCCTGTTAATAATTAGTTTTTAAATTCCGTGTAATTTATATTGACATTTGTTTTTACATAGAATGTATTCTCTTTGCATAGAATTCTATTCTGTCTGTCAAAATACGCTGTACATTAAATATCTTGTCTAGCCGCCGTATATGTTTTTATTTAATCTGCTACTCAGAACAGTCGTCGTCAAAGGTACAACCACAGCAAACTGTCGTTAGTAGCTCTTCAACAGCAGTGGGTGCCAACACAACTTTGAGCTTCGCAAAATTAAAGGGAAGCGTCAACTACGCGGCTTGGAGCTTCGCCATGAAGATGTACTTGATCGACAGCGAACTATGGGACTGCGTCATGAAGCCTGCGGAGGAAGTTGACGACTTTCAACGCAAAGATGCCAAAGATCCAAGATTTGCTTGAGTCTAAGCGAACATCTATATCTTATCGTCATGACAGCTGAAACTTCGAAGGAAACAGCTTCGGAGCTCATCAATCAACTTGGAAGCGACTTCGGGAAGCCTACGCTGACAGCGGGCTTGCTCGACGCTTACAACTTATGAAGAAATAGCTTGGTACTAAACTTGTATTGTACTCGAACATAGAAGCCTATGTGAATGACATACGTGCAACAACAACTGATTGCCAATCAAGCTGGTCTGGAAGATGAACTTGTTGGTGTGATTATGCTGGCAGGACTCAAGGACAGCTACAGCCAATGGTGATGGCAATAGAGCATTCCGGCACCTCGATATCTACAGACTCGGTTGCATCGATCCTGCTGAAGGAAGAACGCCGAGATGCCTCTGCTACATCTAGTGCCTTTTCGTCGTCTAGTGTAAATAGTGTGCCTAAGGTGTCGTGTACATATTGCAAAAAAGTAGGCCATGTAGTGTCTCAATGTAGGAAACACTACTAACGCTACTCTGTATAGGACTCTAGGTCCTATAATTTTGATAGATACACGATTTTTATGTTGATTTCTTGTAATTATTGTTGTTGTTATAAATAAAAATATGTTCACATGGAAAACCACATCTATTTCTCAGTAATGTATCTTATATGTTAGAAAAGTGGAATACACCAACAAGTGTATTACAGTTATATTTTCACTATATTTAGTAACATCTAAATATATATAACTCAAAGGTGACTGACTGACTGACATACTGATCTATCAACGCACAGCCCAAACCACTGGACGGATCGGGCTGAAATTTGGCATGCAGATATTATGACGTAGGCATCCGCTAAGAAAGGATTTTGATTAATTCTACCCCAAGGGGATAAAATAGGGGATGAATAATCCCGAAATTTTTGTTAAGTTAAATTACACGCGGACTAAGTCGCGGGCACAGCTAGTCAGACAATAAAATTATTCTATAACAGATGTATATTTTTTATCGGTTTTTTAGAATGATGAATACACATACAATAATGAATTTTACAATAGCAAAAATATAATATATTCGCTATTTATTCTAAAATAAAAAGGCCGCAATAAATATAAAAGTACGCCCTCTAGTGGCTAGTGGCTAAAATACACCTTTTGTCAATGTGTGCGTGTATGTATTACAATAAAAAGTGACAGAAGTTTTTTATCGGAAAACGCTTAGATTATGAATGATTTTAGGTTGATATTATTGCATATGTCAATGCAGTATAATAAGTCTTATTCGCAAACAATAGTATTATATCTTAGAAATGCTCAAATTTTGCGTAAAAAATAAATAAGTAGAATCTGTTGACTACAGCGTCATCTTGAGAGAAACTGCAATAAACCCGACCGACGCTTCAACCTTAACAAGCGTTTTTTCTTCTCTAAACTCAGGTCTTGGCAATTTCCATTTATCAACTCATCCAAAAACATTTAAATTGCAACAGTCGCCGAAATCTCAAGTTTAATGTTTTAAATCGTAAAGGCATCGTTTATTTGCTTAATCAGAGGCCAATCCTATTAATTACTGGGAGTGGGCGGCTCGGTTGAAATTGGTAAGAAATTATTGGGGAAGTTTTCAAGCGTTGTGGAAATGTTTTAATGTCGTTTAAATCAAATAGAAGACAGGATTTGATTAACATAACCGTAGCAGTCTGTTTTTTGAAGTCGAAGATTTATTGACAATAATTTGACGGAGGTAGATACAAGCTGGAACTAATTGACTCCAGTTTATAAATAGACAATTTTTTATTGCTATTTATTTATTGACTTAAATGATCTCACGCCAACAAGATAAACGAGAAGTGTGTTAGGCCTTATCATATTCAGATTCAAGCCCTCTGCCTATCCGCAACGGATCTCACTTGACAATAATGTAGATTATATGATTTTAATATTTACCTACACAGATAGTTAAAGTTTGACCAAATTGCTTGCGCTTCTAAAGAACCCATGATAACCGAACATGCTGAGTCAGTTTTTCTGGTGCATAAAGAAAAATATAAGATGTGTCACATGTACTCTGTTTAATCTTATCACAACTTTATTAAGCTATTATTATAAAAATAAATATTCCAGTGGCATTTGGTCACCTAACCGAAACAGAAAGCCACTTGTAACACCAATATCACAGTGAAAGGCAACATGTAACATTCCTGACAAAAATACACACATATTTTGTTTCTCAGGCCTAAATATATTTTTCCTCAAATCCCAAATATTGGAGTGAAAACCAAAGGCGACAGTTCGCGCGAAATTTACGAATACCCTTGATATCCGACAAACGATATTGTAGGTAATTTAAAGACTACGGAACTTGGCAGCCAGAGAGGATTATGTACTTTATATGGCAAATATTTGCTCAAACATTGCTTGGAGTGTGGCTGACGTGGATGTTGGAAGCTGTTTTGTGCATATTCCAACACATAGTTGTTTCAGAAATAACGACGAAGACTCTTACAAATAATTATTTCATCTTCTGTTTCCAATTCCATCATTTTAAGTACTTACCAATATTTAAAATAACATTAAATTTCCATTAATTTTATTACAAAAAAATGTTATAAGAAATTTGTTGCACTGAATACTTATAACTCAAAAAAATCATTGCTGTTTCACAAAATCGACCCCTAGCTTTGGTTTAATTACCAATATGTCATTAAATTTTCAACACACATAGCTCACAACACAATAGATACCATTGTTCTCACAGATCTTCCTACATCGCGGGCCGAAGCAAACAATGTAAGCAGCGTGGAAACTTGACGAAAACGTATCACGTTCCTAAATGTTTGGTTATGTTTGACGCAGCTCGGATTTCAGACAAATTTGCACCAAAATACGAGTATAAGGACGGACGCCCTCATCTTCGATTCTCAAAAAAATGAGGTAGATACTACCTATAAACCAGAAAGTTTTTGTATTAAAATACGAGAGCGCAAAACGTCACAAAAAAGAAACGCTTAGTAATGATTTCCGTCTTTTTCGTTGCTCACTTGACAGTGCAGTCGTAATTTGCATGAATTTTTCGGGCCTAATAAATACGTCCGGCAAGATTATTTTTTTTTAAATTATCCATTTGGTCTCATTCATTCCTATCAATTTGGAAACAGAAAGCTCTGTGTGACAAAATTTGTAAGATAAAGCCTTCTCGCGTTTAAATACTAGCCGTAAATTTGTAGTAAACACATGTCAGGCATGGTCTAATCCAATTAGCAAGCATATTGTATCTTAATATCGGTATTAAAACGTAAACTCTTTAAGTTAATTGAAGTGAGACCTCAAAATGACATCATTCATTATAACTAAGCCAAGTTTATCTCACACACGTCTGGGTAACGAAGAAAGATGGCTCTTGTTGCCTTTTCACAATTAATTTCCATTTGGCGGCAATGCAGAAGAGATATAAATCTAGTTTAAACATAGAGTAATATTTTAGTCACGGTTTAAATCTATTTTTTGGGTAATGTCTATGTTGCAACTTGTTCAAGTGTTTGGAATGTCTCTGACCAACCCCTCTTATCTTTAAATAGTGCGTTTTGATTGGCCTACAATGTTCCTAATATACGGGGTGTTTTAAACGTCCGAAATGATAATTTAAGTACTTACGAGTATATGGTAGCTGATAAATGTAAAGATGACTAGTGAAGACAGACTATACGTGACTATCATATTTTCAGAATTGCATTTCATGTTATGTTGAACACGTCCATCGGCCTTAAAAACACGGTGAACTGCAATAACTCATAACAATTTTATAAAGTTACTAGAGATGTTACATTTTTTATAATAGACTGTTTATTCCAATTGATTGAAATTTTTACACCCGCGTATTAGAAAAGTGGCCATTTTGGAACTAAAGAAACTCTATAATTATAATGTATATTTTAAAATATGACATAATGTAATAAATATGTCTACTAGATAGCTAAGTGCATGGAAATTTCGTTAACAACGTGGTCTAGTCTGCCTATTGATAGGTCTACCACAATACCGCATCCCCGTCCGAATTGTCTATTGCTTTGCTAAGCTTTGATCGATAAGATGATTGATTTTGCTACCTTATAAGCACTTTGCTGGCAAACATAAATGTACTGAATCAATTTTACAATATTTAATAGTACATTGTTGCACAAGGGGTGAATGTAGCTTATTTTGACCCGAGATGTGGTGCCAATAGTTCGAGGGACAAAATAAGTCTTTCACCCGAGGTAAACACTGTGCTTTTCATTACGAATAGAAGGAAGTATGAACAATACTCTACGAAAAAACAAATGAAGATCGGATTGCCGTCAATTTGGTTTTTTTTTCGTTGGCCGGCTAACTTCTTTATTTAGCCATTATTTTCATTTTCATCTATAATATTTTTCTTATGTTATTTTAAAGAAATGTTTGAAACTAAATTACAATTAAGCCATTTAAAAATATATATTCTTTAATTAATACTTAACTTTATGTTATTTCAAATTAACATCGCGCCTTTCAATTGAGACTGTAGAAAAAGTTGGAACATGGTTCCATAGAAGTGTGAAAATGAAACTAGTTTTTTTTATAATTTGACAGCTGTCAGTTGAAAACGATTCTCCCATGGGCGGAAAAGTATTACTTTCGACCCTCTCTTCAGGCAACTTCAGACCTACTTTCCGAGTATGAGTAATGAAAAATTATTTTATTTCTAAGCAATTAATATTGTTGGATTGTAAAATCTCTTGAAACTTTGCATCAATGGGGTTTTCAAGATTAGAAACACATTCACACGTTTTTGTTTCATATATTTTATTCTAGTAGTTTTGGATTTACATGCGTTGCAAATAAGTACGAATAATCGAGAGAAAGAAATACTTTACTCACGCGGTTCGCATACAATTACGTTATTATTTTAGTCCAACTAAATAACGTTAAACGACAAAACAGTAGTTGAACTCCATTACTCAGTGGGCCCGTAAGTTAATCGCGATACATTAGCGAAACAAAAGCCCACACACGACGCCACGTAAAAACACGCGTAACTGAAAAGCAAAAAGGGCAGGACTCGAATTGACTTGGATGGTCTTGGATTGCAGATATTTGGATAAGAATCAATAACAAAAATAGTTTTTATGGTGGTCATTGACAAAGTTAGACCAACCTACATTAAAAAAAAAATATACAGTCTCAATTTGTCACATTCCCGATAGACAGATTGAAACATCCATCTTCCATAAGGAAGAAAGGTATTCATATTATGGTGAACCCAACGTCGTATGTGAACAATACATTCATAACAATAAAACAGCTCAAGATCACAATTTTGGAGAACTATAGGAGCAGTTTTTACTCAGAAGTAGGATACAAAAAAGGTTAGTAAAAAACCACATCCAAAAGATAATTGTGGGTAACAATCCTAAAGGACTTCCCAGGAATCTATTGGGAATTGATTTTAAATATGTTTTAGCACCGCTTACTTAAAGTTCTCTTCCAGGCTCTTCATACTCCAAGAGTTCAGCTCGTTAATCTCTCAAACGGCGCGCTCAAATGACGTAAGCGTCAAACGCGGCCGCTCATTACTTTTAATGAGAGTGCGTTCATTAACACGGGACCGTGGGACCACACCGCCGATTATACGCACACCTTGATTCGGAACAATACATTGATTAAATGGGCTGAAAGACGGGAAATTGCTTGAATAAACTCACACATACGACACTAAATAATTTTGATTTGTTAGCTTACTTTGAAGTAAATGAAAACATCGAGAACAGATCCTACGGCACTAACAAAGCAGAGCAAACGAGAAAATGTATAATTTTCTAAATTTCAAAGCAATGGATCATTGTGGAACATAGCATTCTAAGTTTTCTCATTAATAAGGAACAGGGGGACGAGTCGGTTCATATAACTCAGTCTAGAAGATGAAAATATACTATAACTATACGGTTTAAATATGCTTTAAATTAAAATCTTCAGGAAACCCGTAATGTGAGGTGGATTCATTTTCTTTGGATTCCCTTATCCTGAAGAAGAAAGACTGGGTTCACATAAGTAGCTGTGAGTCCAAATATATTGTTAGTTAGAGTAACACAGGTCAAAACAATTGAATCCTGAATAAGTTAGCTCAATTTAACCTATCGTGCATTCAATGTTTAGTTATTTACACACAATGAGTTGTAAAACTGGTTTCGAGGTTGCAATTTGTGTTTTACAGTTTGATGCCCGTAAGGTTTATTTCTGCACTGACCGCAAATCTAATTTGAATGTACAACAAAGCGACTTGTTTGTGAGTAGATTTAAAGTTTGATTTTGAATACCTACGCACGTTTTGTCCACAAACGTGTATTATTAGTATTTAATTGTATCAATAATTCCCTTATACTTATTTGTATCAATCAAATAAGTAATTGTAATTATGCAAAAGTGAAATACATTATATCGATTTTTTGTCGACATCGATATCATAATATCCAACACTGCAACTACAACCCTATGAGCGGTAAATAAATTCCCCTATACGATATCATATCTCATAGTTGTTACATACGTGAAATATATCCTGAGTCCATTTTGTAAGGGAAGTGGTCCCAGAAGGGCCATAATTCAACAGAATCCAGTGGTTGAAGGCCGTGTTTTCTGCAGAGTGGTCCTGAATTTATCTAATAACTAGGAGATCAAAATATTAATTGCAAATTCTGAGAATTGAAAATGATACTATTGCGTCAAGTAGTAATCGTCTTATTAGTTGTCATTTGATATATTCCTTTCTGAGTGTGATGGGAGCTAACATGCAAGTAGTTTGTTTGCAATACTGGGTTATTTAAATACTTTGATGTATATAACAAATGCTCTCTTTGAAATACCACCATTACTCTGTAGAATTCGCTATAGGTAGTAGATACCTATTCCAGTCTTTTTACATCAGCGTTGAAATTGATGTTGCTTCAGATTAAGGGAATATAATGTCGCTGTAAATATGCTATATAAAAATCAGTCAGTGTTTGATAGACAGTACGTATATAAACCTATATCGCCCAAAAAAATATTTTGTAAACTCAATAAAAGCTTGTGAATCACACCACAACACACAAATTAACTTTAAACCCTAACACAAACAAACTTTACGATAACTTCCAAGCGATTCATTTCGCATATTTCGAGCCGCCGAAGCCACTGAATATTTATCACGTGTAACGCGACATTTATTATGAAACCTATGCAAATGTGGGCGAATAAAGGAATCTATTTGTCCGTGGAGTGCGCCCTGGGGTGCGTTATCTGCGAAGTCCGGCTGCCCTGGTACTTTATCGTGCTATGCTGGTGTTTCAATATTTTTATGGTTTTATTTCGTTTAGAATTTTTCTACCGCCACACTGGTATGTTAATTCTACTGACAACACTCCTATTGTAATACTACAAATTTGTAAGAGTCCTTTACCGTTTTTTTTGTTAAGTGGGGTTAGTCCCTTTACCGTCAATTCTGTAATACAGGATCGTCAATGATGTCACTAATAGAATCTGTATTAAAATTTTTAATAACTCTAAAAGATATCAGGACACAAAATAGTAATTTGCGCTACCGTAGTCAAGAAACAAAGTATCCCGCCCGTACACATCGTACAGTGAATAAGTATCACACACTCGCTACTCCAGAAACTTAATCTCGCCAGTTCGCAGCAGATAAAACTTGGTACGTTCGCGACCTGAATTTGTTCGCGGAAAACTTTAGCTAGTGCTAATTTCATTGTATTGTTCGGTCGTTCTAGTTTCGCGTTTGTGTTGCTATCTTCAAAATGGTGTTGGATTTCATGTATCTCCACTTTTGAACTAGTTTTATTAATAATTGCTGGCGATGTCTGATATTATAGTCAAAATAATGGATTGCAGTTTAGGTTCTAACTGTAAGCTCGGTAACAAACCTTAGGTTCTTATGACGAATTGCCGATGGAATTTTGAATTTTCGTTTAAAACAATGGCACAAGTATACTCCGAAGGGTTTATCGCAGATAATTGGATAATCAAATATTGCGATAAATTGTGGATTATGGTTTGCATAATTTTTAATCCATAAGAGTGTTTTTACAGTGTCTAAATTCCACTATATAGCCTAAAGCCATGGGAGCGTACTTTCCGAAACATAATCTCAGCTCTCATAAATATGCGAACTCGTCTAGGCCCTGTATCGTACCCTGAATAAAATTTAAAAGAATTTCTCGCTCCATCGAGTTTCACTTATGCGATATGCATTTTATGAGTTTCACAAGTCCAGCGATGCATGACGTGACATCAAAAAACCCACTCCATTTTGTCCAGGTAGCGTGATTTTGTTGGATTTTGGAATGTCATGTATTAAACGGAGAACACCGTTTTAACGCTTTGCTGCACATGAAGTGAAATATTTTTTTAGAAGAGGTGTAATAGTACATTGTTACACGAGTGGTGAAAGTGACTTATTTAGTCCCGAGACGGGGTTTGGCGCCCGAGCGTAGCGAGGGCGCTAATAGTTCTAGGGACAAAATAAGTCTGTCACCCGAGGTAAACACTGTGCTTTTCATTACGAATACAAGGAAAGTAAAAATAAAAACAGAAATTGGCTAAAGAAATAATACAAGGAAGTATGAACAATACTCTACTACTCGAAAAAAAAATAAAGATCGGATTGCCGCCTATTTTGTTTTTTTTTTCGTTGGCCGGCCAACTTCATTATTTAGCCATTATTTTTCATTTTCATCTTTAAATATTTTGCCCAAATTTTTGTTATTTTAAAGAAATTGTTGAAACGAAATTATAATTATGTCATTTAAAAATATATATTCTTTAATTAATACTTAACTTTATGTTATTTCAATTTTACATCGTGCTGTACTTGAGTGACTGTAGAAAAAGTTTGAACATGGTTCCATAGAAATGTGAAAATGGAACTAGTTTTTTTTTTAATAATTTGACAGCTGTCAGTTGAAAGCGATTCTCCCGGGCCGGAAAAGTATTACTTTCAACCCGCTCCTCAGGTAACTTCAGACCTACTTTCAAAGTATGAGTAATGAAAAGTATTTTACGCGTATTATGTACCACAAGTAAAAAAATATATAGCCAGATAAAAACACTAACTTATGGTCCCAAAATAAGCAACACTATTATTATGGGCACCATAACAAGGATTAGGGGCGATCCCAGTAATACCGAAAGAAACCCAAATGGTGGACAAACCATTTTCGAAATTTGTCCGAACCAGCTACGAACCCTTAACCACTCGGTACAGTGAGCTGAGCGGTGTACGCTCAAGCTACTAAACTATGTGGCTTTATTTTTCATAGTTGCTTTTCTCTCAGCTAATAAATTGATTTCAGCCGCCATTCCTTTAAATATATTAAATAGCAAAGAGAATTAGGTACACTAAACATATTATCGTGTCTGTGAAGTTTCGGGGTATCAAATATTCATATCAAATCGTCCCTCAAACTTTTCGTCCCACGAATTCAAAGAACTTACAATATTTGAATTAATCATACTGATGTAATATTTGTATCACTAAATACAGCTTAATGTAAAAGCGCTGGGTAATGATTTCTGTAGGGTGTATTTCCAATTTGTTCTAATACATGCCACATCCATATGGGTAGTTTAAGTGTTAAACATAAATAACCCGAGTTCATTCACTCAGACTCTTTGTTCTAGCCAAACTTTGATCCAGAATGTAAATGAGGCCTAGTTTGCACGTCACAGATCACAACTCGGCGGCTCGTGCCACTGTGCGGATCACACGCTCTATTTCACGATGAGTTTCGATAAGTACCTATTGATATGTAGACACACCAGCAAAGTAGGTTTTCCGTGTAGTGTATGGACAGAATAGTACCAGTTTTTACGTGGTTGGAAACTAGTTTTTGAACAGTTCCGACAAACAAACCTAGAGGGATTGTGATCATAATATGTCATCTAATTAGTAGACTTTGTAAACCAATTCACGATAACGGCGTATGCAAAGGCAAAATTATAAAGCTAACAAAGCATATAAAAAGTTTTGTAACTCTGTCACAAGTACCAGGTATTCATAATTAAAACTTCCTACAGGCATTCCGAGTGTTGATATTATATAAAGTATCGCTGATCGAATCACACGCCCTATTTCACGCCACGCGAGCGTTTGAACATACCTTTCATCTGTACCAAGCAGGAAAATAAATAAGGTATTCTTCGTAACCGGATAGGTTTATTAGTATGCAACAGAACATGATTCCCTTTACGCGAAATGCGAGTATGTATAATCTACACGGTAGCTGCTTAACATCAGGCAGATATTACGCTTGTTTGCCGATTTAGTTCCATAAAAAAACCCAAATTGTCATTTTTCTAAGCGCAGTGACCTACACTCAAAACATTGCTGACCCATAAACACGTGGTAGTATTAGAATTTCCTCCCAATGTTTTCCCGCACTTGTCCCCAAACCAATGAATACGTAATCGTGTGAAGCATTATCTTATTGGATTTATTCATATACAGGGGGATGACGTAATTACCGCACCTGCTTGCTACCTATATGCTGTTTAATATTTATTTCGTGAATAACATTATTCAGGAGGGAAAATTTAGAATATATTAGTAGCTATTTATGCGGTATTATGGTAAAAATAATAAATTATGTGACGTTTATGTTAATAAAATGTTAATTGCTGAAAGCAACCTTGGTATAATTATCAGAAGCTAGTTTATGCCGTGACGATTAATATGGGCAATGGTGACTTTAAAATGGTGTAATAATCAAAACTTTGCTAAATATTTATCTTCCGGCCACCATAGCAACCGAGCTTCGCAAGCAGTTGCGAAAGAGGATTTTTATTGTTTCCTGGCAACCGGTTGCGATAGTTGAGAGTTGTTTCTACATTCGAAGTTATCCAACAAATTTCAACGACCACGTTGACCCTTAAACTGTCATACTGTAAATTGGCATGTGTTCAGTTAAACGCTTATTTTAACCCCGAAAAAAAAACGAAAAAAGAGGGGTGTTATAAGTTTAACATGTGTATCTGTGTGTCTATGGTGTCGTAGCGCCCAGGCGGATGTACCGATTTTGATTTTGTATTCTTTGTTAGAAAGGTATTCTGATCGAGAGTATTCTTAGCTATGTTTCATGAAAATCGGTTCAGCCATTTGAAGATTATCAGCTCTTTGTAGTATTAAAAAGCCATATTTACGGCCCAAGCCATCTTTCACGGCTCTGATCAATTCGAAATTTGGGCTCATTGGAATATCTATTATAAACTAGCTGTGCCCCGCGACTTCATCCGCGTAGCATTGAATTATTGAGTTAAAAAGTATCCTATATGTTAATCCCGGTAATAATCTATCTGTGTTCCAAATTTCATCGAAATCCGTTCAGTAGTTATTGCGTGAAGGAGTAACAAACAAACATACATACATTCATACATACATACATACATACATCCACACTCACAAACTTTCGCATTTATAATATTAGTAGGATATAAAAATTAAATGTTGTTGGTTGCTAATTGCATGACTTGAGAACGGCTGAACCGATTTGGCTTATTGTTTTAAAATGATCGGAATAGTCCAAACTGGGTTTTTAGGAAATAAAAAAAATTAAAAGTTTCTCAGATTCGGGAAAACCTAACATAAATGCTATAATAATTCTAGAGGGCGCTTCTCCGCCATCGCGTAAACAAAACCGAAAAAATACAATTTAAAAGAATATTATCGTTTTTGAAAATTTAACCCCCGGGCTTCTCCCGTCCACCTGAGATTATGAGCTATCACATTAAATTGTGGCATAATTGATAAACTTTTGCTAGGAATTAAACCTCCTTGGTTTCAATATTTAGATTCGTTGATTCATGTTGTCTATTCTAATGTCAATCATCATAATGTCAACAAGATGGTGCCAAATACTTACACAGATTTTCTGTTGATTATTGTACATTGCATTGGTAAAATAAATCAGGGAGTCAAAACGAATAATTTAAATGGCGTTTTCATGATCTGGTATCGAAACTAGACGTACCAGAAAAAAAATCGAGATGAATATTGAGTTGAGGAGCTACGCAAATCCTCAGATTATTGTTTTGTAATCTGAGGGCAAAAACTTAAGTTTCTTTCTCCACATTGCATTGGATTATTTGGAAGAAATAGGTAAAGTATAAATTTGATCAAAGGGTTGTCGTATCAGGGGTTTATTAAATTTTCTATTTAGAGTTATTTATCCAACAATTGCAACAATTTAATTTTGGAAGTTTCATACTATTCCAGGTCAAACAACTGCCGCATAGAATAGAATGTTCTAGAAGTGTACTTTATTAAGGTCTGGGTTGATGTGTCTAGGTGAGGAGAACAATGTACCCTCTGGAATGGACACCCGCCCGGACACTCGGAGTCAAAGGACTGCGGCTCGGCCGTCCGAAGGATATCAAGTTTCATCGAATAACGTTTGATGTTAGGCTGCCTACAGTATTTGGGTTTTCATTAGTCTATTGCTCTGGTCTATAGTAATAGTGTATTGACACATTCTATTTATTTTATGGTTGTAGGAGCCAGTGTGCTGGTGTTTATGAGATCTGTTTTTTTTTTATTCGTCAATAGTCGCCGTGCTTCATTCGTATGGAATCTAAAATAATCTAGAAATATGTATTCAAAGACTGCATTAAAAATAAGCGGTTATTATTGTTTCGCTATCGATTTGTACACTATGTTTTTCCTCACCATTATAATAAAATGCTTACCCTGTATAAGTAGATGCTCTTACTGTTAACATTTTCTATGTCCAAAAATTAAAAAATAGTGCACAAAGTGTACTAACTACGTATTTTTTTGTCTGACAAAACATAACCTATATATTTCTGTATTCGTATCGTCGTGTGTCTGTAAGCGGATCACCTTTGACACGGCAATTGAATGCCATAGCTCTACAATGTGAACAGTTTGGTTTCCCATTGTGTTGCGGACGGATCGCGTCTCTATCGATCATGTCTGGTACTGCATTGGAATTACTTTTGAGAGAATACATATTGAAAGAATTTGAGATGTTTTGTAATATTTAGTAGTCATGAGTTCGTTCGTCACAGTTAGTAAACCCTTCGGGTGCGTATTTGAAATAAATAAGTTATAGTGGATTATTAAATTGGGATTAATAAAAATTTATAATCATTTTCCAAAGATTAAATTACATAAGATACTTCATGGAAGTATCTTCCTACAAAACAGTGGTACAGCAGTTAAAATGTAAAAATCCCGTCTCTAAAATTGCGCTCGAATGAAGTTTTCCAACTAAAGAGTACGAGATCAAGTTAAAACTGTAGTTCAAACCGGAGGTAAGGGCCTTCTTCAATAACTTGGAACTTGTGACAAAAAAACATCCAGATTATTATTTTCTGTTAATCATTACTATGTTTCTTGAGGGGAAAAGACTGAAAGATCAGTGATTACTTCCCAGTAGTTCCCAGTGATTAAGGCCCATCCTACACTACATATTTTGTCTTATAATTCGCCGCCTTTCAAGTACCTTTGTGGCGTCAATAGCTGTCAGTTCGGAGACTATAATTTTGTGTGTGTACTGGTATATGTTTTGTATTTGAAAGGGAAAGATCCAATACCATTTCCATGATTGTTCTTTTATTGATGATGTAGGCGTATTTATCTTTAATTTCGTGGAACATAACAACATTCTTAAGGTTAAGTCCACAGTCCCAGTTGTTTGCCTTATTGCGCTACACGAGCGGAAGTTTCGAAGAAAAATAACACAGAAGTTACATATCTTAGCGCCGGGGAGTGAGTTAATTTATTTTGGATCGCCCCCGGAGCAGGTTCGATCGATTGTTTGGTTTGGGAGTTCTGTTTATTTTTTACACTGAAGATATAAGTAGAGGGTTGAGTTGAGGTTCTTACTACTGGTTTTTCTGATTTTATTTCTTTTATTTTTAAATTTGTCTCATAATTTCCTCTTTTAGCGCATCTGTAGATGTTTGAAAATATGGTAATGAATATTAAAACCATGGGGTACTTTTCGCCGATCTTCCATAAGAAGGTTATACATACATTTTCAAGTACTGTGATATTATACGTTAGGCCATTCTTCTCCGCAATATTTTCAACACTGCTCACAGACATCACCTGTCTTCTCTTCGTAAAATAAACGTTAATATAACGCGACAAACAGACACGGCGGAATGATAACGTTGTCCCCGCTCCGGGCCCGACGGTTTCCTATGACCTAGTTTGGAGGGCGAGAGGTGATTGCAAGATTCCGTCTAGAAATTTACTGCCATGTGACGCAAGTTGGCTAGCACAAGCGATACAATTATTGTTGAGTATAAGTAAACGATATTAGAATCATTAGTTGAAAAAAACCTGGGGATTATAAATAGTGAAACGGAATTACGTCTCTAAACTTCAGAAAGACATACATTCATACACCATTCATACATTTAATCAACCGGAAGTTGTCTACTGAGACGCATAGAGAGATATTGACAACCTAGACACCTTCAACTATAGTATTTAATGTAAACGCTATACCGTAGAAACTTGTATCGATTTTAGGAGTGGTCCAAAATCGATTGCCTATGTTTCACATAAACAACGTAAAATTTTCTATACGGGTGAGATAATTAGCCGGGACGAGTATTGCACGAATTAATTAGGTGATACAGTCACCTATTCAGACAAATTAGGGTGTATTGTAGTTAATGAAACGTTTCCATTGGTTAATTAGTTTACGATGAAAATTAAATAATACTCGCAGTTACTTATTGTAGATTTTCAGGGTAACCAAGGCTTTGTTTAGCTCTATAGCCTTTATTACATGAGCCAATAACTTTGAAAACTGTGTCAGTTTATTCATTGTGTCCAGAGCCTCTCAAAGCAACTCTTAAATAGTCTTGTATTGAGTGGCGATGTTGTCTAGTTGTTAGAATTTACTCTCTAAATGAATTATTGTAATTATAAGTAAGGCAATCCTCTAAAAACGGAATAATTCTAGTTTAACGCCTACTGCCCACCAGCCATACAAGGGAGAGCCTGGCGTCATGTTTCTCGCGACATTTTTTCCACTCGTCCCCTGTCCGAGCTATTTACTGGTCCTTGAGTAACCTGACCTTGCTTACTCACGCCCGGTAGAACAACGGATTCGGGACCACGTTCGCAATAACCCACGCTATAGGGTTGACAGTCAGTACAAACATCTTTTGGAAAATGTGTTAACAATGTTATTTTATCTAGTTCCCTGTATCTTTTTTATGTTTTCAATGACAAAAATAATGTAACTCTCGAATTGTTAGAAACCTTTGAACAGTTTTAGGATGTCCATTTTTCACCTGAATTACATACTTCCAGGCAGTTTTGCTACAGACATAATATCAAGATCAATACAAGAACAAGACTTTGCGATAATGAAAGCCAATCTTCTTCACAGTGGGACATTTTCCATGGCCGCTGCTTTTGATAGTTTTTCCATATATCTCAGTCTTTAGCATATTCAACTATGCAAAACTATAATACCAAGATCGATTTTAGGCAATACTACTTACAGAAGAAGAAAAAAGTTCCTTTTGAATATAGCTCGTCTGGAATTGAGCCTATTGTAACTGCACATGCCGCAAAGAAAAGTATTATGTAACACGCAGTTGTAAAACTTTGGGTTTCCTAAACAAACTTCGCTGAAGATTAATAAAAATATTTTTTCGATACAGACGCAGCCCTAGCTTGTCGCTGAACTAGCTATTTGGCCACTCGACCCGCAGGTAAACGAAGCGTTGCTTACATACAGAGGTGATAAGCAACAGGGTTACAACACACTGCTGATAACAGCGGGCAGCATTATTTTAAACTTTAACTGTCAAGGACGTAGCCCAGATTCCTTTAAGGTCATTTTCGCATGGACTATATGGATAGCTAAGTCACCTTCAAATTTTTTCTACAAATTCCACATTCTTTAGATTTTTCGACCTAATTACACGTCCAAGACACGTGTTCGACCGAACGTAACGAGATAGCGTAGTGCTCTCATCCGTGGACAGTCAGCCCCCATAAATAGAACTTCAAATAATAACACTACTCTCCCCGCCCCGCCTTTCACTAAACCTATCTAAATAAACCTACTAATAGCCAATATTGGTGTATCGTGGCGAGCACAGTTTTACGAGTCAATGCTTAGCGTCCAACGAGTTATGGCCACTAATATCAGGAGTGTCTAATTTGCTGTGTTGATGGATATCAGGGGATCTAAAATTATGTTACGGTCCTCAATTAGTGCTGTAAACTTTTATGGTGTAGTGTACAGTTTATTGTTTTACCTTCCCAGGGGCAAAGTTTACTACATTTATGGCACGTCAACGTTCTCACAATCAATTAAATACCAAGTTTTATAATACTTACATAATTATACGGTTCGCAAATAAACTTGTATTTCAATGTTGTTTTATAGAAAACTATTTTTTGGATCGAGTATAGGTATACTGTTTGCCTGTATAATGCCTGGAAATTAACCACCTCGACTGCATCATGTGTGTGCTTTATTGATGTAATTCTGGTTTGCAATTGTTCAGAACAATTCAATAGGTGTCATATAGCTCTGGAACACCACACTTACGAATCTTATTATTTTAGAGTTTTATTTGTAGGTATATAACTACTTGAAGGTAGATAAGGCTTAGATTCTGGTTTGCAACGAAAAATGGGTCGTAATACAACTCTAACAATGGAATAATAGAATCTACGGCAACTGTATTGACTCGCAAATGAGACGAAATATTACTTTTCGAACGACACAGTAACTATCTCAAAGATTATAAAAACATCCCATAAAAATGAATATCCTCGGATCAAAATAAATATTCATTGTTCATTTCAGATCGTACAAAACAACTCTATTTATTTGAGTATACGGTTTACTTTCAGTTGGCAAATGTGTGTACGAATAACACAACGAAGCTTATGCTGTAGGCTTAATGGACCGCGAGTTATCACGAACATAACCTTCAAATTTTGACGTCTTTTTATTGATAAGGAAATGACTTTGTTATATTTACGTACTTACTACATGCGTGGTAAAGTTATGTTATAAGTAATGAGGAAAATAAAGTAGACCAGATCAAATCCCCTTGTGTCCATTCATCCATCCATCAGCCTAAAGAAGTCCACTGCTTAAGATGGCCCTCCGTCACTCGTATCCAGCAGCCTTGGAGAACGCCACCTAAACGTATTAAACCTAAATAATCTTTGTCAGTTCCAAAGGGAATTAAGTGGTATTTAATTAGTTGAAAAACCAGTTTCCGCTTCTAGAAATTCATAAATGAAGAATATATACACAGACTGCCTATCAATGTATTTTCCACTGTTATTATCACTATACATACACTATACACTCACAAGTACGCATACGTATACTAAATAATAAACGGTACCTAAATCACCGCATACGCAATAAATAATCGCGAATTTAACACCCCTTATAAAACAGAGTATACTCTGCGTTATTACATTACGCCGAACATATCTTTTTGTTATGGAGATCTGATGGCTCTATCGGCCATAACCGACTATATTTCAGGTTATTCGAGGACTGTTATGAAATATAATGGAAAGGTTGAAGCCTTATTGATTTTAGCAGTGTTATGGGGATGGTCATATTGCGAAATTATTTTTAAGGTTTTTTTAATCTTAAATTTTAGTTACTCTACCATGAATGTTACGGTTATCAACTTGAGTAGATAGCGTCAACGTAAAATACGTGTATAGTATTTTTTTTTTTTTTATAACCCGATTGACTAACAATTTGTAATACAAAAATATTGTAGGAAGATACTTATTGACTCTAACAAACGTGTACACTTATGGTAGGGGTACTGATGATCCATATGTTTCATATTAAACATGTCTAGAATAATCACTTTTGGTAATTTAAAACGATGCTAGCAATCTATACAAATAAATAAAATTGGAGAGTCTGTTTGTAATATCAAAATAACACATTTTCACTTAATGCATATGAAAGTACATACGACACCTATAACAAAAATGCGATTAAATTTTTTTTTTATGTCTGTCTGTGTGTTTGTTCAGGGTAATCTCCGAAACGGCTGGACCGATTTTGACGGAACTTTTACTGGCAGATAGCTGATGTTTTAAGGAGTAACTACGGCTACTTTAATTTTAGAAAAACACATAGGGTTCCGCGTAAAAAAAATAAAACACATGAAATCAAATAGTATCTCCGTAACGGCTGGACCGATTTTGACCGGACTTTCACTGGTAGATAGCTGATGTTATAAGCAGTAACTTAGGATGCTTTTATTTTAGAAAAACAAAATTTAACACTTTTTTAAATCCTGTCGCGTGGGCTCAGAACGCGGGAGCGGGCTTTTTTGTTAAGTTAAATTCCACGCGGACGAAGTCGCGGCTCAGCTAGTGTTAAATAAAATGCGAAGACCCAACCTCAATAAAAATAATAGATAGCACTTTTGCCATACACTTTGTTTAAAGGCAACCCGTAACTCCAAGGGCGTGTATTTATTTGCGGACAAAATACATTAAGAATGCGCTATAAAATACCTAGAAACATTCTGTGCTGATTTTGTTGAATTGGAAGTCCCAGAAAGTTGCTCATCATGTACTCATGTCTGTCAAGTAGTATAATATTTGGTTAATCATGTTTCAGAAGCCGTAATGTTCTATGTATTAAAACCCTTACATGCTGTTTCTAACTTGCACCCTTTTCAACATAGTAGTACTTTATGACAGCATACGTAAAAAATGCAGTGCAATGAACATATACGGTTATACTCGTATAGCACCGTAATAAAGACTTAACGATGCAAATTTTTATAACGCCACCGTCGGATCAGGATTCAATTAGCGGCCCCCATTAAACCCGGCTGTTGATCAAATTGACCGGTTTATGTAAACACTGCCCGACAAATTATGTGTAATGAACAGCGCGGGATGATTAGCGAAGGGCGAAGCTATTTTGTGTAATCATTTTGGTAGGTTATTGTATAAAAGATGGTGTGGTTAGGAGAACGAAGTTGTCTGTTAAGTGTTTTGCATGCACAAAATTTTATGATTTCTTATTAAAATATATTTATAATTTTTTTTGTGATACAAATATTCAATAAAAAGTGACTTAAAGTATTAACTGTTAATCACAACTCACGCACAAAAACTGAATGGCTCCTTTTTAGGTATTAAATACCCATATAATAGAGAGTTTAGAGAGCCATGATTTTTATTTTAATGTGTGTAATATAATAATAATTTTGAGGACTACTGAAAGTTGTCCAGCTCATTGAAAACTCTTCAAATTATCAAGATATTTATGATTTTGAAAGGTACAGGAGATACATGATTGTCACTGGCTAAAATGAAATGTGAAATTGGCGTCGTCTAAATAACATGATATGCATACACCGTATCAATCGGCTTCTCCGGACTGCATTCGCTAATTACTATCGAGCAGGCTTAATGCAGTTTCAATATTCATCACTTAGCGTCTACTGCTAATAGGTTATAGAGTATGTTGTATGCTGTCTACCTCGCGTTATGGACCAGGGGAGATCCTCTCATAACAAGAACCTTCATGTTTTTTTTGAAGCATATCTGGTGAATGAAGTAGGTGAAGTATATTAATGGAAAGATCATTTCTTATATCTATCATATTTCTATAATATTTTCAATTTTGTGTTTAGGTCAGCAAACAATAGACACTTTTTCACTACCGCTTTCATAAGGTTTTATTTTTAACCCCCGACGAAAAACGAGGGGTGTTATAAGTTTAACATGTGTATCTGTGTATTTGTGTATCTGTGTATCTGTGTGTCTGTCTGTAGCCACGTAGCGCCCAAGCTGATGAACCGATTTCAATTTTGTTTCTTTTGTTAGATAGGTATTCTGATCGAGAGTGTTCTTAGCTATGTTTCATGAAAATCGGTTCAGCCGTTTGAAGTTCATCAGCTCTTTTGTAGGTTAAAAAAGCCACATTCACGGCCAAAACCAATTCCCACGGCTCGAATCCATTCGAAATTTGTGATTATTGGATTTCGCTTTATTATATTTTTAAATTATCGTAATAGTCTGAACTGGCTTTTTACAATATTATAAATTTGAAAAGTTTCCCGGATTCTGGAAAAAAATGATATTTTATCAATTTTTATATTAGATTTGTGTATGAACTAAAGACGTTCCATTAGGTCACGTTTCAAATGATGGATACGCGCATGCGTTAAATTTAGTTTGTTTTGTTAATGGTCATGGAATATTACGCTATAATTCTAAAGGGCGCTGCTCCGCCATTGAGAAAAAATATAAAGAAAACAAATCTAATTTAAAATAATTTTAGCGTTATTGAAAATTCTTCCCCTGGGCTGCTCCCGTCCGCCTCAACTAGCTACGCAAATCGCGCTAACTTCATTATTTGGAAGAACTAGGTAAATTATACATTTGATGAATAGGTCGTCGCATCGGGGGTTTTAAAATTTTCAATTTAGAGTTATATATACTCGTATTTTGATTCATTGACAAAATTTTCAAAGAATATAACTGCCTGTAACACAAACAATTGTCATACACATTTCTTAATAAATTAAGAGCTGGGACTGCCAGTTTAGCCATCGAAGAAGACAATAGGGAATGTGGACTTATCGATCACAGATTGCTTTGAAGCACTGGTTGTTCAAATATTAATTTCAGACGAAAACTATCCAAATTACTGCCAGCGTCTGCTGTTTCCAAAGTTCCTTCATTTAAACAAAACTATCAACAAATTCGAGTTCCCAACACAATGTCACCGATACATTCCTGCGTTCTTTTCCGTGACTCCCTTTGTATTCCGCAAACGGTCGCGCATTTAAGCCTCCAAAACTTAGAGGAATCATTGTTTACCTTGTACCTTCGGGTCAGGAAGGGCCTCGTTTTAACAAAACCTCCCACAGGAAAGGGCAAATGCTTTAACATAGTTCTAGGATTATTTATTTCCGAACGAACCTAGCCTGGGTTTGTAGATTGGGCTATATTTCAAGCTAAATAAGGGTTGGGGAATGGATTCAGTAATATAAACCTTTTTTCCGTATTGTTCATGAGGATTGAATTTGTTTGAATTGTGACTAATAGCGGCCCTATTACTTCGTTTTAAATGTTATTCTTTCGAATAGGTAAATTAAACAAGTGATACTGAATTTCAGGAAATACCTATTTGTGTCCTGCATCCAGCAGAAACAGTAATATGAAAATGAAGGCAAAAACTAAACTAAAGGTCTCTCGAGTAATAATTTAGAATAAGATAAAAGTCAACAGAAGAGAAGTGAAAGTCTATTTTTGTGAATTAAATTCACCACACATGGGCTGCATAAAACGGTGGATCCATAATAAACCATTTAAAAATGCGATCCTCAATGAAATATTGCCGTGTTCGCTAAATTTGTCACATCAGCGATGCCCGCCCGCAAACCGGTGAAATTGCGCCGCGCAGTAAATATTCATATAAAGCCCTGACAAAAGGAATAAATTACATATGGAGCATAAACAAAAATCGTTGTACATTTCGGTAAGAAAGCGCAGGTTTCTCGGCGACGGCATTTTGCTTCATCATCATTTATGATTATGGCTTAATGTGACGTAATGATGTTTTTCGGAGACGTTTTCAGGTAATTTGGAATTTGAGCTGGAATACTTTATGGAAGTTTCATGTTTTTACTCATGTGTAACGACACGCTATTTTGGCAAAGATTTGTCGATAGGATCTTATGGTATCGTTAAAACATTGTTACAAATTAATTACTTCTTTTACAATTACCATTTGGTAAATTATTTATTAAACGGGAGGCCCAGAAAGCTGGAACCCCAGGAGTGGGACATTAAAAAGGCTTATTATTATATTTTTCTCATAGAAAAAGATTATTTAGCAGTTCTAACCGAGTTGCTGAGCGCATGTTTTGCAACAAAGATTATCGGTGAAGGAAAGCATAGGCAAACCTATCTACCTACTTTGCCAGCTTTTTAGAATTCCACTGAACCAGAAAATTCTTGAATAAAAAACATTCCCCACCCAAGTGCCGTCGATTCCCGTGACATCGCCGCAGTAAATCGTCACAAAAGACCTTCAAATTACGACCAGAATTTATTGTCCGGCTCACAAATCATCAATCTTGCACAAGGTCAGGGTAATCAGGTTTAATGGCACCATGTGGCGATTTATGGCCATCGTGCGGTTACATGCTACGGGGCTGACAATGGGGTGACGTTGGAGTGAATTAGTTCCGTGAAAGTGGTTGAGTCACGGTGTGAGAGGTATACATTTTCTAGTATATTCCGTTTCTTTGTCTAACTATAGTAGATTCGATGACCTCATGCCAATCAGCGAAAAGTTGCTGTTCTGTTCTGTTAAAATTCCTATAGAAGACTTTGTATTTGGCCTGAATTAACTTTTTAATTCCGTTGTTGTCCTAAGTGAAATTTGAAACACCTAAAAATGTTTTTGTCCTCCTCAATGTTATGGCCATGACAAGGATGCCAATAAATTTAGTTTATCACCATATTGGCACAACAATTTGTTTTCACCCTTTTTACCACTTTGCCGAAATTTGATGCTGTTCAAATATTTCTCCTTAACTCTAACCACTCCCCGCACTCATTTCGTTGTATTGTTCTTTTTTTATATTCTTGCGTTCTTCTTCGGTTTTCTCTAAATTTTTTAGGAATGTTTGCTGGGCTAGTTTGTAAGTTTTTGAGTCCAAATCAGGTTTGTAAGCATTTTCACCATAGTGAAAATCTATTTTCTTAGATACTAAACGTCGGTTTTATTTTATTATATTCTAAATTTTTCTTCATATTTCTATTGATACTGGACTTTTATCATTAAAAATCCTTGCATTTACTATACATCAACATTACACATACAGTATGATAACTTTTTATAAACTAACTAAAAGTAAAATATGACTAAAAATAAAATACAATTATATATACAAAAGTGCCTCCACATTGTCGTCGATGTCAAAAGTGCCCAGGAGGCTGACATTATCTTTAATAGTTTTAATGATTCTGTTATTCTTCCTTTTAAAATAAACCCTCAAAGTCAATTTGGTAAATTGACTATTATACTGTTCGGACCATTCTGTACAGTATGTTTATACCTCGAAAAAAATAATCGTAGTTTTGGGGCGCGGTTTAGCGCAGCGAGCACCCCGAGCGAGATCTATCGCTCTCGCTTGCAATAGTCTCGTCATCAAGTCGGCGGTCGCCGTGGAATTGAATTAAGCACAGAACCATGGAGGGGACTTATATAGAAAAGTGATAATACATGTGATAATGTGGCCAATATTTCCTCTACGACATGTGATAATTATGATAATGTTTTCAGTATTTTTTCTACCATTTGTGATGATGATAATAATATTTCAAGTATGACCCCAAACGGGAATGATTGTTATAATTTGACTAACTCTTTAGCCGCATGTGATATTGATAGTGATTTGTGTTGTACACCATCAAATGAGAATAATATGTCTATTGATACCGCGCATAGTACTTGTGACAATTTTTGGGATGTTGATAATTCTTGTTGTAATAATATTATGTTGCGGAGTGGTACTGACACGACAAAAAATGATTATCTATATTTTTCTTACGATTTACCCACTTGTGTTGATACAGGTATCAGTGTTGTCACATCTGAAACTTCAAGCTTTTTTCCCGGCAATGGTGTGCTTGGAAGTATGATTTCATCTCGTAGACCTGTTTTATACATCACAGTGTTAGGTATGAGAGGTAGAGCTTTAATTGATACCGCAGCTAAGTGTCCTGTGATTGGTTCTTCCTTGTATTCTTTGCTTCTAGAGAAAAAGCAAAAAATTGAGAAGAAAACCATGTTTATAAAACTAGCAGATGGCTCTGGTCAGAAGCGACAAATTTTAACTACTAACTTAGAAATAGGTATTAAGGGGAAGGTAGTACCTTTAAAGTGTGTTGTTTTGCCAGATGCAATCAATAACGAAAGTTTATTGGGTATGGATTTTCTAATCAGTGCGGGGCGGGTATTTCAATAGATTTTTCGAACGGTATTTGGTTTTTTTCCGGCAAGGGGGAGCGTTACCCCTTAGATGTAGAACCGGCTATTCCGGTTGATACCGAGATGCGTGTGAATAGCGTCGATATACTCCGTGATGGAGAAGGCATTCTACTTAATACCACCCAGCCGCTACAACTGTGTACAATACATGTATCGAAAAGTGTCTTCACTTTTAGCTGAAGTGCGGGCAGGGCTGCTGGCTGGCTTGGCAGGTACACTGGTAGCAGTAAAACTATATTTATGTCCATGCACTAGGGTTTTGGTCTCCCTCAGTGACTCCTCCGCGTTGCGTGCTTTAGTTAGTAGGTCATCAAAAGTGTTAAAGCTGTCCCGATAGATCCGCTTCTTAATTCTTCGGTCTAATAAGCTATACACTATGTCCAATTCTACTCGCTCCGACAGATCACCTTTAGGTAGGTGAGCCAAAAGTGCTCTTACTTTTGAAACAAAAATATCTGTATTACTCTCACCTTGTTCCATAGTAAACAATTCCTTGTAAACACTGTGTGGCGGCTTTCTTGGGCCGAAGGCGAAACGCAACTTGGATATAGCATCACTCCATTGTGTGGTAGTACGTTTAATGCCTAGCCACCATATAGCAGCATCGTTTGTTAGAAGCATCGACAATCCTTTGGTAGCATTCTCATCCGAAATCCCTAAACAGCTTTTATATGTTTCGACTGCTTCGATGAAATTGTCGACAGATTCCTCTGGAACTCCGCTGAAACGGGTCGAGCACCTCGAAAAGTTGGCGGGAGCGGCGTGTAGCGCCGCGACGCTTGTGACCGAAGTCGCAACGGGCGTCGACGTACGAACATTATCGAGAAGGCGCTGAAACATGTCGGCGTTAGATTGCTGGATTGTCGCAATTAACGATGAAAAGTTTTCACCTGATATGGTGATATTAGCCGTATTGTCGTCGGCGGCGGTTTCTTGCTCGCCGGCCGACAAACCTTTGCTCCTTGTGTTTGGCATAGTATCAACGAACACTTTCCTTGCGCTTTTGAAATTTTTCCGCGGGACTGCGTTTGCAATCTACCACGGACTGGGTGCCAGTTGTAGCGGCTGGGTGTCGCGTCTTCTTACGGTTCAACACAAATAAAACTCTGGTCATCCGGTTAAACAACTTATCGTTTTTTAAAATCTTCTAACTAAATTACAACGTCAAATTATTATTCGTAAAACATTCGAAAATCCTTGTCATCTTTTAAATCATAAAAAAAGTAATCATAAACAACACCAAGCAGGGCGTAAGGGTGCCCGCGTTACAATTCCTTTTTTTATAAGTACAAGTGTTTATAATATATATCCCTCTCTGATAGATACTGAAACACATAAAGCAGTCAAAGTAAAAAGATAACAACTTTAGCTCCATTTTGGTTTCCCAGTACTGGCCGTCTTATAAAACAAATTCGGTCTGTATTTTATTTTCTTCATACCAAACACATAGAAAACATTTGTATACCTTACAATTATGCAATTGTTCTTATTCTTGTA
The DNA here is from genome assembly GCA_905147325.1 of Notodonta dromedarius. Lineage (NCBI taxonomy): Eukaryota > Metazoa > Arthropoda > Insecta > Lepidoptera > Notodontidae > Notodonta > Notodonta dromedarius. The sequence goes on along the minus strand of LR990163.1, from coordinate 13,234,863 downwards.
TGTTCCAATCCGAATTTTAATTAACGCACACTTTTCCAATATTTTTTCACAGCGCCAAAAATGCATTTTGCCCTCCTGAATAGAGGCATCTATTCCTTTTTTTAAAAGGCGCAATAGGACATTTTATTTCTACACGCATTTCACCAGTATCCGTTATTCCATCTGGTGATGCCCCTAAAAATTGGTACATTTCATCGATGAATAGGACACATTGCTTTATTTTAAAAACAGTTCAAGCGATCAGCTGATCTGTCTGGTTTTCCTTTTTGTTCCATGACTAATAGATGACATATGGATAATACATGGTCTATATAACATGTTTTTCACCATATTGGCACAACAATTTATTTTCACCCTTTTTACCAGTTTGCCGAAATTTGATGTTGTTAAAAGATTTCTCCATATCTCTAACCACTCCCCGCTCTCACTTTGTGGTATTGTTCGTTGTTATATACTCTTGCGTTCTTCCGTTTTCTCTAAATTTTTGAGGAATGTTTGCTGGGCTAGGTTTTAAGTTTTTGAGTCCTAATCGGGTTTGTCAGCATTTTCACCAAAGTGAAAATCTATTTTTTTAGATACTTAACGTCGGATTTATTTGTATTTTTTTTTTCATTTTCGTTTGATACTGGACTTTTATCATTAAAAATCCTAGTCTTTATTGTACATCAATATTACACATACAGTATTATAACTACTTATAAACTAACTTAAAGTAAGATATATACAAAAGTGTCTCCACATCATCGTCGATGCCAAAAGTGCCCAGGTGGACAGTGGTTAATATTTTCCCAGAATTAAATGAGACTACTGCCCCAGCACATCTTGCTTGGTCAGATCGTTTAAAGGCATAGTTTACTCTCTTCCTCTTAGTTTCGGCATCTACTTAGTTTTCGCGCTTTTAAAATTACATTATTATTTAGCATATTTCTGTGTACAAGAGGGTAGTGTATGTACATTTTTTGCCCTGTAATATGTTGCACAAAATTCTAAGAATATGTTTTTTGCAACCAATTTTCTCAACAGTGATGGAAGGATATGGCCGCATGTTAATATTTGTTTGTATAATGTGCTAATACCACCATTTGCAATGTATCTTCCATATATAAGTCCATGCATTTCAATGGCTTCTTTAAACCCGTCTACAGTGATAGTAGATTCCATAGACGTTGAAGAATCACTATAGTTTTTAAAGCACTCATGATTTTAACTGTCTCATTCCGTTTTTCTGCTCTGGCATAAATTAACCAATGCTTATTTTTAACTCCCATAAATACCATCTGACCAAATGCCCACCTATTAATGTTGCAGCTCCTGATAATGCAGCATGATTCGTTTTATATGAATGTTTGCCCCAATAACCATCTACAATTATGTCGATTATAGTTATGCCCACTTTAGTCACACTTCCTTCCTTTATAGGCGCTCCTCTCTCCTGGTCTCCAGCTTTGCTCATTTTATCTCATGCGATGGTTGGGAGGTGATACTCCCACCCATCATTTCTTTTTTTTCCCTCCTTTCTCTACTTGCAATCGGTCACCAGACCATAAGCGAATGAGTTGTGTGAGAACGATGAAAGACATTTTGATGACACAGCCAGCGCCGCACCTCCCGTTTAGAGTAGGTGGTCTCTTTTTAATCTTCTGACCACCGCTGACTGGTTCAGCAACGAGGGTTTGGATGGGATGACAAACGATTCTCGTGTCGTTTTTTGAAGCACTAAATTTCTGAAGCTATTGTTGGCACTGCAAGCCATTCATGGTTCCCCTTAGTTTTGGTGTACCACGGGGCAACGGATATGGCTCTTAATATGCCATTCTGCACACGCTGCACGCAGAGTGTGTTGCTTTTACTAGTTACGCCCCATAACTGGATGCGGTAGGTCCAGATTGGTTTTAGCATTGTGTTATAGATCAATAGTTTGTTATCCACTGAGAGTACTGAATTTCTCCCCATGAGCCAGTACAGGTTGCGATACTTAAGATTAACTTGGTCTCTTTTCTTCTTGATGTGGTGCTTCCATGTAAGTCGCCTGTCGAGGTGGAAACCTAAGTACTTCACGCAGTCGGAGTGTGGTGAGATGTTGTTGCCAAGACTTACAGAGGAGCAGTTTCCTGTCCTCAGGGTGAAGGTTGTGTGGTTGGACTTTGCAGCGCTGGCGTGTATGCGCCACTTAGAGAACCATTTGTACGCCTCGTCTAGTTTCCGCTGTAATTTCCGACATGACTGGTAAATTAAGGGCTGCTGTCAAATTTTATTTTGTTGTGCCTTACCACAACCAGCAGTCATCATCCCCTAGACTGCCATTTTGTTTAAATTACGTGTTGTGTTCTGTATTTTGAACTCTTCTTCAGACATTGAAAATGTGAATGTAAAAATATATGGAAAACCAGAAACTTTTTTAGATTTAAACTCCATAGTATAAAGGCCGTAATGGAACAGTGACTGGCGGCCTTCGTACAACAGTGTTATTCCTCTTCTTGTTGTAATAAAATTTATTTAGAATGAACTTGCACTAGACATCGCTTGACAATGAATAATTATCTCAAGTAAAATGGCTTTGCTAAGAATAATCCCAGCTTCTTGAATAATCCCTTCAATTACTTTTCGTAATGACAGATACCCTCTATGCAAGAACAACAAACAAATATAAATAGGTTATACTAAAAAAATATAAACTCCTTTATCGCAACTGGTTGCGAAATTTGTTTGCAATGGCGGAAGAGCTATTTTTTATTGAAAACCTAGTTCCATATTAAGAAAAAACACTTCTCCTTTGCAAACAGTTGCTAAGAAAGAATAAATAATCCTCTTTCGCAACTGGTTGCGAATCATAGTTGCCATGGCGGCCGAAAGGGATTTATGGCTCGACAGTCAAGTTGTCGACTTTATTGAAGAAAGATTTCATATCAACAATTCTGTAGTCACCAATGTTAGCAGTTTCGGGACTCTGAAAACAAAATTAAATTTTTCTAATATCAAATACGCTAAATCAATAGAAGCACAATCCCGTTTAAAGCACAAAAACTTTCAAACTCTCAAGATACGAACGATGTCCATTGCTACTAATTTGCATTTTTTCTATATATACAATTTCATTTAATTATGTTTTCCTTTTCTACAATCCTTGATAAGGTTGTTAAATAACAAATATAACTAAAAATAAACTTCATAATCTATAAAATGAAAGAAATATGTCGAGTTGAATATCACTATATCTTGCGAAGTATCCTCTTTTAGCCTGTGGGTGTAGACGCCACACTTAGACATCGCATTAACTACACAGTTAATGCCACTGACGGTAACAGCGGTTTGATGAGATAATTACAGGCCAGTTAGTCAGTAGAAGGTCGTTAGAGTTCCATGTGAGGTGCGTTAGGTAAATGTAGTATGTCATGGTAATTAATCGCTGTGGTGGATTTAGATAAGAATGACTAGGCAAACTGGTACCGCTGTTATAGCTAATTTACTTTTTTATAAAACCAAAGTCGGCAGACAGGAAGGAAATCAGGAAGGTACGCTTGTACCTTCCTAGCAGTTACCGTAACCCATTGAAATTAAAACCACTGGAATACAGTTCTAGTGGCGTCAGGCTTGTTGTACGTAAGCACTCAATAGTGCAGATTTCATTGTATACTTACTAACGTATTTATAACATTGTTGCCAACCCAACACACATTAATTTTAGTAGTATTAAAAAAAAATCCTTGCAACATTGGATAGATAAATAAAACTAACGTTTGGACAGTCATTGTGGCCATCAAGTTTGCGCTCTGTGTTTTAATTAAAATCATACCGACCTAAAATCACTACACTAGAGTAAACTCTACTTACATTATCCTAACATAATAAGGTTTTAAAGGTTTAAAGTCAAGAAACATAACTGCTTTCATTTTCTTTTTGGGCAAGTCAAAAATAGCTCTTTTTTATATACTCAATGTTGTTGGCCAGAATGGCCATGACAACTTCACGTGGACAGAGGGCGAACGCAAAGTGCGCTCCAGCCTTGATAATCTTAGCCTTGTATAGTCTTGATTATCCGGAATGACTAAAGCTAAGTAGAAGTTATAGGAGTTGAACCGCTATTGCAACTAGAGATGATACTATTTAACAATACCATAGCAAATTCACTACCAGCCTCTTTACCAGCAAACTGAACAATTTGTTATTTGTTAAATGATTTATTAAAAACATTTCAATGGTGATAGTTACAATGCAGTAACCTGGATCTTTTCAAGTCGAGAGTGGTACCTTCTAGGCAAGTATGCACCACCGTAGACCACATCGTCACTTACTATCAGGTGAGATTGTGGTCAAATACTTGCCTATAACGTAATAAAAAAAATAAAAAATAAAGTTTATGTTATATTTCACTGTATATGGTTTCCAAATAAAATAAATAAATAAAAGTACCTACATAAACTCGTAGTTCCAATTCTAATCTATAAAACGAAATGAAATATTGAGACTTTTTTCAAAAATCTGTATTATCTTCTAACATCTATTTAAGTACCTGACAAGTAATATTTGACTTGCCTAAAATAAATGAAGGACATTTCCAACTATTCGAACTACGTCCAAAGCAGCTAGTATATTCAAACCCATAATAATTTCAGGTGGCGTTCAGTTGCGGTGCCCTTAATTACTATCTTCTGAGTAAATTGGCCTGTAATTACCTCATCAAAGTGCTGTTAGCATCGGTGCCGCTGGTAAATCTGCACAGTCTGTTCTGTCCACCGAGATGATTAAACGACTTTAGATATTTCATGTCTTTAAACATTTTTTAATAAGTACTAATTTTCAAAAGCCTAATAAGTAAACTTTATTTTTTATACTTACATTATATTAACTTGATTGTTTTCATGTTAAAAAAGTTCTTGAAGCGTCCGTAACTAATATGGGTTTCCACAACTTTTCAGAATAAAATAGGGAAATGAAAAATATAATACACTAAATTAGGAAGTAAGAAGGGAGCTACATATAGGTACGAACGAATTTCTACGAAGCATCGCGTCACATTCAATATTAAACAATATAATTTGATTAATAGTTCAACATAAAAACTCTGGTCCGGAAAAATATAGCTTCATGTTTATGACAAGAGCAATTTTCGAAGTCAACGTTTTATTACCTGTTAAACTGTTTTCCTCACTTCATAAAATTAATTTAACAGTTTTTGAGTGGCGAATATCGCTGCGTATAATTGCGTTCAGCTTCACGGAATTGTTGTTCATAACTTTTGTTTTAAATATAATTGTTTATTTTGAAATCGTGGCTTGTGTTTTATTGGTGACAATTTGATAATTTGCTTTTTAATGTGCTTTTATTATGTACCTTGAGTTATATTTATCTTGAATGAATGTGTGGAACCTTGTAGAGAGACCAATGTCCAGACAAAAATAAAACATTAAATTTAATTCAAAAAATATACCATTCTGTGGAATTAGACACACATTCTTCACTGTTTCATAATAACATTTTCTAGTAATCCTTTGTTATTTTGTCCCATGAAAAAGCTTGCTGTCACTGTTATTCTTATTTATCCAATCCTACTAATATTATAAATGCGAAAGTTTGTGAGTATAGATGTTTGTTACTCTTTCAGGCAAAAACTACTGAACGGATTTGGATGAAATTTGGAACACAGATAGTTTATAACCGCGATTAACGCATAGGATACTTTTTATCCCGTAATCCCGAAATTTTTGTTAAGTTAAAGACTACGCGGACGAAGTCGCGGGCACAGCTAGTCTGTCATATGAGCGACAAGGAATACCGTATAATGTAGTTACTGGCGTAGTAATGCTCCGACAAGTTTGTGCTGCCACCAATAGCTATTATGTAATGAGCAATATATATTATGAGAATCCTGAATTTTTGGGATAGACCTATCCAAGGATTAAATTAAACCAGGAGCCACCTAAATTTAAATATGAGTTGGTTTTATACCAGTTCTGCCAGCCTTTACCATTACTTTTAAATCTGTTTACAGCTCCTTAAAATTGAAAATGATTTAAGCAATTATAGTTGAGCGCGGAATATCGCTAGCTTATAATTAATTGCCTTTCGCGAAGGTAACTGCTGCTAGCAACTTTGTTTTAAAATTTAATGGTTTGTTTTGCGAGGATTGTGTTTTATCGTTGTTTGTGGATTTATTTTTCAATTGCTTTTACTTGCCTTTTACTCTCCCTACCAAATGTAGTGGTGCTTAGGTGCTTTTAAGAGTTGAGGTAATTTGAGTATAGCGTCTTAGGCCGGTATTAATAAACCGATCTCAGCTCTGAGACCAAACTTAAGTACTTACTCTTTTGAGATGTTATTTTGTACTAGACATTTCAAAGTTTGTAATCAGAATTGAGATCGTTTATAGGTATTATGAATATGTAAGTAGTAGGTAACGTCTTGAAGTAGGTATACCTACTTACTTTTATTAAAAAGTGAGATTAAAAAACGACTTTACATCATACGAGTTCAAATTATTTTAATTAAATAAAAATACTCTCAAATAATGTTCAAACAAATCTGAAAAGCCCGCAGAACTGCCGCATCACCCGTAATGACACAAAACAAACCCTAAAACCTACGAAAAACCTCAAAGCATCGAACCAAAATAATTTCCCTTAACAAAGCCGTTAATTTACTCCAACAAAAGGATTAGAGGCGATCGCAATAAGCCCAGTTCCGTTTCCTTGACTATTGTTCAGTTTCTTTTAAAATTCAACTCGTTGTTCAAGATTTTCTTGTTTAGTTGTAATTGTGTTCTGTTGTGCTTAAGTTACCGCTATTTCGTTGTAATTGGATCGGTTTAAAAGGATGGCACGTAGTGAAAAGATAGTGTTGTGAGTAATAATTTGTATACCTTCTGGAGACGGAGTATTCCAAATTTGGAATGACATTTCGTTTGTGTTTTTACTGAGTTGGTTTTACGTAGATATTTTACTGATTGCTTAGTAACTAGGTATCATAACAATCAATGCTAGGGACGTTTTGGTTCGGTTAAATAAGTCTTAAAAGAAATGTATTTAAAAAATCACGTATAATATTCACTGTATTTTCAAACAAAAATATATTTCCTTTCTTTGTATTTGTTTTTCCCGAAATAGATAAAACAATCACAGTCAGGAACTGAGAACAAACAATTTGTAAATATGGAACGAGATAGCATCTCAGACGGTATCGTATCGCGGAACAATTCCGAGCCATTAGGCGGAACATCGCTCAACCCTTTCAGCCCTTTCGCTGTCCGATTGGATTTCACAAAGTAAACGTGGAATACCTGGCACTGCGTGTGATAAGGTACGTGGGCTCTGGGGATTTGTGTTTCGGTTTTAGGACGTATGATGGTATGCATAGGGTTGTATTTGCTGATTATGACAAATACATTTTTTTATAACAATGGCAGCAAGTACCGCAGTACCGCAAGCCTTTACATGTATTGTTCATCTCAAGGGGGTAGAGGGAAGTAAGGGAGGGGGAGTTGGGGTCGCGCCTCTCTCACTTATGGTACGAAATCCAGCTATAATAGCTACTTTACGCTGATCTTCTGTGAAGGGTGGTACTACCTCGCTCGATCAAATGTAATCAATTAGCTACAGCGTGTCTCTACCAGCACAAAAAACATAATATAGCAAACTATCAAAATAATTGAAATAATTATCAATAAAATTATATTGTTAATGCACAATAAGTATATCACAACTAATATTTTAATGTCCTGAAAGGATTTCATATTGAGACTGCTTAATTAATCATATATCTTCTCACATACGATTAAATTAGATTGTAATGGAAAAAAAACAGCAATACTTAAACAGGGGACGCGCTGTCGCGGGAGGAAATTAACATCCTGCCGTTTTAATTAAGCCGCCGTTTCCATACTCCACACCCAGTACTACTCGTAGGAACTTATTTATCACCTGCGGTCCATTACTTATTTTTATAAGAGATGCTGGAGATACTTAGCATCTAACGCAATTTAAGTCTGCTTATGACATTTCGTATTGTTCTATACTGAAATTTCGATAATGCTTTGAATATATCACGGATTATGTTATCTACCATACTTGTATACGTTAGTTCGTGCTATTTTCCAAAGCTTCCACTAGCATTCAATTATTTGATATTGAGGCATGGGCCAAATTAAATCCATAGGGGGTCCCCTCGAGGGTTTCTGGCCATCATGGTTCTTTGCTACTTGCATCCACCGGATTCCTGTGTCACGCATGACGACATCCGTCTATGAGCAATACAAGTAGATATACAGACATCTGATTGATAGATATTTCAACCATGAACGCAACCGCGAACTACTTTAATGTATCTTAGGAAGTAGGACTTCTATTTAGTTAGGTATACATACATTTTTCCATCACTAGACACGCCAAATGATATCTCGCCCTTGAGACAGACGGAGGCATATTTTAAAGCCTCGCTCTTTATTGGCAGACAGTAAGAGATGGCCGAGCGGCTAATTGAAACCGCGCTGAGCACCTTACCGCTCCACTGAACGTGTTCCTCGGCTGGTTTGGGGCACAAGGTACAAGCGGGATCGGTGTTTCACGGGTACATGAAATTTATATCTTGAAACAGGTTTAAAAATATTTCCTAAGCTTTTGGCCTATATGTTTTTATACGTTTAAATGTTGACTTCATTATATTGCTTATATGAGCGCGTGTCAAGCTCTGGTGTTCATGTGACATAACGACTGCAGGGTATCCTGTTGTTTCATTTTTTATGTAGGTAATAATTTATCAAAAGAAGATTGTTATATAATGACTTGCGCATTACATGGATTAGTTTTCACAGCTGTCTTCCCTACAGCATATTATATAACATCAATAAAACGTGTCCTAAAGACACAGTTCCTATTGCTTTAATAGTTGGTAACAGAGTGTTATAGAATTTTGGTATTTATATACCAGAACAAAGAACCCTTTTCTCATAGCATAGACGGATTCCAACAAGTACGCGAGGTTTATTGCTAATTCCCGAAACCCAATAAGCGTTTCACTCCACTCCGGCTGCAATCTTACACTTTAACGCTAATAAACTTTCGGTACACTTAACGTTTCCGAGCCCATTGTCTTGATGAAGTATACCACTGTTAACAATTGAAGTAAATGCCATAACATGCCTGATTTCATCTTGACAGGTGCATGTAGATTTATTCGAAGACTGCATGTATCATCAAACAGTAGTTTACCTTGAGTTTTACGCGAGCTAGTCGTAACGAAGTTTAGCATTTGTACATCAAATTATCCAGCATCTTGTCGTTTACTCGAGGAACGAACAATTTCCGACAGATATAGGTACAGGTAGATGGACTGTAGTGATTTTGATTAGTTCCTGTAAATTCTAGACAAACGTTCTTATTCTCCACGGATTCTTCCCATAAGACGGAATTTATGCGTAAAAAACATATGTCAAGAACTCATCGACTCATAAGCTTAAAATAAGGAGTGAAACGTGAAGTGGAAACATGTAACTACGTTTCGCTTATGTATGTAGATACTTACCTTATATATTACGTTGATGAGTGATTTTATTTTAGTTAAACGAGTAGGCTCGTACGCGGTAGCATTCTAATGCAAATCCTACCTGCAACACCCTAAGATATTCAGAGCGAATTGTCGACCGCACGACCCTTATCACATCTACATTATACCCCATCTCATAGCGCTGTCAAACTTCGCAGGGATCATTCCACATCCTCGCATCCATCTATCCTTGTCGCTCACCTCCCAAACGGAACAAAACAAAACGAAGATCCTTCCAGAATCCTTCACATCCTAAGCAAACACTCAAAATATTTCACTTGAAAACAATGGCAGCCATCAGGGGGCGCTGTGGGCATCATTTATTCACTCCAACACCCGCACGAGCTGTTCGTCTGGCAGCGCGCCCGCGCCGGCTCCGCGGGCAACATGCAAATATCGCGGGGAAAGCTTTCTTCTTCACCCCTTTAATGGTTAAGCAAATACATGTGCCTCGACTTTCAGACTCGCTAAGAAAATAAAAAGTGTTGCGAAGTTCGCACAAAGAAGTCGGCGGAAGCCCCGCGGAGTCTCTCCTTAATGGAAAACTCGGCTGTATTTGAATATCAAGTCTAATTGCTCGCAAAGTTATTTAGTTACGTTATGTTAGTTAACGAAAAAAGCTAAACTAACTAAACTAACTTTTTCTAAAAAAAATCATTTGTTATGAAATTAACTGAAGATTTTCTCTGCCTCGTTTTTCTATTTCATTTTTTAACTCCCACCACTACTACTCTTGAAAGCCGGGATCGACAATGGTGACCAAGAATGACGCCGACGTTTGACCCTCGGCGAGTTGAAAGAAAGAATAAGAGGAGTTTGAAGAAAATTATCCACTGTGACACTAAAATGTTTGTAAGACTGTAAGTAACACCTAGTCTAAATTAATAACCAAGTGCTTTTTACTACCCCGTGTGGTGATTATAATAGCATTATTTCCACTTAAGTAGATGCAAAAAATAATATAAACGGTAAATATACATCTACCCTTTATCTTTTTTTGCATTAAAAGCGACGGTAACATTATATTTTTTATTTAAGATATAAGCAATCCAATAACTGCATGTTTTTTCCTAATAGCAGCGTACTGACTGATTGCGTATCTCCTCGCAATGTTTTCTAGGGCATTAGCCGCGCACTACAACCCGAGAAACATATGAGCGAGTAGGTATACGACATATAAGCTAGAACGAGGCAGTGTGAGCATTTTGTCTGCATTTGGACTTGTCGACATAGCTAGGTTCAGCAGCCTCGAGGTTACGCGGCAGGTCATACGCAGCTATTTACCAAATTTTGATGAGTAACTTGCAAATTATTCAAATCAGATTCAATTTCGATTGCGTCTGGTCTCTGGGAATCCTGACATATTACATTCTGCCTAACGTTCCAAGACAATACCATGAGACGGGACCACAATGCGCCACGTCACCTGTCCCTAATTTATATCAGGATTACTGGCAATTAAACTTGGGAGCTGTCGAAACTCCATTAGTATGCTAAGCCGTGATTGGCGTATGCAAATAGAAGGCTCGCGGTTCGGATCCTGTGACGTGGACAATGCTGTCTTGCGTAGTTTTGCGTCCGTTAATTGGAGTTATTTCGGCTTAAGTTCATTGATGGGCGGGCGGCTGGATTCTTCACAAATTCCTTTAGATCGAAGTTTGGTGTCTAAGTAGTAAAGTATCCTTTATGCCATTTTTTTCAAAATGTTAGAAAAAAACGTTGTCGTCTTCGCCTTATGTTACGAACTACCTAATGTGGTTTTTGGGGTTCCTTAGTCAAACGAAGGAAGTCACCATAAATTCCTGTATAATCGCCTATAAATAGCGGAAAAGTAACGCATTACCGAATGCGATCAGGTAAGTATACGTAGTAACGTAATAGCTAATCTAACGGGTAATAGGTAATGGCACCCGCTATTTCTGTGGTAGAGAACCAGGGTGGTTTTAAGCGTGAAACTGTAAACTCATTGTGTAACAGGACGACGCGGCGGGATTGATATGTGGGCGGTACATTTGCATATTAATAATATATTACAGCCGAGCCGAGGGCGCGTTTTTAATAACACCGCTATTTTGATTTATCGCCGCGAGGGTGAAATATGAGGGACCTCGCGATTTTTTTTCCATTGAAATAATTTCTGTAAATATATCTACGTATTTTGAAGTAAGTACTTCAAGTGATTTGATTATTCATTGGTAACTAATATGAACATCAGCTCATAGTTATCTGTTCAGTGGTGGAACGTGACGGGTTGCTCCACGGCTAGTTGGTTAATTTTTAGGTCCAAAACAAAACAATATTATAGATTATTATAGTGATGGAACATTTAACAGGTAGCGTGTGGAAAATCATTGCAATTAAATCGGAAAGCGTCCGGACGTCATAGGATTACGTGGCATAGTGAAAAATCATTATGAATAAAATAATTCACTGTGAAATATCACAGATGAAATAACAATGACAGAAAATTAAAATTTCACGTAATGAAAATTAATTGAAAATAGCAATAATTTCCATGCGTAATAGATACAATAAACGGTTTAGGTATAAGGAATGCATTATTTATAGCCTATGTACATAATATGACGTCCCCAAACCAACTTATTTTTATCGAGTCCCGTGTACACTCGATTAATTTATCGATTATCCGCAGGGCACACGGCTCGGGGTGCGACACCCCGCATTTGCCTGCCCTCATCTAAGGGCTCGTAACGAAGGTCGGGCTATCGTTGTGTAGATAACAGGTACCTATAGATACGGGGAGCTGAAAGGATAATGTTAACCCTGCAAAGGCAATTTTTAGATGTAGACTAGCTGTGCCCCGCGACTCCGTCCGCGTTCTGTTGAAATTTTTCCTGAATTTTCTTTGCTATAAACCTCACGGAGCCCGAGATCTTTCCAACGAATGCAAAACCGTGGAAATCGGTTCGTGCGTTCTGGAGTTATAGCGTCAGGAAGGAAAACCTGACTTATTTTTATATAGTAGATAGATATAGCCTGCCAAATTCAATCAAGATATCTAGTTTTTAGGAAAGACTGCATTTAACGTTCAGTGGTTGCAAGAGCGGCCAGTTAATCATAACGGGCTCAGTTAGATTTCTGAATCCTGTAAAAGGAAACCACAAAAAAAATATTCTTTAAAAATATTGCCGTTTTGTGAGGGTATAATAGTAAAGTCGTGTGATAAGAGGTTGCTACTAAAGCAATATTATTACCAATATCTACAATTGTACTTACTATTTGCTGGTTCCACCAAAAATATGTCCGTAATTCGATCAACTGACCCTTTGAAAGCTCCAATTTGGGTTGCACAGCCGAAATATCAGGTGTTGCAATATTCAACGCGAATATCGGTAGGCGATATCTCTATTTAGAACTGCGGCCAATCATGACGATCTGCGGCACACTGGGGGAATATTGAGAGCTTTTGAATGTTATAATTTGGGTGTTCATAGGTTAAAGATGACTACCAATAGAGATTCCATGAAGTTTATACCTGCCATTAGTTTGATGACTAAGCACAGTAGTAGATTCATAAAATATTATTACCGTAACTCGGACAGATGGAAAAATTTACTCAGAAATTAATATTACTTTGTAAGCTGGCACCTTCACTTTAGATTTTCAACAGACTTCAAAAAAGAGGAGGTTATCAATTCGTTTTTTTTTTTTCGTAACAAACATTTGTTACCTCAGAACTCCGTCATTTGTCGACCGCTTGGCGCAGTGGTTCGAGCGTAGGCCGTTCGGCTCACTGCACATGGTGGTTGCGGGTTCGATTCCCGCCGTGGCAAATTTCGGAAATGGCCTTTTCGTAATTTGCCCTGGTCTGGGTGTAACTGGGATCGCCCCCAGTCCATTGTACGGTACCCATAGTAAAAGCTCTGCTTAGTTTGGGACCATACAGTTGGTGTGTCTGTCTGGCGATATTTATTTATTTATTTATTTACAAACCGATTTAATTATTTTTTTTTGTTTTTGTGGTAGCATTTGGTAAAATACTTTAGTAGAAAAAATATATTGTCTACACCGCGTATTGTCGGTGGATGGAAAGTGGTATACAAGTGGTATACTATACAATTTTGTACTTTCCTTATTTTGCTTTTCGTATAGATAAATGCTGTGAAAGGTGACCGTTGAGTTGAGCCGGACGGGATGGTTTCAACCAATGGGATTGCTTAAATCTAATGAGCTGAAGAAACCTAATCGATTGGTAGAAGCGAGTGGGCCAGCTAACCCAGCCAGCCCGCCCGGCTTAAGTCGACAATCACCCTAAGGGTGAACAGAAAATCTTAAGAATGGAGGTATAGTAACAGCTAGGCCTTGCTAACCGTATTAAGACTATTATTATTCCCAGTAACTCACACTACAGCTCTGTCCAATCATCCCAGGTCTAGTGCACACGGTCAATTGTCGGTGACCTTCTCTCCCCACGTTGTTCCACACAAGTCGATTCCCCGAAAGAGGTTTACTACTAATGAAACGGCCCAAGTTTATTTATGTTCCAACAAAGCCAATTTCGTCATCAACTAAAAGCATCGACTGCTGTCTGTATGGGCGATAAAAGAAAATTACACTACACGTTCGTATCGTGACTAGGGACAGTTTGCTGCGAACACTGAAATAACAGGAAGTATGAATTCGTTTTGGATTACAGCAAAAAACATGATTCGTCATTAGCAATGATCTATTATCAAACGATCGATGGGCAGAATAATATTTAATTTAAAGATAACTCCTTCCGATCTTAGGTTATTTTCACACTACATAAAGGACAATGTTTCATCGACACATACTCGTATTGAAAGATTTCTACCATATACCTACACTTTTGTTATAACAATCAGACAGTGTACAATTTTTTACAGTAAGAGCCAAGGAAGTTAATGGTAAGAGTCTACTTACAGCCTCCGTCAGAAAATAACAATTTTCGCACTTAATTTCGTCACAAATAAAAAGTTTTAATGTTTTACTTTTTTCCGTCGTCACAAACTTGGCGAGCAATTAGACTTGATATTCAAATACAGCAGAATTTTCCATTAAGGAGAGACTCCGCGGGGCTTCCGCCGACTTCTTTGTGTGAACTTCGCAACGCTTTTTATTTTCGGAGCGAGTCTGAAAGTCGAGGCACATGTATTTGCTTAACCATTAAAGGGGTGAAGAGGAAAGCTTTCCCCGCGATATTTGCATGTTGCCCGCGGAGCCGGCGCGGGCGCGCTGCCAGACGAACAGCTCGTGCGGGTGTTGGAGTGAATAAATGATGCCCACAGCGCCCCCTGATGGCTGCCATTGTTTTCAAGTGAAATGTTTTGAGTGTTTGCTTACGAGGTAAAGGATTTTGGAGGGATCTAGCAAGAGTTAGAGAGAAGATCTAATTAGGGCTCACAGAACAACTCAAGTAAGTAGGTACCTACTTATGTTGTTTGGGTTTGTATTTTCTGATAAATGACAATAATTAGCCGGCCAAAAATACATATAATTTCCTTATTGAATTGGCGAAACCCTTCATTGTACATGGCCTGAAGTGCACTTGGCCATTTTTTTATCATAATGTTATTCTCATAGGATACATATGTTTGAAAAAACAAACGCTTCACAAAGTTTTAATTAAATTATTGTATTTCATATAAGTATTATCTTTATGGTGTATTTTACAATATTATAAAGTTATCAAAGCCAGCATATTACAAACATACTAAGTAAACCAATGTCATTTAATGCCATCGCGCCACGGGAAATCGACCCAAATTGCTGTTGCCAAGCGCTACGGGTTTAGGAAGACACCCCGCGTGAAAATTAAAAATTCTCACCGCCCATGCCAAATCCGTGCCACGCGAACCTAATATCCGGGATGACAAGGATCGACAGGGTAGCTGCGTCTCTCTTTATTATGCTGTTGATCGAACTGTGAAGTAGGCCTTTTGCGTTGAACTGCAGGGCCAATTATGGCAAAAACAAATAACTGTTGTTAAATACTTTTCACTATGACCTATCACTATTTAACTTTTTGATCCATTGAGTTTGGTAATCAATGGGGCTATTTCGAGACCGCTCTGAATAGTTGTGGTGGTGGTTGTGGTGTGGAAGTTTGCGATTTCACCGTCATCAGTCGCACTTTCGTATAGGGACAAAACAAATTCTAATGATAAGATTAATGTTACCATTAATAAACCAGTTATGCTTTCATTGTTTCGATAGTAATTTTAACCATCGTTTGAACATCAAACACTTATTGTCAGCAGGATGTACTAAAATCTATTACTTTTCTAAGGAATATTTTTATTCACTCTACGATGCAGGGTACCTCTTTCAGGGGTTCTGTCATAAAGTTCTTCAGCGAACTATCTGCCGGTTATTATCGAAATTAATGGCAGTTTACGAGGGCGCGTGTTCTAAACAAATGTTGAACCATTAACATTAACGATGTAATTTTCTGTTAGCGAGGCTCGCAGAAGGGGTATAAGGCATAAGAATAAGGTATGTTTTGATTTGACGTGAAGTGCTTGACTGGAGTGAGAAGGCGAGTCGATTTGAGTCGGATATAAGAATAAAGACGATAATGTCTACCCATATGTATCCGTCAACGGCGATGCCCTATTAGTCGTAATATCTCGCGTGGGCGAGAGGCCTGGCTTCCAAAACAAGACATCTGAAAGTTTATTTTCATGAGCTGAGGAAAATGAAGCGGTCTTATTGGTCGAAGCGAGCCGGCTAGCTAGTCCAGCCAACACATCCGGCTCGAGTCGACGGTCACCCTTTAAGTGTAAAATAACTCACCTTGTTAAAGTCAGTCAATTGATGGACTCAGGCGTTACTTGGCGGAAATCCATTGTAAAACAATTTAGGATAAGGACCCACCACTCACCCTTGGCTTGTTAACCTCCAAAATTATAAATCAAATAGGTTGATCGATAATGGAAGAGGTCAACAAAACTTAACTCCGTCGGTCGAGTTTGTCAGTCATGAGTGTCAGGGACCCTAATAATGTGCAATTTTCCGCGGAACATAGCGAATTAAAAATAAAATTCGACACGTGTTTCGCCTCTGAACGAGACATCCTCAGGAAAGTTGGGCTACGAATGAGCGACGAAGTGCCGCGCGCACGCCTTATATAAGCGATCAACTGCCATCCCCACTACCCCCGCCACTCGGATGATCAATTGAGCGACTTTGATATTGAAATGAAAATAAACGGACGGAGTTAAGTTTTGTTGACCTCTTCCATTATCGATCAACCTATTTGATTTATAATTTTGGAGGTTAACAAGCCAAGGGTGAGTGGTGGGTCCTTATCCTAAATTGTTTTAAAGTCAGTCACTTAAACTTTTCTTTTAGTTATAAATGCTTCGCAAATTCGCTGTACTCTTATTCCTTCCACCATAACCAAACAAAGGAAAATTAATGCGAGTGTCTTGGCACCGGGGTCCGGCCGCGGTCCGTCCGGCCTCCTCTGGATAATACCAACAGTCAACCAGTACATAATTTATGCACCCATCCCTGTTGCTAACAACCTTAGATTAATTATTCACTAACTAGATGCTCCTTTGGCTTCATATTACGTGAAATTTGTAGTAGGTATGTGTGATATTGAAGCCAAAATATATAATTGCGCAAGACTAATGATGCTGATGGTAAGTATATCAAAGAAAATAGAATTTACAATACGTATAGTCGATTCCTTCGCGGTCGAATTGTTGTGTCACTTGATAATGAATGACGGTACACAGGTCAGTGAACCGGGTGGCCATATTCCAGAAATAACGGTGTGAAAGAAAGGTCTATACCAACTCAGCAGTTTCATCAAGGTAGAAAGAAGAAAGATAGTCTATTTTCAGCACACATTGCTTGAGTCATATTTATTTTATGCAGGATAGGCGACGACTAATTATGGATCTGACTATGAAACAAAATTATTTAATTATACAAGTAAACTGATCCCAATAACATTGGCAAAAACCTTTTATAAAAAGTAGACAGCACTACAAATTACTCGAAATTTTATTACAGTTTTTATTATTTACCTTTGGCTACGTTACTTTTCAGCAAAATTAAACCTTTAAGTAATTTATTTCAGGAATTATTATTGGAAGGGCAATTTATATTTCCCTCTGTCTTTGACGATTTCCTAGAAATTGTAATCCTTTATTTTATTGAGCATTATAATTTCCGACGGTTAAATAATGTTCTTCAATTAAGCGAGGCGAAATGAAACATTCAGAATTTATTTTTCAATTTTATTTTATTATAAATTTTAGTCTGTATTTCGGTAAATTTATGCAAAGTCTTTATTACAGACTTTGTCGATATCTATAAATACACTAACATTGCTTTATAATAACGAAATTCGTGCGTTTGAAGAAAAACAGAAAACAATTCTTAACGGGAATGGTGGATGATATCAAGACTAAAGGAAAAAATACAACTGAGCAATATAAACATTCATCAACATAGCAGGCATTCACACGAAGAAGATTCTGACACCGTTCTGTTGGCACAGTTTTCACAGGTGCCGGATTTACCGTGTGAACGACCGCTCTAGAATGAGAACCTGCCAAGCCTTTTTATCCTTGAGATAAAATCATATTTTATATTAAAACCCAACGGGTATTTCTATGCGCTCTTCCACGTGTAAATTTCCATAGAAACTGCTAGTCATTAATTTTGTCATCATCTCAATTAGTCTTTAACCGTAGAACCGGCGTCTAGACACTTCAATCTCTCTAGAGCCAGAAAGCTATTAGTTAACAAAGCCTAGCCGAAAATTTCGTCGTGACTTGTCTTGGTACCAAAAATTAGGAAAAATTGCTTGGGACAGCAATTTATGCTAGTTAGGCTAAATTGAAGTAAAGCTGTTTATATTACGTTATATTTGAAACTTTCTGGCTCGTAGGTAAGTAATAATACTTTATGTAAGATAATGTTCTATTATGTTTTATTTCAGCCCAGTCAATTAGTTATTGTTTTTAGTTTTGTTATAGGTGTATCAAAGATAATATTCTACCTTGATATTATAAATGTAAGTATCTAGACGCCGGGATTTTAAATTATATAATAAACGTCAAAACACAGAAACAATATTATAAATATTAGATAGACAAATTATGATACTGCCATAATTAAACATATAACATTCAGTCGTGGTATTGAATTAAAAAATAACGGGATAGTTACAACCTGTTACACCGTTTTCTAAATCTATTTACATATTTACAAACACTATTGGTCCATCTATTTAAAAAAATAAAATAACCATTTTTCTATTAAACTTATTTTTTTTGTGCGTGTAAATCATAAGTTGAGGACGATAAAATGAAAATCGCTTTTATATTTGTAAAATGAAAAACTGTTTAAGAGGAATTATTACAGTTCAGGTGAAACTGAAGAAAATTACAAACTGCTATTTGTTTCTTTAGCAAAACTTTATCTTCAAACTAAAATCGTTTGAGAACCGTACATTTTACCGAGGAAATATTTATTGCTTGTTACTTCGATAAAACCTCCGGCGACGATAACATTGGTGTCACGTTAAATTTTAAATACTTAAGTTTTAAATTCAATATGTATAAATTCGGTGGGCCATTAAAATTCAGAGATAAAAACAATACCTATTTGTGTAATTAGCATTTCAGAGCATTGAATAGACTAATAAAAATACAGACTCAGAATGATCGTAAGCACACATTTATCATTTCCATTAAAAATTGTCTGAACCTAATCCTGAATCTTGGAATATAATTTTATCAGATCCATTTAATGAAAATTTCATTTCTAGAAAACTTATTACAAAACGGGTGGCTGAGGACCGATTAAACTGACAGCTAATCAGAACATAAATCTTTTAGAAAATATCCCTAAAATAAACAATTTTAATTTATTTTATAGCAGCACTAAAAAAAGTAAATTGCAATTCATAAAATTTTAATGGCGGACCAAAGTCGCTATTACACTTTAATATTTTAAATTCACTATTTTTGAGATTATAATAATTGTAATTACATAGGATGGATATGCGGCCGAGCTGCTGAAATATGTACATTAAATTACGTTATTTACAATCATATACATCAATAACATCGTCCTGTAATACGCTATACACTTCACCAATGTCATTATAGATATGATAATTACCAAGAGTCGATTAAACTATTCACTTTTTCAGTTCTAAGTTTAAAAACAAAATAACTGTCATCACGATTAGTTTCAGAATGATCATCACTAAGTTTAATGTTTGTAACCTTCCTAAATTCAAGTGGCACAGACGGTAACAGTCTATATGTAATCTGTAACACACTTGAGAAGGTCCGGCTCAAGTCACACGATCTCGTCATGATGGACAACGTCGCTGCAACTGCCGGCTCGCTGCAGTCATGCCCTCTGACGTCACACCCTCAGCTCCTCCATCGTCACATTCGACTTCGCGTTCAGTTGCGTGTTCTTCTTCGTTAACGTATTAGTATTTATCATTTGCATTTGATGCGCTGATAAGAGTGGCTGATTTTCTTGCAACTGCCCACTAGCAAGTGTATTTATATTACTTTTCCCGAGTTTAGGCGGAGGGGGCGCTCTAGGGAGCGTAGCCATACTAGCTACATTATTGCTTGGCAAATCCGCAAACTCTGGCGGAGGCAATTGATGGTGGGAATGATGGTGGTGACCCAGAATGGTCGCCGGATCATTTTTCAAACTGGTTTGGTAGGTTAAAGCCCCCTCCAAATCTCCGCAAATGTTATTTGGCATCTGTCCATTTTCGGCTCGTTTCTTCAAATGGGAACCGTTTGTGTGGCCATCTTGACCATTCATTCTTGTTTTATCTCGTTGGTAGTAAACGCCAGCGAAAATGAGGACGTTTAGTATGAGTAAAGAACATCCAATAGCAATAGTGACGCTTAATGCCGTTGAGTAGGCAGCGAATCCATCTTCAGGCGGACTGGCTGTGGTGGCGTCAGTTTTATGAACATCTGTGTTAACAGTGCTTTGTGTGGCAGTGTTTACACCAATAATATTGAAATTTAAGGGAGAAGTAATATTTAGGACAGCAAGTACTGGAATTTTAGTAGCTAGTCCAGTGTCAGTGATAACCATGTCTGTAGTCTTCTTGAATGGTGGGCTGAACGTTTTGAGGGTCGGTTGGAGAGCTGTTTCATCGTGTTCGAGCTGATGGTGGGAGGGGGGGACGTCTTCGCCACCGGGACGGTGTAGGTCTGGTACTAAATTCAACCAGAACGATAATCTGTTGGGAGAAATTATTTTCTAAGAATTATTAGTTCAGCTTCCACAGAAGTACTTTTTAGTCAGATAATTTGAAATATTGGATAACATGTTTACAGTGGTGTACTTTGAATAATTCAACATTCCATTTTTATTAGGTAAGCACCTACTTACCTATGAGCTCGATAATGATTCTTCAACTTCGATTTAGTATCGATATTCAAATACTTCTTATGCACCGCCTCGTACGCTGTCCATTCTATATTCTTCATTCTAACCCTTTCTTGTCTACCTGCTCTGATGGGGTCCCTCTCTTGGGCTTCATTTGGATTTCTGGGTAAAAAAAATAAATTATAATTTTATGGTTAACTTTAGAAAGCTTATTCGAGAAGTTAATATAAACTTCTTAATTAAATTTAAAGAACTCGTAATAAATACATTGTAAAACTTTTGTGAGGTAATTTTTTTTTTCTTTTGTCACCACGTTTATAAATTTGTCAGTACCAAATGTTCGTAGATTTTAGTTCAATGATGATTAATTCCAACATACCCAGTCTTGGCAAAGTTTCCCCAATACAGCATCACGGACTCCGATAGTGCCACCTCTGCCTTGGTATAGTTTCTGGAGAAGTGGGCCAACCCACCTACTAGTGGGGCTCCAAACACGTAGGGTAGTTCTTCCCCGTGAATGCAGCCTTGACGCTGTGTAAGTATAAAATTGGTAGAATTAGGGGAAATCTGTATTGAATGCAATACCTTACATAGCATAGCCAGCTACATAACATTCTGCAAATCTGCGCCATTAAAGAATATTGGTAGGTAACTCAGCTTAATAGCTTCAGAGCTCGTAATGCCGCTCTAAATAGACAAAATGCTTCTTTAAACCTCCAATGGCCTTGTTGGCTTATCTATTGCAAACGAGGTAACTCTACGCTTCAGTATTAATAACACGGCAGACAATTCACCGCCCGATTAATTAAGATCTCCTATCTATTCTTATTTAAACAGCAGCAGGTATCTTGGTAAATTTGTCGTAAAATAATTGCTCCTCAATATGCGGGTAGCTAGTAGTTCGTATCGGAAACCGGTTGATGTTGACTTAAGTGGTGTATCTGTCGCAGCCAAATAGCTTAATCCGCCGTTCAATTAACAGCCTAGGCACTTTACTAAACAGCGCCGTTCAACTAACGGCCTAAATGATATTCAGCCATTTGATCAAACAGCTAGGCAAATGACTTGGATCGATGACGTTTAACTACTTGCCTAGCCGTTTAATTACCTGCCTAGACTGTTCATTTCTATTTAGTTTTACTTTCTGCCACCTAGCGCCGAAACTCACCAAACTGTCAATATCTCTATATTCTATATTCTCTATGGTCAATATGGCGTCGGAAAAAAACAACTTTGATGGAATCATTTTATTAGGTACTTAGGTTTTTTACGTTTTTTTTTAGATCCACCGAATCTATTTGCCGGGTGGGGTTTCTGTGGGGTCATAAAAAAAATAACCCTAACCTAAACCCATCCAGGTCGTTCTGCTTGGGTAGTATTTTGAAAAAGTTTTGTAGTACTTAAATTTCAACCAGTTGCCTAAGCATTAGCCAGCCAATTTATTAAATGTTGTAATAGACTATACGGCTGAATATCATTTAGGCCGTTAGTTGAACGGCGCTGTTTAGTAAAGTGCCTAGGCTGTTAATTGAACGGCGGATTAAGCCAGTTGGCGGCGACATATCCATGTTAATCAGTTGGTTAATGTGGGTGATCTTACGGATGACTAAATAGGTTCTCATGTGGCCGTGTTAAGGTGAGGTAAACTGATAATTTAGCAATAGTTTAATCTCGTTTCAAAGATATTTTTCGGTGACAATGTCCATGCATTATTTACAGTGAGAATAAAATATAATGTATAAAGTAGCTTAGCCATATTCATAACATTATATCCAGTAATAACTATAATTATGTGTATGAGAGTTTTATAAGATAGATGTGGATACTTATTGTACAAAGTAACAATTTGGATTCAATTATTCTAATCATACATAAAATTTCATTATTATGTCTTGCTTGATTCATAACATGAAATGTAAACAGCACAAATTTATCTATAATGAAACAATTTGCTAAGTAAATCTAATTTGCTCCAAGTTTAGCCTCGTTAAGAGAAAATGTGGGCCCACTTCAAGGTTGAGGTGATTGTTCTGTGAACTCCTACAAAATAAGTTTGCTCGCAACGATTGTGTTTCGAAATTCATTTGCAAATACGAGTTCGGCAATCTCAAAATGTTTGTTATTCACAATCCAAGTATTGGGAATTGATTTCGGAGCAAATATTTCTTGGAATCTTACTTATCCTACTTTCGAGCGCATAAAGCTTAGCTGCCTTTCACTAGTTTTGTTCAAAGAGATTTTTTAATGAGAATCTGAAGTTAATATCGGCACCGTCTTTTGTGAAATAAAAGCAAGAACTATTGATTGCAAACGGATTAATTGCGTTCATAAAATTAGTTTTGACGTTCGTGATTCGCTTTATAGCATAAAACTGGAACCTCATTTAATTTATTAGGTAAGTTTATTTTTGTAGGATGAAACACTATATGATTGCAGAACAATAGATTGTGGAACCTTGATATTTCGTAAATAAAGATAATTTTAGATTATTACCTGAGGGTAATCTCCATACTTGGTCTGGTAATCAAACACGTACAGATAGGAGTTACGACGGAGTGCTGAGTGAGTGTCCGCTGTCAGTACCATTGGGGCTACAACTTGCGCGTCGCTTAAAGCTTCTAATGTCTCATCCCTGGTTAAAAATATAATAATAAGTAATATTTTTTTACTTAGCTATGATTTAACAGGGTGCATAACAAGTCGGATGCAAAAAATAAAATAGCAAAATTTCTAATAGTAACGACAGAATTTACGTATTTAATTTCTGAGTGACACGCCTTTGAGTTGTATATATTTACCACAACTTTTGTTCCAACCTTAGAATATCAGAAACAGATAGTATAACTGTTTTATATGCATTTTGTCTATGTAAATAAAGTAAATTCTGTTTTGCAAGTACGTAATACGTAATTGAATAAGTATCAAATGCTTGATACTTATTCAATATACGTAAGTACACAATTATTTAGAATTTCTGAGACCTGTATACTTATACCTGTATATTTATATTCAAAGATACATTGCCAAATAACTCAGCCACTCACCTAATATTAATCGGATGCTGAACAGGCCTCTCCCAATCTGTGTACTCATTGATTATCGTGGCCAGTATCTCTGATAAGTGGTAGCTATAGGTGTTCCTGACGAACGACTTGAGGATCTTAGACCTCCGGTCAGCCTCGATCCCGTACTGTACATCATCTCCGCTGAACGCAAAGTACGCTTCTGCTTTCGTTACGCCTAACATTAGGTCGTATCTGTTGGAGGGAGCAATGGATTAGGAAATTCTGCTGGCTTCATCACGGGTTACCTTTAAAAATGTCTGGTAAGTATGCGAGCTTGTAGAATCGATAGCCGGTGGGGCAGAAATGTAAATGGTATAAATGGAAACCAAAAACTAAAGGACATCGTGTAAGATCCCCTGAAACTGAACCCGTGTTTCACTTACGTCACAAGAAGCCAGTGGCCTATATCCACCATTGGAGGTGTACTGGAAGGATGGCAATTAGTACGTACTTTGTGAGCTGTGCAACAGCACTCTTCCTCATCAGAACGGCGTTGATGATGTTGATCGCATTCTGTGCTTGCTTCCCGAGCGGTGCGTGTGCAACTGTTTGGCCACCCCACTCGTACCCATTCTCCGGATTCACTAGTAAGTCACCGGTGTCTGTGAAGAAGTAGATTTTTTATAATGGCATTTTTAAAGTTTTTTTTGTACTAGAGGTGAGCTCAAGATAATTCAGGATAAAGCATGAGCCTCTAGGCAACGAGGGCGGACTCTTTAACCACGTGGCTATTGACGCTGAAACTCCCAGAGAATGTCCTCCTTATCAGACAGAACCTAGGAGTCATTTGATGTTCATTCCAAATTCTTTTAACCGTATTATAATTATTTTATCAAAATAAAAACTCTAATTAATGCAAAGGCGCAATCGCCCTGCTTCCATCAACAGGATCAACATAGCAATATCCGATAAAAATATAAAAATCCATGTCGAACAACAAATTGTGCTAACTGAAAACGTTGTCGCTCCACAAGAGCACGAGATGAGAAAACTTCCCGAAGACAATTTAATAACGGGACTCGGACGCGACGCGCTTCACAACCGGGAGGAATGCTGCTCAAGAAAAAACGGGCTCGTATCGCGACGTCAAATAACTTTGGTGCGCTGTAGATTTATATTATCTTGTATGAGGGAAGTTGTTTCTGCAGCATTTATGTTAGCGTCGGCTACCAATACTAGCTCTTATATAAAATAGAAATAAGAATCAAAATTTATCAAAACTTTATTGGTGTTTACGTTACTTTTCAATTGCGTAGGTAATATTTTTCTATGTCTTTTCACACCGTGGACAATTAGTGCTGATTCTGTCAGCACACAAAACAAACTGTATTCTTATTCTTCAAATGGTCCTAAAGTATCCTAGACATCAATATTTTTACTAGTGATACAACTTTTACAGAATCAGCTTCAATTATATAGTTGCACTAAACAAAAATAATGATGCCAATGAATACTAAATTAGGGTATCCATTTTAAAAGAACATTGAATTGGCACTCGGTGACTTTAAATCGTCTCTTGTCAAAGTTACATCGAATATTAAGGTACCTTCAATTACTCTGACTCTAATTCATTGGGTCTAAAATTAATATTCCACTTCATTATAAAATATATGAAAACAGATAATAATTCAGAATTCTCTATAAACAATTGTGTGACTCAATTCAAAGCGGTGATTGTCCAGTCGACAAAGTTTGACGAAATAGTAGGTAGGTACCCAGACCACAAGTGTTCACAATTCTGGTACAAAGTTAGGCAAAGTTGACGTCGTGGAAGCTTCATCGTTGGCAATGATGAGTTCGATTATCGCGTTCCAGTTCCATCGATATTTTTTGGGAGAAAGAGAGAAAAACAAAAGTTGGTCCAACTACATTAATTGCTTTGACTCTAATTACTTATTTGTACCAAAGTTGTTCCATTTGGGAGTTATTTTGGACGTGTTTTTTTGATTCTTGTCTCTTATATAGAAATGCCATGGTTGGATTTGGATTGTTATCCTCAGAGTTATAATATCATGGTGTGAGCTTTACGGATAATTATAGTGTTACGATAGCTGTTACCATCATTATACAACTGTTTCGAGTTTCCAATCCAAGGTTTTTTTTTGTTGTTCGCTAGTAATTATTTCTTAGCTTGATACGTAGGAACAAAGGTACGAACTGAAGATAATGTTTTTATTCGAAATACTTAAGCACGAATAAGTTCAGACAACAACAGATCACAAAGATAAAGCATCAACAATTATTCTTATTTATAGAATGACTTTCACAATTTGTTTCCTGTACTTTCACTGTCATCGGAAATTTTGTTAAGATCTATTGAAAAAGTATTTGGGCGCCTGCCAATCAAACAGTGTTGCCAGCAACAAACTCAGTTATACTTTAACAAGTAATTCTTGTAGTAATGGGTGATCATTTATTGGAGCAAAACTTTCTTTGTATTTTTTCTTATTTTCTTTATTCGAAAGGACAAAAATGTTTTTTATTTTATTTTTTCGTACAATAAACGCGGTTTTGGCCGAACTACTTTATTGCGGCGTCCGATAAATTGAAGTAATGTAATAAGAAAATATATTTTAGTTTCCATTTATTTAGGGACTGTCATTCTATTACTTGTAGAAATAATTTTCGCTATAACGTCCTCATTTCTAGTATCATGTGCCTCTTAAACATAAAAAACTAAGAACACTCAAATTAAAATTCCTACATAATGCATTTCAAAATTTAGTACGAATCAATTTATCTGTTCGGGTAGATAATTTAGACTACAGTGTTGTCATAACAAATATACAATTTTTTAACAGTTCGTAGAGACAGAGCGGCTGTAGAATTATATTATTGCTTACCTATCACAACACCATCAACGCTCGGTCCGAAGGCGTAAGAGAAATCCGGCGCTTGCACCGGCGCAGACAGTAGCGCCTCTAGCGGCCGCTCCCGCAAACACCGCAGCAGTGCCGGCGGCGTCAACTCTGTGAATAGGATCTCGCAATAAGAATACTTGATAGAATAAATAGGCGGGCGTCTGTCGCCTGGGGGGTCAGTCGCCTCAAGGGAAGCCAGTTCCGCCAAGCTGGTCCAGGTTGGTGGTCATTCAGATGTGCCCATTGTGGTAAACAAAGGTAGAATTGAAACAAGTAATGAGTAAAACGCAGAATAAATAGTCCGGCCGATATTGGAGGTATTAATTGTAAGCATGTAGGCACAATATATAGGCTCAAGGGGTTAATAAATATACAGGTCAGTCAGTTTTAACTACCTATCTATCGATGTTTTATGAATGGGTGCATAAGTAGTTTTGTTCGACGGATCATCGAATTCTAATTTGCAATCTTATTTAAGTATATCTTTTTATTACTTTTTATTATTTTTGTATTTATCGGAACAGTGTCTTATTTTGATAACTCAGGTTTTCTAGTAAAGAGGTCCTTTTATATACTGTTACTAAGTCCACGCCAGTTTGTTTGCAGAATATTTAGACATGCACACATTTTTAAATTCGTTTGACGGTTATCATTCTTACATCAAGTGTTACCCTTACCCAAGAAGCTTAGAATACGTATAAAGTTCTTGCCCTTACCAATGTAACAGATAGACATTCTTAAATGAACAGTATTGCTTAAATCACCCTATTATCATTTCCAAGGAATTCTCACTGAAATTTGTAAGCACATTTAGCAGCATCATTGTCCCAAACGTGTCGCTCATTTAAGATACCTACTCGGTCGGAGACAAGCCGGCTAATACCCCCGAGCTTGACACTGACAGTGCAGTTAATGCCCCCACAGACGGTAGCGGGTATTATGCGGACAAAGCATCGGGTAGCTGCAATTTTACTACGGTCATTTACAGCCCAGGCTTGCGCATCTTTGTCTTTTGTTGCCATTACAAATTTTTTGAAGTTTTCTTTCTAAATGTCAAAACTTTTCGCTTTCGTTTAGGTTGGTAATATGTCAGCTTGCAAATAAACATAATATTTGTGGTATATACAAAGCAAATTCTCTTTCAAAAATTTCGTCACTTGACGAAAATTGTATCAGGTTGAAGAACTATGGCATAAATGTTTTCTTTCAAGATGTTTACACCCACACAATAATGATTTGACAACGGCAACATTTACAAATGGAGAAAATACTTACTTCATTTGCAGGATTTTCCAAAAGGTCAAACATTAGTTCTACCTACTTTCGTTGTAGCGAGAGTAATGTATTGGTAGTAATTGAATTACCTGGTGAACAGTTAGCATGGGTGGCGACAAGCGCCGCATATTTGTTCGGGTCGGCCACCAGGGACCATGGAGACAGTCCCGACCCTGACATGAGCACTGCCCTGTGGAAGAGGAGACCTGCAACAAACGATTTCATTTAAAATGTCAAACCTAGCTGTGTCAATTGGTATCTAGTAACATTGCGTAAGGTTTAAAAATAAGTAGCATGTCTACTTTTTAGACAATGAATTAAGGTGAACAGAGATATTAAAATATAAGATCTAGATTTCACCTCAAGTTAAGAAACAAATTGTATTAACAGTAAAATTTTGACCGTGGACTAAGTTGAAATGCAAAACCCTATGCAAATTCAAAATCACAATACACCTGAATTTGAATACACTACAAGAGAAAATATCAAGGACATTTTTCTCTGCCCAGTCTCCGTGTAATTTGTAAAAGCACTCGACTTTGTTTATCAACATTGCTAGGTAGCATAAACGTCAAACAACTAAATGTTGTCAACATTTTAAGCTGAAGCGTGCTCCTGGGAAATCTCTTCACAGTGTTTGCTTTTACACGCTTCAATTTTGAACTGCTGCGAGCAGTTTGAACTGTGGCTAGGAATTAGCGATGTGGCGAACAGTCGTGTCGAGACTTCTCCATGTTATTGGGTCAACGAATGTATTTTAATTGTCATTGCGGATTGACGCTGTGAGGACTCTATGGCCATATAACATAAACCCCTTATTAATTAACGTGGATTAGCGGGAGAATATTTAAACATCGGACAATCTCTTTCTGTTAGCATTTTACTACTAAAAGCACTGTATAAAGAGGGATTTTCCCTATACTGAAGTAATAGCATCTTGAATATTTCAAGAACGCAAAATTTTTCCTATATGTTAGGTATGAACTGAAGAAACATACAACATGTTTCAGATTGAATATTTTACATTTTATTCATATAATCCGAACTCCTTTTATGTTGGTATAATTTTCGTTTGTAACTACCAAATACAATCTAGAAACTGAGAATAAAACCATATCTTATCTCGTTCATTTCGACAAACTCTTTATATCCAAATGTGTTTAATCCCAACAATGTTCAAATTACCAAACTAACGTATACCCAAAGCTTATAGTCTGGAGGACGCTTAAAAACTAGATTACATTCGCATCTTGTTAAAAAAATCCCATTTTATTCTGCGTCTCTTAGAAATTTAATCTCCAGCTTTGTACGAGAAATGAAAATAAAATGTATGAGAAGTAATGTCACTTGCAGAGATTTGTCCGTTTAAGTTTTTGTTCGCGATAAAGGAATGCTTTTAGAAAAGTCTCGGATAACTGAGAATAATTTACCAAAGAAATGAACCAGTGCAATATCGCGAGACTATCCATTTATAAAATATTAAAAGCCTCTACGTGAATAGCTTATTGAGAACAGCTTCGTATAAATTTAAGTTAATATTACTTGTTAAAAGATTGCACAACCCTTGATCAACTTGGCCAAATTTACTAACCTATATTTTTTAAATTTACTAGCATAACGAATGCAATTACATATTTCCTCCATTGTAATACCCCACTTGGATGGGAAAATAAATCTTACACTGGCATAGAAACTGCATTATAAACTAAACTAAACGCTTTTAACGTTGCAAATCAAATTGAGATTGCATGAAACTCCGCCACTAGCTGTTGGCTTCGGAACAAAATGGCGGTAATGGAGTTAGAAATAAGTGCACAATATTGTTCCGGCCGGTACTTTACAATGTAGCTGAATAAAGCAAGCTTTGGTAAACCACTGTGCAGACCTTATTACAACACATACATACCAAATCATCTGACTATATATTTATTAATTTTTTTAAAAAAAGATTACTAGCAATGTGTTTTTATCACATTACTAGTATTCCCTTTAGCCCCTTCAACTTAGCTTAGTTGGAGGGGCTAAAGGGAATACTGTGCTTGTGCTAGGAGTGGGCTCACGTCAATAGTTTAATGGCCAGGATGGGGATCGAACCCGGAACCTCTCAGGTACGAGGACGGCCCCTCGAACCACTATGCTATTGACGCTTCAAAACGGAAGACTATGTATTAACAATACCTTCATCATCTCCTATCGTCCTCATTCATCACCTTCAAAATTGTTTCCAGTCATGGCTGTATTAAACTCCCAAATTAAGAAGTATAGGTGAAGTGATAAGCATCTTAACCTACTAGACACAGACCAGGGCCTTAACCACGCTAGCTACTCAAATCGTAATAGAAAAGCAAACGCTCGCGATTACGTTTCAAACGCTCCGATTTTGACGTTATGCTGACATGAGCTTCACGATTTCTACTGACATTGATATGGTATGGTGTCAGCAAAACGTCAAAAGCGGAGCGTTTGAAACTTAATCGGGAGCGTTTGCTTTTCTATTACGATTTGAGTAGCTAGCGTGGTTAGAGCCCCGAAATAGTCCTATTTCGCACTCAAAGTTTTGTATGTAATCTAAATGCTACGTCCCTCTCCAACTACTGGAGAAACAATTACTAGTTAAGGATTCCTTGGCTATCATTTGAATATAAAACAAAAAAAGACATTTCAAAAATTCAAATGGGACGAATCATGAGGCAACCCAGTTACTCAAACAGTTCAAGATTTATGTTAAAATATTACTAGTAAGTTAAGTTTATAAATGGCACGGGAGATTTTGAAATTTCGATTCGCCGTACTCAACAATAGAAAGAATAGGACTGGTCGGTTCCAAAATGGCCGCGTTTCTCAGACGGTCCCGTTCCCGTTCCCGATGTAGGTCGGTGTCCGTGTAAAATAAGATGAATGGTAACCCTATTCAGTGGGAATTGCAGACTTGAACGTTGCATATGGGATTGGCGACACTCGTGTTTTCTCAGGGCATTTTTCTTCTAATTTTATCTTACACCACTTAGGAATAATCTATGAAAAAATATATATTACTTATATTATAAATATTTTACGTAGCTAAGAATAAGTAATCAGCTAATCTACAAGTAATCATTTTATTATACCTGGGTAATTAAATCCAGGGTATTTAAAAAGGTCTTAATAATAGCTCAATCTGGATTATCTGCCTGGTTTTCCTAAACAGTTATTTTAGAATTTTTAGATGGATGTATTTCTTTCTGGGCTTTCTTCACGGTTTTAATTTTGCTTTAATGGCTATTATGCCTAGTAGACTACCTGATATAAATGAAATATTTATTTAAGGCACTCTATGTTAGATATTATAATTGTAATTGTGCCGTTTTAATTAACTATAAATAAAGAAATAAGAAATCTTTAATCAAAGCACACCTTATTTACACAACTAAATAAAGTTTTATTTTTAAAAACTCCATACCGAAATAACCGCCTGACTTCACATTCCCGTCTTGTTTTCTCTATATAAAAGCTGGCGACTCTAGTTGCATCCGAGAGCTTGTAAATTGAAGTACGCGCTTATTTTTGCAATCGCTGTTGTCTCGAAATGAAACGTTTCTCGTCCTGTTGTAAATTGTTAATACGAGAGACGACTTTTCTAAAAAAGCGACTGAGTCAGAGAGACGATACAATTTTCTTACATGTTGAAATGGCTGGAGTATATGTTGGTATGGCAAGCGGGTTGCCGATATATTACATTATATAATTTACGAATACGCTATAATTTTGCCTTTGATAAAGTGCGCTGTATGTTCCATGACAATTTACCTTATGCCTAGGACTCGCCGAAGGGTAAACCTGTGCAGGTTGGACATCACTGTAGATCCTTACTTACTGAAGTGACTTAAGTAAATGGTGGTAGTGTGTGGCGGGTCAAATCTCATTTTTTTAAACTGAACCGGAAGTGATTAAACATCCATTGAATTCAACATTTGCATAATATTAAAGTTACATGGAATAGAAGGATTTATTATGTAGAGATCAGTACTATAATTTTTCCTCTCATGTAACTTCTTAGTAGGGTATTCCACATACATACCTACTATATAAAATTGTTTTTCAAAGTATTATATAAAATATAAGCACACATACTTATGTTGTAATACTAAACAAGTGTGTGGAACAAAATCACAACACCATTTTAATTAGGAAAGCAAACTAACAATACAATGGAACACAAATTATATAATTCAGTTTCCGCTGGCGTCCAGTTTTGTACGTGAGTCGTATAAAATGAACAAATGATAGAAGGAAAGAGTTGGTCTTAAATGAAGATATTGTTTTATTGAATGGAAAAATTAAATTAGTACAGATTTTATTGTTGCAGAACTTATTTGGTATATTCAGAATACGCCTCTTTTGTCTTTAAGAGCCATGAAAATGTAGAAAGTAGGTGTAGTAAGTGCGAATTAATGAACGAATTGATCCCAAATGCAAATCTTGTGGTGAATCTTGGAGCATCCTATCATGGATACTCTAAGAATAGGGGCGATCTCAGTAACACTCAGAATTGGAAAAACATTTAGACCTTTGTTTCAAATCTGCCTTTGACCTCCATTATCATGACTAATGAAAATAAGTAAGACAGCGCGATACGACGCCATATTGAGCGTTCTACACGAATAAGAATTTGACGAGACTGTGGTCGCGTTAAATCTTTATTTTTTGTTGATTAAGTTGTTTAAAATATTTTTCATTACTCATACTCTGAAAGTAGGTCTGAAGTCCCTGAGGAGCGGGTTGAAAGTAATACTTTTCCGGCCCGGGAGTTTTGCTTTCAACTGACAGCTGTCAAATTATTTAAAAAAAACTAGTTCCATTTTCACATTTCTATGGAACCATGTTCAAACTTTTTCTACAGTCACTCAATTACAGCACGATGTAAAATTGAA
Organism: Notodonta dromedarius; assembly: GCA_905147325.1. Taxonomy (NCBI): domain Eukaryota; kingdom Metazoa; phylum Arthropoda; class Insecta; order Lepidoptera; family Notodontidae; genus Notodonta; species Notodonta dromedarius. Next base: position 13,201,839 of record LR990163.1, on the reverse strand, counting down.
ATAACATAAAGTTAAGTATTAATTAAAGAATATATATTTTTAAATAACTTAATTACAATTTAGTTTCAAGCATTTCTTTAAAATAACATACATTTGGGCAAAATATTTAACGATGAAAATGAAAAATAATGGCTAAATAAAGAAGTTGGCCGGCCAACGTAAAAAAAAAATAGGCGGCAATCCGATCTTAATTTTTTTTTTCGAGTTGTAGAGTATTGTTTATACTTCCTTGTATTATTTCTTTAGCCAATTCCTGTTTTTATTTTTACTTTCCTTGTATTCGTAATGAAAAGCACAGTGTTTACCTCGGGTGAAAGACTTATTTTGTCCCTCGAACTATTAGCGCCCTCGCTACGCTCGGGCGCCAAACCCCGTCTCGGGACTAAATAAGTCACTTTCACCACTCGTGTAACAATGTACTATTTTTTTCTATTGCTTGTGGTAATTCAATTGTGAGTTTAAAGACGTCATTTCCTTAACCTCTTCGGGCCACGAGTGCCAAACCCACATAGAAGCCTAGCCGGAGCCCTGACGTTAAACTATTAGGTAAAGCTTTACTCAACATGAGTGATTCATCTCAACTTACTATTTAATATTTTATGATATAAAGCATGATTTGTCCCCTCATATCTACTTCAAATGCATAGGTACACGTGGAAATGCAAACATTTTCGCAATTCAATCCTATCGCGTGAATTTCCGAGTAATCAAATAGATTCAGTTCACGTGTAGAGCCGTCACGAATAATAAAATATTATTTTTATGTCAAATCCACCTATTCAATAGTTAATCTGACGAGACAGACTTTATACACTCTCCAATAAAAGTAGATTTTGGACTTTTTATTCACAATTTATTATGAGTATGACACAGTTTATAATGCGGTCAAAACGAGAGTTATATGGTGTATTGTTATATTTTTGCTTGATCCAATTAAAATAATGAAAACCTACACTACCCTGTAATATAATAGCAAACAACTAAATAATGTATAATATCCCGTTGCGCTCATTTAGCGTCATTACCAAGCATTTTGTAAAAGGGTACAAAGCAGTTCATAATAAGAAGTAAACAGCGTATAGAGCTAAATAAATAAACTAAAAGTAGAGAGCGAAATTAATGAGAATTCCATTCTAAAAGTGCCTTTATATCAACCCATATAAGGTTCTGCGAAGTAAAGGAATTCATTTTTAGTTATGTAAAGTTCCGCTGGCCGTCCCTAAATTGTTTTGTCCGCCCTTCATCAGGTATGCGATGCGGAGACGGAGCGCGCTCTGAACACGAAATTACTTCCTTTTACACGGGCTTTGGCCAGAAGAAAAGCGACTGTATAGGTTTCATAATAAGTCCTAGATTTTAAATTGTGCATGGTCAAAGCACAGTAGCTTGATTCTGCGCCAAAGTGACATTATTGCGTCTTTTTGTAGAGTTCTATAAAATTATGCAGTATGTTTGGATTGACTTTTTATTAATTTATTTTGTAATTTTTATACATCTTGATGTTTAACAGTTACCATTGCCTATAGAATATAAATGCTAGTACTCGTAATACCAAACGCTTTGCTCGCACGTTGGTGACCTGAAGGGGAGTGGGACATAGGGGTTGGTCTTCTGGCTCTGCCACTTATCGTACGAATCGCAGCTATAATAGCTACTTTACGCCGATCTTATGTGAGAGGGTGGTACTACCCTGGTAAAGCGAGCCTTTATATTCTGCAGTCAATTGGCTACAGGTTGGATCTACAATCGTTTAGATGTCGAAGAAAATACCACATGATGGAAAAATCAAGTGGTATTTTTGAGGAAGAAATTTAATATCTTTTTAAAGATAAAATGACACATCGTGTCATGGCTTTGGGCAGGGCTTATAGCTCGCAAAACCGACAACTATTAAGCCAGAAAGGTTCTAGAATGCCCCCGAATAATGGTAATACTAAGAAAATCATAAAATGTCCCCAATTTGCAAGTCTCCAAAACAATCGCGATCACAGAATCAAGTGGAAGGCGTCGCCGCAGCTCGTGTGAAACTTATAATTAACTTATTGACGCGTGTGCCCAAGTTAACGGCCTCATCGGAAACTTAGCCGCTTAAGTGCCGCCATTAAGTTGGGGGTTTAAAGTTTTAGCTACGTACAGCTGGGTATGTTATGTATGGTATGGGAATTTTTGATTAAAGACTTATTAGATACTCTATTTGATTCAAAGCGAACAAGAGCGTAATTTATTTAGCAGTAAAATTAATTAAATACAGGAGATGTGTACATGGGATAATAATTAATGAATTTAATGCAGCTCATAAAAGGGGCTACTCGCCCAGGGTAGTACCCCCTCTGATATATCGCCGTAAGAACCTATTAAAGCTACATTTCGTACGATGAGTGAGAGAGTCAGCTCATCCATGCTCCCTTTCCCTCCATTTCAAGATGAAGTAACCTGTCTAATGAAGGTCTGCTTGCTTATTCAAGATCATCTAATATCATTGACGACTGAGGCTTTTTTGTAATTTTCCTTGGTCTGGGCGTCCCTGGGATCGCACTCAAGCCATTTTTTGGTACATAGATGGTACAAGCGTTCCTTGTTTTGAGACCATACAGTTGGTGTGTTTGTTAGTCTGCCGTAAGTCGCTTTTCATACGACATGTGTAGGTGGTACGGCAAATTTTAATTTCATGGAAATAACTGACCCGTCAAAAGGTTCGGAAGTGTTTCAGGAAGGATTTGCAACATTGTTTTTCGTAACATCCCCGGAAATCATAAAGATAATAAACAACTGAACTGTAACAAACACACAACTATAAAACAACCATTAGCCCAAACTGAAAGCAAACTATATTCATATCATAATAAGTTTACACATCGTGAGTACAAACATGAGCGTTCGAGCTAATATCGGTAAGGGCAGTTTACACAGGACGGGTTTACATACAGCTATAAAAGTGAGAGTTACGCCGACACGTGACTGTGTACACGAGCTTTTAATGAACGCAGCTCTTGAGGTTGGATAACACTGCATCGTAACGTTGGGCATTTGGTGAGAGTTGTAAAGTTTAAGGCGTGAGGTGCAGGTGTCCTGAAGATAATATTTGTAATAATGGAGGAGTAGCTGTGTCACGTTAAAGCTGATTAGGTACTCATCAAGAACTGTGTAGATACAGTGCTTATCGTAGAACTAAGAAATAGACCTCATTCTCATAATTTTAATTTTTTAACCGACCTCAAAAAAAGGAGAAAATTCTATTTATTCTGTATGTTTTTTTTATATTTGTTCAGAGATTTCTCCGTCAATTGTGGACCAATTATGAAAATTTGGAGTTGGTGCCATAATCTTTATGTTACGACAACTTCCTAGGTATCTACCCCTACTACCTTGAATTAGTACCGACTCCAAATGAAAGTATTATAAGATCCCTAATCATTTCTAGTTCTTTAGTGAACTCAGGTTTTGTAGAAGTCGGATAAATTTTTTATTATAGTTTTTTTAGGAATGCAATATTGGTTTAATACTTTTGATAAACGCTTTTTCTTTGAACCTATTCGTCCCTGCAATTTTGGTATTATGCTTATTTCAAAATCCTCTAAACCTTTTCTCTATTTAATTTATGTGTCCTGTCTATGACCTCATCTATATTCCATCACGTCTTCCTATCGGACGACACTATTTATCACAACACAACACTGCAGTGGGCCCATACCCAATTTTAAAGTGCCACTATTAACGTTACGGCACCGTCCGAGATAAGGGTGTCGTTCGTGCCAAATATCTTATACGGCACCGCGGTTACGGGTAATGGGGTTCCGATACTGTCCCCTCAAGAGAACGTTTTGGGACCAAATTTTGCTGGCACCGTGATGACATAAATGGTTATGACTAAGAGTGACGTGAGAGCACATGGAGTTGTTTATTGGTGCTTCGTCAGATGTATAACCAATATCACTCGCCTTTGTAATAAAAGTGGCCACGTCTGCAGCAAAATGGACATAGATTGTGTTAAAACTTATGGATAATTGTTTCAAAACACTATTAAGCACTCAGGAACCCTTTTTATGAAATTCTCATCATCAGCCTATGCTTGTCCACTGCTAGACATAGGCCTCCCCTAATGAGCGCCATAGCGCCCTGTCTTCAGCTTGCCGCATCCAGCATCTGCCTGCAGTCTTTCGCAGATCGTCATCCCACCTGGTCGGAGGGCGTCCAACACTACGCTTGCCGAGTCGAGGTCTCCACTCAAGAACACGTTTACCCCAGCGGTTGTCGGTTCTTCGCGAGATATGGCCAGCCCACTGCCACTTCAGCTTGCTAATTCTTTGAGCTATGTCGACAACTTTGGTTCTCTGTCGGATGTATTCATTGCGAATCCTATCCTTCAGAGAAACTCCGAGCATAGCTCTCTCCATAGCTCGCTGAGCGACCTTAAACTGGTGGTACAGCCCTACCGTGAGTGTCCACGTCTCGGCTCCGTAGGTCATGACATGATGGTAGGTATGAAATTCAATATCCGTAAAAATCTGTACACAAGTTGTTTTCGAAAGGCGCAGCTACCCGTTTTTAAATTAAAACGGCCTGTAAATTACTTGGGGGATTACCAAAAAATATAAAAAAAATCAGTAAAAAAGTAAATAATTACCATTAAAAGGAGACTTTCAAGACTTACCCTCAGGTACAGCCAGAGAGGTCAACAGGAAGTGGACACAAGCAGCCCCTGTCCCGTGCCCCATAAGAGTCACATTGGTGGGGTCTCCGCCGAACACGGCGACATTTTCTTTGATCCAGTGCAAGGCGGCTATCTGATCCATGAGGCCGTAGTTCGCCGGGGAACGGGGGTACTCGTCCGAGCGGGGGTTGAGAAAACCTGGAGAACAATAGTTAAAATTGCAATGCTGTACGGAGTGTCCTATCTTGTTACAAAGCACGGCGTCGGGGGTCAGTTGCTTCATATAAAACAATAATGAACCAACATTAATGCCACATTACTCACATTTTTTCTCAACATGGTCTGGCTAAACCATATCATAAGATCATACGTTAACAATTTTTTTAATACAGTTAGTAACTACCTATTACAGTTTTTGGAAATCTTTGTTGCAATTTAAATAAATATACCTATGTCATGGTAATCATCTCCTCAGGAAAAGTTTCTCAGGAAATTATGATATATACTTTATATTGGTAACATTTGAATCAATAATCTTGAAATTAGATCTCATAACTTTTTACATAAGTAATTGGCTTATTTATATTAAGGTTTTTTTCAAATTACATTTTTTTAAACCGCCATCTACATCAAGCTACATCAATGGCTGAGATATTTAGTAACTTAAATGTACAGTAGGTACATTTAGCAGTACACTTTATTTGTTAAACAGTCTAAATAGGATCTGAAATACGCTGGAAATTAGTTAAAAGTAAAATATTAGTCAGCTCGAACAAGGGTTCTAGTGTTTCCACAGTAACGGACCCACATATTTTACTGTGAGAAGACAAATAACTAAGGATCCCACTTTTCAGTGTTCTGCTTATTGAAATAGCTGAAATAGTCCGTCGTTATTGTGACAGCTACATAATTAGTAACACTTACAAGGATGGCTCGGAGATAGAGTTGTAAACTCAATTTAAACAATTCATAAATTTAGGTCAAAGGCTAAATTACTAGCAGCTGGTTATTACATCGTTACTAAGTTTCAAATTAAATATATGAACATAATGATTCCGTGAATTTTTTCAAACTTGAAACATTTTTTTTACCAAGAATAGGAACCTCGAACGTAAAGTGCTTTTGAAACATCAGAGCTAGTATAGTAAATTTATTTCATCTGTACCATAAAACGTCAATATAAATTCCCTCTTCAGTGCTCCGAATAAAAGCTATATTTCTAATGGTTTATACCTACACCAATAGTTATAAATAAAGTTTACTGAACCACACCGAAACTTTCTACTTCACGAATGAATACTGTTTATGTTTATGCTATAAACCCAACTGCAATAACCATAACGTTATCCGTTAAGTTTTCGTTAAACGTAGCACACGTGGAGGTTACTGAAGCCTATCTTTTCTTATGAGCTGGAAAATATTGAGTTACTTGATACACATTTTCAAGCAACGAGTTAGTTAGGTAGGTACTTACTTGATTTATCAGCTACCTATGTAACTCAAATTGGACAATTTTAACGTTACAATGAAGTGTAAATCTGGAACAGTTACCGGCCTAAGGCTGCATTTTAATTCATGTTAATTATGCACTAACGTTCCATCCCAGAATTAAGATTAATTTATGAATACCGACCTTAGTGTGTCTACTGATCATATTATAGATAAAAACTAATATCTCACAAAACCATTCTTCATCTATGGCCATTTTCTTTGCTTTTTCATTAGACATACAACCTTTATAGATGCTGTCCCGGTTAACATTCTGACAGGATAATTCAGAAGTGCTCATATTCGCAAAATAAAAACTTACTCACCATACTAGGAAACTGAACTTTTGCTATTAGGAGCTACTTTGTTGCCGTCAACTGATGCATTAATGTGATATTTGGAGTGTTGCCAGATTGGCGTGTAAACGCAAAAATAGAGCACTCCATAGAGACAGTTAAACAGGTCGTGACCTAACTTCGTATGCATGGATTGTGCAATTTCAGAAATTTGCAACACTATGCTTTATTTGCGATGTGGAAACATTTGGTATGTAGCACGATTCGTGTTCGTGTTCAGACGTTTTAATGAACCCTCATTTGGATCGATTCTAATATAAGTATCATGCTGATTTTTAATTATCGCTTCTTATTAAAATTATATTTTTAATATCACATTTAATGGGGCCTATGGCCGTTCGGTCTGATAAATTCTGGAATGTCACACTTAGAAACTTAGATTATAATATTATATGTTTCGTAATAGAGTAAATGTGAAATTTTAAAAAGTAATTTAAAAATATTTTCTCTCACAAGAAGCAGATATGCAACGTCTTACCTCTAAGAGCTTTGCGTTTAATAAAATTTCCTTTGATGCGACAACGCTGATACAATAAGCCAGCCCTTTGACGGAAGGCCCTGTGAGGGTGCTAAAGAAATACTTTGAATTACAGAGCGAAGGTTTGCCTTCCTGTACAGCGGTTAAGAGTGGAGCTAGGGGAAAGCGAGTCTTGCTAAATATACTCGAAAATGTTAACATTTAGTAATACATAAGATTGATATTGTTGTTGGAACAGATCTTTCAATATTATTCGTTGTGGATTCAAAAATAATCTTCCCCGATTTTAACGGGACTTTCACTGGCAGATAGCTAATGTTATAAGAGGTAAGACTACTTTTAACAGAGGGAAACAATTAATTAAAACTAAATGCTTCCCCTCCCTTCGATAATTAAAAGTTAGGCAAAAAATATTCTGTCTAGACTAAACACTAATGCAAATTAGTTTAATTAACTTTGTAATAAAGAAAGTGTTTCTCCAATTAACGGAAACCTTGAAAGTGAAGGAGAGTTTGAATAATTAATTATGAAGAAAGATTTTAATGAAAACTATATTATTAAGTGTCTTCTATTTCTGCTGATCAACGATTCAGTACGAATAAATCAGATCGTAGACTCGCACGTTGACCTTAAGAGGAGTGGGACAGAGGAAGGGGGGGTTTTTTTATCTTTATTTATTAGGGATTTTTATCCGAAAGGATATGTCAACCTCATCGTAACCTTACACTAGTTAAACACAAATAAAATCTTACAAACATAGGTAGAAAGTAACAAGACAAACAAAAATAACTTATAGAACCTAAGAGTAAACATATAGAACTAAAAAAAAAATTGCAAACCTAAGCCGAACTAAAAAAAAAAACACTTCAATACACAAGGGGGTTGTTGGGGTTTGGTCTTCTAACCCTCTGACTCATCGTACGAAATGGAGGTATAATAGCTACTTAACGCTGATCTTCTGTCAGAGGGTGGTACTATCCTGGTGAAACCACTCCGTATTTGAGCTGTAGTTAGTTGGCTAAAGCTCGGATCTACCACCGTAAAACAGGGAATAAACATAATTAACATAATCCTGGTTAAATTGATACGACCTATATTATAATTTTGAATATAAAACCGGATGAAATATTCCGCATCAGATGGAGCTTTTGATTCATTACCATATTCATATTACGGTTCAATATGATGTGCTCGTGATACATAGTATTAATAACACTAGTATAAAATTTCGGTGTAATTATTTATTTTCATAATTATGTAATTTGGGACACCAGCAGTGAATATGGCACAAGTTACAATCAAATAAAATCAACAACCAAAAAAATACAATGGAAATGTATAGAGGAAACAGTGTCAGCTTCTACGAGTAACATAATATGTGTATCCTACACATTAATGTATTCTTCGTTATTTTAGTCTCTCATCATTACAATCTGAGTAATCTTATATTCTATTCTGGTTATTTCTTTGCCTTATCCCTTTTCCTATAATCATCTCTTTAAAAATATCTAAACGAAATCTTTTTAAGAAGTTTCTCGACGAGTCTCTGCAATGGATTTTAATTGGTGTGCCACAGGGAGGTGTTTAGGGACCGTAATGTCAAAACGTAGGCTATTTTTACGTCAGTCTAAAACTCTCTCGAGGCAGAATATTCCTTAAGCGGGTTTCAGTTAACGATGTCTTTAAGTATAAATGGATGAAGTTTTAACGGGAAAATTAATATTTATATAAAATTACGAACTGACATTAATTAAGAGGTTGTTAATTTGATGCTAACTCATGATGGATATAATATTTGACCTAATCTTAGTTCAGGGGTTGTTTAGATGAATAATATTATTTCCGTGCGATAATAATAATATAGTGACAGCAATACCTACTGAAACTTAATAAGACAAAATGAGTGTGCATTTGTGAAGAGTACCAGTTCACATAGATAGGCTGAAACAATCATGATATCGATAGTAAGAATAATAACGTAAAAAGGACTCGAATCTTTTAAACCCAGGCCAACACACTTAAATACAAAACAAGAGGCGCTCGGCAAAACGACCGTTCCATCCCGCCGAAATGATTGTCTCAGAAGGATAATATTCTACTTAGCACGACAATTCCAGTTTATTTCAACATTATTCCGGTTAGAATTCTTAGTTCGTGTGAACGGCGCTTATAACTGCCGCAGGGACCTCCCTGATAAGACGGTCGTGGAAGTATAAAATGGATATGACAGATAAATGTTGAGAACAAAGGGTCACCGCGATAGATGCAACTTTGTGATTGTAAATGGTTTTGTTCTATCGTCGGGGCTATGTTTTCTGGTTGTTTCGTGTCGCTGCAGGCTGTTTTGGTGCCTTTAAGCGGTTGATAAAAGGGCTTTAAATTGTTGCGTGAAGCTTTGACTGTGTAGCATAATTTGTACCTATTCTTCTGTGGTCTATGATAATGAACCCCTTCCCCTCCCTCGGTTTCGTTCCACTTCAGGTCAACACCGTGCGAGCAATGACTTTGGTATTGCAAGTATCTATAAGCTACGGTGACTGCTTAACATGAAGCAGGTTGTACGCTTGTTTTCCAACTTTATTATATAAAAAAGACTATGTTATATGATTATAACGGATATTATTTAAAAATGATAAAATTAAGTTCCTTCATAACATCGTCATGATAAACGGTTAGGGCCTCATGTATGTCACTTTATACAGTTAAACAAGTAAAACACTGTTTTTATGGAGATTTCAGAACCAGATAGGGATTTTTAATAAAAGACAATCTAAATTAACATAGTTATTGCAACTAAACATGCGAACAATGATTGCAAACCGGAGTCAGAACTTTAATTTTAAATCGGATCGATTGTTAAAATGTTGAAAAAGACTGTTAGCACGCAAAGCAATTTCAACAGGAAGTAAGTAGGTGGGATATTTTCTTGGCACAATATAATGGGGTGAAGTTATTTGAATAAATAGCATGTTAATATCTTTAAGGAAAACACATTCAAAATAGAGCATTAATTTTCTTTAGGAAATACCTTTAACATTTCGTAGTTTGTCAAAAGAGTTTACTACTATTTACGTTACTACTGGTGTTAGTATTCAGCTTAGATAAAATAGCTAATGACATGAACTTTCACAAGTATAGGTTGATTGGAGGAGTGGGCGGGACTGTGACAATGTTACAACCTCTTTGGAGGTGATAACGATGCGAGAAAGCTCCTCGCTGAAGTATAAGAAATTAGTTATGGAGAACATTTAATGATGTCATAAAAGGTGTTCCACTTACCCAATATCCCCAGCCTGTAGTTAATTGTGACCACAACGAGCCCGGCATGAGATGCGAGAACAGTGCCGTCGTACGGGTTCCCGGAGCTCCACTCGTAACTCTCTCCATGCACAAAGACCATCACTGGGTACCGGGCTACTGCGTCGCGGACACCTGCTGAGGAAGTTTGAAGGTTAGATCAAAACTAATGAAACGTGCAGACAGCTCATGCGGTGTATTATTTGGTCTCTAATAGAGGTCTAACAGAGGTCGGAGTGAATAGAAGGATTTTTGTTTTGGACCGACTTTTATGCCTTGGCGGACTTTTCGATCTTTTGGCAGACTGCCGAACCTAATAACTAGTTTTGGTTCCCAAGGAACAGCCTATAATCTGTTCAACAAATGTCAGTAGGCTTGCCCGTACGGTCTCATCGGCGCAATAAGATATATCCTTTGTAGACGACGATTATCAACAATCATGATACATTTTCTCTTACACATTATTCCTTTGCAAACAATCACAATATACAGCCATCACAATACAAATATGCCAATGATACCCGCAAATACAAGCTCTAAATCAATAATATACAGAAATAACAATAATAGATAAGTAATCGCCAAAGTTGGTCTGGATGAAAGAGCAATACAAGTGAGGCTTTAACGGCACTAATAAATACGTTACACATGAGGACTGAACAACAGAAGGATTGCAATCATCTGTAACGGCTGTATGTTATTTTTATGAGCATGAAGAAGGCTAAAGGGGTGAGCTATGAAAGACGACCGATAGATAAGGCCACACAAAGGAATTTGAAATTGTAAATCGAAGGTGAACTGCTTTTTCATTACCTGCTATCAATACGCAAAATAAAATTATTGTAAAATTATGTTCAGTAATATACTCTGAAATAAGAATATGTCTAAACTAAATATTTTATGTTATTTTAATACTTGTTTACCTCCTGGAGCTATTATCTCACAGGTTTTTAGAAATAGAACACGATTATTAAAAGCAATCTCTTTCTACGCCCAAAATGAATATTATATTTTCGTCCACATAATATAGCACTGAAGGAAATGTTGGCAAAGCATTTTCACACAGTAACCTAGTTACTCTAGTTTTGGCTGGACGATATTTGGGCTCGTATTTTCCCTTTATTTTCTTGTGAAAGTTTTTTTCAGTCTTTTATCAGTTCTGGTGTTATTGGGAAAACGATTATCGACTTTACGTGGCTGGAATATGGCATCTATTTTTCAGGGATAGGTTTTGTATGTTACCTAAATACATAAAATATCATAGTAGAGTAGTCTGCGTCTAGCTTTTTGAAGGAAACTTTGTTTTTGAGTATCATTATTTTATGTATATATGTCATGATTTACATGTGAAAATATTCAGCTGGTGTGAAATTTTAAACACTCTTTCTATGGTAAGTCTTCATGGCAGTTTTTTGAGATTAACATTAGATATGTAAACCTCAATTATCTTTACTATGGATCGATCTTCCTATTACAGAGTTTCTTAATCAATAACGCCAAAAAAACAATATGATACAGTAAACACAATCAAATACGGAACTTCCTTATAATTTTAAAACATTTTTACTGTAATAAAACATTCCACAGCCGAACTTGCACAACATCTTTACATTTAAATTCTCGCTTGGAAAACAAAAAAAGAATTCCCTGTCTATCGTATTCGACGGGAATTTCAGCAGGGGCGGTTCTAGATACCCCCTTACCCCGGGCTTCGTCTTATCTCAGTCATGATGGATCGGGAAGAAAAGGATAAATCAAGTTTTTGTTCGAGGTAGGACTGTGGCGCAAGCGATAAGAGTGTGGCTTAAGCATTATTAATTTGAAAGAACTGTTGCGACTTTTGTGTGATTTTTTAAAGGATTTTGGTGGAGCTTGGAATTTGTTTGGCATGATGGGATGAGAAGATTATGTGTCTTGATTTGTGTATAATCTTTAGTTATACTTATATTGGCGTAGGATTTAAAAAAGTGGGTATGAAAAGAAGAGGTCTATAATGGTGGATATAGTAAGATATAGCACTAGCAATTACAAACAGTCAACCCTACCTTATATAAAGTCATTTTGACCTTAAATGCCCCAAAAGACAATGCCTACTATGAAAACAGAATTTCTCGTAATAACGTCAAAATTACAAACGTACGCTCCTATAAACTTTACATGCCCCATAGAAATCTGCTTTCATTAATTTTAATGATACCCAGATAATACACGACAAACAAGTATCATTACCATCACAAAAGGTGTCGAGCCTATCACTCGCCCTGACAACCGAAGGGACTTCCATAAACACTGCCTGAGAACATCACGGCTATCTCCTTGCAAATCTGCAAGGTAATGAGGGTAGACAGGGATAGATATACGTTTACGTGCTCCTACCGCATAATGTGTCGAGTGATGCGCTAACGATCTTGGAAAAAAATCGCTTAGAGCATTGGGAATGATTGGGAATTTTCATGCATAGTATTGGACATGCAATTAGTACTTGAAGATTTTGGACTAAGCAATTTATTTATTTATTTAATCAGATAGAGATCATTAGTCATTTGTTATGGAGTAAGTATTTATTGGAAATTTCATTTATAGAGTACAATTTGTTCAAGTGTTTTAGGAAGCATAGTCTTCTGATTTTGCCATACTTTTATTAATATTCACACTATCAATTACTATTCTACACACAATTAACGAAATAGCAAATGAAATGGCTTGAACAATATAATACCGTGAAGGGTTGGCGTAAATCGATTACCAAGAGAGACTTTCAAAAATCGATATATCGTTTATAAAACAGACCTCACCGATTGTAATGCAATCCAGCCAAATCGACATGCTGTAAGTCAATCCACTCCCAGCGGATCCGCAATGGCGGATATAAATCAAAGCCCAGGGTTCCGTATACCAATAAATCCGTATTTGGGTCACAATTTGCTTGTACCACTTGTGTTTTATTCAGTTGATGATACACATAATGTTTGGCTATAAATATTGAATGGTACTGATCTTGGGTGATTTAATTTCGTTTCTTTATTGTTGTATCGTTGCGTTGAAAACTTATATCATTATGTGGTCGTCCTCAGGCTATTCTTTCTTTAAAAACAAAAATTAATTTTTACAAAGAGAGAATTAACATTTTGTGTAGGTATGTAGGATAGAAAAAAGTGAAATATATTCAAATAATAATAATATTTATTTCTTTTTCAATCACAAGCTGAAATAATTGATATCTACTAGATACCAACCAACAATTGAGACTTTCTATTTATTTCTATACAAGCCCTCATTTTCAGTAGTACCAACATCTCAGTGAAATTGTGTGTGAATTCTCACCACTTGTAACAACAGCGGGGTATCTTCAACATTGTCATTCATTACGTAATGTCGTACATTTTTCTAGAAAATTTACCAAAGTGAAAACCTAGTTTTTGTTGGGGACTCGTGTATCTAGATAACCTTTTTTCGGCTCGATCAAATACAACAGCCATCGGGGGAGTGTCGAGATTCTCTAAGAAATAGCAAGACGCGTACGTATAAAGAAATATTTATCCGCAGAAATAATCGCAACACCGAAAGTTATCTCCTTAGAGATTTTTTGTGTGTTAAGTGAAAATCTAGTCTTATTTTGGGGATGTAAACTTTTCAAGCTAGGGACTAGAAAGGCGATAGATGATACAGAATAATTTATAGGTTGATATGTTGAATGAAATCAAATGAAGATGAGAGAGAAGCGCTGGAAATGACATTAAGAATAATGTAGCGCTGTAACCGATCAGCTGTAAACGTCACCGACCTGTTTGGCCAGTCTGTCTGTCTGCATTACTTGTAAAAACGATAAACTAGATTTCAATGGTTGTTTTCACAGCCAAGTATCTGAATTTCATTTATCCACTGTATTCTATGTAATTATATCATTGCAGTGAAATGGTAACGAAAGAAAAACAAAAATAGGGACATAAAAAAGGTACGACACCCAAAAGTTTAATAAACCTATCTAATAAATAAATATCGCCAGACTGACACACCAACTGTATGGTCCAAAAATAAGCAATGCTTGTACTATGGGTACTGTACAATGCATTGGGGGCGATCCCAGTAACACTCAGACATGGGGAAATTACGAAAAGGCCATTTCTGAAATTTGCCCCAACGGGAATCGAGCCCGCAACCACCATGTATAGTGAGCCGAGCGGCATACGCTCGGACCACTGCGCCAAGCGGTCAAAATACTAAAGTAAACCTCAATTAACATCGTCTGTACCACAAAATCTTACCTAACCGTCATTGTAAGTTAATACGCCGCACAATCCACAGCGTGCGAGGCTGACACTATCGCTTATCCAGTGATGGATCGCGGCGGGAGCATAAATCAACGATCGGAGCTATAAATCCATAGCTTCTATCGACATGTCAACTACGGCTTTTTGGCGGTTAGATTATCTTGTTATTCTGGTTGAATGTAGATAGGAGAAAGAGTAAACAGGGTTTGGAAGTTTTGGCAAACCTTCTTGAGAACCTTTTCAGTCTGCGTTATTATGAAACAGTTTGATCGATTGAGGTTTAAAATATGGATGGGATCATCCATCAATCCTATTACTGGGATCTTATTTTGAGGGGTAAATAGTACGAGATTATGTAAATAGTACATAATAGTACACAGCGACGTGGAAAATAATGTAACGAAACGCCCAAAAAATATACACAGCCAAATGAACATCATACAATTTTATCCCAGTAAGTAAATGATCTTGTAATAATTATGGTTTGAAACATAAAATTATACCGTTGAAATACGTCCGTATTTCAACGGTATAATTTTATGAACGGTATATTTTTTTTTAATTTACATAGGAAAAAAATAATATAAAAACAAATTGGGAATGTTATAAATGATATTTCAAAACCACATGGCGAAATAGTCCACGTGAAATATCAACAGAGATGAAAGGACTAGTCAAATCATTCCTGATCATTTCCTGAATATCTGCAGAACTGTATTTCGGACCGCGTGTATCCGGCAAACCGGCAACATGGACATTTCCTGCAAATACCGCGATGCCATTTAGACGCAAATACCGCCACTCGATGTTCCGCAATTTGGAACTTTTCCGGCACGTCACGCGGACGGAGGATATGCAGATCAGCAATTCTAAAAGCTTGGTTCGTTCATTTAAATGAAGCCCAATACAATATTAACAAAGAAGTCGAAAATAATAGATTCTATACAATAAATTACAATATGAATAATTATTTTTTTCCGTCAAGATTTACAAATTATTCAAAATTAATCATTAGTATCCCTTGTAACCCTTTTGACACAAAGTGAACTATTCTAACTCAGTCAATATTCATACAGGAAATGTTCTAAACATCCAAGCTCATAAAAATTACATTAACCAAAAGCACTTTTATATTCCTCTCAGAAACAATGATATTCAACCATCGCTTCGCATTATTATGCTTGAATTTTACCGCTACGATTCGTATCCGCTAGTTATGCAGATGAAAACTCGCGAGCGCCGTACGTAGCGTCATTTGCGGTTATTAAAAAGCCAGAAGACTATTTTGGGGAGGGGTCCTGAAACCGCATACATATTCCGTGCTTGGTGTTATTCATAAGAAGTAGGTATAGATAAAGAAAGAAACAGAAGAAAAAAATCTGTGGAAAGCAAAATCTTAGATAACAGCGTTTAGATAGATTAAATCCAGGCCAGGGTACCAGACAATATCTGGAAATTTTGTTGTATTGCAGAAAGGGTCAACATATATGATTAAAATGATAATAACAATATTAAAGACATAGTACAAAGAGATACTGAAAGGTAAAAGATGTCGTGAGACAACGTGCATATGACACTGACGCTACTGGAACAGCATAGCGGACTATATATTAAATTAGAAGCATGAAGAGAAGCGTTTGTTCAGCATTGCAATCCTACGAAGATTTAATATAAATAAAATACAGTTCAAACAGATACACACACAGCCTCATGAAATTGCTCAATCGCTTCTATCTTCGATCTTGTGCCAGCCCAAAAAACAAACACAGGTGAAAAAAGTATTACGTATGCAGAGCGACGTACGTTTGTGACAAAAGCGAGACACGGAGCCCCACACGTGAGAAACGTACAGCTTCCAACTCATATTCGGGATAGAAATCTGAGGATTTTTGGGGATTAAGCAACCGTATATTTTTTTCAGTTACGTAGGAAACGTTTCTAGTGATCATTTTTTGAGGATATGAATTTGATTTTTATTATTTTTCTTAATTGGAAAGGCTTTTCTCTGGAATGTCACAACTTAAACTTGTAGTTTCTTTTTTTGTTAAAGATAATTATTAAGGTGAGCAACACTTAACGCTCGTGATCTCACTAGTACACCCAATAATTTAACTTTATCAAACCACAAGAAACGAGTATCGCATTAAAATAGTCATAACATTCAAAACAACATTCTACAGCCCTCTAGCGACCACTTGAAACTCAACATAATGTTCCATTTCTTTCCCACCTGCCCAACATCATTACTCTCACTCACGCTCCAATTAGTCACATCCGTGAATTACTGTATAAAAGACATTTTCATTTATTTTTAATACCGTCCTCGCCATTCAAAAAATTGTCCGTGTCCGGCTGACGTTACCCTCCGTGCGAAAGGACAAGTCTTTTTGAAAATTAGCTCAGTGGAGCGCCGCCGGGAGGTTTTAACTGAAATTATAAATCAAGTTTTTGTTCCGCACCCTCAATTTGGGAGTCGTGTAATGCTCGCCTGACGAAATTTGGATTAAAGTGGGTTGTTTGTGTTCCCCTGTTGTCAGTTTCGTTACAAAGCGACAGTATAAATTCGTTTGGAATAAGCAATTGCTGATTATGTGGCGTTAGAGAAATGAGACACAGATAATAAAATATTTGTTTTATAATGTTGAGCGCATGCTCCTCTTGGCTTCTAATTGGGTAAGAATCTAGGTGACATAAAACAAAAATGTATACATAGACCCTGTGAGGTTTGTACTGGATACTAATCTTTATGCGCATAGCTGTTCTGTTATTTAGCTGATCACAGTACTGATCTATACAGCGTTAATTTTCATTCGATGTATTTCTTGCGGGATGTGATAAAATGCAACAACTTGAACGACACCACTTTGGTATAGGAAATTTAGTCTGCAGGAAATACGCCGAGTTACAAGTAACTGTATGCGGAAACTATTACAATGCCGAGCCATGACGAAACATTTTATACGATCCCAACATGGATATTATCTTAACCCAATTAAACTGTTACTAATTAGCCCATGGCTATTGAGTATGTTAGCCCCTCTACGGCAGCTATCCTTTTCATCCCAACCATTGTTACCTCGTCTTAGTAACATGATCTGAAGGGACTGGTTGCCTTCGTTAATATTCCATATTACTGAATTATCAAACCAAATTTTATTTCTGAGGATGGATATACGAGTACACCACCCTGGCACAGTTTGGTTTTATAGCCTACGTAAATAAAATATTTTGACTTTCTTACCTTGGGCAGGCGCATAGATGTTCAGATACAGGCAATCTTCAGACTGATTCGTTAAGAACGGCAGTATCCTCTTCAAATACTCCAACCGCCCTTTCGATATCCTCTTTAGTACTGCGGTCTCATTCCTTATGTCCGGTAGCACCTGAGGACACACTGGCCCGAACTCCTCAGCAATTTTGACCCCTGACCATTGCGCTCCAGATACTGGAGGCATGAACCTTAGAGAACCAACAGGTGGTGATGCATAAGGTACTCCTCGAAATACCTCAACTGGTTCAAGATACCTCGACTCAGGTGTAACTATAAACCCCCTTATATCACCGTACTTAGTCCTTACTACTCTGGAGCTTACGAACGGTTGCTGCTGTTTCTCATCCATTGTTGTTTCGCCTCTCACGAGCCTCGAAGTCAGTACTGGTAGCGTAATGAAATGCACTATCATCAATATTAACATCTTTCCGCTTCCAGCGCCACCGTCCTAGGAGTCTGCGGTCGTTGACTGCTATAAGTCGACCATTTTGTGGTGTTTGAGATATTTGGGCGACCATTTACTGGTTTCTCTGTAACAAAATAATATTCTAATTAGTTTTGGTGATGGCAAACAAACAAACTGTACGGTGATATTCCCAGCGTTAGTATTGTATCTCCTGTTATAAGTTGATCAACTAGAGACAATCGTTCAATTATCTCAAACGTATCGAAGATTTGTTATTACTCATAACTCAAACTCAAAATTGTTTTTATTCATGTAAGCCAACAAAGCATTTATGAAAAGTTAGAATCTTCCACCGGTTTGGAATGCTGCTTCACTTGAGAAGATCCGGCAAGAAACTCAATGGTTACACATAAAATGTTTTAAACAAGCATCTAATTTATAGAAATGATTTCCTTAACGTAACTTAGCTATATCGATTTCACTTGACCAGCTGTTGCTAGTTTAGTAGTAATATTCAGTTTCTAATTTATGGAAAGTAGATGATTACCTACCTTCCATATATGAATAGAAACTACAATAACAGCACTACCACGATAAAATAACAAGACAACTCGTTAGTAAGGTACTCTAATCAAGTATTCAATTCACAAGCCGCGGCGCTCATTAATTGAACATGTTCCATCAAAACAGGGAACACGCGTCCCTAATCAAATCCAACTTAGTACCGCCCCCCCCCCCACCTGTTTTAGTGTACAGTTTGAATAGATTTGTTCTTAATAGTTCAATGAATTAATTTGGTATGTTAGCTGTGTTTGAATCATTTGGTGATTGGAGCATTTGGTGAGGGAGCTATCTGTTGGGGTGTTTACAGAAAGTTATAAAACTTTTACTTGATTATCAGTAATGAAAATATCCTAAACAGTAGCAGGCCTGGCCTGACTGCGTGTGACGAAAGGTTATATTTCATCTCATTATGATCATAATATATAATTCATCTAAAGTGCCAGTTTTAGGGTGCCATGCTCTCATTCGCTCATATGATTTAGGTAAGAGAGAGATAGGAAATCAGTGTGACATAGAACATAATCCATCACATATCAATCTTGCTTTAACAAACAAAAATGTACTTTATGCTTTTGTAAAGGTAATGCAGCCTATTCAGACCTACAGTTCAAACCAACGGTTGAAACTCTCTAATTAGTAGCATAAAACAGAAAGAGAAAGGTATGAAGCTAGGAGCACTTTTTTAAATCATGTTTTCTGCAGTATTTTTGAATCTTCGTTTTCTAGTTATCCAAAACGCACAGCTAAGTGACAGTTTTGCCTTCCCCTCTCTGTAAGCTTTGCTCTTGTCAGTGGAGTGTTTCCGAAGCTTCTCTTTTCTGGTTTTACTTTTTTTTTATACCTACAACGTTTTTCCAACACCTACATTCGTAATCCCAAAATCGTACCTATACCCAACCTTCGAATTCCACAAACCCTGAAACATATCTACTTGTTTACTCAAGAAGCTGATCACAACTCGGCCCGGTCCCCGTAACCCTGAGTTATAGTAGCAATAAATACATTCCAGATAAACAAACACATAGCTAAACATGCAAACGGTACTCGTAAAACGTCCCTCCGCAGAAGAATCGTTTCCTTTCGCTGGTTCCGTACATAAGGCTGTATATTCCTTGAATATTTATTGTTAGTGGACAAACAGTTTTTGGGTTCGGTAATAAAGAAAGGGTAGGAATGATTTTCGGGTAATTTATAGTATTTTTTTTTGTAATTTTATCTCTTATGTTTGTAAGATGGATATGAATCGACGTCTTGTTTCTATATAATGTGAGCTTTTAGAACACCATATACATTGTTATCATCTTCTCTTAAATATCTAACCTGCCTCTGGTCATACAGATTATTGAATGGTTAAGTATATTAAAACTACATACCTACTTTCTATATAAAGACCGTTTTAAACTGGCCTTTTTACACATAATTCTATACCTACCTATGTTTTTGTCAAGTACCCACCTACGCAATATTTTCACTACTTTGTACTTATGTCTTTCGAGAAGTTGTGATAGCCGATTGGTTAAAGCACGCGTCTTGCGGGCACCAGGTCTTGGGTTCAAACCCCGGCTCGCACCTCTGGATTTAGCGAAATCTATGTGCGAATCATAATTTATATATTATTATGATTATATATCACTTGCTTACAGTGAAGGAAATCATCGTGAGGAAACCTGCATGTCTTAGAAGATCTAACCAATTTTCGAAAGACATGTGAAATCCGCCAACCCGCACTGGGCCAGCGTGGTGGATTATGGCCTGAATCCCCCTCGTGTTGAGGGGAGGCCCGTGCCCAGGAGTGGGACATCAAAAGGGCTACTTTAAAAATATATTATTGTATGTCTTTATCAATATAGTTTATTTTGTCATCTAGTAAAACTTTATCTCTTCGAAACGTCTAGTGGAGACATCGGGAGACCAGAACGCTGACCTTTATTTCGGTCAACAATTGCCATACAATTCACTGCGCAATGCTGCCAGCACTAGGGGATTCTTATTGGCATGAATTTATTGATTCGTTTAAATTTTTAAGCCAAACTTCTAATAAATTCAGTATGTACTTTACTGTAAATAGTTTCAATTAATACGTAAATCTAATTATACTTAATTAAACAACTTAAGTGGACAACAAAAATAAATGAAACATGTTCTGTCTAACCATAAGTTTACTTGTCTCACTTGTTCCCCCTCGTGTAACGCTACAATCCTACTAATATTATAAATGAGAAAGTTTGTGAGTGTGGATGTATGTATGTATGTTTGTTACTCCTTCACGCAAAAACTACTGAACGGATTTGGATGAAATTTGGAACACAGATAGATTATAGCCGGGATTAACATATAGGATACTTTTTAACCCAATAATCCAATACTACGTGGATGAAGTCGCGGGGCACAGCTAGTACACCATAATCTCTAAAACAAATTTCCACTCCACACACAATTCTCTTTTAATCTTCAAATATTAAGTCAAACCCCTAAAATACAATGTACACGAGACCTTTTCACCTCGGCCACGTATCTGTGTCGTTTCAGGCTCGGACAATGTGCCCGGTTTACAGCTGAAGATATCTCGGGCACAATGGCTCGATACCGATGCCTTTGAGCGGCTCGCATGGCGACGGAGATATTTTAATGGCACCCATTTGTGTAGCAGGATATTTTTGGTATCGGTGTAAAAAATTGATAATTCAAAATCTTTTAATTCATGTAGGCCAACAAAGCATTTATTAATCATCAGAATCTCCCACCAGTTCAGAATGCTGCTTCCACTGAGAAGATCCGGCAAGAACTCAATGATTACTATTTTTAATAAAATGTTGGTGACTATTCTCAGGAATAACAACACAAACAATGTGAGCAGGCAACACCATTATCACTAAAAAGTATTAGAAAATAATACCCTAGTAATTCAATATGAACGTCCATTGTTTGGGACCCATACTTCTAGCGTTGCTTAGTTTGGGACCATACAGTTGATGTGTCAGTCTGTGTATATTTTGAAGTTTACAGGTAAAATCTTTTTAAACGAGTTCTTTTACTAACTCACCTTCTTTTATAATTCATTTTTATCACTAAAAATTACGTTTTCCTCCAATCTTTAAGATGCTTGTAAAACGGGTTTTATAAAAGAAAAGCGAATTTCTATTTCTAATTTCTCACGAAGGGATGCCGAAACATTAGAACTCAGCCTACAACTTAATATTTATGGCATGATTTAGGCATGTTAAAGTAAGTACTTATATAAAAATAAATAAGATTACTAAAGCCATTATCTAGTACGAACTAGAACAAAGGCCTACTTCCCAAATAACATTTTTGACGACAACCTTTAAGTTTATTTATTTATTTAATTTATTTCAATCCGTTATTCAGTTTAATATTTCATCCACGACGCGTTGACTTATTAAAACTAAATAAACAACTTCAGTACGAAAATATTTCGCACACGACTTTACAAAATATATTGTAATTGTAAATGAAGGTGACATTCATTTACACCTTGCCAACTGTATTATGAGATTCTGTAGAAAAATTGAGAGGCTCTTTGAAAGCAATAGCCTTTGAATTCAAAGGACGTATCTTTACTTAATTTAGGGAAGGTCTTAGTAAAAAGTTTATAAAAAAGTATTACAATTTGAAAGAGTATTTTTATATAATTGAACAAAGTCAGCAAACAAGCGTACGACCCTGATGTTAAGCAGTTACCATAGCCTATAGATGCTTTCAAAACCGCAGACATATCTCGTACGTTGCCGACCTGAAGAGTAATGGGACAGAGGAACGGGGTTCGGGCCACCACTATACTAGTAATGTGCAGTTATTTATTAAATTATAGTAATCCCTTACTGCCTCAATTAGCTCAATGCCTGAACTAGTAGTAGAATATACAGTGTGGAATTGAACCTAGAACCTCCCTGTCACGAGGGAGGCTAGTCTAAACACAAGGCATTTGATGTTCAATAGGAGTTATATAACTAACAATGAATTACACAAACATTGCACAACATTTTGACCTATTTACTTCTGAAGCCATTCATAGATCTCTCTTACCATATCTACATCCATAGCCACATGATAACGATAGGTATATTTCTAAACGTAAACAATAGACAGGCTGAATAGAAATCTCTAGCGGGAAATTGCGGTCTCGAGCCGCGTGCGGACGCATTCAATCGAGCTTGTGAACTGTGACGTCATAGTACCGTGAAATAGGTGACGATGCAAATATAATGTGACAATAATTAAATATAATAAAAAAAGAATGCATTATTATGTTTCCTTCATTCATATAACGCTTAATAAGTAATTTACACCATTTCTTTGTAGCTTCGAAAGATTATTTTTTTAACTTACCTGTCTGTTATGCGAGTCTGATTGACGAAATACTCATGTACCTACTTATTTGAAATTTGGATTAGAGTAGTACCTATTTTTTTCGCACCTATTTTTTGCTAGCCTAAAGAAAATACTAAGTATACCTTGAGCCATCATTTATTAATTTTATCATTCAAATATTAGTCCAAGACGACGTTGATCTCGAAGAATGTCTTTCATTCATAAATCGTGACGTCACATACTCCATTTAACGCGTCTGCATGCGGCAAGACCGCAATTTCCCGACCAGACATTTTCTATTCACGGTTTCGACGACTCTACATAATGTAGAGTTGTGGGTATAATGTGCTTGATAAATGGTGCGACTGACTATATTGTAATGAGAAATGGAGTGTGTGTAATCTACATAGGTAAGTGGTATTTTGGAATTTAACTATTATTACCTCCTGTTACACAAGTATACATATTTAATCATGGTGATATACGACGCAAACATTTGGGTAGCTATTGCTGTCTTGTTGTTATTATACAGTAAAATGTAATTGAAGGGTGTCTGACCATAGTTATTGGCTCATTTTTGCTCGCTTCGATTAACACCGTTTCCGCCATAAAAACGAATGAACTACAATAAAAAATCAATTTAATCAATAACGTCACAACTTTTCGACAGCAACGAGTGACATAACAACCATTGCTCACGTAACATGCTTTAAAAAACTGGTTTTAAATGAAAACCGCAATGTATTGTCCGTTATGAGAGCGGTATCGTTGAGTCGGTATAGCAGGAAATTGCGGCCCCGCGACCCGGCTGTCAGTTGGGCTTGGTATGCACGAGCGGGGTATCGCTTAATCTCAACGATGTGCGGTTGACACACCTGTACATGCTTGGAATTGATAATGGGGGCTGAAGCTACAGCTTAAGGGACTTTCTATAATTTTGCGTGATATTTGTAAAATAAAACATGACATTAAAAAATAACTAATACCAGTTTATTTAAATACACAGCGTGGATGTCTGTATCTAATTTGATCTGAGAGAGATACCTTTATAAAAAAGACAACGTTTCGATCACTAAATCGCCACTACTATAATTACTATTATATCTAAGCATTGCTTGAAGTCAGCCAGTTAAGCGGAGACAAAGAGATCACACTCCCAAAATTAAAACGAAAAAATCACAAGGACTAAAACAAATGTCTGCCCTATCCTATTTCTGTAAACGAGCGCAACTAACCCAGTCAGCTTTGACGTCATAAAAAAGCGAATCACGGTGGCCTCGAGACGAACCCTTCCAAGTTCAAATAAGCGCAATACGTCTACAAGCGCAAACTCGTCAGTGAGTACACGGGTTTACGCCAGCTTGTATCTTTAATTAAATTTCATGGATAACTCGACCGGAACAAGCGGCGGTGATTTTTACACAAGCCTGGCCCAGCCTAGTAATAATTCAAGCATTTAGTGAATCCCACAATCTCGGTGAAGAGGCATTCCCTCCCGTTTATTAATTTAAATGGTTGTGAATTTATATTGCTTTAGATTACGGCTACGGTCTAGGAATAAAAATACAATGTAAATATTAATTTCACTCGCAAACTCATTGGCTTAAGCTAATAGAGCCTTTTCTATTATTATTTATTTGTCTGCGGTCGTTAATTTCACTAAACTCCCATTTTACTCTTTGATTAGATCATACAATTGTACTAACACTTATGTCCCGTAAATTTACAATACCTTGAAATGCACTCATAAAAAATGTACATTACCCCGTTTAAAGATATTTCACGGTTCCAAGCTAAACAAAACTTGAACCATGTCTACTATACAACATACTGGAGGTGATTCTAGCTAGTAATTCTAGTTACACTCAGAGTAGGAAAAATTACGAAAATACCACTTCTGAAATATTCTTTTATGGAAATCCAGCCTGAAATTACTCGTTGCATCGATCCTAGTGGCCTTCGTTTAATCCATATTATAATACCACGACATTGTTGGAGTAACGTCTAACTGTTACGCAACTTTACAAACCAACAACAAATTGCCGAACACAGCAGTCACAACAAAGTCGTTTTTATTAACAAATTAATTAACAAATTCGTGGATACTCAGAATATTGCGAGTTATAATGAAAGTAATTACTCCCCGGGCGATTGGCGCTAAAACATAAAATGATAACTCCATAACAAAGTTTTATTTTCAATGGAATAATTAAAAAAACTCGGCTGAGCTGATATTATAGACGAAGTTGGTCACGCGAGGTTATAATGGGGAGTATACATTAGTGGAAAAGTCGCTTGACTACAAGTTTGTTAAGTTTTGCTATAATAGCGTCTATTGGCACATTGTTGTTACTTGGATGACCAAAAGCCGTTGAATAGTTTGTACGCTAGTGCCTAGCGAGCGTGAAATATGCGTAAAACTCGTGGTAGAGCCACAGGTCAATATTTAAGTGGAACAAGTAAGTATATTTGAGTATAATGGAATACATTAATTGGACAACAAAATATTATGTTTTTTATTGCTGTCGAAAATTTTAAACTAGCAATAGTGTTGTTCTAACTCTGTTGTTTCACGTGTAACAATACAAATGATATGCTAAAGTTTCTAGTCCGGCTTTAAATTGTTAACGTCATATTTATTTTTATTGATTAGCAGAGGGAGAGTATCGTGCTCTAATTATATAATAAATAACCGCTCCCGCTCCCGCGTTCTGAGCCCGCGCGACAGAACACATATTTTGTTTTTTTTTTTGTGTTTCTAAAATAAAAGTAGCCTAAGTTACTGCTTATAACATCAGCTATCTGCCAGTGAAAGTCCCGTCAAAATCGATCCAGCCGTTTCGGATATACTCTTTGATTTCATGTGTTTTTATTTTTTTACGCGGAACCCTATTTGTTTTTCTAAAATTAAAGTAGCCTAAGTTACTCCCTATAACATCAGCTATCAGACAGTGAAAGTCCCGTCAAAATAGGTCCAGCGGTTTCGGAGATTGCCCGGAACAAACATACAGACAGACAAAATTTTTTTTAATCGCGTTTTTGCTATAGGTTTCGTATGTACTTTCATATGCATTTAGTGAAAAGGTGTTATTTTGATATTACAAACAGACACTCCAAATTTATTTATTTGTATAGATTATTGTCTACTGATCTTTACAAATCTTTCTACCGCAGCGGATCGCAAGCGACGGTGTGTACATAGCTTTACTAAATTACTATATCGTGTCCTCCCCACATTCGAGCTCCCAGAAGTTTTAAATAAATAACCTTTTTAAATACTCATGTTATTTAAATAATCTAGGCTTTTTACGCCCTACAATATACAGAACTGTCGTTGTGAGATCGTTACTTAGTTGAATGCATGTTGGTTGTGCAATAAGGTCTGGGAATTATTAAAGCAGCCAGCTACATTATAGCTTGATTATATTTTCTGCTTTCTGCTCAGAATGCCTAGAGTCGTAATTAATTTAAGACGTCACAAAGGCATCTGATTTTCGAAAAATCCTCTATTTTAATCAATTTGCCAATTGGTCTAAGAACACCTACTTTAGACTTGCCTTGACTTGACTGTCTGTTGACAAGTAAGCCTAAAGTTGGCCATCTAAGACCAAAACACCGCACCTATGGTCCAAAATCAATTTTAATTTCTACTACAGTATAAAGCTTTTTACGACCATAAAGCAGGTTTATCAAAGTAAAATTCATATCAATACTAATAGCTTTCATACTAAATTATATTAAAAAAAACCCAGATAATAAAATGAACGATGTGACATGATTAGAAAACAAAATGTTCTGAAAAATTTATTGCAGTTGCGTGATTGAAAGCTATAAATCCCCGCTTGTTAATAGAGGGAGTGTGTGTCGCCCACGGTCTGTCCCTTACGAAGTACATAAAATATATGGCTGGCTTTCTTATTTACGTTTACCATCAATCATATTCATAGGGGCTTGTTTTTTATTTATATACTTCCATTTGACGTAATAAATACATCAAAAAATTTGTGCTGTCATAATCCTTGTAAGAAAATTGGCTACATTTAATATTTTAGAAAGTGAAATCTGTTCCAGTGTATCTGTACCAAATCCCGTCAACTTCCGATGAAAACTGTAGAAATTATGGTACTGTCACAGACTGGGACGGACGGTCGGACTGGATGATCTTATAAGGGTTCCTCGTAGGGACTACGGAACCCTAAAAACCCTGTGCAATAAAAAGTGTAATATAGTCTTGAACATTATTTGATACCTACTAGAGTAGGAATTCGATTATGCCTTCGATCTGACAGTCCATCAGTCAGTATCGAGTAAATAGTGCCGCATAATTAATCGAATCAAGTAGTTAATCATAATGTATTATCTATCGATACCCTACGATAGTTGCAAGTATTGAATATAATACGACATCTTATAAATATCGCATAAATTCTGATTCCATGAAGACATCGAATAGAGCATCCTTAAATATTATTACGTAATATGTAGTATGGGAAGCGCCTCGATAAACTACTCAAAGCTTCACCGTTAATAGCCTAGTCACTGGGCTCTACTACTTAAAGAGGCCCTTGTTACCGAGAGGTCCCGGGTTCAATCCCCATCTTAACCAGTAATCTATTGACGGTCATCTTTAAATACATGCATGATATAATATCAGATATTTTAATATAATAAAGCGCCCAATTATATGAAAACATACTGACCGAATGACTGAATATACTGATCGAAATCGGATTATTGTACACAGTTAAAACGTGTAATTAAAACAAATAACAAGGTATTCCAATGAATCCGATGAGTCCGGATAAAAAACCTTGGTGACTATTAAAATTTCATGCCGGCTTCAGCTGAAAGGTCGACGTCCATTATTAATGAACTGCAAAAAGTCGAGGGAATATCGCACGGATTCGGGAATTTTTAATGGTTGGATGAGACTATCTAATATACCTACCAACGTACCTACACTTGAGATTATACAAACTTGTTAGTATAAATTATAAAGCACTTTTATTCTTGTTGTCTGAATAATGATGGCATCCCATTCCCTAAGTAAATGCTCATTTGAATGAGACAAAATAAACTGGAAATTTCAGTGTAGTTTAATTGATGTTCATTTCAGCAAGATAAGTATTGCCAGATATTGTTAGTGGATTTATTTAATAACTAGCTGTGCCCCGCGACTTCATCCGCGTAGTATTGGATTATTGGGTTAAAAAGTATCCTATATGTTAATCCCGGTTATAATCTATCTGTGTTCCAAATTTCATCCAAATCCGTTCAGTAGTTTTTGCGTGAAGGAGTAACAAACATACATACATACATACATCCTCACTCACAAACTTTCGCATTTATAATATTAGTAGGATACTAAAATCACATTTCCATAAAAATAATAAGAATTAATTAAAATTAACTAAATATTGAATCCCGAGTCAACACATCCCTCGGGTTAATTAAAAACGATTAGGTAAGTCGAATGCTGTATATTGTTAGCACGCGAAATATCCGGGTCAGCCCCGTCATATCCGGACACAGGGCGACCGCTTCGATCCCACCTTGGAATAAGTAATGTGGTATTCATCTCTCCAAACTAAAATACATCTTATTTTCGACACCCGAAACACCGTTTTCGGTTGCAATATATTTTCAACGTTAAGAATTTCGGCTAAAATTTTACGGCATATAAAATGTATGTAAGGTTTGCGGTCATATGTATTTTACAGCTTGACAAATATAGCAGCGTTATTGGCACAGGATTTGGAAGACATTTTGTTGAGAAATCGTAAAAGCGAAACCGCGAATTTATGTCTTTTTTTTGTATTTAGTCTGGTACGAGTATATACGAGATATATTGCATTTAATTACACCAACAACTTGAGTATTCGTTAGAAAAAATATAATACAGACAATAATACAAGATGGTAAGAGTAATAACTTTGTATTTATTTTCAAGCTCTCATGACCAAAGTACACATTGCCTTTCTGCGTAAGAAGGAGCGTCTGACGCACGCGTTAAACAGACATTGTTTGACGTTTCTGCGTCGCGCTGCGATTAGGACTACCTAATAATAGTACTACATACATACATACATAATTAGGCCTACCTATAGGTAAGTACCAATACTTACCTCTGTGAATACAGTGGATATAGAAATAACGTGACGCGTTAGGTTAGGAAACCATATCCTGCTTAAATGCCGCATGCAAATACAATCCTTTTGCATTATAAAATGTTTCTAATACACAACAGATAAACGAGTAAACACTATCACAGTAAACCAATGTACGTCGTTATAATTAGTGAAGTTTGTTGTAAAACGTCGGTTTTGTGACTTATCCATGTGACACAATCTCCATCCGGGTATTGATTTTGATTCGGCCCGGTCGGACCGTGCTCCCGTTCTCATCTCTTCGTTTTAAATAATATTTAGGGTTGGCACCTGTAATTCTTAAGTTATTTTAATCGTTCCATAAGTGAGTAGATAGTGGAGTCGCTATCAGATATTTTGAAACAAAGAGAATTAAACTAAGCGTATATGCCTTGTATGTGTGTAATATAGAGAAGACGAATTGTCTGACAGAAAAGTAATCAGTCTAATTATGCAAAACTATCAAATTGTTAAGAGCCGATTTCGAAAAAGTCTAGACATTAAAATTGAATATGACGGCCATCCCTAACCTGAAAAGCATATGAGCGGGTAATTTGATCATTTTGCGTAGACTGCGTCCGACCGCGCTGTTTTCTACAATAAAATCGATATGAAAATCCACACTGTAGCGGCTGGGTGTCGCGTCTTCTTACGGTTCAACACAAATAAAACTCTGGTCATCCGGTTAAACAACTTATCGTTTTTTTAAATCTTCTAACTAAATTACAATGTCAACTTATTATTCGTAAAACATTCGAAAATCCTTGTCATCTTTTAAATCATAAAAAAAAGTAATCATAAACAACACCAAGCAGGGCGTAAGGGTGCCCGCGTTACAACACCTATTATGTTGCGAATGTCAATCGCGTCAAGATATTTTTCCTTCATGATCCGGTACAGGGATTTATTAGGGTCCGGATTTCAGATCCGGTTATTGGAGTTCACTGTGTTTGCTATCTGTTCTACACAAATACTATTATAACCAAAGAATTTGTAATAATAAGACATAATTATTATAAATTCTTTGATTATAACTAATTCGTTGGTTCTATAATATATCGGACAACTTTATCGTCATTTTAACCTCTTAACCCCCTCCCTATCCCCCTCTCCTTAAGTGAGGGTATTTTAAATTATTCGAATCAATAGCGGAAATTTTAAACGACTGTATGCTTGCTAATTTTGAAGTTATTTAGAAAAATAATTCACGGTTACTAATCAAATTAGATAGGTTACCTATGTCTTGTGATTGCTAACAAACAAAAAATGGCTAAAATACCTAATTAAAAAATAAAATCGGCAAACAAGCGTACGCCTTATGTGAATACTTACTGTAGCCTACTCGTTTGCTATAGCAAAGGTGTTGCTCGCATATTGCCCCACCAACATAGGACATTTTAAATCATGGACGGTATTTATTCTTTACTGCAGTCAAACATCCTTTATAAATGCACCCCAAATAGTACTGGTTGTGCTAAGCCGGAATACAATTGATTCCAGTAACAGCTACATTTATTCCACTGGTACTTTTAATTACAATACCGTCTCATCATGAAACACGTCAATTATATTTGAATATCATTAATACATAACCAACGGTTAAACAGCGCCTGTCCATTAATTATAACCTATTACCATAGTTAAATGACCCAGCGGTGGTCGGCTGTTTAATTAGACAGTAATTGGTAGATGCCTGGCAACCTAATTATCCTAACTTGCTTTAGAAATAAACATTTGCATAACGCTGGACTGTCACGTCAGCAAGTGGTAGAATAGAATCTGGAAGATTGTCCCAATACTTAGATCTTAGAGGCACATTTCATATTTACGTATCATATCTTGTCAACATATATAGGTATCATGTAGTTAAATATAAATAAAATTAAATCCTTTTTACCCGATTGCGCGACTCAAAGGAGGATTACTTTATAGTATTCGATAGTTTGAGTTTTATTACGAGAACTTGTTTTGCCCTCTATTCTGTCATTTCAAAATCCTACTAATATTATAAATGCGAAAGTTTGTGAGTGTGGATGTATGTATGTATGTATGTATGTATGTATGTATGTATGTATGTATGTATGTTTGTTACTCCTTCACGCAAAAACTACTGAACGGATTTGGATGAAATTTGGAACACAGATAGATTATAACCGGGATTAACATATAGGATACTTTTTAACCCAATAATCCAATACTACGCAGATGAAGTCGCGGGGCACAGCTAGTCATTAATAATGAAGAGCATTTTTAAGAAAGCATGAACCGATTACAATGTTATTATACTGATGACTGTCCTGGTGTCGGGAGGGGCCAAGCTGACTTCAAAATAATTCTAAAAGATAACTTTAAATTGAAAATTTAAAAACCCCCGATGCGACCACCCTTTCATCAAATGTATACTTTACCTAGTTCTTCCAAATAATTAAGTTAGCGCGATTTGCGTAGCTCCCGTAGCTCAGTATTCATAGCTCATCCCGCAAATTCATCTGGTACAACTAGTTTCGATGCCAGATTATGAGAGCGCCATTTACTTCATTCGTTTTGGCTTCCTCATTAATAATCTAAGATAACCTATGCAATATACAATAATCAACAGAAAATCTGTGTAAAAGTATGTCACATTATCTTGTTGTGACATTATAATAATTGACATTAGAATAGACAAAGAATATAAATATTGCCACGAAGGTTTAATTCCTAGTAAAAGATTATGAATTATGATTCAATTTGATGTAATAACCCTGGTTCAGGTGGACGGGAGTAGCCCAGGGGATGAATTTTCAATAACTCTAATATTATTTTAAATTAGGTTTTATTTCTGTATTTTTTCTCAATAGTGAAGCATTTTTTCTCAAAGCAGCGCCCTCTAGAATGATTATTGCGTAATATTCCATGACCATTAACAAAACAAACAAAATTTAACGCATGCGCGTATCCATCATTTGAAACGTGACTTATGGAACATCTTAAGTTCAAACACAAATTCCATATAAAATAAAAATTGATAGCCATTTGTTCCAGAATCCGGGACACTTTTTCAATTTATAATATCGTAAAAAGCCAGTGCAGACTATTACGATCATTTAAAAATATAATAAAGACAAATCGTTTCAGCCGTTCTCAAGTGATGCAAAGATATTCCAATGAGCCCAAATTTCGAATACCTAGATTCGAGCCGTGGAAGTTGGTTTTGGCCGTGAATATGGATTTTTAACCTACAAAAGAGCTGATAATCTTCAAACGGCTGAACTGATTTTCATGAAACATAACTAAGAACACTCTCGATCAGAATACCTATCTAACAAAAGAAACAAAATTAAAATCGGTTCATCCGCTAGGGCGCTACGTTGCCACAGACAGACACACAGATACACAGATACACAGATACACAGACACACAGATACACATGTCAAACTTATAACACCCCTCTTCTTTCGTCGGGGGTTAAAAATGCGCATAAAAACATTTTGAATCAAAAATTCAAAGTTGTTTTTAGTCATGTAAGCCAACAAAGCATTTATGAATAGTCAGAATCTACCACCGGTTCGGAATGCTGCTTCCACTGAGAAGAGCCGGCAAGAAACTCAATGGTTTCAACTTTTCAATGAATGAAAGATGGTGTACATTCTCAGGAACAGCATAAAAAATAATATGAGCAGGCAACACCATTGCCACTAAATAGCTAATAGTAAATAATAATCATTTTTTTTTTTTTTTTTTTTTTGGGACTAGTCCCGCCACACACTCCCACCACTGCAACTCCTGTAAGCCAGGATCGACAATGGTGACCAATAATGACGTCGAGGTTTGACCCTCGACGAGTCCCGGGGAAAAGTTAAATTGCCTTGGAACCCGCACGAATTTAATCGAAAGAAATAATAGGAGGAGTTAGAAGAAAATATTTCCACTTCCCTCCGGTGCAAAGCGGGAGACAAAATATATGTAGCTGGTATGGGCTAATTGCCATAGAAACAAGACTGTTACAGCTGATTGAAGACCAGTTGTAAGGCACCACGGATCGTAATATGACTAATTGGACCTAAACTCGTGAGCTGATTATACTTGATTCCAATAATAGGTATGGCAAAAGCGCTTGAACGCACGGAAATTGTCCCTGGTTTCCACAAGGTCTGTGTAATAAACTACTCTAGATGTCACTTGCAGGCTATTTAGCATAGTAGTCCGTTCGTTGTGCCAGAGACTGCACTCCCACAGGATGTGATGTGCAGATTGTTCATGATTGTTTTGCGGCGTCGAGCATTGACAGAAAGGTGAAGGAACTAACGTGAAGTAGAATAATTTGCTCCTAAAGTTGCCATGCCCAGTCAGAAATTGAGCCACACAGTGGTCCACCTCCAACCACGCTCTCTCCAGACGTTCACGAACGCATGGAAAGAATTGGTGGAGGTGGCGGCCCTTAGTTGTTGTATCCCATCTGGATTGCCATTCGGTCAGAAGATCTTCGTAAACGACAGATATCGGACTAAATAATCTAGCGATTTTAGAGCGGTCTCGCGGTTTAAGGAACTCGGTGTTCATGCTCTCTCGAGTAGAGTAGTACATTGCCGCGCGTCTTTGGACCTCCAGGTCCACTGGGAGCACACCAGCGAGAACTGGCAGGGCCTCGGTACTGACCGTGCGATATGCTTTACATAGAAATATTAACGCCAAACGTTGGCTTTGTAGTAATTTACGCCGTGCCGCCCCTATTGTGGCCCTGTCGGCCCACACCGGTGCGCCGTAGCACATGCAGCCTAAGTACGTAGCCCCGTATATAATCTTTAGCGTATTAAAGGAAAGTCCCCAAGTTGCCGTAGATATTCTCGTCAACGCATAAAAATTACGTTTCGCTTTTTCACCAACAGTTTTAATATGCTCTATAAATGGGAAATTCCTTTCTAATACTAATCCGAGGTAGCAAACCGATTGTTTTCTCTTTGTTGTTGCGTTGTTAAACTTAATACGTGGCGGCGCTTTTAAATTCCCTTTTAGGAGGAGTTGGTAGGTTTTTTGGGGGGCGAACGTGAGACGATTTCGCTCGCCCCACTCAGAAATTAAGCGCAGACATGACTCCGCAAGGTTCTCGAGTCCGGCCCTAGTATTTGATTCTATCAACAGGAGTCCGTCATCCGCATATCCAGTTAGTGAACAACCACACGGGAGTGGTAGCTCGAGGAAGTCATCGAAGCCTAAATTCCACAAATATGGACTAAGTACCGATCCCTGGGGACAACCTAATGTCAGCGCCTTTGACACAGCATAATGTCCAAGTTTGAGTGTTGTTGTTCCTTGTACAAAATATGTGTAAATAAGTGAGTAGATGTTCCTGTAGCAACCACGCGTTTTTAGCTTGAGAAGTAGCATCGGCCACCATGCGTTGTCAAAAGCGCCCGAAATATCAAGAAAAATTCCCAATACGTATTCAGACGTAGATGAATTTACAGTTTTTCTTACCGATAAAGCCGCGTCAACTGTCGATTTGCCACGCGTAAAACCGAACTGTTTTTGATTAAATTTTGGTCCACCGGGGAGCAATCGCGGGACAATCAGTCGTTCTAGTAGTTTACCTAACGATGGTAGCAATGTTATTGGACGATAGGACTTGGGATCGTCGGGAGGTTTATCTCCACTTTTCGGGATGATTCTAATAAAGCCACGGCGCCATATTCGTGGAAAAATGCCTTCTGTGATGCAACGATTAAAAACATATAGCATAGAGTCGCCGGCTGATTTGCACGCTTCTTTAATCATTTTGTTAGATATTTTGTCCTCACCGGAGGCTTTATTAAGAGGCAGATTTTTATAATAATCATATATGTAAAATGTAAATAAAATGAGAATGCTAGTTTAGTGTGATGTGCATACCTACTCATACGTATATCAAATGAAACGTTTACGAACCAAAATAATAATTGATAAAACAGGGGTGGATATTATGATAATTGCTTTGGTGTGATGCCTTCCATGCTAAGTAAAGTATTTAACGACAATGTTGTTAAGAGGAAAGTGAGTGGACCAATCTCCGCAAGCAGCGCCCGCGCACGAGCATGACTTGAAAAGCGGCATCACTCTCCTCAACCATAATAGAGGGAAGAGGGTGACCCGCTCCACAAAGCCACCGCAAACAAGGACATTGAAGTGAGAATAACTTTGAAATGGTCTAAAATAACACTGGCAAAGAGGAATTCCTAACTCATCCGTATTACTTCCCAAGGTTACGTTAGAATCAATATTTAATATCTGTTCTGCCCATCGGAACCCTATAAGGGTCGGTTCTCACAACGCAGTTCGTGACGAGAGGTTAAAAAATCTTACCTCTATATTTATTTTTTTAAAAATATGTTTAAACAAAATAGTAATGTATTTTGAATGTATGGATACTGCTGCACCATCGACCGGCTTAATTATTTTAGATATACCAGCACTATGTTATTAAAACTACTTACCTACATTGAAATTTTTTATCGATTGTCACCAATCTATTTTTTTTTTAAACAGGGTCCTTCAAATTCCTTTTGTATTTGTTTATAGCAATTCTATCATAAAATTACTCTATATTCCTATATATCTATATTTCCTTTTCAATTTTCCCCTCTGTTGGTCTAATCAAACTCATTTTATATTTAGATTAACAGATTTTGAATAGTAAGTAAAATATATTGCATCCGCACTTATACGATGAATATTCTTGCCATGTGTGCGCGTGTCCACCGCTCCTTGCGAACCCCGCCTAAGGTCTGATTCATCGAACACAATATCCAAGGGTCCCTCTTTCAACGCGAATATTTTATGCCCTCAGCCGAAACGGGACAGATTAATTCGTAATGGCCAACTCACCCTCACACACTGCATAGTAGACTTGATTAGAAAACGTCTTACGGTCATATAAGATAGTATTTTTGGGTCACACCTTGGTAAATGGAGGTTTGGTGTTAGAGGTAAAATGGGTTTGACGAGGTCTGTACGATGAAGTCGGACAAGTCTTTATTAAACCTACATAGTTTCAGTTTGGTCCAACATCTTACTTCAGACCGTCCGTTGTCATTAACGCGGCCCCACGATAATGGATGACTGATACGCAATCGGAAACCGAAATGTATGGAAAAAACGCTGATGCCGCCGGTAGAGTTGATAATGTAGTCCAACTAAAAACGCATTCTATCCAATTTATGATATTGTACCCTAAGTTTTAGGGTACAAAATATACCTTACCTTTACATTTACGAGTCACCACTTGTTCAAATCCATTTAAATATTTCCTTGATATGCTGATATAAAGGAAACATGTAAAATGGACAAGCCCGCTGAGTTTTCAATCGAGGTCGCGTCCCGATCCGGTATCATGGTGTCATGTCAAATAAGACCATTTGTAAGTGCCCTCGTAGACCTCTCAACAAAATAAACGCCTTGAGTTTGAGTTCCTTTTTCAATGTTTTAAATTCAAAAATTACTAATCAAAATATATTCGATCAACAATAAACTCACTAAAACTTTTATATCAATTTTCCTAGCCTCCCGTAAATGGGTAATACGCTAGCTAACAATAACATTGAACAACAATTAAAACGCAATCTAAACTCTAAATAGCTTTATAATTGCTGAAGGCATTCTAACAAGTTTGTGGTATAATCCTCAGCGTTAAAATCCTCTACGTTTTCTCGAATCGTTTGAAATATGATAGATTGAAATTATTTTGAGTAATGTAAACGGTTTTTGCGGCTCTGGGGGTGTTTGAAGCGGTACTTTGATGTCACAGTAAACTGGGGTTAAGTATTATACCGAGTTAGGGACGCGCCTGTAGATGTAACTAATACTTCATTATAAATATTACACCACCCTTGGGAGATCACAAGATATCTGAAAAAATATTTGAATCTAAATGGACACTAGTCTGCTAAGGATGGGCTTGATGACCTTTGAATTAGACAGACAGTAGATTAAGAGCTTTCTGGAAAATATATAAGAAAGTATAGTGGGAAAGGTGCTTAGTTACGTCTCAAGACAAAATGTGTTTTATTTTTTCTTCTCCTCGCAGAGAGAGCCAACTTAGCTTAAGAAAATGAGCAATAAAAAGAGCAGCACTTATATTTTTATCCAGTCGTTTCTCCCACTGTTATCACAAGGATTTAGTGTTTTGTCTATATGAAGGAAACTTTGTAATTCACGGAAAGAAAGAATAGCCTAGCAACTCAGGCTTAAAATCTATCACCATGCCAATTGACATGCAAAGCTTGAGTTTTCATCAAATAAAAAATATTTTACTAATATTCTTCATTATATCCACCGAGGTGCCAATATGCATAATGAGATAGATTGATTTGTTTTGTGGAAAAAACGTCTTTATGTACTACTACCATTAGTATTACATAAACAAAGTGAAGATGTCCAGAGCATCGCCAAGTTTACTTATCCGACGTGAGAACCACTTCATCTTGACACGCCTCGGTACATCATTCATAACGCGACATTTATCTTGGGGCCAGATGTGATAAATTATATTCAACCCTAAGTATTCTGTGTAAGTGTATTTATTACGATAATGGTATCTGAAGAGATGGAGTTATGACGTACTTAAAGAGTCTGGCAAGGAGTGATTGCGGAGGCGAGTGTCAGCGGTCATAGTCTAGATAGAGAGATGATTGTAGTAGTCAAATATACGAAAAACCTGATTTGACAGATATTATTCGCTGAGTACTTACTGACTGTGCAGCTATATAAGCTAGGCTTGGTTGTCTCGTGAGGCTTCACTAGGCTGCCAAGCCTCGTTCAGTCAGTACGTGGTTTGCCTGGGACAAACTGTGGCACTATTTGTCTCGCTGTCAACCGACTGCTCGTGTCACAACTAACGCAACCGCGCTTGGCTTATATATGTCCGAGGCAGCCTCGCGAGACTACAGCCAGTCAAGACACGGTTATTGGCAAATTTAGATGTGCATACAACACTCCTTTGTCGACCTCTTTAATGTAGGTTGATATATTTTACATACCACCCTCGCTGATCTTTTATCCCCTCTGTAAAATGTATCCGAAGAAATCACATATCAGAAAGTCCCCGCAGGAATCAGCTATCACACTCCACAGGATAACCTGCTCGTAAATATCGATTGGCAGGAAACATGAGAGTAACGAGCCATGGTAGACCATGATTTATGGGGTTGCCAGCCCCGAGCGGGTTATTATGTTGCTAACGGGGTTGCCAGTGTCTATCCCCGAAAAGCGACTGGAATCGGTGCTTTGTGACTTTAAAAAAATACCAAAATGTAACAACAAAACTGCCTCCAATTGTACCGCGAATCTTTGTAACTATTAGGTACTTTGCAGTGAGTTAGGATTCTAAGAATCATTTTTTTTTAGATAGATAAAGAAACCAAAAATGTATCTTGTTCAAATCCGAACTTGTCTCTCTTGCCCGGGGCTAATAAATTCATGGCATCACATAAAACACATATATTGTTCATGTAATAGCGGCTTTTATTATTTCAGTATTCTAAATAAGACCTTTAGAACACTGCCTCAATAAGCAGCCCTACCTTTTTGGATATACCTATTTAGGTCGGTCTTGTATTTTCAGACGAGTATATAATAGGGTTAAGGGTATTTTTTAAGGGATGATTGATGTAATTTAGCATCCGAGCGTTAGGTTTTTATAACATTTTTATGATTTTTCTGGGACAAAATCTTATGGTTGGAAGATTTGTGCTGTATATTCTACCTATGCCACATTATTTATAAATATTATATCGAAAAGCTTTATATTTCACTAGCTGTGCCCGCGACTTCGTCCGCGTGGAATTTAAATGACAAAGTTTCATACAAACTTTCATCCCCTACTTTATCCTTGGGGGTAGAATTAATCAAAATCCTTTCTTAGCGGATGCATACGTATAACATCTGCATGCCAAATTTCAGCCCGACCCGTCCACTCGTTTGGGCTGTGTGTTGATAGATCACTATGTCAGTCAGTCACCTTTGAGTTATATATATTTAGATTATATATGGTATTGGTTAGTACAGGGGTTTGTTTTTTATGTAACAATGTCTGCAAACAAGTCTAGGATCCACCATGAGATGTTAAGAAGTTCCCGTAGACGATAAATGCTTGTAAGTTAAAAGTTATGTTGTAAATTATTTTTCTGGTAGTAATATTTATATAAGTATGCAATAAAAAATAGGCATGTGTCAAGGCTTTATTACGAAGTCCTAATTAATAGGGATCCATTATCTAGGTATAATATATATATGTCTAGGCTTTAAGGTAAATATTTTATTCCCAACGTGCCGACAAAGGTTCGTTTTGAAGATACCTACTATAAAATTCGAGGAACACAATTTTCTCGGTCATCCATCTTGTTATACCCACTATACTGTTGATTATATAATGTGACCTTTCCCAACAATATGTTACGGCTCGGTACCTAATCTGCGATAGCCAGAATTTCTCCGTTGTTTTAGGGAAGTTTCACAACTTAGTAAGCGATAGCCTTGTTAACTTGAAAGTGCCGAGACGTCCCCGTTATATTAAGTTATAGGTATATATGTATACTTGGATGAAATACATGATCATGTATGAGAATGATAAATAAGTTAATTAATTTCTGTTAAGTAAGTACGGTAATTATAAATTTCTATAAACTTTACTAGTTGGTTCACTTGTATGATCTAGTGGCATGCTTTACTAAATACAACCTGAAACGTTTTGAAGTTGCGAATAACGCAAGGTAGGTAGTCGTTATAATATAAAGTATAATCATGATAGGTAGTTGATACATGATAGGTAATTCCCTTAATAAAATACATTATGTGATTAAAACATACTAAACAAAAATACTTTTACAATAACCTGAAATTCTAACCACTTAAACAAAACGTTAGTCGGGCTGCGTCAAAATCTGAACGATTACAACGCCATAAACCTATGGGATGTGTAATTTCACGGGCGCGCGTCGCTTCCCGAGTGGAAACTATCTCGTTAGTCGATATATTTGAGGAAATGAACGTCTTATAGCTGGCAGGGGTGCGGTGAGTCGTTCTGGAGTTAATTGATTGGACTGTAGCAATTATGGGAGTAGTTCTTGTATGATGAATGGAAGGAAGTTTTATGATGACATTGCAGAGTAAATTCTGACTTGTACTATACCATCACGGCTGTATCTCCCAGAAGAGCAGGCAGTGACTGTGGTGCATCTACATGATCAACAGTCTTATTGTGGTCCCAATGCAATATCGGGTCTATTTGTCTAGAAATAAAATATACTATTGCACTAATTATATAGGACCAAAAACATTAAAACAAAGTCTGCAAAAAGCATACGATCTGCCTAATGTTAAGCAGTTATTGTAGCCTATAGATTCTTGCAAACCAAAGCACTGCTCGCATATGCCGACCTGAAGAAGAGAGCGCGAGTGGGTTAATTGTAACAAGTCGCTCAGTGTAATGTTATATGCCCGCATGGGAGGTAGTATTCATGTTCAGTGTCTCAGTCTGCAGAATAGAAAAACAATTTTTTGCGCCAATGAACCTACAAGCCGTCGCATGAAAACTAAGTCCAGTAACTTAAGTCAAATTAAGTGTTTATTGCCAAGCACTCAATGTTTTAAACTCATCAAGATTTAAACTCAATTCTTGATAAATGTCACTAATTGATTACAGCTTAGCTCAGCTGAGATAACTTTGGACACTCAGATTCCACTTAAGATTGTCTCACTGATAAATTTCGAGCGAAATGTTTTCACTAGAGATCTGAAAAACTGTCGATTAAGACAATCAAGAGTTAATTGCTGGAAAAAGTCGTATTTTACAGATAGAATCTTTATAAGAAAGAGCAGTCAACTTAAATTTAGATAAAAAGAAATGTCTTGGAATCGCGTTTTATAAGACAAACAAATTTTATAACATGTTGTCACCATTTTCATTCCACACATTTTGACCTTAAGTACCAATATGTGAATAG
Organism: Notodonta dromedarius; assembly: GCA_905147325.1. Classification (NCBI taxonomy): domain Eukaryota; kingdom Metazoa; phylum Arthropoda; class Insecta; order Lepidoptera; family Notodontidae; genus Notodonta; species Notodonta dromedarius. Next base: position 13,160,625 of record LR990163.1, on the reverse strand, counting down.
TCTCGCAAGTCTTATAAGCAAAATAATGAGGAAACACGTGAACGAAGATAAGCACTTTCTTACTATTACTTATAGACACGTTCAATAATAAGCAACAATACCTCGGAAGTCGAATCTACCAAATACAAGCAATATCGATACAACTTATATTAGAAAAAGTCTTTATTATAACATGAGAATCTCATTTTACTTTAATAAAGCTACCTCTATAGATGTATCGGTTTCCCCAAACCGACCCAAGTAATTAAGTAATACCTAAACGCGACTCTTACAAAGCGATAAGTAATTAACGCTGTATGAATTAAACCCTCCATTACACGGTGGACTAATTAATTTATACGATGTGTAAGTGGCCCTTGCTAAAGATAATTTGGTTGGCGTAGGGGGGGCATTAATAATAATAAATACATACACTGACTGCATCGTCAAAAACCAAGTAACGCTTGAGGGTAACATGCGTACTGTACACTGAACAAGGTGTCAAATTTTATTAATTAATACCTATAAGATTATGTTTTCGATTATAATTTTCTAAATAATTTGCCACCAAAAACTTGGTGCTAATTGAACTAAAACAACTATACGCTCATCCTATGCTATGCTATGCATCCCATACATACACTTTCAGACAAAGCTTTTTGCGCATATCTCGTTTAAGCGTCTGTCAAAATGTTTACAGCTTCTCTAACTCGACAAAGAAAAAGTTATTACTTTCTCTATGTTGTACCTACTTGCGATGACATTAAAATAACACAAGACAAGTGTTAGCAAAACAATATAACATAATTTGTCACTGGCAATTGTTACAAATATAAAATATTGCATAATTTTCACAGAACAGCGAATCATAGTTGTCCTAGAATAATTTTGTTGGATTCGGCTGACAAGTGCATCCAAAATTAAAATGTACAATTCTGAAATAGTTTGTGTCCTAAAATGGTAGTCTAATTTGCACACCCACTGAAAACATTAAATTTTAACCATAGTTTACATAACTCACTGCGGTTGTAAATGGGCCATTGTAATTAATTCCGCTAAACCAGCACTATGTTTTACAGAGATGTATTTACAAAACAATTAATTTAAAAGTTCATCTCGCTAAAACGTTTCGTGCTGACGATCGTATAACACAATTCAACGCATACGTTACTAAGCTCTATTGTTTATTACAGCTAGGGTTGATCCATGGCGTAAGCATTATAAAATATGTAAGAAAATTGTTGATTATTATTTTATCGATATCGATATTTTATCGCCAGCTTCGTTATACCTACAACCAGTGTTCAAATCATAATATTTTTTTATTATTTGTCTATTATCCTCAGTCTATATATACATATTAGATATTATAAATTATTTAGAACATAAAAAACTAGTGTTCCAAAAAAAAAAATTGGATCGGTTAATAGGGTATCATCTGACCTTCGGACAAAAAAAAATGTCTTTTTATTTTGTGTCTCTCTAAATAATTAAAAGGATCCATTACCCAGACACAGAAAAAATCAGTGTTACAAAAAATGAGCTTAACAAGTGTCAGATTAGAATAACAGAGTAATCTAATCTGACACTTATCAATTTCAATATTTCTTTGCTAGCGAGAAGTGGCAACCCTGATTACGGCCGCCCAAATTTCAATTTCACGACCTAATCCTATTATAAGGTGTGATGGACCACGAATTATAGTAAATAGTAGAATTATCTATAGGCATTATTACGTTCACTGTAGATAGTGATACATAATAATAATGATGTGGTTTGACGAGATGACGACTTTATTGGTAGGTACTTGATGCATAAGACAAAAAAACGCGATGAATTTTCGACAATGATTCATCACTTAATTAAGGAAATCATAGACCGCGCTTTCTATGGTCTGAACCTTCGCATTGGTTATTACAAAATGGTTACACTGCAGTTCACCTCTGCCTAACCCTGCGGGGAGTATAACCGTGATGGCATATGTAATTTTACTACCCGTCCATTACACGAGCATTGATATGCCTAATTCCATGTTATATTACAGCTTGATACGGGTTTAATCTGTTATCACTCAACGCACAGCGCTCGGTGTTAATAATATAATACCTACCTACTGATTCAATACCAGCTGTTGTGAGATTGTATTTGTGTTTAAACTATAGATATAAGAACATGATAGATAGTAATTTAGAAAATATTTTTTGTGGTCGACTAATCTGTAAAGTTTGTTTGATAATTTGCCTGATTTGCTAAGACCTTAGTCTTTTGTCATATTATTATATACACCTAATTATTTATATATCGCTGTGGCGGATAGTGGGACCCTAGAAACCTATTCTACGGGATTAACTGGTAGATAAGTTTAAAAACGTCCCCCACTAACAAACAACTCATTACAGAAGTAGAACTGAAATAAAATCCTTCTATTTGCCTGCTGCACGAACCAAGCCCCAATTCAGGTAATATTCAGTAACAATGAAGCTTAAGGTCATGATGTTTTAAATAAACGTTGACTTATTACTGTAGCAAATCCCTCCTCTCGTTCAAATCAATACAAATAGTCTCAATACCAACCATGACACCACAAACTCCATGATGAACACAAACATCGAGACCAAAATAAATCTTAACAACGGACATCAAAACCTCGACTCTGCAACTTTTTATTCGAAAAGAACGAATTACAAGGGGTGAGGGACCATTAATTCTGCGTCATTGTCATCCCTCCTTCCCTTGAGGGGAGGCCTTGGGGAGCACTTAAGCACTTGGAGACTTGGGACTCTGATGGATCAATTACGTTGGTATAAGGTTATGGAAGTTTTAAAAAAAAATATTTCAAGATGATTCCTACTTTTTAACACAAGTAATGGCAGAGTGTGGACTGATTCGATACTTGTCACGTTACTTGTGGCAAGAGTTCTTGGTGATCTTGAGAAGAAGCCTCATGCCCAATCAAATAGTACAATAATTTTAAGAGTATCTATTTTTTTTCCTAATGTTAAGTTATTTTGGTACTAATTCTGTTCTCAGATATAGGTAGATACTAGTGATGTAACGAATGTTGGATTTTTGACATTCGCGAATGCGAATGCGAATGCGAATATTTGGCTTCAACATTCGCGAATGCGAATGCGAATGTTGACTTTCAAATAAGAAACCCTTTGAAAATTTGTTGGAAAATTAAAAATCTTTTTAATATAAAAAATAATAAAAGATATAAAAAATTTACGACTTCTTAAATTACAAAAAAGCTGATAATTTTCAAACGGTTGCATCGATTTTCGTAAAACATAGCTAAGAACACTCTCGATCAGAACACCTTTCTAAAAATTGGATTTCGGATCATTTGTTTGGGCGCTGTGGCATCGTAGCGCCCAGACACACAAATACACATGTTAAACTTATAACACGCCTATTTCTCGGAGGTTAATAAAGAGCGCGCAAAATGTTAGACTGGATTGACATTTCGTGTCGGCCACACATAGCCGAACCCATAGGTTGAAAGAACGAAGTTAGTCACATAAAGTTAATTCGAAGAGATTTGTTTTGATTTGAGGGTAGTTTAGTATTATTTCATAAATTTATTTCAATTTTATTTTATATTCATATTTTATTGAGTTAATATTTTAATTAGACTAACAAGAGCAATATAGAAAGATCCTAATTATAATTTAGTTGCCTACCTCAAGACAGTAATTTTTTTTAAATTCAAATATAAGTAAATAAGCATTATGTGCAAGTGAGCTAAGTTACGATCGAGGCTGGTTTGCAGCCAGAGAGTAACACGAGGGCTGTGCTGTGATGAAGCCAAGGTGTGTAAATAACAATGCTCGCGCAATTCATACGACATTTTACAACCTACTTGCGAGTAAAAAATATTTCGAATATTACAATCTTACTTAATTGAAAATAAATCACAATTCACGATTTTTTAAGACCTAGTGAATTGGAGGATGAAAGAAAAATAAAACAACATGGCGCGCCGTGAATTTTTAGGGTTCCGTAGTCAAACTCGGAACCCTTATACTTTCGCCACGTCTGTCACACAACAATCACAATCACAATAATTTTATACAAAGACTATTAGGGCTAAAATACTGCAAACTAGTCAAAAAATTTAATTAATGTACCGATAAAAAACTGTTTTTAAATTTTGAAAGCAAAGTTCTTCCATGGTACCTCCCGTACTTAAGAAAGGGGAGTAAAGAAAAATGTTTACACACTTCCTCGATTGAAGTATTGTTCAGTAAGTATTTTAAAACTATTTGATGGTTTCTTTGACGGTTTTTCAATATTAATTTCTGTTTACGAAAAATTTAACTTCATTGTGGCCTTTTTTACTTAAGTAGCTAGATTCTTTCTTTAAATTAGAACCACATTATAAATAGTTTACTGTAGGAAATAAATAGTTTTGTTACTATTCAAAATCAATGTCAGTAATTTAAAACAAATCTAAATTGAGTCTCAAACCACGCACCACTGATTGTGCACCCAGTCTAATCACAACTTAAATATTTGAATTAAAAATCCTTATAAGAATTTTCATCAGTCCAAAAAGAAAAAAAAAATTATGTCACTTTTGCTGAAGATGTCTATGATGCCGGTTTAATAAATTTAGTAACAGAATTTCTTACTATTTTATTTAAAAAGGTGACTAATAGTTAATTAATTTCGTAGAAATTAATAGGTTACGTGAGCCGCCGTATTCGATGTTTCATTATCAATAAAAAAACATCACTTTTATTTCATGAGTTCCGTAGTATTGAAAAGTGGCGGGATGTCAACTCTAGAGTATGCGTAGTCAGACATGCATTTGGCTGGTTATATTTATCTATGGGTCTGGCAAAGCCGGTAACAATTATTATATTATTTGAAATATAATAAATATAATGTTTATAATATGTTTTATTTACAATGAAATTGAATGTGAAAGAAATTTATTTAAATAGTAATGTATTTATGTGTAATATTTTAATAAACATCGTTTATTTATTGTTTTAAATGTTTACTATTTTAAGGATTATTTTACTAAGATTTAAAAAATGTAAAGTTAATAGCACTAGTGCGTAATAAGCTGCTTTATGAACTTAAAAGCAGTGCAATAAGGGCCACCCTATGAGCAAGTTCGTTTGAATAATATATTATTCTTACTAATTGTTAACATTCCATAACCCGTCTATAGATCATTTCCTTTTTGTTTTTCAAAAACATTCGCCAAACATTCGCATAGATTCTTGCGAATGCGAATGCGAATGCGAATGTCAAAAAATATGCGAATATTCGCGAATGCGAATATTCGTTACATCACTAGTAGATACCATACAATAAAGTATATCTGTTGACTAAATAGATGATAAGTAAAGATGTGCCGTATTTGCATGAGGACGTCATATTTACACACAAAAATGCATATTTACAATCACGCCTCGCCTCATTTACAGGTACAAAAAAGTATGCGTGTAAAAACATTTTGGACGTAAACGCGAACTGACTATTGACGCGTCGGAGCGATGTCTTCAAACACTCCCCAGCGAGGCTCTTTGTACGGTTTTTACACACATTTATTTATACTTGTGTCTCCCTGGAGGGACGTATGTCTCATTCAAAACAATTACGGCACGTTTAAAAGTACGTGGTGCGTGCGGCAGGTGAGAATGTTTGTGATTTTTGAAGCTTTTACTTTATATTGTGAGAGAGTTTATGTTGTGTTAAACAGGTTACTCGATTTTTGACTTAATATCTTATGTACATATATAAGCTGATATGTAATTGCTCAGTTTAATCCGAATGTACGTAATGTAGTTTCGTATGAGACTGAATTTTCAGTATAACTAGTATTCATTTCAAATTATTATTGAAATAGTGTAAACTGTTCTTACACGCAGCAGCAAATAATATTAATAAATAATACTGGAAAATGATGTAGAGGAAAATATCAGTACATACATAACAATTAGTGGGAAACTAAAACTCGTATTAGATGTTTTGTTTGTTTTTGGTAATTATTTATTTTCCCGTTCGGCACCATTCAATCAATGAGTGTTATTAAAGAAATTGCACCAATTAGACGTCTAATTTTTCAGCTAAAAACAATGGTCCATCGCATACGTCACCAAGTCATCCGTATTTGCTCAGAATGGGGACACTTAACGCGTCGACGCTCCGCTAATGGACTGTCGGTGCCGGATGTATCGCTTTTAGCGCGAGCAACCGACGCCCCGGATCGGTTATGGCCGCGATTTTTTTTAGGGGATTTGTCTAACAGGTGTTAGTGTTGAGGTTGTTAGTAAACTCTGCTCAGGTTTAAAATCAAATCAGTAATAGTTTAATCATGAATACATAGTCAGAATCTACCACCGGTTCTGAATTCAGCTTCGGAATTCGGTTACCAGTGACACAAATTATGTCGATAAGTATAGGTATAAACTAAACAAAATGTCTCCCAATTCTATTATCATAAAATTATGACGAATCAAAATTTGACATTTTAAGTTAGATTTAAAAATGTTAAGTTATTTTATCTCAGTGCACTAAAGGCAACTAAGCTCTCCAATAGAGTGTGTGAAAAAGTTGATATTTCATTACGTTATTATCATCGTAATGACTGTGCATTACTATTATATCTATACAAATAAATAAAATTGGAGTGTCTGTTGGTAATATCAAAATAACACCTTTTCACTAAATGCATATGAAAGTACATACGACACTTATAGCAAAAACGCGATTTAAAACATTTTTGTCTGTCTGTCTGTCTGTCTTTCTGTCTGTCTGTCTGTCTGTGTGTTTGTTCCGGGTAATCCCCGAAACGGCTGGACCAATTTCGACGGGACTTTCACTGGCAGATAGCTGATGATATAATGAGTAACTTAGGCTACTTTTATTTTAGAAAAACAAAAAATGGGTACGGTCGCGCGGGCTCAGAACGCGGGAGCGGGCTTTTTTGTTAAGTTAAATTCCACGCGGACGAAGTCGCGGGCTCAGCTAGTAAGATTATAAAATAAATAAAAAATAATTGATAATATACCGTTTTACCTTATTTAACAACGTACGAAGTTTTCTAATCCGCACTGGGCTAGCGTGATGGACTATTTATTGCCCAAATTATCCCCTTATTGAGGGGCAATGTGCCCGGTATAATGGCAATCAGCTCGCCTCCATATTAGGATCATACCATTATCGTTGTCATAATTTAGTTGTGATATTGTGCACCTCTGCCTAACCGTTCGTGAAATACAGGCGTAATAGTCCTTATGCATTTTTTTTTATTATATACTTCAAACTTTCCAGGTTGATCGTAAATTACCTAAACGACGCTAATTACTCGCCTGAAATGAACTATTGTTAAAACTTTTATAAATATTCATTAATCATTCCAACTTTAAAAGTTAATCAAGTTAGCAAGTTGAAAGTAATTAAAAATGTTGATGTAAGTATAAGATTAAGTGCTTAATAGCTTTAAGAAGGATTATTTTGGAACTAGGGAATAAGTGTAATCAGATTCTATGTGGACGATAAGCTGTAGTAGGTTAATATTTTGTAGGTATAATAATAATAGTCTATAATTAAGTATATCAAGTGCTAATTATATTAGAATAAATACTTTAGAAGAATTGTTGCAGTACAGCTACTCTGCGTGAGCACAGGTGCTGTTGGTGTGTCATTATGCAATTACACGTTTGAGTCAGTAAGATTTTTACATAGACTCAAGCTACGTTTGATAAACAATCTTGCTAAATTACTTTATCCACCAATTTTTAGAAAACCCGCCCAAAACGCACCGCTGTGTGTAGTATGATTAAATTTATCGCTCGTAAAAATTCTCTCGCAGAATCTTTATCACCGCCGACCCAATCTTTATGTATGCGTCACACCTCCGTAAATCCTTGAAATAAAATGTATGATTTACGAAAATTTGTTACAAAGCGTAGTAAAACATGTGCCAATAATGCGAGACTGTCGCATTGAGCTTATTTGATACAATTACAGTTTTGTGGTGGCTATAATAGTCATTTTTGTTAGGTTGTTCTGGGAAATCCGAGAGATTCCTGTTTTTGACATTTTTTTCTGAGCAAGCTACTACTTAAAATGGTTAAATGGTTTTAGGGACATTTCTCCATGATTCTAGAAATTAAAATAAATTTACTATGGCTATGCAAAGTATATTTCTAAATAAAAATGTGTTAATGCCATTTTAACAATTATTCTTATACATTTCAGGTTAAGGCTGTATATATAAGATTGTAGACAGTGGTTTTTGCTAAAGCGCTATAAGAGTATCGCTGTCATATCACTTACCATTAAAGTAATCCAAGTACAATCAACGACAAGACCGTCAACAGTCCAAACACACTCACATAACCGATACTCCATTGCACTTTTACATACACAGTAACTCCACTTACGCCAACAAATTTGAAATATCGTATACACTACGTAAATATTGATCGCGCGGAAAAGTGTTTTGAATGGAATTTATTTATTAGTTCGAACACTACACATGTACAGTCGAGCGCGGTATATTATTATTACATATTAATTTCGTGATAGCAGGGCGCGGTTTCGGGTCGGTGCGGCGAGCCCGCTTCACTGGCAGCGTTTGACGGGGCGCGGGCACTGCGCATGTCTGCCCGCGCAGCCTCGGCCGAAAGGGGATGAAAATGGCGTGGGCCGATTGTTAGCACGACGAACGCCGAATCGTGACGAATATTTCTCTGCGATCACGCTGGCCTCGTTAACGGTACCAACGTCGTACGATAAATCGCAGTTAATTCTGTTATTGTGTCACGGATTTATGGGTATGTTGGCTTATTGTGAATACGTATTGCTTTATAATGGCGTCGTGTAATTTTATGCGTGCACACGGTTCCGTGTAAGGAACGAATTGAATTAAAGCGCACGGTTTTCCTTAAATGAGAATTTCCCTGAATAGGTGTGTTACGTGCGTCTGTTTTGAACATGCTTCGCTACACATCTAATAGGAACTTTAATTAATATCGCAACAATTAAATTACCTTTAGAACCTTTACTATAGTATTATGAATTCATTCAAAGTAATCAAGTATCAGACAGACCTTCAAGTTCCACGGATTTACATTGCTAACGGTATTTCATAATGCGTCACTGTTGACGCTACGAAGTCTTATGGGTACAGACTACAGTTACCAAAGTGTGGCAAACATTGGCCAAACAACGCGATGTCGATCAAAGATCCAAGTTCCAAGTTGCCAGGAAGGTTTTCCTTTTACTATCTAATCACATATGCAAATTCCGTTCCACACCAAATTGCCCTACTGAAAAAGTTTTGTGCCCAAAGTCAGCGAAAACTGAAGGCAGACTCTGCGGTTCGGCCGCGTTCGGCTTCGCTCGGCTACCATCGGGTGGCTGTAACGCAATTTTTACGAGTACACTTACGTGCAGTCGTGTTTGATTTTAGTGCTTTGTTATTAAAGTTGATTTTCCTTTGGTGCAAGGAAAATTTTCATTTGTAACTTATTTACAGTCATAAAAGACTTTAAGCTTATAAATCTGAGGTTCATTTTTGTATGAATTGATGTTTAACGCAATCAGAATTCCGGCTCAACTTCTTTTGAATAAAGGAATAAACATGGTGTAAGTATTATAAATAATATATTATATACCTACGTTTTTGTTCATATGACAACACGATGTGCAGTTTGAGAGTAGCGTTGTGTTCAGGTCTGTGGGTGGAATGTCTTTTTGTGATATTATTAGCTTTGGAATACGAATAGAGAGTTACAATTAAGAGTTAAATCGTTAATCACATACCGAGGCGCTTATCACTTAACAGAAATATCAGGACATATAACGATATGACAAATAGGTACTTCATCTTATATATAAAATTCTATATTAAAGTTACCAAACTCCTCCGAAACGGCTCGCCCGATTATCATGAAATTTTGTGTGCATATCGGGTAGGTCTGAGAATCGGCTACTATCTATTTTTCATACCCCTAAATGTTAAGGGTGGTCCACATTCCACGCGGACGGAGTCGCGGGTACAGCTAGTAATATATAAAGATATGACAAAGTAATTATCTTCCCTCGCTTCGTCTCAACTGGAATTAATTCCATTGTTAAGCTACCATTTACGGATCAGTGTCGAGACCAAACTCCAGATGAATTTATAATAGTCACATACTATAATCGGAAAGGAATTTTAAAACGATTCAATGTTTCGAGATGAAGTGAATTTGGATGTAACATTTCATTTGTCAGGTCTTACGTTAGTTAGTTAATTATTCAGTTCGAAATAGATCGTAGTTCAAATTCTGCTGAACCTGTCATATTTGAAACATTCATATTTCGTATTCATATTCATAAACATTCATTTACCTGTCATATTTCGTTATGAGTGCTGGCTGCAACCTTTAGAGACAGCTTATTATATTTAAAAATAAATAAATATTATTATTATTCACTAATCGAATAAAATAGATAAGTTTTTTATACACTTTTGGCATCAGAAATTATCAAAATCAATATTAATTTTATCGGATTTTTGTTCACTTATATAAAATGTCAGTTAATGACAATTCTAATAATATAATAAAGAGAATAATTAGTATCCGTATTATAGGATATTTATTCTAAGTAATCCTAACTTGGGTAATCAAAAAGTATGTTTCAAGTCTACAAAACTAATTATCTGTTAGGCCTCGCCGCTAACCTAGTGTATTTGAATTTAATTAAAAACTCTCCGCAAAATTGTTTACAATTATGTTAATGACTGTACCCTAGGGAACGATTAACCAGAAGTAGTCTATAGTACGCCTCGCGTAAAACAATTCTGTTCTCGGCTGTACTAATTCTACTTTCAGTTAAGTTTTATGGTGTAAGCTGACAATGACATGTACCTATGTGTTTATTCTTAATAATTGTATTATACAAAATATTACATCTGGGAATTTGGAAAAAATAACAAAGTTGGAAAACTAGTTCCAATATTTAATTCATGCAACATTTTTACTTATATTCGCGGTATATATTGTATGGGTTATATTTGTGTTTTTTTTCCTATCAGAAATAAGTAAATATTATGTTAATTATTATCTCTTATCTCCATGCAGAGGTAAAATGTACAATGGATAGACGGCTAAAACAAATATATATCCCTACTGAACTTAGAACGTAAGTAAATCGTTAATTTCTGAGATGCTTGACCCAATTCCCCTTGCGCCGCCAAGATCCCAAAGAATAATAAAACAGAGAAGGTGTAACTTCTACAAAACTTTACTGACTACGAATAAATTAGAAGTTTTAGGTATATTAATCGGATTTGAGATTAAGACAGGTTAGTAATGAGGGATTAAGAATTACGAACGTAGATTCCGATGCTGCGATTTATCGGTCCGAATTTTTTGTTAGAGAACCTTCTTTATTATTTATAATCCTGACCATTTTTCCTTGACATTTAGAGACATTAGGACCATACAGTGTTTATTAAATAAATTATGTCCAGATAAAAAGTGAGATAAACAAAAAGCTATCTTAAGTAATTTTACTCCTAAAGCTCACTACAGTTTGCGTACTCATATCTAGACTAAAACATTGGTACATCTTTTTCCTTGTTTACTCTATGTCCGGGCACAGCTTTCATGCACTGCTTGACTTATGATTTACATTGCAAATACGTCCTTGCTATTGTACTACATGATATAGTTTAGTCTTCTTATTTATACTTAATTTATTGCACTAGTGTTTATTATTTGTAGTCTGCAAGTGTTACAAGATGTAGTGAGTGATGTTCTTGTATCTCGCAATATCTTAATTCATTGGAGTCAGCCCCGACCCTGCTCTGACTTAGCTGATCACCGATATTTACGTGAGAAGAATAAGTTTAGTATACATTTAGTCACCCCGAATATTTTAATTAAATTATGGAAGAGAGTAAGACAACAGCATCGGCGTTGCTTTTATTACTTTCATGCGGACCTGGCCCATTATCGGACCAGTCTAAGTCATGTAAGTATTTTATTTTACCGAATCGATTTCATCCATTCCATTTATGTTCATCCATTCATCCATTCCAATCAATGGGAGGGATAAAGGCCATATTGTTCCCGTTCTGTGATGTTACAACTGGCTATGTTAGTCAGTTGCTTGATGAGTTTCGCAAAATATTTTATGAGAATCAGTCCAGTGCACCTGAAGAGTTCTCAAAACATGCCCCCCTACCGTAGCTTAAATGAAAATTGTTCCATAAAGTCTCACATAAATCCCAACACACAACGTACAATTAACTCCCCACCCGTTGTAACCTTTGAATATACTAACACTAGGAAGGTTTAAAAGCTAATTTCGCAAAACTAATCCCCCATTTAACTCCCAAAGCTCTGGATGCTGAACATGAGATGCTATCAGCCCAATTGTGACGGTTCGTAGCAAATGTTTGTGAAAATTGGAGCGACATTTGGAATTGCCTGTTATGTTCATTGAAGTTCATAGTGTTTGCCTATTTTTTAAAGAGGTAAAATTCTATTTTTAATTATTTACAGGCATTTAGTTAAGGTGTTAAAAAACATAATTCTGCAAATTATGTTGTTTAACACCTTAACTAACCAATTCTATAAAAAGATTGTGTCCCCAAATGAAAAGCTTCGAACTAAGTAAAACGGGTCTTGATTTTAAACCTCACTTGAACGCTCAATTACAATCCTCTTCAGAGTCTAGTGCCGTCGAATTTAGAGCTTTCCACACACAAATCTATAAAAGTACCCCGCACTCACGAAGGGCTCGCCCTCCAAGGGTTCTCTTGAGCCCTCACAAAAGGGCGATTAATTGTTTAATTCATTTCAGGGACACACCCTTAAGACGCTTAAAAATGCTTCGTTTATATTTTAAGAGACTACTTTATAAATAAATTGTGGGGAAAAAGGAAAAAATATCCAAATCAACCAATCAGGTATGAAAATATTATTATGATAAGTACGGATTTTTTTTAATCTTTCCGTATGTGACGCCGACGGTGCAGCCTGCAAGGAATTGTAATTCGAACGCTTTATGCACCTCAACCCCAAAATAGGACTTTAGATGTGGTGGTAACCATCGTTGAGATGCGAAAAACACATAACTTTATTTTTGTTTGTACATAAACATTAGATTAGATAGATTTGTCTAAAATAAACAATGGACCTTAACATTGTTCTGTAGATGGCACACTCTTGCCGTGTAAAATTCGGTTGGTTAAACTCAAATTTCTACTTACGCCACTCGTGTTTAAGGCCACTTTCCAATTTCTTATACACCCTTATCTTTACAACATAACCCGATTCACCTAATCTAAACACCAGTCACAGTCGAGTTAATATTAACACAATCTGAATACTTCTGGCTGATAACTTACTTGCGTAGCTTGTACCCACGGAATACTAATCGGTTATTACTAAGCTCCACGTAAACAGGTTTATTCCTTAGTCTGTACAAATAAAATGTTTAGGAACGTTTTAGTATTGTTTTGATAAACCACTAGTTCGAGTTTATGCGGGTATAGAAGAATGATTTTAGGCAAAGATTGTAGATTTCGAAGACCGTCCATGATATTTCCGCTAATCTTTACTTATGGAGAATCATCGTACAGTCACCCATGCCTAGTCATGTCAAGTTTAAAACCACATTTATTGGTAAGCACTGGATTCCATTACGATTGATTAAAGGCAAAACTAAACGTCTAGCACGGACGGTTGTGACAAAACAAAGTATGAGATAAATCTATTATATCTAATTCTCTTGCATAAATAGAAAAAGAGACAGCAACTCGATGTGACCCAGGGTACAATAATATGCTAGGTTAGATATTCTCTTCCCACGACGGTCTAAGACTTTGTCACGAGCAGTATTTCATTTGATTGCGATCTTCAATACAAATAAGGAACATTACTTACACCACAACCGATGACGGAGTCTTGGGCTAATCACGTAACCTAGCCGTCACGTCAAATCACGTCAAGTCACGTGAATAGGATCTCTGGTTTTATTATACCATAGTTTGACTTACATAGTTCGTGCTAAAGACAAGTCTTGGCCTGTGTGCTGATATCTATTTTCCCCTATCGTTTATTTCTTTCAAAAGTAAAATAGACCGTATAACAGACAGGTTAACACCTTGATTATTTATTCTGATATTGTTTATCAGGTATAAAATTGCCGGTTCCGTGACGGTCTGTAACACGCGATGAAGGGTGATTCGGTAGAACAGTAGTTCTTATGTGTACCCATGTAATTTCCTTATCATGCCTCATTTAAGGTACAAAATGGTACCTATTTTTACGTAGATCTATTTGATAAAATGGAATGGCGAAAAAAACTATTGAAATACCGCCTAGTCTAGGACTAACAAGAAAAATTCAGTCTCTTCAACTAATCTGAATGCTTGTGTACTGGGAGTGAGCCCACATCAATAGCCTTCATGATCAGGCTAGGCATAGAGACCTCTTGATTAGAGAGCGGAATCACCAACCACGAGGCTATTGGCGCTACATTTTTCATAGCTACTTTGTTTTTATATGAAAAAATCTCACTCGACAAGAAGCCTCGTTACTCACGCCGAACTTTGCGCAGTCACGCGCGCGCTCTCTTCACCATGCATCAAAATTATTAGCCTAATGTAATATTTATACCAGCCCAACAGGACATATGGTTGGCTTAAATTAGTCAAGTTCCTTTTTAAAAAAACATTTCGTTACTTTTGTTGCGATACTTTCATTAATATTTAAGTTGCTATGGGACGAACTCAAATATTTGCAGTTAAATAATGATTGAGTAAATTTTAAATATTTGTATGCCATTACGAGCATCTATCGAACGTTGCGTTAAAACCTGTGATAGACATCAACTCATATTTGACGACCGCTTGGCGCAGTGGTTAGAGCGTAGGCCGCTCGGCTCACTGCACATGGTGGTTGCGGGTTCGATTCCCGCCAGGGCAAATTTTGGAAATGGCCTTTTCGTAATTTGGCCAGGTCTGGGTGTCACTGGGATTGCCCCCAGTCCATTATACGGTACCCATAGTACAAGCTTTGCTTAGTTTGGGACCGTACAGTTGGTGTGTCTGTCTGGCGATATTTATTTATTTATTATTTATATATTTCTATCATCGATCGATGGATCGATCAATTGGACAACAGAAAATAGAGACAACATCATAACTCCGTGTGAATGTTTGTACCTGCAAGAGAGTGGGATAAAGGGAGAGGAAGGTAGGAGGCTGGGCTTTCGACTCACTCACTCGTCCTACTAATCTCATCTAGAATATCTACTTTACGCCTACCTTTCGTGAGCGGGTGGTAGTACCCCGATCGAGCCGGCCCGTGTGTGTGCAGCATTCAATTGGATACAGCTTGACTCTACCACACCACTGTAATTACAATCGTACAGCAACCACTTTGCCATCAACCCCAGCCCAGTGCATCCGCCGATAAAACAGTTTCCATCGTCCGCGGCCATTTGATACGGAATTGAAGTTGACAGCTCCATTATGGGGTTTGTGCTGCCGACCGAGCCCTTCAATGGAAATTCTCTTTGTTGTGGTTAAGAAAAATTGTATTAAAAATATGCGAAAATATACTCTTGAAAAAGCGTGCCAAATTCACCAAACAGTGTAGTGGACTGTGGACCTAATAGGGTTTTGCTCAACTGTAAAATTCTTTGGAAAAAAATCCCAATACTTTTCGATATGTTTAATTGTTAACACGTCTACGCCAGTCCTGTACTATGACGTCATGGGACTAGGTAAGGCGAAGTCGGTTAGGTCAATATTGAACTACTATAAGTAAGATAGTCTCTTGTCCGGAGAATCCGTGAAGTGACGTGGGTCTATCCCGCGAATTCGCTACACCGCACTACAATAAATTATATCTTAGCTGACCCCTAGGGGCCGAAGATAAAAAAGCAATCTCCACTTACATCTACTATGATTCTTGAACTAGGCTTGACCTAGGTTTTATTAGATCTTCAAATAATACGGCCCCGTGATTTATTCCTCTGATTTTTCTTTTGTATATCCATCTAATACGAGGGTAAATAGAGTTGAATTGTCTGTCTGTGATTTTGGAATGAATCTTTTGAAACGTTATTCAAATAACAAAGTTTGCGATTTCTAAATTGGAAACCTGTGTTGGTTCTAAGGACACGAGATACATGACATACATATACGAACTAAATAACTTTGCTCAAATTATTTGCAGCTCTGTGAAAGTTAATTTGTAAACGTTGAAATGAGTTCGTTGACGACCGAAAACCCTCGACTTATTATGAATCTGTATGACTTTATATTTTGTTAATACTTAATTCCAGTCTGTTTCGTAAACTTCGATTAATCACAAGCGAAACCGTCCGAAAACATAAACAACGAATATAAAATCTGTTGAAATACATCACGTTTCACACATTCGTTACTTTGAAGTGGCATTCAATTCTGCTTATTGCAAATAATTTTATGTTTTGACTTTTCACATCAAAATATTAGTCCCTTTAACATTCTCTTGAGTGATGTCAAGGATCACTTTTTATCGGGGAATGAATATTTTGGAAAGTGAAAACATTTCACAAAATTATTTATTTTAATGTTTTGTATTGATAATGTGTATATAATATTTAACTACAAAGTTAATGAAACCTCTGTACTGGCTTCGGCTCGTAGTCACAAAAAACAAAAATAGGTACTATTATTATTTCAGGTCACTCTTGAAGAGCGCGCACGAATGCTTGTTGAGCAATATTAGAATATGATAGAGACACAAATGACCATTTTTTTGGTTCCGTGCAGACATGATTCACTAGATTACGCCAAAAGGACACCACATATAAATAGTAGTGGAACATTGGATGTGTGCAATGGTCTAACCACTAAAGTTGTTACAAATATTCAAAGGCTCGTAACTCAGAAAATATGATTAGGTACACCTGGTATATTTTTATACCTTAGGCTCTACTCATCAAAAGATCAAATCCTGGACGCAATAACACGCTCATAACAACCTTGATAGGAGTATTTTCTAGGGCTCTCGTATCATAATAGCAGGCACTAACATAAAGTATAAATTGCGTGCCTCCCGTTCATCAAAACCCATCTAGTTGGGCGTGGGTGTTACGAAAACATATTTATAGACCTTCTATATACATTGTTTAATATTGTATTATATTTTAGGTCTAGTACACAATGTTGTATGTTTACTGCCCTGGTCGAGCCAACCCGTATATGACCAGCCGTCAATTGGTTATTAAAGGTCACCATGTGCAATAACGTTATAATGTTTATATACCATCTTCACATGTGGAAATAACTAAAAATTATAATAATATGCTTAAGGCTAAAGCGCCCATCTAGCCCGCGAAGTTCAAATTTTTTGAGGTTTTTTAGAATTCTTTCAAAATCTGACAATAATAAAAGGCACATTTAGTAATTCGCGAAAAAGACCGTGTGCAGTGCATTTATTAATATATCCAACTTACTCTAAAACATTTCAAGACCGACAGCTATCCAGATAATCTGGCAATTATTGTATATTTAGTGATTTACTAGTATCATATCCACCGTGATAATATTAAGAGTAAAATAAATGTATTAATAAACGACCTGCATACTGTGTTTTTCGCAAATCAAAAAATGTTGTCTTAAATGTTTTCAGATTTTGGATAAACTATAAAAATACTCGAAAATTTTAAATTTCGTGGGCTAGACAGGCGCCTTCACCTTAAGGACTTTTAGAGTACCTTTAAGACATGTGAAATTTTCATCTAATAAGGTAGAGTACACGCCCCACTCAAACCGACTTAGTTGAGAACATTACTATTTCAAATATTAATCAAGTAATACTCCTACATTGCAGTTATCTATTCTAAGGAGGTTAGTTTCCCGCTAATCTATCTCGCTTCATATTGATATTTCGTCCGCCATCACAAACGAATCAATCACTTCATTTCTAATTCCGTTCCCAAACTTTCACAAGACCGAACTTCCTATTGCCGAAATGATCCCAAAACTTGCCAAAATCCGAACTCGTATTAAACCACATTATGGACCACTTTCGGTGGCCAAGTAACATGGAACTCCAATAAAAGGAATCTAAAAGTGTTCCAAGCTTACCACCGAGGCGGAAACCGACTAATCTGTCATTGTCGGTGCAAACGTTGCTAGGAAAAACTTACTAACGACCTGACACGGTTTTTGTTCGAGCAGGAGCAAGTACGAGGTACTTCTGTGAGGAATGGGTCATGAAGACTGACTTACTTGTGTTAGCTGTAACATTAGTAATCTCATATCATCTGTTAGTGGCGTATTCAAAGATATTTGGTCTTTTTTAGATGTAGACTGATGAAATGCATAGATTAGAATTTTTTAAGATAAATTTAATAAAGCTTTTTTTTATATAATTTTAAGTAAACACAGGTTATTCTGTAATAGTATTTGCTTTTACGTCCCTACTGCACAAACCCAATATTAAGTTATAGACTAAAGACCAATACGTATCTTGGAAATAACCCGGGGCAAGATTGGTTCAGAAATCTAATCAAACGTAGGCAGTTAGATCTCAGTTGCTTAATGTTGTTTATTATTGTTCACTGAAACTTATTTGCTGTTATTTGCATTTATAAGAGTTTGTTGGGGCGAGTTATCGGCTTGCATTCCAGGATAAATTATCTTTAGCACATAAAGCTACAAAATAAAAGAAATAGCACCCACTCTCAACATTTATGCTTCTTAACCCGCTTTAAGCGAAGGTCCCTAAAGCTTTCTCACGCGCAAATGACCCTAACGAGCAATAATCTCCTTCACTTTAATAAGGTTTAAATTCCGTTACACTCGCGGCCGGTCCCAGTAATGAAGAACGACTCAACTCTGCACCAAATGGAATAGTCTTGTTCTTGGGGTCTTTCGATTTTTCTATATAGGTAATATATAATTTTCTTAGTTCGAAATAGCTTCCGCTGGCTGAGGTTTTATCGTAAATATGTTATTGGTTGAGTATTTCAACCTTTACAAATGTTTCCTTTGTTTTTCTAATAAAAGTGGTAGTGTGGTAGATTGCTCGCGATATTTAAAGTAGATTCGTTGAGATGATGAGATACTTGGAAATTGGAAGCTAAAAATAATAATTCAAATGCTACAGTTACTTAGGTATAGTCGCATATTATTTTCATATTATTTAAGCAGGCTAAATTAAGAGGAAGCTAAAAATTAAAGCCCCCAGTCCGGAGCGCCATTTAAATGGGTTTTACGACAAAATGAGAGATGGGCGGGCCGCGCGTCCGGACCAGAAGTTTTATTGCGAGACTACGTGATCTAGGGGAGAATCTGGCGGTTTTAGACACTGTCTGGTTAGTGGAGTGGTAACGATATTTTAAAAGGACAATGGTGGAAAATTATTTCTTGTGGCTGGAATAAGTAGCAGCTGATGGTCAGTAGAGTTTCACCCCTAGAGCTTTTCACACTCTAGTTGGCCTCTTATAAAGCTGTTGGATCCCTCTTTGCATATTTGTCATATAAAACAAATCAATATAAATATCGCCAGATTACCACTCTAACTGTATGGTTTCAAACTAAGCGTCGTTTGTTCTGGGTTCTATGGCCTGGATACTGGGTATTGAGAACTGGTGGTAATCTCAGTTACACCTAACAATTATACCATTTTGCCAAATTTCTCCTGACTGAAATTGAACTAGTATCGAACTTTGTTAAAAAAAACTATATACTTTCATGGTAATGAAATACTTCATGCTAAGAAGTCACTGCAAAGATAGCTAAACTCACTTCCAACGGACTCGAATGTAGACTTAACGAACCCAGGACTGAGCGGCGCTGTTGAGAAACTTTCATAAAAACTTGTCGTGTTAGTTCTATTGAGAACTACTGATCTCTTCCGTCATTAGGTACAGTGATTGAACTAGGGAGATTTACTTTAATGGTGATAAATACAAAGTGTTTAAGAGCTGACTTATTTTGAATGAATTACCACGGCGATCATGTAGGTACTATTCGGAATTTTGGTACTTAAGACTATCCAAAAACTAAATTGCTTCGGGCTATAGTCAACACTTTGCGAGGGATTCTGTGCCTTATATCTTTTTGGGATTAACGCCAATTTAATGCTACAGGAAATGTTATTTTACATTCATTGCGCTTTTTATTTATCACAAATGATATTATCCACAAATTGAAACAATATCAAAGCTAGGGAATTTAAACAAAAACAATTCAATTTTAAAATAAATTGCCTATAACTGGTGAAACTTAAAACCGGTCGCAACTAAACAAAACGCATTCAGCTAAAAAAGCGCCTCGATCCGCTATCTATATACCCGTCACCGCTCCACCGCCGCGAATTTTACAGCACAATATCGCTTCCACGTCGCTTTTTTTCATTTGCCATGTACGCTTAAAGGATCCGCTAACTCGTGCACACGATATTTCCGAACTATGGACGGATTAAATCGGAGCGAATCGCAGCTGGCATGTTTGTCAAATGATAAGTCCGTGCAACGCTTAATTTTAATGAAATATAATGAGCAGAATTACTATTACTGAGGTCAATTATATTAACATTTGCTGAGGTCAACGGTTGTAGCATCCATTTATAACGTATGCTTTATAATTGGATCATATTTCACATATTCCCACGTCATGTCAAATCCAATAGTTTCATCCGCCATTACAATTTCATTTCCACCGCAGTCGTAACTTCGTCGGGTCCATTAACGATTCTGACCTTATGTCGAATCGATTAATACGTAATCGTAACTAAACCAAAGGTTATCAATCAATCGGAATAGTGCCGAGACACCTAACGATAAAGTAAAGCTATATTTATCGATAGGTACGCTAACCTTTCAATATCGGATCCTGTATTTTGGACCTTAAGTGTTGAAATCTATGTTATGAATGTTGTTAACTCACGATGTGCATTAGTTAAAGCTGATTAAGAATTGGAATTGCAACACTATTAAATCAAATCTAAATTTTAATTATTCATGTAGGCCAATTCCAACGATTGATTCCTGATATCAATACGAAATCATGAACTTTTGCTATCACAGAAGCTGGATTGATTCAATGTCTGCGTGCCTATTCGTCTGTAATTTCAGGAGATCGTCAGTTCTATTTTACAATACCAAAATGCCGCAGGTAACGTTTTGGAGTTTTGATGAAACATGTTCGCCTGACCATACAAATAGGATCAATAGTCGATATTGCAATGTCATTTTAGCCTGAAGCGATGTACTGTTTACCTTTTGGTGAACACCTCAAGTGTGAAGGATGAAGAATAATGATTATGACAAGATATTTTTTTTTATTACCGCCATTATAAATGTTTACGTATGACTAAACTAAATATGACACGTCTAACATTGTTTGTATCTTGCATATGAAGAGTGTCTTTAGAAGTAAATATTCATCCACACTATATGCAACAATACCATTTAATTTTGCTTATCCGCAATATTCATTGAAATAAATACGAAGTATCAAACTGTACTTAAGTGGATAGTTTTAATAAATGATGCTAGATTTGGTTGAATGCCACAAAAGTACGATGAGCCCTTAAGAATGTATTATTAAATAGGTATTCAGAGTTTTCATAAATATACAAGAGATACATAACGTAGCCGTTTCAGCTGTTTCTGTATGTTTTTTTGATAAACAAACAAAAGGACGACTTTATTGGAATTTAGTGGATGTTGTGCTCAAAACTATGTATATGCCGGTTTTCCAGGTGTGAATAAATTTACGTGTTTCATTCATGTTTGTTTGAATAAAATTACTTAGTAATATGCAAATTTTTTGTTTAAATAAACTTTTTCTGTATAAATCTCAAATGTACAGTGTCTCAAACCTACCTACATTTAAATTGTGAAGTAAATAGTAAGCTATGTAATGCCATAACTTACTATTACTACTTTCAACTTTTTTAAGTTACATACTATTCAAACCAATATACTTTGCTTTCGTCTTGCATCTTTACCTCTAGCAAATAAAAACTATTTCTGTCTGATCCTTTCAGTTTCTATAATGTCTCCCAAAAAGGCAAAGTCTCCAAAGAAATCACATTACAAAAATATCACGAACGAGCGCAAAAACAGCACCTTAGCGACATATTTCCTCATTCCATTCGGGGAGTGGCAACAATTCCATAACACATCCTTTACTCGGCAGGACGTGTGGCCCGCGGCGTCTCATCCCAGTCGCGCCGCCTTCATATAACATGCATTGTGTATACCGACGGAGGGCTGCCACAAAGAATCGCGACAAACACGCCGTCGACACTGTTGGTTTAATTTAAGCGATATTTGCAAGGGATTTGAGCGTGTTCAGGTACATTTAGTATTAATGTGGGAAGGCGAAAGGTTTTGTAAAATTGAAGATCTTAAGGTATTTTATTTGTATGGAGGATCTTGCATAAATGTAGACCCTTTACCCTTTTACCATTTCATATTTACACAAAAACTCTACTTATTTCAACATAAACATTAATTATTGTTTTCTTATATTTACGCGAATACTACACATTGTCTAACACCTCAGTCCCCCCGTGACCACGGCTGCTGTAAAGCAACCGAAACGTCGGGAACATAAAAATTAAATAAACGCGATATAATCCGTAAAAATAGTTTTATTTCAATAAACATTAATTAATTTGATTGCATAGATTCATAGAGATTACTTCTCTTCATTCCCTCATATGGCCACAGGAGTTACCACATCCCATGGGAGTTTTGTGTTAAAAATAAATTGTTCCTGAAATCCCCTGTATCGTGATTTACGTCATCGTGCTACCCCATAATGTCGGTTCATCATTTTCATACGATAAAAAACTGCGTTATTTTTCGCGCTGTAATTCGAACGCGAATGAATAATGATCGTTGGAGTACAACAATAGGAAGTTTCCGCGTACAGTCCAATGGTTAGGGTTTGTATGGGCAGTTTTTTTTGTATTTCAAGATGAAGGTAATTAAATGATTTTTTGACAATACAGTTGCAACTACGCTGTATCATTGAGTCTTGATTTAGAATCCTAGGTAGCTTAAAATATTGTTTTCTGTTGTGAAATTATTAATCTTAGACAAGTGTGAATAATGATGCACGGTTGTTGCTTTGCCTATTTTGAATACAAGGGTTGTTAATTTTTTCCCGTTAACATTATATCCAATACAAAACAAAACGAAACTTTCTACAAAACTCCTCTAAGTTAAATTAACTACTACACTGTTTCCCACCGATACTTACAATATAACTCAAACAGACCACTTAAAAGTTACATACGAAAAGTTTATATTAAAATTAAAAGCGGAAACTTATATGCATGGAGTGCGGAATACTCGTGAAGTTATAACCTCTTAGAACTTTTGCAACCTTTTCAGTATAACGCCATCTACCGGCACCCAAACATGCAACTTAACCGGAAATGAGCGAGCGAGACGGGAGAACACTCGCTTCCGGCCTGAATAACCGGCCGGATGCAAATACAGTTTCGTAATTTTCTTGTTACCTGTGGACTTTTTTGCTCCCGCGTCGCCATGAATTTTTACCTGTTGAATTTTGCTAAGTTCCTGATTTTGCTTATTTACATCTTTGTTACTTAAAGGTAACATCATTGTTGGTATAGCTGATAAAACTCTTTCAAAGTTTTCCGATCTAGTGCAGGCTGCTTCACCTGCTAATACGGCATGTAACTACATTTTCTTTTACATGGTAGTCCAACCTCCCTTACTTTTCAAAAGTGATTAAAAAAAATAAATCTAAATGATTTTCCCTTTCTCTGTCTCACTTCCCTTCAGGTTCGCAACGTGCGAGCAATGCCTTTGGTACTGCAAGCATCTATAAGCTACGGTAACTGTTTAACATTGGGTGAAAGGCTCGCTTGTTCTCCGACTTTTTTCATAAAAAAGTCTACAGTACTAAAATTATCACTTGAAACTCATAGTCCAATTAAAATGCGCAACTTTTCTCATTCCGTTATTGTGGGCGTAACAACACACGTAACAACATTTGCAAACAGTTTTACAACATAAACAGTCGCTTTGACTAATTATTCGGTTCAGTGCAAATGCGCAGTACCACTGTGATTTATTCTACCGGCACCATATCGCGGGCACTGTGCGACGTGTGCTCGCGACTCATGCGTTTATTGTTCTGATAAATGTACATAGATCGAGATGAATAGTCTTGCGACAAATTCATTATGTACCTATTTGAAGTTTCCTTATGGTTATTATTTGACAAAGTGATTTGGGTAAGAAAGTCGTTCAACCACTTGAATAACGACTCTACCTATTTACCTTTATACTCTTGCCTTAGTTCCTAGATAAATATGCATGAGTAATCCTTCCAGTATATACGAGGATTAGCTAGCACTAGTATATAAAGCGGACTAATTAAAATCCCCGGGAACCTTAACTAGTAACATTGGAACTAATTTGTTATAACAAACTTTAGCGTGTTTAAAATCTGAAGATTATCTCAGAGACTGGATTTTGCTGAAAATAAAAAGAAATCTCGTTGGAAAGTTGAGCAAGTTATTTTTTTTTATACAGTGAGTTTCTTGTAGAAAAGCATGTTTCTATTTCAATCTTAACTAGGTAATATTAATTTCACAAGAGATATCCCAAAATGCGATGTGGATATCGCTACCTATTTTTTGGAATTGAAGTTAAATTCATTTTTCCAGTAATGTTTATAAATAAATATCATGATCTATCATAACGCATCGGAGCTTACTTGATATTTTTTTGTGAACAACTTGAGCCTCTTTCATTTATTTTTCTTAAGAAAAAAACACTACGCGAGCCCCGCAAAATGTTTTTTCGATAAGTAATTAAATCGATTAGATTAGACACGGATTAGAATATGTTTTGGTTCCATTAAGAATATAACCAAATCGATGACACTCGAAGGTTGTGAAGGTTAAAGTAATTTTTAAAATAAATGTTAGTAATTTTTGAAATTAAACCCTATTTCCTTATCTCAAGGGACACCTAAATCACACATACAACTTCGCTATAAGCAGTCACTTTACCGCAGAATTAGCAAATCCCCGAACAATAGCGGCAATGAAGCTATCGCTACATTCGATTTGCATACGTATGTTTGTGCGAAACTTACTACAAACGGCTTGTTTGTGTTCGGCTATCTGTTGTACAAACAGATCTGAGAACATGGCGCGCTATCGGCCGGCAATGTATCACTGTTTGCCAGTTTACAACGACTTGCCTATGTTGTTGGATCATTTGAATATGTTATTGATAAGGGGAACATGTACTTTATGCATAAGCCGGTGAGGATATTAGAATTATATTAAATTTAATGGAATATAAGCTATATAAATAATTATTTTCGTGACAATTTTGTCCGCATGGTCACAATAAATCATACAGTCGTTGTCCGACAAATTCCATTTGTATAATCATTTAAGAGACGATGACTGTCTTTATGATTTACAAAACTTGGTTGGGTCCTCAATGAGTACAAAAAAAAGTTTTGGCTTCAGTAATTTCGTAATTGAAAGGTTAAACTACTTACATAATTATATATAACTAGCTGTGCCCCGCGACTCCGTCCGCGTACTGTTGAAATTTTTCCTGAATTTTCTTTGCTATAAACCTCACGGAGCCCGAGACCTTTCCAACGAATGCAAAACCGTGGAAATCGGTTCGTGCGTTCTGGAGTTATAGGCGTCAGGAAGGAAAACCCGACTTATTTTTATATACTAGGTATACAGAAGCGTAAGTTGGACAATAACTGAATTATATTTAATTTTAAACTATGATGATATCGATCTGCACACAACTCTCATTTTAAAATATATAATTGCGAAATAATTCAATGGCACGAAATTAAAAACAAACATTATTTAAATTATATAAATAAAATAACATCAAGGAACGTTAATTTATACAAGATAAATAAATGGTTGTAATTATAACTAGCTTGCACTGGATTCCAATTTGGATCATTTATTAACCTGCCGAATAAATTTAATTGCATAGCTTAAAGGGATGTTTCAAAATACTTTACCTATATTAAAATATAAAATGTTCTACCGCACTAGCTTCAACTTGCATTCCGTGATTAAATTAGAGTTTAAGTTGAAATTAACTAAAATAACAAAAGTGTCATGTTGTGACATTAATTTCGTAACATTATTATTTATTTAGGTATCACCGTATATTATGACGATATCAAAAATTGTCGTGGGTTCAAATGAAATCAAATCGGACGTGCGCCGATGGACGTTTTTTACTAAAAAAGATACGAGAGTTTCCACTAGCTCATACGAGACCGGAAGATCTGGAGGCGCGGCAGTGCCTCCGCCAAAGTCGAGTCAAATAAGTAGGGGCTACAACATCCTTTTCTCAAACTTCGATTAATTGCACAAAGTAAGTATACCTTTGAATTTCAACAAGTAATATTTTTTTAGGTTGACTTACAATATATCAAGTAAGTTGGGTTGGACTTCATCCAAGTAAAATTAAAGGCTATATTCGAGTCTGGGAATTCATGAATACTAAATTCGTGGCTATGTGGGCTAAATACTGTTTTATTTCTAACGGTGAGTTGTAATTCGTTTTAAATTGTACTTTTGAGCAACGAGGGCGTATTTGCAGGCCGTTAAGTCTGAAATTAAATTAATTTGTAGGCATATGCATTATGTATCTTTACGAAATAGGTATATTATCATACCAGAGGATAATTTCTATACTGGTTCAATATAATTCTAAAGATAAGTAAGAAATATAATATTCTGGTATAAGTATATCACATATTATCATTGCAGAAATTTTAAATGAATACTATGTTAGGCAACCCTAATGATTATAAAATCAAAGAAGTTATTTGTAATAGAAAAGCTGATACCTACTTATTGATCAGCGAAATTGATTTCTGAGATACCAAATGTAGAGAAATCATAAATAAGTCAGTTTTAACTTTCACTTTTTAAATCCGTGGAAATATTTTTTTTATTTGAAAACCTGCCAATATTTCGCGCCACGATTTAATTAGTAATTTTAAATGAAATATAATTTTGAACTAAGCGCGGCGAGCGAGAGCGGTAAACATAAAGCTGTTTGTACACAGCAATGAGTAATTAAAATTAATAGACGCTGAATGAGGCGTCCTGCGTGGCTTTATAGTATTGCCGTTGCCTTTCACATTTCTAGTAATTCTGATAATATTATATCAATGGGCGTGTTTTCGCTGGCGCAACTAATTATAGTATTAATGGTGGCAGAGGTAAGCATACAGCGACTTGACTGATGTCGATGCTGACTTGAAGGGGAGTGAGACAGAAAGAGGAAAATGGAGTGAGAGGGTTGTACAGCCCTGGCCGAACATTTTAAATAATAAATTAATTTAATTATCGTTAGACTGACGCACCAACTGTATGGTCCCAAACTAAGCAATGATTGTACTATGGGTACCGTACAATGGACTGGGGACAATACCAGTGAGACCCAGACCAAGGCAAATTACGAAAAGGCCATTACCGAAATTTGCCCCGACGGGAATCGAACCCGCAACCACCATGTGCAGTGAGCCGAGCGGCCTACGCTCGAACCACTGCGCCAAGCGGTCGTCAAATCCCGGATAAAACCTTGTCATTCAAACAATTAATTCTCCATCCAGTGTGCTCCCAGCTCAAATGTCAGTGGCTCGGCAAAGGCGCGTGTTCGCGACAACTACTCTTTCGGCCACTTTGAGCTGCGCTAAAATTACCTAATTGTTAATTATGCTGGCACAAACGCTGTGTTTGCGAGAGACATTCTGTGCCCAGCTTTAAAATTTCACACAAAATTTCAGGAAGGCGGGTATTGTGAAGCCCTTGTATTTTGACTGATTAATGAAAGATTGTTATAAAAAATCTGTTAGTAACATTATAATTATAATTTAGCCCTTTTGACGTCCCACTCCTAGGCACGGGCCTCCCCTCAACACGAGGGGGATTAGTAGTTAGTGTTATTAGTAACATTAAACATAATTTTTTATTTTTAGTTTACTAAAAGGCAGCAACGGCTTGGTTATCCAAGTGGCCAAACGCATGCTTTGTGAAAGAGGTTACTTCCGGATTTTACATGGGAATTCTATTTTTACCGATTAAAAATAATCACTTACTGAAGCGAATGAAAATACTTGCTCTTACCTGCAGGTGTTTCTAAAGTGTTTATGGTGGTGGACTATGGTCCAGATTCCTCTCAAATTAAGGTGAAATGTGCCCTTTGTAATAGAAATAATCTTGCCTCCATTACATTGGAATGCATAATATCACCGACATAATATCGCCGAAATGTATTTATTAAAAAATAATACATGTGTTCATGATTTTATTTATAGTTTCTTTTTAAAACCATGTTCAACATATAAATAAAATTACTTTTTCCTCGTAGCTTTTGAACGTAGCTTTCATCACACCTCCTCGATGACACACCTGGCTCAGGACCAAGTCATCCGTATACTAATACAAGTCTGGGGTCACATCGATTGAGCTTTCCAAGGAAATGGATAACGTTACCTATAGTAATCCCCTCAGATCCGCCACAAGGCTTCTGTATCCCATCGGGCCTTACCGACTGCTTGCACGAACTACGGAAAGCTGAATCACGGCAAATTGAACTTCACTCTGCAAATTTTAAGGGTAATGATGGTAGTAAAGACACAATTGTTATTGACTCCTTACAAAATCTTTGAAAAGTTAAATCAAGGGAAATTGGACTTTTATCAGTAGTATTTAAAGTAGTTACTGATTGAAAAGATAAAGTAGTAGATTCAAATTATCATCGAAATAAACAGCGGACACTAGTGGCCTCAGTTGTGTAGACAAGTTGAAACTTTAATGGGTTTTAAGTGTTTAATCCACGGTCAGAGGTCTTTTATTAGGTCGTCATCGATTATTGTTGTTTGGTAGACGGGAATAGTTTTATTGGTTTTCTTGGGCCTTAGGATAAGCATCAATCAATCAAGTTATATTGTTGAATTTGTCTGTTTTAGTGGGATCATTAATGCTACATAAGTACCACTCGTATTTGTCTTTAGGCAAAAATAATGATTCTGTAGGTGCCCAGTCAAAATTTTATTGAACTGACTTTATTGCCATCCTTTTAATAATTGAAACGTGTGAGCAAGACATTTATGATGTGTAAATTTTAATCGGTCATGTTGACGACAGCAGAATTTGCATCAAAGGCGAGACTTTTCCAATTAAAACCTATTGCATAATCGTGGATGCTAGTGTGAGATACACCTATATATCAATGACGTCACACCAGCTGACGTCAGCAGTGACTTCAAAAACATCCCAGAAACATTCACCCAAGCTTAAATTTAGTTCCCAACTATGCTTTGAAATGGCTTTGCTCATTCTAACATAATATACCTTTTAATTTTATATTTCGGCGGCATTGTGCTGTTGCAAAAATATTCCACCACCTCTATTTCGATAGCATTAGGACTTTTATTCGAGTGAATTTAAATACTCTGTATGTATTTATAAAGTTGTGTTTATCTTTCCGCTGGTAGCCGTACCTCCTAAATTATGGAACGCGGAAACTTTTTCGTGAATCGTCTAATTTGACGGGCTATGCCATCCGGATCTTTTCAAATTGTAATGAGATAATCAGGGATTTGGGTTAATTAGCGTCATTTGGTTTGTTTGTTTTGTTTCATTTAAGAGTATTGTTTATAATTGGTCGTCGTTTAAAGTATCTAGTTTAATTAACATCAGTTTTTTTGTAAGTTCATGATGTATAAAATATTAGACGCTATCGCTAGTTATTACTGTTCTAAAATAACTAATCAAATCCTGACCTTAGTATAATCTAGCGACAGAATGAGGTCATATATTATGTACGTGGAACATTGAATATGGAAGCATGTCCTAATACACACCTATACTATATATATGACGTATTTAAGGTAATTATAGGGTTTCTAATGCTTCCAATTTGTACGTTATTATGTAAATTGTAAGGTTTTAAAATGACACGACTGTTGTGTAGCGATTGTTTTCTTTTCGTTAAAGTTTTACGCATTGTCTGTTGCCAAACTTAAGGTAGTCAGTTGGTCAAGTTACAATACTGCCGAAAACCTTGCAGTGATGTAGAAAAATAATAGTCACGTTGCTGTGACCACGGAATAAGATGTAAATAAGATGAATTACCTATTTAAATATTCCAAGACAGAATAATGTTTAAGTGACACTACTATTTCCTCCCTATTGTTCTTGATCAAGCAACCAATCGCCATATTTACACAATAACGGACCCAACGACATGCATTACAGATTAAATATGATCCAATCCGATTAACCCCCGAAATGAACGCTCCTTACCCCTTCACAAAGAGCCTGTTACATCTGAGTGTGATTTAGCAAATTGCCTGCTCGTGGAGAAGGTGCTTCGGAGAGTCTCGTCGCATTTGAAGACGTGATTTGATGAAATAATGTAAGTGCTGAAGAAGAGTGTGATGCTTGAGATTTCTTTGATGTAAGTGTCGTGTTGTATTTTAATTTAATTAATGCATATTTTCCGAAAGAGCTCCTTATTTGATTAAAAATAAAATAACTAAGTGCCCTATTGTGGAAATAAATGCGCTCACTTGTCTCTTAATAAGTCAGTAAAACAAATCTAGATACTCATAATTCACAATTAAAATCATGAAAAACTTACTCTGTATAAAAAATTGAAATTTATACCGTATTGCGCTGAAATAAACTGTAATTTTCATTGAAAAATATACCTAAGTCAACTGAACTTGTGAATACAAAAGAATCGCTGCAGCGTAAACGTTGCTAACACCTCTCATCTTTTGGCATCTAATATAAAGCGAAGCGAAAATTTTAACAAAACAGCAAATGTATGGGCGATATATCATACGAGCAGACACTGGAACGGGCCAAGCCAAAGGTTTTATTTTACTTCGCAACGAATTTATCGTTTCCCACTTCCGTTCGAATGTTGTCGGTGTGCGTACATCGATGCCGATGTTCTGCTGTTCAGTTACGGAGTGTTAAATATAATAAGCAATGAAGGGTAATTAACAAAAACTGACTGTATCTCGACCTTAGTTGAAAAGTTAGTATCTTAATAATTTTAAAAAATAACTACCAATTTGATAGTATTCCCTCTAGCCCCTCAGACTCTAATATGCTATAGTAAGAGTAAGCTCACGTAAAAGCATAATGCCAAGGAGGTGTCGTCTATTATAACATCTAGGGTGAGGCATCACATATACACCGGATGCATAACAAACAATGGCTTACCTATAGTTTCTGCTTAAGGTTGCTCAAAGGGAAAATTATTTTTCTTAAAAAGGTATTTTGCTTCAATATTTTAACGAGTAGTTTTGAATGTTCACAAACTGATATTTGCCATTATACCGTGGAGACGCATAATGATTATCCCTGAACTTGCTGAAATCACCGCAACTTGTTTTCACAACCGCCCAGGGTTGCCTGAAACAATATTTTGTTTTCATTCGGCACAGTTCGCAGACGTGGCGGGATTAGCAGAATAAATACTGAATACATTACACGGTAGGCGCACAGAGAGCGACCTTGTTATTGTAGAACAGTTTACTTTTAGTAGGTTTGCCTAATCTATATATATAAAAGAAAGTCGTGTTAGTTACACTATTTATAACTCGAGAACGGCTGAACGGATTTGGCTGAAAATTGGTGGGGCGGTAGCTTAGAACCAGGAGAAGGTTATAGGATACTTTTTATCCCGTTCCAGTGGAACTTGACGTAAAACGTGAAAACGTGTTATTAATGCAAATGACAGCCAATGACAGCAAAAAAAAATTTGAATGAAAAAAAAGTCTAGGATTATTTACAAATAGTATAAAAAAGGAGAACCAACAGCTAAAATGTCGTCTATAGTTAAATATGGTTCAATATTTGATAATTTGAAATTTTGAAGTTGACAGTTGATATGTCAGTTTCGAATTTCTATTAGCTTATTATACGGATATTATTATTAGCAATACGATGCCGCGTCCAAGACAATCTGATCTTTCGCGACAAAGCCGTAATGCAACTAGGATTCGAAACATTGCGAATGAAAGAACTGAAGAACAAGAAATTGGAAGTGAATAGCGCCGCGGTAGCATGGCTCGAATTCATGCTTCTCAATCACAAGAGCAAAGAGAGGTAGCCCGTGAAACGGCTCGGTTGGCAATGAGGAATCGTCGAGCAAACCTCAGAGATCAAGAAGTAGATAACTAACGACGCACAAGAAGAAATTTATCAAGTACTGATTGTGGCATGTTCACGGGTCGGAAGACCATCAGCGTTATTTGTTCTTGCGCCTGATAATAAAACGAAAAATGTAGTCTATCACAAGGTGCTTCAATGAAGAGTGCAAACGAAGCACCAAAATACATGGCAAAGATATTGTTACCTAAAATACACAAACCCGAGGACCCGCTGCTTCCCATTGTAAGCCAGATTGACACACCAACATACAGTCTGGCCCAGCACGTAGCGAAGGTGCTCTCACTACTAAGAGGACACACAAGAGCACATACAGAGGATTTATAACATTGTGTAAGTGAGATTAAACATATACATCATGCTAACAATTAAACCATGGTCAGTTTTGATGTTCAGTCTTTGTTTACCTGTCTACATGTAGCAGACTGCACCACAATAGTATCAAAGAAGCTAGAGGAGAACAACATGCCAGAGGAATATGCTGAATATACATAAACGGTAAATCTAACCACCATACAACACAGTTAGCTACAGTGGGTATATCTTTGTTTTAGAGAGCACAAGGGATCTGAGATCAGCAACACCTGACTGACGAAATACATCATGTCAAGCAAGTAGTTGTCAGACACTGTGAGCAATTTCTGCGTGGATAGGACCGCAACCAACAAATAAATATGAGGGTACCAAGTTAATAACTTTGACATCAGGAAGTCTAACACCTCAGTCCCCCGTGACCATGGCTGCTGTAAAGCCACCGAAACTTCGGGAAAATAAAAAAGGAAATAAACGAGATAAAATCTGTATAATAGTTTTATTTGAATACATTAGATGGCCAATAAATAATCTTTATATTTGTATTTTAAAATGAATATTTAATTAATCATTTTTTAAATCAGCAAATTTATAACCTCAATGGCGAAACAAAGTTTGCCGGGACAGCTAGTTATAAATAAAATATTGTGGAAAATTTCAAACGTACTGACTGTACCATGTTTATCCTGGGACTATCTCGTGTTTATTTAACAAGAGATAATCCATTGTGTCATTCTTATGTCACTCGTTAGGTTATAAGCAGAATTATTCTAGCTGACCTCTACGTTACAGGTAAATTTTTTATTCGTAAATTTTTCGAGTTGTACTCGTATATACTTTTGTAATACAGATTTAAATTATACATTCTAAATGGTCCGGGGTCCGCGCTCATTTGAGCTCAGTCTTACATCGCCTCTGAAAGCTTTGACAGAGAAGGCGTGATATAAAAAATAAATTATAAAATAAATAAATATGTATTGCCAGACTAACCTTACTAACTGTATGGTCTCAAACTAAGCAACGCTTGTACTATGGGTACTGTACAATGGACTGGGCGCGATCCCAGAGACACCCGGACCGGGTAAAATTACGAAAAGGCCATTTTCGAAGTTTGTGGCGACTGGAATCGAATAATTAAAAATTCAAGTAAACAAAAGTTTCACAAAGTCAAGATTTTGCATATCATTCGTGAAAAAATACTTTTTGAATGTTTTTTTTCATAAATTGAAATAATTTGTATTATATTATTTTAATTTTATTAATTTGACCAACTCATATTCTTTCTTTTATTACAGAAAAATCCTCACCTGCTGCTGATGCTGACATGTGTTCAGACAACCGCATTTTGAACACCATGTATTAAAGTAACTCGTCTAGGGTAGTTTTAATATCGCTGGTCGAAACAGTTAACCGCTAATTAACAGAGCCGCCGTCAGTGGCACTAGGCTCAAAATAAATCAAGTGCCACTTGTCACAGACGTGCCATAACTTGTAAGTTATGCGGCCATCGCGTGCGGCTGAAGCCGTGGATTTATGTTCCAGGGACATTCATTATACATCCTCTCTTATAATTATTGGGCACTAGCTGTGCCCCGCGACTTCATCCGCGTAGTATTTCAACTTAGCAAAAATTTCGGGATTATCGGGTTAAAAAGTATCCTATATGTTAATCCCGGTTATAATCTATCTGTGTTCCAAATTTCATCCAAATCCGTTCAGTAGATTTTGCGTGAAGGAGTAACAAACATACATACATACATACATACATACATCCACACTCACAAACTTTCGCATTTATAATATTAGTAGGATGTATTTAAACGCTACCACAAATGTACCTTGAACTGCCAGAGAATCTGTGCGGATAGGATACTTATTATGGATAGGATACTTATTAACCCAATAATCCAATACTACGCGGATGAAGTCGCGGGGCACAGCTAGTGTTCAATAAAGTTTGAATAAGAAAAAACGGAAAAGGGTAGAATGGTCAGTTATATTTTATGTTACTTTTCATGTGAAAAACTTTGAAAATATGTAGGTACTAAGTAGTAAAATGTGTATTTAGGTAGATTCTAAAACAACCCTAATAAGGAAGAAAACATGAGCTGTCTAATAAAAACGACGTGTTTCATACGAACCTTTTGTGAATCCAATCACAATATAATGAAAGCTGATAAAGTTTATCGGCAAAACCTTTTGAAGGGTACTCTACGTTACATAGGTGTATACAAAGCACATTCTACATCTTCATTTTAAAAGAACAAAATTACCAAAAAAAATAAAAAAAACACGCGCCAAATACACAAAGACAATAGAAAAGATACGTATATTTTCAATTTGCATTCTTAAACAACGTGCACAGATGAATAACTGGCGGTGTACTCTGTGGGAAAAAAGAGGTAAACAATACCGAACGCTGATTAAGGCAGGATTGCCGGTTCCCGTAACGGTATAGTGGAGCCAATCACGGCGCGCATTCTCAGCCATCGAGCCTTGCAAATAGAGCTCGGAACGGGAAGCTATTGGGAGAAATGATATCGAGCCGATATAAGTACTGAGTGTTTCAAAAGTTCGAAGTAATAATTACGGTAGTACGTATACAGCAGCTTTTAATGTAGTTGCATATTATAGACAGACTATACGGAACTATATTTTAATGCTCATTAAAGTTCTAACGAATCAAAAACAAAATAGCTGTAGTTGCTCTGACTTAAAAAGGTATTGTTAAAATTATTGTAGACTAATGCCGTCCACCTCGACCGAGCGTGCTGTCTGGGTAAGCTAGCCCGCTCACTTCGGCCAATAGGATCGCTTCATTTTCCACAGCTCATTAAAATGGAGTGATGTTATTGGTCGAAACGAGTGGGCTAGCCAGCCCAGCCAGCCCGCCCGGCTCAAGTTGACAGTATTCCTAAAAATAATAAGTTTAGTCCAGGCAAACGAGCTCTATCTAAAGCTAAATACATTATAGCTGTTACAATATGACAAAAATAGATTTCATTTTCGTTCCTCAAAATATATGCATCTTTTCTGAACAGATAATAGCGTTAGAAGGAAATAATAATATGAGACTCAATCGCATCCACAAAACAGACTTAATTTTATCGGCAGCTTGCATGATAATCAAGAATGAATAAAGAACGGAAATGACTGGTTGCATTTGAGAGTTTAATCACAATTTAAATAGATACTGTTGGTTAAAAAAAACAAAAAAATTAAGTCATGCAATTACCGTTTGCATTACAAACACGCGGCGTGTGGGTGCGCTCGCAGGCGATATGACAATCATCACAACAAATTATAAAGGACTTCCTTAAAACTTTATGATCAACATAATATCTCCTGGATATGTTATTTAAAGGGTTTTACACTATAAAGTTTATTTTAACATACGATCGAACACTATACAAACACAGATAAAAGAAACTAAAGCTATCGATGCCCAAGATCAACATACGTGATTGGTTTTAATGTACCGTGTGCAGGGGCAACCGTGCGTGTGTGTATTCGGGGTTGTTGGGTGCCTGTTAGGATCCTTTGTTGGGAAACGTGGCATTGTTTTTAGTGTTGGTACAATAAAGTTATAAGAAAGAGTTTTTAATTTGATAAAATCAAATTATAATGGCTGTTTTTTGGGTTAAATAACGAATCATGGTTAATGATAAAACCTTCTCAAGTTTTTTAACTGTTAAGGATCAAGGGTTAAAATCAATATGAAGTCCAAATACCTAGATACTGAAAACATGTCAGAATATCATTGCGAGTATGTTTGTTCCCGAATGAATACCAATTACAATTCAAAGAATATTTTGCTATTATAAGAACATCCTAAAGCATCATGAAAGTTATTAATAATGCAGAAGATCAAAGACCAAAGATCATTTGACCATTCAAAGGGTTCGTCTTAGGAGGCCGTTTCCACCCACACGTTTTTTGAAATTTGATACAGTGATGGATCTTGTAATATTTTTAAATATTTTTTCTTACTCTAAAAAGACGAATTTAGTACCCCCAAAAGTACTTTAAATTACAGTTAAGCTGTCATTTCAATTCGATACCAGCCCTTATTTGGTAAGGCTCATTCACAGTTGATAAACAGTTAAGTTGAAGAATAAAACCTCATTGCATCCCTTACGAGGACCAAATGCATGTTTTCCTTCCACCAAAGCGACTATACGGCAACAAGTGAAGCGTAACGACGCTTTGGAAAGCTTTGAACTTTCTAAAACGGGTTTCAGGCTGTTTGAAAGCCAATACTTCGACACAGGGTGTCCGGCCGGAAATTAAAATATTCTCTCCACATTTGGGGTAGGTGACAATTTTTCAAAGCACAGTCTTTGATGTGTGCCCGTGCGACGCTTTGTGATGGAAAAATTGTTATTTTGCATCCATGTTGACGATAGAAAGCCCGGAGAGCGGAAATTTGGCGATTCTACAAGGTTTGATTGGAAAAATTTGCCATTTGTTTGATGAGACAATAGTGTTGAATAAGATCAAGCTTTGATTTTTTTATTTTAATTTGTTATAATTCCCCCAAAATGATTGCCTCCACAGGTGACAAGAGAGCTGGCTCTTTCCTCGTTCAAAAATCAGCCTATCAATTCAACGAGGAAATGCAGCCAGCATTCTTGGCACCATCCCATGCGGACAGGGTTTTTTTTTATATCTTTCCTTTTTTTATTTTAAAGTTTTATTCTAATTTTTCTATATTATTGTTGAGGACACAGCCGCCAAACCGTTAAATGTATCAAAATGTACCTAATCAGCTGCAAGTTGTAAATAAAATAAATAATGTGTTTAGGACACAGCCGCCGTAGCAGCAAATTTATGTATATTGTAAAGTTAGCTATGCATTATGAATAAAACAAAT
The DNA here is from genome assembly GCA_905147325.1 of Notodonta dromedarius. Lineage (NCBI taxonomy): Eukaryota > Metazoa > Arthropoda > Insecta > Lepidoptera > Notodontidae > Notodonta > Notodonta dromedarius. The sequence continues at coordinate 13,123,239 of LR990163.1, read as the reverse complement.
TAGGTGTGTTGCTTTATTTATCCAAAGTAGCTACATACATAATCCTTCAGGGGCCAGACGATAACCCTTCAGGACGAAATAAGCCTTCAGGTAGTATTTTTCTAAGGCTGAAATACAGTTTGAGGCGAGGGTGGAACCCCGGTCGACGAGGGTAGATGGGAGACGACTGGCCCAGATATCCTCCGTCCCTGTCTACAAGCAAGGGCCTCCCTGTCGCACGATGGCGGCGATAGGGCTGACGACCGACCGGGGCTCACTCAGGCAGCGCGAGTACCCACCCTCAAATTAGCATAGAGGGGCGATCATATCATCGCCGGGACGGAGAAAAACTGAACGCGCCAACACATCTGAACAGTTGAAGAAACTTAAAGAAAGTAGGGAAGACTGAAGACTCGCTGCACGAACACGGAGACAGGAAGGCGGGAAGACGACCTGGGAAGCAAGCCCCGTAGCAAAACCTGAAACAAGCGACATATGTAAACACGAAGAATTGATAAAGAAATACAGTCCACTAACAACCGAAGAAGCGTTTCAATAAATCCCTCTGTAGAGACCCCACAAATTGGTCCTACGGAGCCGGATCGGAAGCCAGCAAGAAGCAAGAAGGCAAGACCACGAACAGTTGAAGAACCCTTACAGAAGAAAGAAGATTCATTACAGAAGATCGTCCGTATCGAAGATCGTCGGGTCGACGGGTGAACGTGTCGTCGGGCCGCTGGGAGGCGCCGCCGACCGCCGCCGACCGCCGTCTTCGAGTCTACGGTGGTACGAGTCTTCGTGCAGCGAGTCTTCACTTCTACGGGTCGCTCATCGTGCGAGCCTTCGTGCCAGTCTTCGTGCCAGTCTTCGTGCCAGTCGCCGTGCTACGTCATCGTGCAACGGCTTCACAGTTTTCAGCCAATACGCGGTTTACCGCGGCCCTTGTTTGCCTGCCACCTAACGGTGCCAAACGGTAGGCAACCTCGGGTTAACGCCTCACGGCGGTGTGGTGCCTCGTGCGGCATCGCCAGTCCATCAAGAAGCGCACAAGCGCGCGGACTGAAGTTGCACGTCTGTGCTGGTAAGCCTCTGCCAGCTCAGGACCCCCCCTTCCGATCCCGCACGAATCCATCCCTGAGGGAGCACATCCCGGCTCAACTGGGCTCTCCCGAAGGACTGATAGGGCCGGTTAGGGAGGTAGGGAGGCGTGCAAGTGCCGAAGATGCCAGCCACAAGGACACCAGCGAAGCGCCAAGGAGCCGAGGAGAGGACGCCGCGAGTACATGAAGAACCGCCAGCGTCGCCGTCCGCACAAGCATCCGCGTCAGCACCTACGTCTACAATCACAGCAAGACCAACAAGATCTGCCCGGGCCGCCGCCGCCGCTGCCGCCGCCGCCGCTATCGCCGAGGCCGCCGCAGCACGGATGAACCCCGTCAGCACAGGGAAACCGACAACAGTTGCAGTTGAACGAACCGCAACAGAACCAGTGCCGCCTAAAACTATGGACCGGACCATTGCCGCCGCCGCCACCGCCGCCGCGACAAGGGAAGGAAGGCCGCACGCCCCGTCGGTGCGATCCGAACGATCGACCATGAGTGTGGCTGCACGGATCAGACAGGCCGAGCTACGAGCAGAGGAACAGTTGGCGGAGATTAGACGACACGAGCTACAGCTACAAGCGGATCTAGTGCGAAAGAAACTCGCCGCAGACATTGCTACTCTGCGGGAGGAGACGGATCAAGAAAGCAACGGAGTCCAGGAGACTACCGACGTCGAGGTGCGCATCAACGATTGGCTAGAGCGTGCCAATGTACGGGGGGAGCGCGCGGAGCGCCATCCCGTACAACCGAGAGCCCACTTCGAACGGGACCCGCTCACGAGCCGAGACCGCGTCGCAGAGGAGACGCAACGAGCGAGGTCACCGACGCCGACCCGTACAGGAGACCGTGGAGTTGACAGATTAGCGGACACCTTGGAACGCATGGCACGCCGCAGAGTCCCGCCTAGGCAGACGCAGGATTTGCCGATATTTAGCGGTGCCGCCGGAGAGTGGTTACCGTTCAAGGCCGCCATGAGGGACTCTACTGATCTACACGGATTCTCGTCGGCAGAGAACTTAGCGCGTCTACGGACGTGCTTGCGCGGAGAAGCCCGCGAATCAGTGACTGCGTTATTATACACCGCGACCGAGCCTGAAGTGATAATGCGCACGCTGGAACAATGTTACGGTCGACCGGAGATTATTATCGACAAAACATTGAGTGACATAAGGAAGCTACCACGCCCTGGAGGAGGCGCGGGCGAGTTGAACACGTTCGCGATAAAGCTCCAGAACGTAGTGAGCGTGTTGTCGTGCGTAGACAACAAAGGTTACCTGCACAACCCGATGTTGGCGCGGCAGGTAACGGAGAAGCTAAGCCCACACCTAAGAGCACGGTGGTGCGATTACGCGGAGGAGCACGACGGTCGGAGTGACGCCGAGATCGTGTTGTTGTCACGATTCCTCATGCGTGAGGCGGACCGCGCTGTAAGATACGCGTACACAGCAGCGGCCGTGACGTCACCAGCGACGGCGAGCAAGACGACACCGCCGAATAAGCACGGAGGAGCGAGAAAGAGCGCCGCCGTCTACGTCGCCACCGAGGAGGCGAAGGCCACCGAGGCGAAAGCCACCGACGCGAAAACCACCGATGCAAAGAAAGCAAGGAGAGGCCAGGCCAAGAAGGCGTGTCTATGCTGTGGCGGGGAACATGCCGCCCCGCAGTGTAAGCGCGTAGAAGCCATGACGGTCCCTCAGAGGTGGGCGTGGGTGAAGGAAACGGGAACATGCTTCAAATGTATGGATAGTCGTCACCGACGGCTAGATTGTAAGGCCAAGAAATGTGGCAAAGGTGAATGTCGCCAGGCGCATCACGCGCTGTTACACGTGGAACCCCGAGGGCCCGACAGGAGGGACGGGTCACGGGACGAGGAAGCGGTAGTGACCGCTGTGGCAAACGACGCGTCGCAGGGGGATTTGGTGCTACTGAAAGTCTGCCCGGTAGTGGTCCGAGGACCGCACGGACTGGAGGTACACACCCACGCGTTGCTCGACGAGGGATCAACGATCACGCTCGTGGACGAGGGATTGGCTACAGCAGTTGGCGCGCACGGCCCGAAGCGGCCGTTACGAATCCACGGAGTAACAACGGCGCAACACGAACCGGACAGTAGGCGTGTAGAAATCAAAATACGTGGGTCGCGAACAGATTACCACACGATTGAAGCGCGTACTGTCAAGAATCTGGACATCACGAGCCAGACAATAACGGCGGACCTCCTGAAGCACGGTCATCTGGAAGGACTAGAACTACGGGACGTCTGCTACGAGGACGCCAACCCGAGGATATTGATCGGGGCGGATAATTGGCATTTAATTGTGTCTCGCCGGCTGTTAGCCGGGCACAAGAACCAACCGGCCGCGTCGCTCACGCGGCTGGGATGGGTGGTGCACGGTATGAGACCACGCACCACCAACACGATCGTGGAATGTCAGGACGACGGAACCGTCCTGCACATCGGATCGAGCGAATGTCGGGAGCGACCGGAGAGCGAGAGGCTGGACGAGCTTATCACCTCGCACTTCGCGGTCGACGCGCTCGGGATATCGCAAAGGATCAAGCCGGTAAAGGAGGATGAACGAGCCATTGAAATGTTCGAACGATCAGTACGACGTATCGACGGACACTACGAGGTGGGACTGCCGTGGCGCACGGACGAGCCGTGTCTGCCACCCAGTTATGACATGGCCGTGAAGAGGTTACGAACAATGGAACGAAAGATGGACAAGTCGGTCGAGTTCAAGAAGGCATACACCGCGCAGATGGACAATTTGTTCGACAAAGGATACGCTGCGCCAGTGGAAAGCGATGACAACGACCGGAGCCCTCCGAACGAGTGGTACTTACCGCATTTCGCCGTAACCAATCCCAACAAACCGGGCAAGATAAGGCTCGTGTTCGACGCCGCGGCGCGAGCGAGCGGGCGATGTCTCAACGACGAGCTGCTAACGGGACCCGACATGTTACGTACACTGCATGGTGTGCTATTCCGGTTCAGAGAAAGACCCGTGGCGGTCACTGCGGATATCAGAGAGATGTTTCTGCGCATAAGAATACGGTCGGAGGACCGGGTTGCGCAGCGATTTGTATGGCGCGGCGACGACCGCCGCCAGCCCCCGCGTAAATACGAAATGCGATCGATGATATTCGGGGCGAGAAGCTCGCCGTTCTTAGCACACAGCGTGCGTAACAAAAACGCGGAGGAGTGCGCAACCACGCATCCGCTCGCGTTGATTTCCATCACAAGGAATCATTATATGGACGATTGGCTGGAGAGCTTCGTTGACGAACGAAGCGCTTACGAGACGATCAACCAGGTGCGGCACGTGCACGCGCGTGCCAGTTTCGAGTTAGCAGGATGGTGTACAAACAAACCCGAGCTGCTCGAACGCACCGAGCGCGAGGCCTGCGACGACTCGCCGAGGGAGTTGGGCGCGGGCGCGCTACCGTATGAGAAGATCCTAGGCCTCGTGTGGATGTCAGGGACAGATGAACTGGCATTTAACACAAACATGAGTCGCGTACCAGAGGAGGTGCGCGCCCGGACAAGGACCCCGACCAAGAGGGAAATGCTCAGTGCGGTGATGTCAATATTCGACCCGCTCGGTATAGTAAGTCCGTACACTATTACGGCAAAGATCGCGTTACAAGAGCTGTGGCGGAAGAAAACCGGCTGGGACGAGCCGCTGCCGATCGAGGAAGCTACCGCCTTCGACGAGTGGCTCGGCGACCTCGCGCACATTGCCGCGTTGAGAATGCCGCGATGCTACGCGAGGGAGGAGGCCGACAAGCGCACATTGCATGTCTTCACCGACGCCAGCGGCCAGGCTTACGCTGCTGTCGCGTATTGGCGAATTACCAACCGCGAAGGGAAAGTCGAGCTCGCGTTGGTCGCAGGAAAGGCAAAGGTATCGCCATTAAAAGCACAGAGTATACCCCGAATGGAACTCCAAGCATGCCTGATGGGCGCGCGGCTAGCCGCCGCCATCACGGAAGAGCACACATGGGCGGGCGACGTGGTATATTGGAGCGACTCAAGGACAGCGCTCCATTGGATCCGGAATGACTCCGCGAAATACACACCGTTTGTGGCGCACCGGCTCGGCGAGCTAGCCGAGCGCACCCGCGCCGAACAATGGCGCTGGGTACCGACCGCCCACAACGTGGCCGACGACGCGACACGGCCGGGATCGACGCGTATGAAACAGGACGCAAGGTGGATTAGAGGTCCGGACTTCCTCCGCGCGCCAGAGGAGGACTGGCCCGCGGAAACAAACCCGCACGACGCGGACGAGGGAAGTGAGCAAGTGATCGTAGTACACACGGACGAGAGAAAAAGCTTGATTGACATAGCGCGTTTCTCAAAGTACGAACGATTGTTGCGCGCGGTAGCGCACGTGCACTTGTTCATGGATAAATGTAGAAAGCGCGCCCGAGAGCTCGGAGCGGCGCATATAAAGCGAGCAGAGGAAACATTGATTCGCCAAGCGCAAGGCGAAAGCTTCCCCGCCGAGATTCAGCGGCTGGAGAGGGGGCAAGGCGTGGACCGTACGAGCCGCCTTTATAGGCTAGACCCGAAGTTCGACTCGAACGGAGACCGGTTGCTGCGCTTGAACGGACGAATCAACGCTGCTACAGTGCCAGTGTCGATGAAGGAACCACCGATACTGGACGGAGGACACGAACTCGCGCGCCTACTCATAAAATATGAGCACCAAAACCGTAATCACGGCGGAAGGGAAATGATAGTCAATAACTTAAGACAGAGATATTGGATATTACGCGTGCGGCCTAACGTACGCAAGGTACTATGGAATTGTACGTGGTGCAAGGCGCGGCGAGGACGCCCCCGCACCCCGGTGAAGGGAGACCTGCCCGCGGAAAGAATAAGCGCGTTCACACGGCCATTTTCGCGCTGCGGAGTCGACTGTTTCGGCCCCATGTGGGTAACCATCGGGAGGCGACGGGAAAAGAGATGGGGCATGTTGTTTACATGTCTCGTGGTACGAGCGGTTCATATTGAGCTGCTATCAAGCCTGAGTACGGACTCCGCGATAATGGCGATGCGGCGAATGGCCGCGCGGCGGGGATGGCCGGAAGTTATCATTTCCGACAACGGAACCAACTTTCGCGGAGCGGACACCGAACTACAGGAGGCGTATAAGGCGTGGCTCCCTCAGCTACGCGAATACGCAACCATGAAACGAACCGAATGGCGGTTCACGGACCCCGGCGCGCCGAACCAAGGCGGGGCGTGGGAACGCCTTATCAAAAGTGTAAAGCTATCGCTCGCGGTGACACTGAATGAACGCGCGCCCAAGGAAGAGGCGTTGCGAACACTGATGGCAGAGGTGGAAAACACGTTGAATGGACGTCCTCTGACACACGTGCCAGTGACCGCTGACGACCCCGAGGCGCTTACCCCCAACCACTTCCTACTGGGAACGCCCACAGGAGCGCCTTACGTCGGTGAGTGCGACGTGGCCGACCGACAACAGTGGCGGGCGGCACAGGCCTTGGCAGACATATTCTGGAGGCGGTGGGTAAGCGAGTACCTACCCACGCTTAATCCGCGCGGCGATCATCGTGGCAAGCAGGAGAACCTGCGACGCGGCGACATCGTAGTAATCGCAGACGGACTACTACCGCGTAACATCTGGCCCAAGGGACGGGTCGAAGAGGTGTACACCGGACCGGACGGAGTGGCCCGGAGTGCGGACGTGCGGACGCGCGGCGGAATATTCCGGCGACCCGTGAGGCGACTGGTGGTCCTCCCCGGCAGAGAAGAGGCTGCGCAAGCTACGCCGGGGGGAGACTGTTGAGGACACAGCCGCCAAACCGTTAAATGTATCAAAATGTACCTAATCAGCTGCAAGTTGTAAATAAAATAAATAATGTGTTTAGGACACAGCCGCCGTAGCAGCAAATTTATGTATATTGTAAAGTTAGCTATGCATTATGAATAAAACAAATTAGGTGTGTTGCTTTATTTATCCAAAGTAGCTACATACATAATCCTTCAGGGGCCAGACGATAACCCTTCAGGACGAAATAAGCCTTCAGGTAGTATTTTTCTAAGGCTGAAATACAGTTTGAGGCGAGGGTGGAACCCCGGTCGACGAGGGTAGATGGGAGACGACTGGCCCAGATATCCTCCGTCCCTGTCTACAAGCAAGGGCCTCCCTGTCGCACGATGGCGGCGATAGGGCTGACGACCGACCGGGGCTCACTCAGGCAGCGCGAGTACCCACCCTCAAATTAGCATAGAGGGGCGATCATATCATCGCCGGGACGGAGAAAAACTGAACGCGCCAACACATCTGAACAGTTGAAGAAACTTAAAGAAAGTAGGGAAGACTGAAGACTCGCTGCACGAACACGGAGACAGGAAGGCGGGAAGACGACCTGGGAAGCAAGCCCCCCAGCAAGCCCCGTAGCAAAACCTGAAACAAGCGACATATGTAAACACGAAGAATTGATAAAGAAATACAGTCCACTAACAACCGAAGAAGCGTTTCAATAAATCCCTCTGTAGAGACCCCACAATTATATACCTAAATAAATAAGGCTTTTTATTTTAATATAAAGTATAAGTTTTATTTACGACAAAACTCGAGTATTAACAAACAAATTATGTTGTTCTTAGTGAATACTTATAATCTGCTCAAAACACAATCTTCTTAGGTCATTTCGTAATCGAAAAAGCATACTGACTGTCACTCTCCAACAATTTATGCGATTTCAGTTGTGAGCGAGATGGAATTTGCTTATAGTACCTATTTAGTTACGTCACCGTTCTTATTGGGTTCGTCTTGTTGTAATATACAATTAAAACTCTATTACCAAAACTCCATTGTTGAATCGTTAATTAAAATCGATTGTTGTACTACCCACATTCTCAGCACAATAGAAAAAGGCGAAATACCCACAATAACGGCTCGCGTCACGCAATACAATAATAACAGCAGCTTTTGTTTGAGCTTCGTTCTAATAGAGTTTTTTTTCTATATATTTTTTACATCGCGAAAATACCTATTATGCTATAATTTGTTCGACGTGTTTATGAAACGGTGTCCCGGCAAAATATGAAGTTGTGAAAAGACCTGGAGTATTTGTTTGTAAAGTGTAAATCTATTTTAATATGGGTGGAAATGTAGTATCTAATTTTTCGTTCCTGGTGGTATAGTTAAGCTGTAGCCAATTGAGTACAACCCCCTCACTTTCCTTCCTTCCCCTTCAAGAACAGAGAGTCAAAATAAAAAAACATAAGTGTATACTTCGAAGATAATGACAGACGACCGCTTGGCGCAGTGGTTTGAGAGTAGGCCACTCGTCTCACTGCATCGGGTGGTTGTGGATTTGATTCCCACTGGGCCTAATTTCGGAAATTGCCTTTTCGCAATTTGCTTAGGTATAGGTGTCACTGGGATCACCGCCAGATCTTTGTACCGTACTCATAGTACAAGAGTTGCTTAGTTTGGGACCATAGAGTTCGTATGTCAGTTTGACGATATTAAAACACAACCAATATCAACGCAGCAAGCTAATAGAATTTGTTTTGTTTTTCCATAGAGTAGTTATGCTCTCGTAAACTCAATAAATGTTTCCGTAGAAGTCAAAAGGCTGCTTCCAGACAAGTAACTTTGTGTTGCACATCATGCGCAAACATAACGAGTCCCGGAACTTTACAACATTGTTACCGTTTCAAATTATAACACAAACACAGTTTCAAATACCTAACTTTAACTTAGGTAAGTTATTTTAGAGTACTATGTGTTCGTGAAATCCTGAAAACATATTTCATTTTCAATTAACTAAATATGGATTGTTTTGGGCATCATTGACGTATTGTTAGAAAAAACAAAAAACAGGTTCATAGAATGTGTTGAACTAAATCTGGCAGTTTTAAAAAATAGCGGCAAGAATTGCTTAAATCGGTGTAATTGTTTCAACAGTCATCAGGAGGTGATGACTTCACTCTCTCAGATCCTATGTTTCAGGGAGTGATCTCAATACTTAGGATGGTTGAGCTTGCCTTTACCAACAGAGGATCTGACGCGATATATGGCTATATCAATATGTATAGTCCTTAATCTTGGCAGTACCTAAGGTGATGTCTTGTAATCAACTTAATACAAAATGGCGTATTTGGAAAATCGGGGAAAATCTCTTTAAATAGGGAAAAAAAGTGATTGTCAGTGAAAAAGACGTCAAGATTTTCACAACAGAATAGCAGAACAGTGAAACCTGCATGAATTTCGAAATACGTGTGTGGGTCGCCGAACCGCACAGATTCTCTGGCAGTTCAAGGTACATTTGTGGTAGCGTTTAAATACATCCTACTAATATTATAAATGCGAAAGTTTGTGAGTGTGGATGTATGTATGTACTAGCTGTGCCCCGCGACTTCATCCGCGTAGTATTGGATTATTGGGTTAATAAGTATCCTATCCATAATAAGTATCCTATCCGCACAGATTCTCTGGCAGTTCAAGGTACATTTGTGGTAGCGTTTAAATACATCCTACTAATATTATAAATGCGAAAGTTTGTGAGTGTGGATGTATGTATGTATGTATGTATGTATGTTTGTTACTCCTTCACGCAAAATCTACTGAACGGATTTGGATGAAATTTGGAACACAGATAGATTATAACCGGGATTAACATATAGGATACTTTTTAACCCGATAATCCCGAAATTTTTGCTAAGTTGAAATACTACGCGGATGAAGTCGCGGGGCACAGCTAGTGCCCAATAATTATAAGAGAGGATGTATAATGAATGTCCCTGGAACATAAATCCACGGCTTCAGCCGCACGCGATGGCCGCATAACTTACAAGTTATGGCACGTCTGTGACAAGTGGCACTTGATTTATTTTGAGCCTAGTGCCACTGACGGCGGCTCTGTTAATTAGCGGTTAACTGTTTCGACCAGCGATATTAAAACTACCCTAGACGAGTTACTTTAATACATGGTGTTCAAAATGCGGTTGTCTGAACACATGTCAGCATCAGCAGCAGGTGAGGATTTTTCTGTAATAAAAGAAAGAATATGAGTTGGTCAAATTAATAAAATTAAAATAATATAATACAAATTATTTCAATTTATGAAAAAAAACATTCAAAAAGTATTTTTTCACGAATGATATGCAAAATCTTGACTTTGTGAAACTTTTGTTTACTTGAATTTTTAATTATTCGATTCCAGTCGCCACAAACTTCGAAAATGGCCTTTTCGTAATTTTACCCGGTCCGGGTGTCTCTGGGATCGCGCCCAGTCCATTGTACAGTACCCATAGTACAAGCGTTGCTTAGTTTGAGACCATACAGTTAGTAAGGTTAGTCTGGCAATACATATTTATTTATTTTATAATTTATTTTTTATATCACGCCTTCTCTGTCAAAGCTTTCAGAGGCGATGTAAGACTGAGCTCAAATGAGCGCGGACCCCGGACCATTTAGAATGTATAATTTAAATCTGTATTACAAAAGTATATACGAGTACAACTCGAAAAATTTACGAATAAAAAATTTACCTGTAACGTAGAGGTCAGCTAGAATAATTCTGCTTATAACCTAACGAGTGACATAAGAATGACACAATGGATTATCTCTTGTTAAATAAACACGAGATAGTCCCAGGATAAACATGGTACAGTCAGTACGTTTGAAATTTTCCACAATATTTTATTTATAACTAGCTGTCCCGGCAAACTTTGTTTCGCCATTGAGGTTATAAATTTGCTGATTTAAAAAATGATTAATTAAATATTCATTTTAAAATACAAATATAAAGATTATTTATTGGCCATCTAATGTATTCAAATAAAACTATTATACAGATTTTATCTCGTTTATTTCCTTTTTTATTTTCCCGAAGTTTCGGTGGCTTTACAGCAGCCATGGTCACGGGGGACTGAGGTGTTAGACTTCCTGATGTCAAAGTTATTAACTTGGTACCCTCATATTTATTTGTTGGTTGCGGTCCTATCCACGCAGAAATTGCTCACAGTGTCTGACAACTACTTGCTTGACATGATGTATTTCGTCAGTCAGGTGTTGCTGATCTCAGATCCCTTGTGCTCTCTAAAACAAAGATATACCCACTGTAGCTAACTGTGTTGTATGGTGGTTAGATTTACCGTTTATGTATATTCAGCATATTCCTCTGGCATGTTGTTCTCCTCTAGCTTCTTTGATACTATTGTGGTGCAGTCTGCTACATGTAGACAGGTAAACAAAGACTGAACATCAAAACTGACCATGGTTTAATTGTTAGCATGATGTATATGTTTAATCTCACTTACACAATGTTATAAATCCTCTGTATGTGCTCTTGTGTGTCCTCTTAGTAGTGAGAGCACCTTCGCTACGTGCTGGGCCAGACTGTATGTTGGTGTGTCAATCTGGCTTACAATGGGAAGCAGCGGGTCCTCGGGTTTGTGTATTTTAGGTAACAATATCTTTGCCATGTATTTTGGTGCTTCGTTTGCACTCTTCATTGAAGCACCTTGTGATAGACTACATTTTTCGTTTTATTATCAGGCGCAAGAACAAATAACGCTGATGGTCTTCCGACCCGTGAACATGCCACAATCAGTACTTGATAAATTTCTTCTTGTGCGTCGTTAGTTATCTACTTCTTGATCTCTGAGGTTTGCTCGACGATTCCTCATTGCCAACCGAGCCGTTTCACGGGCTACCTCTCTTTGCTCTTGTGATTGAGAAGCATGAATTCGAGCCATGCTACCGCGGCGCTATTCACTTCCAATTTCTTGTTCTTCAGTTCTTTCATTCGCAATGTTTCGAATCCTAGTTGCATTACGGCTTTGTCGCGAAAGATCAGATTGTCTTGGACGCGGCATCGTATTGCTAATAATAATATCCGTATAATAAGCTAATAGAAATTCGAAACTGACATATCAACTGTCAACTTCAAAATTTCAAATTATCAAATATTGAACCATATTTAACTATAGACGACATTTTAGCTGTTGGTTCTCCTTTTTTATACTATTTGTAAATAATCCTAGACTTTTTTTTCATTCAAATTTTTTTTTGCTGTCATTGGCTGTCATTTGCATTAATAACACGTTTTCACGTTTTACGTCAAGTTCCACTGGAACGGGATAAAAAGTATCCTATAACCTTCTCCTGGTTCTAAGCTACCGCCCCACCAATTTTCAGCCAAATCCGTTCAGCCGTTCTCGAGTTATAAATAGTGTAACTAACACGACTTTCTTTTATATATATAGATAATATCTACGAGAAAAAGTTCGATATAATACAAAATGAATCTAAATCGGTTGGATTTGTGTAGTCAGCTTACATAGTTTAATACTTTTTATAACTCAAAAAACATCGTTAAAAGTTTTCGCAACAAATACTCAGTCTTGACATCGGAATAAATTAGTATTTCAACACTGAAAACACATCGATCACCATTTAAAGTTCGAAAATGAATAATAATTCATTCACAATTTTAAAGAGCCTCTTGATTGTGCAGCGGCGTGAGTTAAGGATTTTTTCTCATGAGGCGTATTTTTTTTAGTTTTGTGCTATTTTGCGTTTTATTTTTGCTCGCACGCCATATTACGGCGAGTACAGTTTAATGCAAATAAGTCTTGACCCTTCATTCATGATTTATTATGCACAATATTCATATGCCTGTTTATTGCTTATAGATAGGTATCGCAGATGAGTGGGTTTATTCATAATACTGAAATAGGTTTTGTGTATAATCACAGTGATATATTCTTTTTCATAGTATTTCATCCAATTTCTGGGAAAAAGCCTCCCTGTAACTACTCTTCATTTTCATAGAAAAATATTATTATTGGGTACCATAATGTTAAATATGATTCAATAATAATATACCTAATTAATATCATAACACTATGCAATAATACCATTTGACGGCTTAACCACATAGTATAGTACATTGTTACACGAGTGGTGAAAGTGACTTATTTAGTCGCGAGACGGGGTTTGGCGCCCGAGCGTAGCGAGGGCGCTAATAGTTCGAGGGACCAAATAAGTCTTTCACCCGAGGTAAACACTGTGCTTTTCATTACGAATACAAGGAAAGTAAAAATAAAAACAGGAATTGGCTAAAGAAATAATACAAGGAAGAATGAACAATACTCTACGACAAAAAAAAAATAAAGATCGGGTTGCCGCCTATTTTGTTTTTTTTTTCGTTGGCCGGCCAACTTCATTATTTAGCCATTATATTTAATTTTCATCTTTTAATATTATGCCCAAATCTATGTTATTTTAATGAAATTGTTGAAACTAAATTATAATCAAGTCATTTAATAATATATATTCTTTAATTAATACTTAACTTTATGTTATTTCAATTTTACATCGTGCTGTAATTGAGTGACTGTAGAAAAAGTTTGAACATGGTTCCATAGAAATGTGAAAATGGAACTAGTTTTTTTTATAATTTGACAGCTGTCAGTTGAAAGCGATTCTCCCGGGCCAGAAAAGTATTACTTTCAACCCGCTCCTCAGGCAACTTCAGACCTACTTTCAGAGTATGAGTAATGAAAAAGTTTTTTATTTACTTTTTAGTACGCTACCAAATACGCCCATTGTCGCCCATGTCTATACAAATAAATAAAATTGGAGTGTCTGTTTGTAATATCAAAATAACACCTTTTCACTTAATGCATATGAAAGTACATACGACACCTATAACAAAAATTCGATTAAAAAAAAATTTGTCTGTCTGTCTGTCTGCCTGTGTGTTTGTTCCGGGTAATCTCCGAAACGGCTGGACCGATTTTGACGAGACTTTCACTGGCAGATAGCTGATGTTTTAAGGAGTAACTTAGGCTACTTTTATTTTAGAACAACAACATTTTAAAAAATGGGTCCTGTCACGCGGGCTTAGAACGCGGGAGCGGGCTTTTTTGATAAGTTAAATTCCACGCGGACGAAGTCGCGGGCTCAGCTAGTGTTCAATAAAAATGAATGAATGTCAAAATTGATTTACTTATCAAAACTGTCACTAAATAACTATTTCCCTAACTCCTGCATCTGAGGGCACGGCAGTGCCCCCCCAAGTCGAGCACGGCACGTCGAGCGCGGCACGGCCGTACAATCTTTTCTCGAAGCAGTTCAGGCCACTTTCGACCCCCTATAACCCCCCCTATAACTTCGTTGTGGATAAAACTAGAACCCTGAATTTTCAGATACCAAACAGGCATTGTATAAACACGGTATATTTTAAATTTCATTCAATTTGCACCAGTAGTTTAAGAATTATAACTAGTCAAAATTCTTAATTTTGTCACTCACTGACTGACTGACCGATCATCAAAATTCTAAGGCACTTCTAGCAGACATTGAAACTTCAAATTTAGAATACAATTAGTGTTTAGTGTATAAATTAAGAAAAAAATAAAATATTTTGAAATTTCGGCCCAGTTTGCTAGATACGCCAACTTTACATTTGCAGTTAATGAATCAGTGTACATGTATATATATTCTGAATAATATAATGGAATAGGAATGGAATATTAGGTGGACATAGGTACCTAGATATAATTATGTTCAACGGTAACTTGTAAAATGTTGAACGGAATGAAAAAGTAAGAATGTTACATGTCTTATTTATGAGATATGAATTGTACCAAAACCCCGCAAAAAAGTATTAAGTAGACTAAATTATCCGAAATTGCCATGAAATAAAGAACAATATCTACAAAAAGAAATGAGATCCCATAAAAAACAAAACTTATAAAAAACCCAAGTCTCGCAACTCAGTTCTCTACCGTAAAAAGAGGTGAGATACAGGCAATCGCACTAAACTAAACTAAATACATTGTGTTTTCATGCGATAGCCAAGTCAATCTATTTAATTTAAAACAGTAAAGATTTTTAATTTTGATATGGTCACAATAAGATGTTGTTAGGTTAGCAAGTTACGTAATACGTAATACTGAAGAGAGAAGGTCCCATAAGAAGGGACTTAATAAAGTAACCGACTTGGTATTACATGTATCTCACCTCTTTTTACGGTAGATAACTCAGTTGCGAGACTTGGGTTTTTTTACAAGTTTTGTTTTTTATGGGATCGCCTTTTCCAAAAACGTAAAGGTAGGTACCAAGGTACTGTTTGCTGTCAGCGGCTCCATTCGCAGTATTTGTTTATGAAAACACTGCCTAATCCGTATTTGTTCAGACCCGAAACGGCAAACATCTATCGCAGTGCAAAAATGAATATGTAGCTTTTGTTCACTGGGCCACAAAACTTGTAGCCTAAAATTGTGCAACATTTACTTATTAATTTGCAGGCTTTAATCTCCTTGTCGATCAATAGAACACAGCAAAATTCAACGCTGAACTACGGATATTCATTAACGATTAGTGCCGTGTTTAATAATCTCACGTATATAACTGATGTTGAGTTTTTTTTTGACAGAGTCTTTCTACTAGTGATAAATCTATCCGATCTTACCGGAACACAACTTATTTGCTCCCCTGGTTTTGTCTCTTTGTTTCTTGTACTTAAACGGACTGAGTACTAGACTGAGTAGGTGCTATATAATAGATTAGTCCGTGTTACTATTCCTAGATTAAGTAGTCACTCCTATTTTGAAATTACCTTGGATTAGGAACAACTTATGGCATATCTATTTATCTTCTCCCATAATAAGAATAATCATAATATATATACCTAGTATTACAAATGATCACCAAAGGCACCTATTCCATGTTGGACCCGTGTCACCATGGAAGTCTTCTAAGGGACCGAGCTTACCCCTGACGTGACATCTTAACATTAAGAAACATAATAATAATCATAATTCTTTATTCAGGCGATAAAAAATGGGTCCCAGGTGTTAGGAAAAAAATATATCCTATGTTAGTACTTATTGGCTGGTTTTGACTTTAATAAGCGCCCACTCACACACACTCGGGCTCCCAGTCCGCATTGCTATCACATGCAGAATGATAACAATGCGGAAATAACAATATTTCCGATATAGCACGAATATTTTAGGATACAAAAGTTCATCGCACAAGCCTCTTCCGACGTCGCTGACGTTATTTTGTACAAACTTTATTAAACGTAGCAATAGACGTTGTGGAAGCATGTAGTACATGTTCCTATACGTGTGCCATATCTGGGACTCGCCAATTTAGCCGGCTGCCTTTGTATATTATAATTAAGCCTTCTAGCGATCATTGCGTCAGATACTTGCGATTCTTGGAGTGTCAAAATTTTAGTCATAAATCTTGAGAGCCTCACCAGATCGGGTACGTCTTCCTGTTGATTAACTGAGTATTTATACCATTCGTATCTCATTTTATTTGGCAATTTGCTAATTACAGTCTTTGTGAGTTGGTGAAGGTAATAGGTTTTAGTAGGATCTAGGGTACGCAGTACTGTAACACTGTTGATAACGTCGCAAGCAAAGTTGCAAATCTCCACGGGGGAGTCGATTAAATTAGGTAGAACATATATACGATAACGTTCAGCTATTAAGTAGCACTCCGGGCAATTCAAGTCTTTTTCTAATTCCTTCAAATAACTTCTAGTCTGTAAAACATTAGCGGTCAGAGCGATTGCCGTGGTGGGTTCTGGTTGGCTAACTTGAGTGGCACGCGAGACAGTGTGTCCTTTTTCTGACTTCTCATTTTCTATTCCTTCTAATTTGCACGGCTGGGCTTCGTCAGTGGACAATCGGACTGAAACTACTGGCACATTGCTTTTCTCTTCTGTACCGGTTTGAAGTCGGTGTGGATGAGTCTTTTTCACCCAGATGCTACATCGTTGTAAGCTCTCTTCACCGGATACTGCACTTTCAGTGTCGATATCATCATCTTTTTCTAGCTCCATCGTCGCTATCCGAGCAGCAGCTAGCTCGACTTGAAGTTTCAATAATTCTTCCTTGGCGCGAGCTAGACGGATAGCTTTTCCCTGATTCCTCTCAGATTTTCCTGTGTTAGTCAATTTCGAAAACTTTGAAGACGTAGCGTCTATTGTGATTTTTTGAGTCGTTTCAGTTTCCGCTGTGGAAGTAGATGTCGACGCGGATTCGGAAGTGTCACCGTTGGACGATGCGTTGGCATTTTCATGGCACATCTTGATCACTTATTTATTATTTACTGTCTAACACTGTCTTGGTGATTTATATGGTAATTAATATAAATTTGGAATGAAGTAATCACTATGCTGTTGTTCGCCTGAACGTTTATGTTTTAATGGCGTGCTTCTCTCGCGGCCTTCGCACACATCCGTGCTGGATGTGGGGACTCGATATCGGGGCAGAGCCCCCTGATCGAGGCGTCAATCGCCGGCCATGGATATGGCCGGGTCCTCGGAGTCGGTGTTCCGGTGGGTGGTGGCGGGAACGCGTAGATCCCGCGTGGGGGGCCATCGTGAGGGTGTTCACGTCGCTTCCGCGATCAAACCCTGCCGGGGGAGACCACTGGCGAACCAGTGGAGGCCCAGCAAGGCGATCAGCAGGAAGCGGCGGCTTCTCGAGGCCCCTCATCGTTCTTCGCCCGGTAGGCGATGCGACGCTGCTAAGCATAGCTTAGCAGGTGATCAAGCACCACCGGGCTGGCTGGGGAGGAAATGGGAGTTGGATAGTGGAGGGGTGGGAGGTCAGTCCGGTGGTTTGGCGGCCCATGCGATCAAGCGGCGCCGGCGGACCGGCGCGCGATCAAGCGATGGGCGGCGGGGGCAGTCCGTGGTGCCTATGTGACGGAGGGTGTTGGGCCAAACTTGGAGACGAGGCGCACCATACCCTCGAGCACTTTAGGTATGGGGTCGTCTCCACTTTGGATGGCCTCCAAGATGTTGCGGAGCACCTCCAGGGTGTCCGTCAGGATGTCCGGATAAATCCCCCTTTTCGGGAGTGGTGTCGCGCGCTTTGCCGGCCTAGGCCTTGGCTCAGCTGGTGCGGGTACGGCGCTGCGCTGTTGTCGCGCAGCTGGTGGCTCTACAGCTGGAGCTGGAGCCGTCGTCTGTCCGAGGGCGGAGTTGGTACGCTTGGCCCTGCGTCTCCTTGTCCTCCTCCTCTTGGCGGTGACTCGCTCGGTGGGGCCGTTAGCTGCCGCCATCAAAGTGGCGGACGGGGTTTCGGTTGCGGGTTCAGCGGGGGCGGGGCCTCTTGCGGCCTCACTCCTTGTTCCCCCGCTGATGGCCACTGTGCCTGCCTTCTTGTTCCGGGCCTCCCTCCGGAACACGGGGCATTTGGTGTTGTTGGCCGGGTGCGGGCCACCGCAGTTCGCGCAGGTGGCCGGCTCTTCCCGGGGCCTCGCACAGTTGGTGGCGGCGTGTTCCTCGCCGCAGCGCACGCATGCCTGCCTTCTGTGGCACTGATGGCTGGAGTGCCTGAATTGTTGGCATCGGTGACATTGAGCGGGGCCTTTCTTGCCCCGCCAGGCCTCTATCTTGACGCCGGGCATGTAGAGGAGTTCCTCAACTTCGTAGATGCCCGGCGTGAGGTCGGGCGTGCGCTTCAGGATGGCGAGGAAGATGCATCCCGGTCTTCCTTGCCGTGCCTTTATTTGGCGCACGTATTCCGGCTCGAAACCCCGTTCCTGGAGCTCCCTTAGGATGTCTTCAGGATCCGTGTTGGCCGGAAGGCCTCTTATCGCCACTTTGAGGCTCTTTTCAGACGGCAGCGAGTAGGAGAACCAGGCGATATTCTCCTTCTTCTCTAGTATGTAGAGGTAACTCTGGACGGCACGGTATTCTTGGTCCGTCTTCGGTGTAAAACGTACGCCCTGGCCAAACGGGCGTGCGTTGGGTGCGTGACCGAGCGTGTTGCGCAGGGTGCGGAAGTGGTTCGCCCAGTTTGGTAACCGCTCCACTATAAGTGGAGGGTACCTCGCCTGGTTCTTGGGCGCGGTGCCCGCCTCTACTGTGGGTGCGACGGTCGCATGAGCTGGCTCAGTGCGGGGAGGTCCGATCAGCACTTCGGAGAAGCCGGACGGCGGAGTCATTTGCAGCGTGCATTGACGCTTGGCCTCTTCGTCGGCCCTAGGCGCTGCTTCATCTTCAGATGAGTTGCGCGGGCGGCGGGAGGGTCCGGGTTTTCATTGGTGCTTCGCTCTTCGGTGCGCGGTGCACACTCGTCGCTCGACGCGTCGGACGCGGAGGACAGTAGTGGCATGTCGCGTTGGGCGGGCGTGTCGAAGCGCGGAGCCGGGGATGCTGGAGCGGAAGTGCGGGGGGCAGGGGGCGATGCCCATTGTCCCTGCTGAGGTCGGGCCGGGGTTTTAAAAACCGGCGCTTTGGTGCCGCTGGACACGCTCAACCCCGCCGTCGTCGTCGGGGGAGCGCGGGTGGCAGCGGTATCCGCGGCGGGCTTCGCGATGTTGCGGCGCGCGGTAGCTGTCGGCGGAGCGTGGGCGGTGGTGGCGCGCGCTGGCGGCTGTGCGGGTGTGGTGGCGGGGCCGGTGGCGGTACGCGCGGTGCCTGGCCTGGCGGTATGGTGCGCGGCGTGGAACGCGGGCGCGGGTGCAGCTGCATGCGCGGATGCAGGCGCGGATGCGGGTGCGGGTACGGTCTCGAAGCGGGGCGCGGGGGTTCCGGCGCTCGACGCGAAGGCGGATCTGTACGCGGCCGCATATGAGGGCGTGGGCGTATGTTGCGCGTGTGTGTAAAGCGTCCGTGTGTGCGACACACTGGTGTGCGGCGCGGGTGATGCTTGCGCGGTGGTGCTTCGGCCAGCGGGCGCGTTCGGGCGCGCAGCCTGCAGGGCCGGCAGGGTCACAGGTGGCTTTTCTCGCGGCCAAAGTTGCGCGACGCGTTTGTCGGAGAGGTCCGACACCGAGCGTGCTGGAGCTCGACTCATGATGAGGAGTTCGACAGCAGCGTACGCGGCGCAATGCTGGCCCTGAGAAGGGCCTTTTGGGTGCCGAAAAGTCGGCAGGCGTCGGCTGGGACGCGGCCTGCCGCGACCGTCGACAGACGAATCTGCCGGCGTTCAACGGCGATAAGCGATCCCCGCCGTGTCGGGTGACACGGGTGCTTCGACCTCGGCTACTATTCCAGGAACAGTGGCGGGTACTCGGCGAAAAATGTTCGGTCCGTGCGGTGGTGTTCGGGGCTCCGGTTCACTCGCAGGCGCGTGGCGAATCCATGGCGTGCTTGTTATACTTGCGATGTTTTTATACGTATGCGCCGGGTGGGGATCGGCCACCCTATTGAGTCGTTAACTTTATTTATTTTATGATAGGTCCCATGCCTTTTACTACGTTTCCTAAAACGTTTGAAGTATTCAATAGTGAAATTAATGCTTATTCCAATAACAATGAACATGAATTCTCTTAAGATAATATAAGACATAAAGACCCTTATCGCTATTTTGTGAAATCTATTATCTATCTATGTTTGTAGGATTAAGAGCCGTCGCTTTTTTCCAGGTATTTCTTACGAGAATTTCTGAGAACTGGATAGTATTTGTGACCATAAAATAACAAAGGGATTCTCAGAAAATATCACAATACGCCGAAAAAGTAATGAACACCAGAACATAATACCACGTGTTAAATCAACTCAAATGTTCAACTCATTCTTTTGCTAGTCAGGCAACCCTTTTGGCTTTTGGAAATTGTCAAACTTTATAATAAATGAAAAAAAAAACCGAATAATAGCTTCGTACAGGCACCAACCCCTTAATAAACGTGGATAAGCGAGCGAATAATTACACAAGGAACTATCTCTTTCTGTCGTCAGTAATTCGACATTCGGAAAAATAAGACTAAGCATGGTGTAACTATACAACCGCTAATCCACGTTTATTAATTAGGGGGTTACTGTCCGGCTATCTAAAGCAATTTAAATCATATTGCTATTGTTTACTATACACATCTAGTTTGCAATTCGTTTCATCAAAATATCGTGGCTCATTTGTGTTTTGATCTCTCTCGATTTCAGGTCAGCTGCTATTATTACCGTACCTTACTCAACTACACTGTGTATCATATCGTTGAGCTTATTGTGTATGAGCAATTTATTTGAGGTTGCAATTGTTGTGGAGACTATTAATCACTATTACACATACTTCTCTTATGAGACTGTCAATGCTTAGTTTATTTTAAGCTATGTTATGGTTTATTCGAGATTAGATTAATTTCATAGTATATAAGTATACGTAATTTGTAGGTTTAAAGTATATTTATCAGGGAACGAGGGCGTTAACCTATCGAACATGTACAAAGACTTTTGTTTTAGTCTCTTCATTTTGACTGATGAATAGGTGTATTTGTTTCTTTAGTGCAAACAAGACAAGATGTAAAATATTATGATACTTATATTGCAATGCATTCAGTTTAATTTCCTAAGCAATATAAGATTATAATTACTCATAGTTATAGCCTTATAAGGTTTTTTTTTAAATCTTTGAATTTAAAACACTACCTCTCAACAATCGCGATTTCATTATACATAATAACGTCACCGGGTCACAAGCGAGCCTCCGCTACACAATATACCGAGCTCGCTCTGCCGCTGGCTGCGATCCAGAACCATTATAAAACTTTCTGCACAGCTAAGTAGTACAGTAATAAAATATTAAAGTGGGTTCGGGCTGTGATACGGGCGGAGGAGCGGTTATGATTGATTGAATTTAAAATGCTAAAGAAAGAGGGATAACCAATATTTAAATATAGATACTTTTGACATTCAAAGACAAACTGCAAACGCGACCGTCACCCAATCGATGGGCGGCGTAAAGAAACTACTGTTTCAGGGCATAGCCCTGAAACAGTAGCCCCGCTTCCCCCCAACAACATCTGGAGGGGGCGCGAGAAGAACCACGTGCAGATGGACGTAACCTACCTAACTCACAGAATCACTGCAGGATTTGTAGAAACAAATAAATAATCTTGAATAGCTTTAAAATAGATGAGGTGAGGGTGCTTAAAGAGTTAAATTTAGGTATTTCAAAAACATTTGAATCCTGCATTAAATATTCAATAACAAAGATAAATAAATAATTGAAGAAATGTTATCTAAGGCGTCGTTTTATATTTGAATTACGCGGCGTTTAAAAATATGGCATTTATATTAACCTATTCCTGGTAATGTTAACACAATATTGGAAGATATTTAAAACCTCTTAATCAATATTTTTTTACAAATCAACGTATGGGTCTTGTCATGATTCTTTGAGAGCTGCTTAATTTGGACGCGCCATAGAAAAGTAAGATTATGGCGACGCATCAAAAACTAGCCAATAGTACAATCTGCTCATAAAAGGGTGGCTTGTGTACCTATCCAGCTATAAGGTTTGTTATAAATACATTATGCGTAATTTCTTAATGATATATTATTTCAAAAATATCAAAAAAATCTTAAGTACCTAATCAACATTAATTAAAGTAATGACCGCATTAGGCACAATGATAATTATAAATGTTAATTACCTTTTAGTTAAGTAAGTAATAAACATGGTCTATTATAATTCAGTGCCTGCATATTATAAAACATCTGCCTAATCATATTCTAGTCTATTTATGAAAAATAACAAGAACCGGACAAGTGCACATCAGGACATGCACAATGAAGGCTTCCGGACCCATTTCAATAGCGAAGATTTATTGTATCTATAACCAAAGTAGTGAAACACAAGAACAAAGTTATGTTTGCGGTTGTTTTTTTAAATCTCAGTATCGAGTTTATTCAGAAACGACGGGGAATTAACTTAACTTTAACTTGGTCGGCTGTACCTCGTAATTTAGTGAGTCAATTTCTCCTGTTATAATTTTAATTTCAAAGTCGTGACATGTTCTTATTTTTTAAAGTATAAGAGCTATTTTTAAAATTTCATTCATATGTCAATCCAGTATAAAACGAGACATCAAAAGATTACTGAAGATCGCTCTCAGACTTGAGATCGATTTATTGATTCGGGTCTATAATACTTAATCCACGTAGTAAACCAGTATTATTCCTGTTATTTTGGAATCAGAATTTAGTAATAAATTATTGCCGCTGACTGTATCAACTTAAGTATTTTTTTCCCTACTTTGATAAACTATCAAATAGATAGTATCGCCTTAAAAATATCCGCTAGCCAAACAATTTATTAGAAATACTGGAACCACGAACTTACCAGACGCCCAAACTCTCACCGACAGTGAAATTTTCGACACCAACGCCCACTATTTACCTAATACACAATTGTTTGGAGTTCCCACTTCGGTAAACACTGGAAATCAATTAGGAGCCTGAGCCAGTTGGTGTGGGGTCATGCCGGGATTTAATCAGCATTATTGGTATTTAATATGGGGTCTGTTCGCATGCGGTATTACCGCATGATTGGAAATGTTGTGCTCCAGGCTGGGTGTAGATTGTCTTTGGTGAATTTGAGGATAGATAGGTCAAAGTTACGCTTTATCTGCGTGAAGTCAGCTGTGAGTAATTTATTATACGGTAACTCATAATGTAAATTTTTAGTTACTCGTATAAGACACAATAAGTATCTTACAATTATCTATAGTTTCTGGTTTACACGCCTTTGAATATTTGTCACAGCTATTATATTGCGGCCTCAGAACATGTGCTGTTCTATAAAACAGTAGGTATATTGCATTTACGGGTAGCAGCCCCTTATCTTCACATGTAACCTACCGGTGTGCGTGTATTCGTAATTCATCCTCCTAAACGGCTCGACCGATTTAAATTATTTTTGTACTTATGGGGCCTCCTGGATGGTTCTTAGTTATAGTTGGATCCGGTAGGTGGCGCAGTTCCTGACATTCAGAAAATAAATACGTGTACTAGACTTATTAACGCTTCAAACGTATTTAGAAAAACATGCATTTACCATAACAATATACACAGATCTATAACAGGTCTGTATTTATATTTATACAGTTTATGAGATGATTTGTAATTTTATGAGTAGATAAGTAACATGTAAGAATGTTAATTAACATTCTTTTGACCGTGAGTTTGCACTAGTAAACCATGTTCACCAATTTATATTATTGCCTCGATTTTTGACAGCACAAAATATACGGACTGATAGACGGTAACAGAAACGTGTATAAAAGTATACTTATCTGCAAAATATTCGCCATTTCCCAACTCAATCAAAGATCGCAAGGGTTCATGAACAGGCAATACCATTATTTCTATAAACAGAATCTAAATAAACTAATCAAGTTAGAGATAAGATCACTCCCTTGATAAACGTAATATAGAAATAGCGGCGTACACTAGGAGCAGGTCGCATATCGCAAACAATTGGTTTGCTCAAGAAATTGAGTCAATGAACGATGCAGCTTTTATTTACACTTGACTAAATCCTTATAACAGGAATGACAAGCTTGAAATTTGTGCGGCGGTGTGATCAAACAATTTGGCAGCGTCCCATGGCGCCCAATAGGCTGGCTTACTACGTACACACGATACGAGACGATGCCGTCTGGTACTACTGTGCAAACATCTAAATTAAAATATATACAAAGCTACCTCTGTCGCAAAGTAACATAAAGTTTTAGAAAATGTCATGATTAATAAAGAATCAAAGTACTAAAACGACCGCTTGGCGCAGTGGTTCGAGCGTAGCCCGCTCGGCTCACTACACAAGGTGGTTGCGGGTTCGATTCCCGCTAGGGTAAATTACGGAAATTGCCTTTTCGTATTTTGCCATGGTCTGGGTGTCACTGGGATTACCCCCAGTCCATTGTACGGTACCCATAGTCCCCGTTGGTTACTTTGAGACCATACTACAGTTGGCGTGTCAGTCTGGCGATATTTATTTGTTTAAAAAAAAATTGTTTGGACTCTTTATATAAATCAGATTAATTATATTTATCTTAATGTTACCTAATAAAAAATTGTGAAAATTAAGTATTTTTTTCCTATTTCTACCAATGAACATAATTGATAGAGGCACGTAAAAAATACTCGCTTATTACAATTTCATCCATCATTTAACTTTCCAGAGCTTTTATTACTGGCATTGTAAAAGTAATTTCCAACCCACGCCCAGCAGTGGGACATTACGACGAGCTCATACACTGACCAATGCGTTGCACTGGACTTTTTGTAATTACAAGCTCGTCGGGAAAGTTTGTGCGAGTTTTAACGGCTATGTGCGAAAAGTTAAATTAAGCCTTCACAGAAAATTTATTTGGCAAATTTTCTGTAATGAGTAGTAGGTATGGCTGGTTTTTTAAAGACGTGTTACAATGCGATGTCACATTGCTAGCAGTCTCGTTAGTCCCACGAACTAAGCAGAATGCTTGGTGACAATGGCGATAGATGCTAAGGGTTGAAAACTAAATAACAAACTACTTAACGTACTCGCAGCTACACTAATTTGTCTGGGTTACAAAGTTAAATCGACTATTAATCTTCAATGAAGTTTACTATACTTATTTGATGTAAGAACATTCACAAAGACATTGACAAATCTCTACCTGCTTTTTCTACAGGTACCAGCGCAGCCATTCGAAAATCTTCAAGCCAATCTGTTAAATCCATGTTCATTAATCGAACCTAATCCTACGATTGATCAAAAACAAAACAGAAAACTTTCTGTTGATTTCAAGACAATCGACTGTCACTATCGACGTAACTTTGCGAATGACAGCGGGTGTAATCAATCTTTTTCAATGCCCGATCCTTTTAACAGCTGAACGGATAAAGGACTAAGGGGTTCGGCAGGGCATTAGGAGCACTATTCAGTAATTTCACGTGAATTTGTTAACATTTATCTGTCTTGTAGGGGATGGATTTATTGGTTCTAACGTTTTTGGTGATTGGCTATTAGGATTAGTGTTTTAGATAACATTATTTTGTGTTCACATTCCTCTTGTGTCTTTGTCATTTTCTATAATTTGTTTAACTTTAACATTTTTTATCCAACACCACAGGTTTCTTATTTACTTTAACGTTATTGTATTGATTTTGATACTCTACTACACCAATGTCAATTTTTTTTTGTCTCAATCTGTAAATTGTCCAATTCGCAAGAACAATGGCGCTTGTTCTTGTGAGGTCTATACAATGGTGTTGTTTTTCAATTAAAAATACAGAAAATATATTCAGAGTGTGGATTTCAAAATAGGTCCTTCTGATAACATAAGGCTTACGTTAACAAAAAAAACTTTGCCGATCATTCATAATTCCTTGTAACAATAATAGTTTACAAAATACTTGTGACTAACAACAGTGTAACACCTAACTAGAGGATCAATAAGATTAATTACTAGTTACCCATAGTGCTGCGGGCTTAAGTTTCCGTGGACTTAAAGAGGTCTTCAAAGCCCTCTGTGCTTACATTGTGCCGAAGTTTCCATCAGGAATATGTCAAACGATTAATAGCTTTATTGAATCTGTTGGTGGTGACATTTTGTAATGGATTGCGTTCAATATTGTTTTGGCTGTTTGGAATTGAAGTTTAGATTATTCTGTTTTGCGACCGATAATGAAAAATAACCCTCAGATCCTGCTACCATATTGAGACGGTTTTGTTACTGACTCTTCCCACTGCGTCCGCATGTACCGAGCAAACGCGTCAGGACGACAAACTAATAGCTTGCGATAAACTTTTCATATCTCCAAGCTTTCACGTCATTGCCTAATCGTTAAAAATACTATTTCACTTTGATAAAACAATGTTTTTATCTATCCATCACCTTTTGTTTTTAGGATTCTCCGAATGGATTTACTACATTTGAAAAATTGCCACATCAATCCATCTATTTCATGAGGCTCAAAGTTTTCTTTTACAGTGAAATCATAAATATTATTAACGACTTACAGAAAATATAGGCATGTCTTTAATAGGTACTTGCTAAAATGAGGCAGGAAGGCACACAGGCAAATGGTCCACCTGATGGTAAGTGGAAACCGTCGTTGAGGACATCTGCAACTTAGGGACAAAAACGCGGTGCCAGCATTAGGAACCTATAGACTTTTGAAGATCCCCATGTTGAAGAGCAATATTGCCGACCGCTTGGCGCAGTGGTTCGGGCGTGGGCTGCTCGGCTCACCACACCAGGTGGTTGCGGGTTCGATTCCCGTCAGCGTAAATTTCGGAAATCGCCTTTTCGTAATTTGCCCTGGTCTGGGTGTCACTGGGATCGCCCTCAGTCCATTGTACGGTACCCATATTACAAGCGTTGCTTAGTTTGGGACCATACAGTTAATGTGTTCGTCTGGCGATATTTATTTAATTTCTATTTAATATGAAAGTTTAAGAAGGAGATCATTGCACTCCACATTGCGTAGTGCCTTACATAAGTTTTTATATGAGCTGTAACAGTCTGGTTCTCTGTGGTAATCAGCCTATATACAGTTGTTTTTGTAAAAGAGCAACAATATATTTAAATACAATATAAGCGTATGTTGAGATGAAACTGGAATATCCAACAGTTTCACTCAACTCGTTCGATGCAACAGAACTGCAAAAAGGAATACCAAATCATCCGTGACCGCTGAGCGATGCCGGTCGTTAGTATCCACAGTCTCCCTTTGTATCTCTCGCTTTGAAGAAACACAGTTGTATTATTGGTTATCTGAGTATTTCTTGTCGCGAACGTTTTTATACGCTATAAAATATTTCGAACATATTTTAACGAACGGATACACTACAGATAAGCATTAAAAAACACAAATAATGAAGTCTAATAATATATACACTATAGAAATGGTCGCGAAACAGTTCTTAATATTGTGTTCTTCCTTTCTCCAGAATTCTTTCAAATTTCGGGATCGGTTTCTAATTTAACCTAAATTGGCTGATTACCCATGTTTTCATGAAGCGACTGACCTCCAAATCACAAGGGGAATCCATATAAAGCTACAAAATCTACCTAATTATATTTTTGTTATAAGTTTTTGTTAGAAAAACGTAACGATAAACAGTTAAAGTGTAAGGAAAGATTATTTTTGAGCTCTTCGGATGATTAAATCTGTTAGTGTCTTTTTCATTCTAAATCTTCGTAATTGAGTTCGAAATTTATCCCTAGTTTTTTGGTATACAAGTTGATTCATCCCTATGTTTCAGAAGGACGACCCCTTTGTCCGAGGGCCCTCTAAAACAAGTTAACAAGATAATCCCGGATTATCGTCACGCACCGCCGTCACTAATAGGGATCGCTAGCCGTCACTTGATTAAGGACACGATTCATTAAATTGTTTTACGTCTCAAAGATTTCAGTTTTAAATTGGTTCATGGATCTGTAAATTCATCTTTGGTATTGGAAATTTCCTTGACAGTTCTCTTAATGATAATTGCTGTAGGAATCCTGCAATTTATAATTAAATCACTCCTCAGAAAATCAAGAATTTATAGCCTGTAGTCATGGAGATAGGAAATATAGGGCAGTATATTTCGTTCGGTTTGGTGCATTAGGGCAGTATATTTCGTTCGGTTTGGTGCATTAGGGCAGTATATTTCGTTCGGTTTGGTGCATTCGCTGAAAGCATCACGTCCGGTGCTAATTATTTTTTTTTACATAGATGCAACTGCACCTTAAGGGTGCCCATTCACTTGAGTCGAGCGGGCTTGCTGGGCTGTTTCGACTAATAGGATCGCTTCTTTTTAATGAGCTGAGGAACTGAAGCGATCGAATTGGTCGAAGTGAGCAAGATAGCTAGCCCAGCCAGCCCGCCCGGCTCAAGTGGACGGGCACCCTTACATCAAAAAGTATTTTCGAAATTCAAATATTGGAACTAATCTGCTTGAAGTCATAGACGTATTATGTCTCGTTTATCACACGTATACGCCGTTGGATTCCATTCCGCCATCAATTTTTAATATCTCGCGTCGGATACGCGACAACCTAGATTCTTTTGGTACAATGCGGAGATCTTTAACAAAAAGTGAGAAGTCTATAATGGCGTCTGGAGTAACGCCAGCCGTGAAAAAGAGGAAAAATGCGAAAAGCCGATAATTCTGTCGACTACGCAGTAAAATGGTGATTTATAGTAGTGGGGAAATAGGGTCATACTTAATTCATACCTCTTAGTGCGATATTAAAATTACATTCTAATATTGTAATTGATTTTCTGGGGCACATAATAAATTAATAATGGTTTACTTCAAGAGCAAAAGTACCATTTTAAGCTCCATCTATGTCCAGCTCTATTTTAGATTATTTCGAATAGCAAAGATAAGTACATAGTTCCGTTATATATACAGGCTGTTGCAAAACTCCGAATTAATAATTACCGTAGGGCTCAAAACATGCGGCCCACAAATATTTACGAACGAGTAAGTAGTGGTATAAAATACAACTGTCGAGAGAGTTTGAGCTGAAAATTCTAAATTAAGTTCATTTAACGTAACCCTTTTGCATTTTTAACGCATTGGTGAAAATTGTCGAGACATTTACTTGACTTTCTTCATGGATTTACATTTAATAAACATGATTATCGGAAGTGACAATAGCCTAGTGGTTAGGGGGCCGTACTTGTAGCTGAGAGGTTGTAAGTTAAATTCCTATCCTGGCCATTAAACTATTGACGGTAGCCCACTCTTAACACAATCATTAGCTTAGCTAGGGGAGCTAACGGGAATAATAGTAATGTGATAAATTCACAATACTAGTAACGTATTGAAAAATATGCCATTAAATAAAGCTGCCGTTTCGCCAATGCTACTAACCAACAAACAAGCGTTATGTTAACAATGGGTCATCATTCTGTAGTTGCGATTCCACAAACAGACAGACCGATGCGTAAACTTATGATACCTTTCTTTGCATTTGGGGTTGAAATGTCTGTTTTGGACCATACCATACCATACCATACCATTGGATCATACCATATTATGTTGGTTATGTGTAGGTTTAAGTAAAATTATGTATTACTTAGGTACCTTTAAAAGCTAACGCTTTCAGTAATTTTCCTAACTGTTAAACCTGTGGGACAGTCGAAGATGTGTTTCACGTCGTTATGGTATGTGTTCGAAATGAGATGGAGTAGCAGACAATGGCATCAAGCTCTTAATTTAAACAAGAATAATGTTGGTATGTGCCATTGACTTTTAGGTGTTCCTGTGGCAGAGGCTGCAAAAGATCTTAGTATTTATTTATTTAAATCAATGCTTGCTACATAATGTAAGATATTAGATAGTATTGTGAAGGTTCCGATGATACTGTATGCACTTGTTTGTACAAAAGACCCCAAAATAAAAATTGAATAAAAAATAAGTTAAAGTAAGTTGGTAGTCAATACACACGCCAATCTCTGCTATCTTGCAAGATATTTGTCAAACAGTTACAAAATGGTTTTGACATCTCAACAATACCCACTTACGACCAACCCTTGAACAGCCGTTTGTCATCATCAAACACATTTCAATGCAATCCAACTTTTGTGTTTACCCCTCCACTTTTAAGGGGTATGACGGAGTGGGGACTATTCTGTACTCACTAAGAAACGGGGTACATTGTTTGTTGAACTGTGAAAATACAAAAATAAATTATGTTCCCAAGCAATGTTATTTTGAAGAACGATAATATTTCGAAGTAAAAGACAACATTTTAAAGTTGTCCATTTTACAACTTACAAATTGGCTACTGCCTTAATTGTCTGTTTCACCATTAGCTGATAATATTCCCCGTCTTGTAATATAAGAGATAGTAAATTCGGTGTGTAGCTCCACCATTATTTTTACACATGTTATAAGCTCGCTAGTCACTAGCAGCTACGGACTATTAGCGAGTGTATAAGATGATATAACTACCAATGTGTTTGGATAGTGTCAGAAGTTAACAAAACAAGCAATACGAATATTATTATAGATTCTTACTTGTAAAAATATTGGCTACTGCCGTTATGAGAAAAGTATTTAGGTAAATTTTACGTCTATACAAATAAATGATTTGGAAGTGTCTGTTTGTAATATCCAAATGTTTGTAAATGCAAATTAAAGTAAACATTATGGTATTCATATACCAATAAAAAAATTTACAAAAAGAAATTGTATATAATATGTTGGTTACGGCTAATCTAAAACCGATTTTCCGGTCTTTGGCTGGACCGATTTTTACGGTACTTTCACTGGTAAGTATCTAGGAGTTACTAAGTCTCCTTATATTGTATCGAAGTACCGCGCGGGTGAAGCCGTGACTTAATTCGAAATATAATAATTATGTATCGTTCCAAAATCGTCTAGCTTGGCATGCAAATAAAATGAACAACAATTTGAAGTAGCACTGTGTACATATAGCCGCTGTAACAATACTCGGGTCAAAAGTGGTTGGTAATCTGCTATTATTATTGATACTTAT
Source organism: Notodonta dromedarius (assembly GCA_905147325.1). Lineage (NCBI taxonomy): Eukaryota > Metazoa > Arthropoda > Insecta > Lepidoptera > Notodontidae > Notodonta > Notodonta dromedarius. The sequence continues at coordinate 13,091,918 of LR990163.1, read as the reverse complement.
TTGTTTCATGACTGTTCATTTAAAATAACACTTTCATTCCCCGAAAAAAGTTTTTCAATCAATGCCAATTTGTTTTGGCAAACTTAATTTCCTTCATATTCCCGTTACACAGGCAAAACCAGCTGAACAAATATGAGACAAACAAACAAAACGGGAAATTGCTAAAAAAAACGAACTCATATTTGCTTGACGGGTTCCGTACAAACTCAGTGATCTTTTCTGGATATAACACTAAAATAAGCTAAAATATTTGATGATTGACTTCGCATTTGACTCAATACAAGAAAATTTGCACCCGGGTAAATCAGAAATTCTATTGTGGAATTGAAATAAAAAATAATATTCCCGGCCTCCGACTCGCTAACCTCATTATTTTTTATTCTTCTTTGTATACAAAACTACCCCAAGCACTAAAAACGCAGTCAAGTTGCTACTTCCTTAAATAAACACCAATTAACTTGCTTCCTCGCTAAGACACTGCACTATTTCTCCAGGAAGCTTCAATATACCCAGAAAGCTTCCCGTAATAAAACAGGCAAATTGTGCTCGACTTAAACCCACCATCACTCCAACTAAACACAGGAGCTACTTTCCGGCTAAGCCTTGATGGATCGCTACAGGTAGACACGTTACAAATAGCCGAATTGAGCTCCTAATGTTAGATTCACTATATCAAGCCACAGCCTTAGGGCAGCTATCAGTGAAGTAATTTGGGGGCCTTTTTCTGATATTCTTACTTCATATCTATCCATGTTATTGAAGATATTAGGTTAAAATACAACCATGGTCATGTGGGGATGATGATTGAGAGTAGACTGACAAAAATAAGTAACAAATTGATCCTCGTGGTAGATACGAGCCTCGAATATGAGAGATGCGGGTAGATAAACACTAATTAGCTGCTAATTATTAATTAATTAGGAGGACATAATTATCGTAATATATCTATACAGGTTTAATGATAATGAAAAAGTTTATATCGATGTGTAAATTTATCACATATTACAGTTTGTAATAATTTTGATTTTTACATTTTCTGGAAAAATATGTTAGTGCCTAAAACCTCTATATACGTAGTTACGCATACATACTCGCATGCTTACATAATCTTTACTTGTTTTCATTTATTGAAAAACTCAAGGTCTTTATCCTTTCCAAAATTGACAAGTTCGATATTTTATATGGGCCCGTGGACAGTAACAAATCGTTTTTGCTCATGTCCCGCGGATCGCTAAAACAAATAAATTCGACTCGTGTCGTGATCCGAAACATGGCGGTGTGTGAAAATGAAATATTTCCCAATTTCATCGATCACGCTTGCCGCGTTCAATCATAACCGAAAACGAAATACTCATATAACCTATAGTTAAACAGGCGGACTTAGTGCAGAAGTATAGATTGGTTATTTAGTGCGTGAGTTTCGTGGTATATTCCTGTCATTTTACATAAATAAATATTATAATTACTGATGTCTTTTTTTTTAAAAAAAAAGAAGAATCCAGTCATAATATCAGTAATTATTTTTTAAATTATTTTGACTCGCCATGTTAAGTTAATGTTACTTAATTGAATTACTTCCAAATTACTTACGAGCCTTATATCAAGATAAATTATCATATTTTAAGACTTAGTTTGTGTATAATATAACATTCTCTATTTTCCTCAATTTTAGATTCGACTTATGTCTAGAATGGTGTTCAATTGATAGATTATTGTTTATCCTACTTCATTAAATCGGTTACTCCTCAATAGTTCCATATTATGTGTACCTGCTTAGCCAACATAATTACGTTTTACTTATTAATCGGCTTATGAAATTACCACGTAGAAATATCGCTATATTAAGAACCAATTTAATCAAATAAATGAGCGAATGTTTAATGGATATATTGATAATGGTATAAGTTCTCATCTCATTTCTATTTTAAGAACTTTATCCAATAACATCCATGGATAATTCATTTTTCAATCAATGAATGTTTTAGTAAACATTATCTTACATTGATTTGCCATGAAACATGAATAATTTTATAAACATGAAAGTAAATAGAGAAAAGAAAATCAGATGTTTTGGATTCGGCTGGCCTTTCAAAGTAAATAAAATTAATTCAATAATGCACTGCTCCCGCGTTGTGGCTACAAGCATGGCGGACTGATGAAATTAGAAAAAGTATTTTTTCATTTCGTTACGAATTAGTCGCGTTCATTGTGCCAGCAGATCCAAGTAAATAATGTAAGAGTATGTCAATTGCTAATTAATTGGTTTTAGGAGTCCTGAAATTAATTAAATTATAAGATATTGTGCATTTGCTTTCGCTTTAGTCCTTGCAAAATTGAGTAGGTTACCGTTTGCCCAATATGTTGTACAACGTATTGCACAACATCTTCGTGATTTTATTAATGAATTTTCATGTATTTTTGTGCTAGGGTTCATTCATTTGTATAACCCCATTCTATAAAATCCGCTTATTTCAAGTCCATTCCTATTTTTCTCCCACCACTCTGATCCAGATGATAACATAAAGCGTGTAATGGATTAAAATCTCTTTGTGTGGTATGTACAAAGCCGGATGCGAAAGGTTGTTAAATATTACCAGAGTTTTCTATCAGTAGGTATGCTTTGGTTATATAAAACCGAATGGAATTGTTTGTATTATATAAGGGATTGAAGAAGTTTCCGAATTCAAAAATATTTAGAGGATTTATCTTAAGGCTAAAGCGCCCATCTAGCCCGCGAAGTTCAATTTTTTTGAGGTTTTTTAGAATTTTTTCAAAATCTCACAATAATAAAAGGCACATTTTGTAATTCGCGAAATAGACCGTGTGCAGTGCATTTATTAATATATCCAACTTACTCTAAAACATTTCAAGAACGACAGCTATCCAGATAATCTGCCAATTTTTGTATATTTAGTGATTTACTAGTATCATATCCACCGTGATAATATTTAGAGTAAAATAAATGTATTAATAAACGCACTGCATACTGTGTTTGCGCAAATCACAAAATGTTGTCTTAAATGTTTTCAGATTTTGGATAAACTATAAAAATACTCGAAAATTTTGAATTTCGCGGGCTAGACAGGCGCCTTCACCTTAACATAACAGTTAAAGATTGATACCATAGACTAATACAAATCTACACCACTTTGCAGCAAAAAAATAGGTCGGTAAACCCACGTTCTGTATACGACTTTAAATCGAGCAGCTCTCACATAAGGTTGAATTCTGAAAACACCATTTTATAAGTGTTCGATCCAGTTATAAAGTGATACGTCTGTCTATGGCAGTTTTTCATTGAATTCCACAATGACAGTATCACAAAAGAGACCGGTAACAGGGGACCCGCATAAATCACTATACGTCGTCTCTAGGCTCTTTTGTTCATATTACGAGACTTCATTTTGTATCGTTGTCCAGTGTATCGTGACCTTTGAGCACCTATCTTTTGTGCCACATCGTAGAATTATTCAGAGTTACCGATACGTTGGTGGATAATCTAAAGGAAATTATGTGGGTATTGTGGTAATGATTAATTTAGTGAATAGGTGATACATTAAGGAGTCAAGGACATAAAAAAAATCCAAACTAGATTTTGATACTTTGTACTGAAGAATAACAAATAATTGATAAATAAATAAAGAAAAAAGATTTTTTAATTTGTCATACAAGTCTTAAAAGTTCGTAAACAGGTACATTAATTTATCTATGTTGGTAACATAATTTTTAATAAGAATTACACCGAATAATAAAAATAAATTTACTTTTATAATAATTTTAAGTAAAGGTTTCATCCCTGTAGATCTTATAGAGTTATACTCGAAATGATGAAGAGAACAATCCAATGCAAACAAATAAAACGCTGTAAGTAATTAAACTGCGAAAAACTTGTACCAACATCGCAGAATTCGCAAGTTTGTGAATAAAGCCGCAAAAACTCCAATTATTTCACGTCGAATCGGAATCGATAACGTTTGTGCCCCGGCCACCGCTAATTACGAAGTTAGGATTGGTCCAGATAAAACTTTCAGAGTTCTTATTGACATTACCACTTAGCGTCAAATGCTATTGGACTTGTTTTTCCCGCGAATTTGAGTTGTTTCGAAGTAAAATCGATAGAGACAGGTGTGATCTGCTTTGACATAGAGTCAAGATACATTTTGCAATGCATTGTGGCAATAAATATCACTGATTCGGAATCAATAGCGAAAGGGGAGGCCTTAGGAATGAGATATAAATTCGGCTATACAAATATTTCAAAAAAAAAGAGACGGAATAAATATTTTTGTGTAAAAACCAACACCAGATAAGTACCAATATCATAACAAAAACTGACTTGATTTGATGCTCGTAATGTAGAGAACCATAGAGAAGAAATATTTCTTCAAAGACCCTTTAATAATATCATATTATTAAACCCATTTGTATGTATTAGGTCTCTAGAAGCACGTAGCAAAACGTCCATAGGTGGTCAATATGAAGGTAAATTGAAGCTTTCCTTGCATAAATAAGCAGAAATATAGCATTATGTAAATATGGAAAAAATTGAATATCGGTTATCGATAAAACGAAGGTAATGGTTATAAGTTTCAGGGTTGACCGCGGTGTGATTTGTGTGGTTGCATGGTTTTATTCTGATCTTACAAGTGATGAAAAAGTTTAGTATTTTATTTTGTCCCATCAAAACCTAAGCTTACAGGGGCACTTACAAATGGCCATTGTTATATGTATACTAGCCGACCCGACAGACGTTGTCCTGTCTTTTAGGGGTATGAAAAATAGATGTTGACCAATTCTTAGACCTACCCGATATGCACACAAAATTTCATGAAAGTCAGTCGAGCCATTTCGGACGAGTTTGGCAACAAACATCGCGACACGAGAATTTTATAAATTAGATAAATCTTATCCAATTCCGATGTGCGAGTGTTCATATGTTTTTCTACTCCTATAGATTACGATATATAGCTTGACCGATTTTAATGATTATTTTTATACTTATGTGGTCACCCGGTGATAACCGGTGATAACGGATTACCAACCAGTGATAATTCCATACTGTTGATATATTCCGATAGTATCAGGGCAACGAAAATACAAGGTTCAACGGACTATTAGCTTCGTGAAAGCACACAAAACTATTTTTAATAGTATCTGGACAGGTTCCAAATTGTAAGGAACGGGCCGTAGGAACGAACGCCGAGCCAAATACGGCTGCATATCATAGTAAGACTAGCAAAGTGAAAATATTGTTACTTGTCTAGAATTTTAAGTCAGTATTTTTATTTGTGTGGTGGTTATGGTGTTGGAGCCAAACTCATATAGGTGGCGCGTCAGGTGGGTTGTATGATCGTATGCCGAATTTGGTAAAAAAAATCAGGTGACCATTGAAGAAAACTATAAAACGAAATCACCTCTTTCCCGATTGTTGCATAAACGTTTTCTTCAATATTAACAAGTGGACGTCACCCTTTATAGGCAATAAAGGGGAGCAAACCCTTTGTTTTCTAAGAGCAATTCAACTAATTGGAAAACTTTTATGGTTAAAAGTATTGGCGTTCCTTGTTGTTATTGTACCTGCCTCTAGTTATGTAACCTCCTATATTGTGTTATGGCTTGTGAGATTGTATGCGTGTAATATTGAAAATACAAGTTGATGTATATATTAGGGACTCTTGTCTCTTCTAAACATTAATCAGTTGGCATTTTCTACTATGCAATAGCAATCTTTAGAGTTACATGGTTTAAAATGATATGGGAATACGATCTCCTCGAAATCTTAATCTACTTGTTTCATCTAGCTAGGTACCAATCAGACCATTACCTCTGAAATATTATTTACCACTTCTATGTTACGCCTATGTTTTACTTCCATTATTGTCTTCATGTTACTTCAATTATTACCCTAAGTTTGTAATTACCAAAAATTATAGGGAGTCATTACTGTCTCTATTTTATAACAACAAAAAATAGAGGCTACAATATGTATTGTGTGAATGTTTTATCCAGTGCAAACCAAGGGTAAGAATAGGTAATTAAGTAGCAATTAGTTTCTATAACTCTACAAAAACATGGTCACAAAACTATCGCAAAATTGTATCAAAACTCTACAGACGTATGTACAAATCAGAATATACCTCCGTCTCATCTCCCAAAAGAACGTTGAAACAGTTTCCCGTGCCTGGGGGCAAACCTTACAGCATACAAATTTTCTGTCTAAATTATGACTTTTCTGTGCTAACAGCAAGGGAATAACTCAAGTTATTTTACACTGTGGCCGAAATGCCGAAAGGACAAACCCTTTATTTGAGGTCCGATCGGATATCCCGAGGGGTCCGCCGTAAATCATGGATAATGTATTCGACACTAAAATATGCTCCAAATGATAAGTATGTATTGTGTTTGACTGGGGAAATGTATCACATGTTTCATAGGAAAACGGGATTTGATGGGCAAGTAATAGAGTACTTATCATAGTGTTAATATAACTGAGAAGTTCGTAGTCGTTACCGTAGCTTATAGATGCCTGCAATACCAAAGGTATTACTCGCACGTAGCCAACCTGAATGGGATTCTTCCGGCTCGCTCTCTCACTAATTGTACAAAACGCAGCTATAACAGACTTCACGTTGATCTTCTGTGAAAGGGTGGTACTGCCCCAGTTGAGCCAACCTTATAAGCTGTAGTCAATCGGCTACAGCTTAACTCTACCACTGTAACTTTGTAATGTGTAACTAGACTATGTATCCTTGCGTGTAGGATTACATATGAGTTATTGTATCCAAATCAGGATAAAAACTCTATAAAGAAAATACTGTAGTAAATTAGAAGTAACGATACATTTGATTCTTCTTCTAAACGTTCACTGACTCACCCACCGTGTAAAACATTCCGTCCTTATTAATATTTAAGACCGCAAAACGCATTTTGGACGGCACGATTAGCCCGCTGGCCGGCTCGGATATATTTATAGGCGAAATTACCGTTTTAATGGACACAAACTGGCCACGGCAAATTGAAAGCGTCCTCTACCATGATACGGTATTGTTGGAAAATGTTAAGTTCTGATGTAATCTGTAAAATAATTCATTAAGAAATCTGTTATGATGAATTATTTAGTAACTAGTGTAATCTATATTGATTTGTTCAGCAAATGTTCATCAACTAGAATGTTTAATGTAGGCATAGTAATAAAAACATTTCAACTGACGATTAATTGGTTGTCTATGTAATTATTGCAGGCTGTTTCTATTCTACTGACTCATCGTTATTTTTCTCTACTACGCATGGATCTGTGAGTTAAATAGTAAATAATAATAATTTGGCCCTTTTGACGTCCCACTCCTGGGCACGGGCCTCCCCTCAACATGAGGAGGATTCAGGCCATAATCCACTACGCTGGCCCAGTGCGGGTTGGCGGATTTCACATGTCTTTCGAAAATTTATTAGATCTTCTAAGACATGCAGGTTTTTTCACGATGTTTTCCTTCACCGTAAGCAAGTGATAATCATATAGAAATTATGATTCGCACATAGATTTCAAAAAATCCAGAGGTGCAAGCCAGGGTTTGAACCCAAGACCTGGTGCCTGGTGGTCTGGAGTTAAATATTAAACATTTATCCTGCGGTTCCACGCGTGGCTTATGAGTTCTTCGATTCAGAATAGCACTGCCGGACTGTTTCTAAAATGAGTAAAAACCTGACTTTTAACGCTTCAAATGAAGGCATCATGTAAACTGATCGTATTTCCTAAAAGTCACACGAAATCTATGAATGTAAAGCAGTGCTATTCTAAGTTATGTGTGCATAATGGAAGGGACAAGCCGGACTTTATTTATGGGCGAAATTATCGTTTTAATGGACATAAACTGGCCTCGGCAAATTGAAAGCAGCGCCCTCTAGAATGATACGTTATGGCGCATTCACATCACGGTTACGAGGGATTAATTAACTAGCGCGATTCGGGTAATTGGTTTTGATATGAAGAGGGTATTCAGAAGTAGAGTAGACTATGACTAATTTGTTTTTGGTTTTTTAGGCAAAGGTGTATGACTACTAACTGTTCTCATGAGTAATTAGCATTTCACTCTCATTACTAATATTAATAAATTTAAACAGTAAGATTTTGTTTTGCAAAAATGTGAGAACTAAATACATCGTTTAACTACTAAACATCACTATATAATCAGACAATTATTTTCTTCCAAACATACCGCTGCAGTTAATATGAACCGGTGACCACAAAATGAACTGCACTGAAAATGAATCTACCAACAATCTCGATTTAATTTACAAGTGAATGTGTTTGTGATCATGTTTCGCGGATGTCACCGCAAAATGGTTGTTTTTGCGGTAGGTACATAATACAATTAACAATGCTCATATGCTTTGTGTTATAATGAGTATTTTTTCCAACAGGTTTCAGCAACAAAAGAGCATAAAGGCAACGCATTATTATGTAACGTTATCACATTTTAATTTCACTGTAGACCTGCGATATTTAGAAGTAAAAATGTACATAATAATGTTTTTGACAAAAGAATAGGTCCAAACATTATCCATGTATAAACCCTAAAATAAATATTTAGATAATTAGCCATAACCATTATATTACGTTACATAAGTACTATTTTGAAATGAATTTTATTAACGCACACTATGAACTTCAAACTTAATTTTGACACTTAATTTTTGAATTAAAATCGCATTCAAGTTTAAACTTGAATGAGAACTATACTTAAACCACTGTTTAGTATCGATATCGGCGGTAAATCTGAAATGTATAACCCACCATTGCAGGTTATATTTTGGTGGGGAATTCGGCTAATTTTGCTTGAATTATGTTACGGCCCGTTCGCGAGCAGAACCCGATAGTTGCTGAATTGTGTTGTCGCATTGCATACGATTTATAAAACTGCACACTGTAATTGACAGGCGTGTCATGAAATAGGCTGCGTTGCATAAAAGAGGTTTTATTGACTGTTTTTATTACTGTCTGTCACGAACATTGTTTGTTTGAAATTGATATCAGCTAGCGTTTTTTTTATAAAACGTTCATTTTATTTAAAGTGTTTTGGTAAATCCGGGTTACTCAACATCTGACATCTTTATAATATATAAAACTATTTTGTGCATATTTTCGTAATTATTCTCCTTCTAAGCGGCTTGACCGATGTTGATGACTGATATACTACGCATAGCGCAATTTATATACTCTGGGCAACTTTCAGGGGTAGTTTAGGATCTTTTCTGCATATTGTCTTTATTAAGATTCAAATATTGATGAAGGATGAATCAACAAACACTTTTCTATTCTAGCTACAAAATAAGTTACATCATTAAATAAAACCGTTGTCAAAAAACACGAATACAGAATAGTGGCAGCTTGTGTCCTTGCATATCGTAAAAATCTTCAGAGGTAAGCTACAGTGTGCAGACATGATAATAACTCCGTGAAATTGACTAGCTATCAATTCCCAAGAACTTAATGACTATGAATATGGATCCTAGTAGTACAATACCTCCATGTGATGTCTGATAACTTTGTCTGATATAAACCAGACTGAGCTAACTTTGTAGTAAAACTATATACTCAAGACAATACTGCTGAGACGTTTTACATAGTTGTACGTTTCGCTAATAACGTAAGGGGCACTGTTAGAGCAGTAACCCTTTGTTAAATGTGGTGGTAATTATCATTTAGTGTTATAATGCTCCGTTAATGTGTTGGTGTACTTGACCCTTTGGGTTATAGATCGTGAGGCATACAAATCTATGATAATATTTTTAAATAATTGTAAAATCGCTTAATATTATTATCATAAGGAAATAGACACAGAAAGTGTCTACAATTCGATCCCCTTGAAACCGGACCGTTTCCGAGACACGAAAAAACGCCATCATGGTACAAAAGAGCTCATTCCACATGCGAGCGTCAGACAGGAAGCTCTTAGTTTTTCAAAGGAATAAAGTGCTCTTTGTGGAAGGCCCTCAGTAAACTTGATTTATGGTGCAACCGTCTACGTAGATTTGTCAGTGCAGAAGATGTGATAGTCGGGGTCGAAAGTAACATAATTATTATATTTCATGGTATTATCTTTTGTTTTATGGGGTGTGTGAAAGACGTGTGTTATGTGTGTGAAATTTTGATGTTCATATGCGACATCTATGGGATGTTATATGGTTGACAGACTGAGCATGTAATGTCCGTGACAAAAAACTTAGCGCCTTGTACTTCCCTTTACTTTGACACTATGCTGCCTGCCAAGCCAACTTGCCTGGCATGTCAGGCAGGTTGTCTTACTCATCAGCCGAAGGCCGTAGAAAATCTTCTAGTATTCTTTAAAAAAAATATAGGTCAAATGAATGCTTTGACAGAGTTGTTTTAAATGTAAAGTGATTCTTTGAGTCGACTGTACAGGTGAGAAATGAGGCACGTTCTTTTATTTAGCCGAGCGAAATTGAGAAAGTTCTGATTTGCAAGTCTTAGGTAAAAGTCTATTTAACACATAAGTAGATGTTATTGAATTGAGATTCTTGATTTGTGATTCTTCACATCATGTTGAGTATTATAAATAATAGATAGTCTTATTTTGAAGAAGCTGCTATCTGGATTGATTCACAAAAACATGATTTAAAGTTAAATTTGTTTGATCAAAAGTAACAAACAAGGTTTTAAGACATAATAATGTCACCTCTCACGAGACATTCTCTCGCCTATAAACAAAAAAACTGTGTACACAAACCCATTTAAATCGAGGTCCAAATCTTATAAAAGAAAACATTAATCAAAGTGAAAGGCAATTTTTACACATAAGACCGTTTTTACCTGTACCTCAAGGTAAGCCTAGCGCACACAATGTCGAAATGTCCATAACTCACGCTTGACAAATTCGATCCCCGCGGGACCTGTAAATACACTTGCGAAATAAGTGGTAGAGCAGCGGTCTCTTTACTTTCACACGATGCACGGTTATCTCACTGTTGTTGTTTATTTGTACTATAAAGCCGTTAAGATGATGTAATTCCAAAATTACCTAGATGACTTCAATGGATTTTTCATGGCGTTCCAATACGTTTTCAACTTTTTAAAACTGGAGTCGTAGGTACAGCAGTTGCCATCTTACAAAGAAAGGGGAGTGGAACAAAGGGAGGTGATTTACTTCCTGAAATAAATAATTTGGCTTGGGTTTATGAAGGTGAGATTTCCTTCAGAATTCCTGCTACCAAAAACAACTGAACTTTCGTCGTCCCGTACTTCGTGTGGAAAGTAAAAGTGTCCATTTGGATGGATCTCAAAGGGACATTGGGCCTCAGAGTGAGGATTATTTTACACGGTTTGGCGTAAGACGATATGTTTGGGAGATGTTCTCGAATTAGCCGACCGTTTAGCTTACTCTGAAAAGGGTCTTTGTAATGTCAGAAATGATTGTTGCAGGGGACAGTTTTGAGAAAAATAAATACATTTCATTTATTAGATGCGTATTATGTGAATAATTTAAAACTGTACTTGTAACAACAGAACCTTGACCAACAGAATAAAATCAATTAAATAGGCTATTTTCAAAGTCCGAAGTCATACATATTCGGGCATAGCAATTTTATTAAATATACTATGCCATATTTTGTAAAAATATTTTATGAACATTTATGGTTGCTAAATGCAGTTTACACAGTTTTATGGGCTATTGGATGTGTCCTAAGGTCTCAATACGTAAGTTGTCACAAAAGCTGAAAGGTCCGTCACTCAGAAAATATGATAGTTAGGTAAATGTCTTCACTCGTCATCTCATCATCTCAAATAGCTAGGTACCTTATATGTAACATTATTATTTCGAACTTTGAAACGCGCCACATATATATATATAGTTGTAGATATTAACTACTGGGATATTAAGTTCTTTATATTTTTCTTAAAATTATTTTCCGTCTAGACACTCTAGTATAGTTTTTAATTCAGTGACCACAGAATTCCCTTATAAAATGACATTGTAGCTATCTTATTTCCAACAAGTCCATTCTTCAACTCCACTTTTCGTAAAGAAATGCTTTGACGAAGCCACGACACCGAAACTCAAGAGCAACTCGACTAAAGTATGATTCTCGACTTCAACCAATGCCAACGAAATCCGTCCTCTCTAATAAAAATAAATAGTTTTATTCCTACATTCCTTCTAGTGCATGTAAAAATATGTTTCAAGCCAGTTGTGAGACAAATATGAACTTTATGCAAGACACAATAGCCAACATACAATAGTATTATTTTCTAAAAGCGTGTGTGGCAATGGGTTCGCCCTCTAATAAATTGGAAATATTGGGTACAATACAAATCTGCTTATTTTTGGGAGCGCTGATTCAATCCCAGCACTTGAAAAGCTGCAGTTAATAGGTTTTACTAAAGCTTGACATCCATAAGTCATGTATCTTCTTCCAAGAACATTTTACTTTTACTACAACACTGTCCACCTTCGCATTCCATAAAGAAAGATGCAAGCCGTATTTTCTTAGTTCCAACATCGAATAGACTGGAATCGAAACCAGCAACACTGTCTAGCCTTTTACAATATAGACATAAAATTCAACACACGACCGAGTCACTTACAAGGAGTGCAATATGTATACAATTATATGTGTGCACGTCGCTTCGTAAGACGGCGTTCATGAGCTTTCTTGTTTATTTTGTAAAATTCTTATTCCATGTTGTCAAGTGCAAAATGTTTTAACGCAGTTATTATGTTTTGTGAATGAAATATTTCTTTGATATTACACCAAAGTCAAGGTTTCAACAAAAGATATAAATGCTAATATTAGCATCGTAGCAATAATTTTAAAACTATACAGTTATTATAGAGTAGGTACCCAGTAGCTTCAGTGATGAAACCTTTGAAATTATTTCCATTTACCTCCATGCTGTCCTATGGATTCACCCTTACCAGTGGTGCAGCCAGCAAATGCAGTGTTTCCTTGAGAATTGGCCGTTACAGGCCGGCCACCCGAGAGCAATTTAGGCTAATTACATCGAAACAAAGACAAGTTTTGTGCTGAATAATTAATGTCGAGAACTTGGTGGTTGTTTGTCGCGAGTTGCATTTACTGTAATTTGGAATGGACCAAGGTTTGCTAGCGCGTAATTGACGGTTTAACGAAAGCATTAATTAATTTACTATACCTGCGTGTATCAAGAGTATTTATTACATTGGGAGAGTAAATACGTCCAACATTGGCTACCCTTTTATAAATCATGTACGATCTATCAGGAAGAATGGAGAGAGGATCGACAACAAAGCGAAAGGTTATTCAAAGGCATATCCTAAAATGTTAGTTGTTTCTACTGTTAAACAATGAATGAACATAGCATAGCACAATAAAAATATCTTTAAACCGAAATTCTAGGTATAACTAAGCGTTAGCTTTACTTAGCATCAATTAGTAACTCCCGCCATATTATCAGCTATATCTTAGTAGAAACTCATGAAATAGCTCGCAGCTTCAGAGAAAGTTCAATCTACAGAAAATCTACGTTCAAGTGGATTTAATTAATGTTGCTTGAAAGCTTCTGTTTTCTTAAGGCTTCTACAATGCAGATAAATGCGATTTTTTGTTATGTTAGAATTGAAAGGAGTTCTTATGATAATAACGTTCCTGTGAGTGGCAGCATCTGAGTAAAATATATTATATAAATAACTCTTATCAATTAAGTACTGCAAGCCTGGTACCTGCCAGAATAAATGTGAACCAGTCTCCAAAGGCTGTACCTTGAAAATACTCACCTAACGTGGACCAAATACTGACCTATTTGGAGATGATCTGATATCACATTGTCTTCGGCTTTCACTGAATATACCTCGCTAGTTAGTCATTACAGGGACGTCCCATAATTATCTAGATATATCACAAGAACCTGTAGCAGGTACATTATGTTAAATTTTATAAGGCTGTCAACATAAATGTTATAAAGCTCTGGGGAAGGTTTCAGTTTATTAATTAACACAGTGCAGTGTCATAGCGGGTCGTTTGTACGTGAACTGTTACGAACAAGGAAGCAAAGATAATGGTGTTGCAGAGAGGGCAAGCCATTGACATACTATTGACTGGTGGTGGATTTACCAGCAGGCTGAGAAGGCACAAGCCTTCTCAGCCGCCCTAGGCACAAGCCTAGGGCGGTAAATTTGGGGATAAACACGATAAATAACTGGCGGCATACTTAATTGAATCTATATAATATTTTTAAATGTTTATAAGCGCAATAAATATTATTTAATTACATTTAGTGAATGTACATTATTGTTTAAGTAGCTTATATGAAATACCTCGCCGTATTAGTGGCACACGATTTAGTTTTGACAAGCTCAGAAATATAGCAAAAAAAACTATTTCTTATTCAATTAAAATTGTTGAATTGGAAAAATAATCTAGGAACCGACAATTGTAGAGGCAAGGGCGTCATAAAAATAACAGCCTATACTTTGGAAGCGTGTAAATCCGCATCAGATATTGACTATCATTTCGCGATCATGATAGAAAGTAATCACTAAGTACTTAAAAAGTTATAATTATCTTTTAAGTGTAAAATATTGGAAATTAAGTATGGCAAAGGCAGGGAAAGGTATGCCCAATTGATCAGCTTCGACGTCTGACACGTAGACGGAACGTTATCCGAAGCGAAAGGAAGCATTTTCTTCGAGCGACTGTTCGGTATCAATCACAATCTTAATAACAATTGTATTGTTATTGCAATTACTGAAGTAACCATTGTTAATTTAAGGCAGGTCGTCCGTTATCAATTACTTTTGTCAACTACTTGTTTACTGTTATGAGAATTCGTAAATAGAAATAGCTGAAAAAACAGTCTAGACAAATAATATGAGTTCCTAAATCACGAACGAGCCATTTGAAGCAATCAGACTGGAAATTACATAGCCCATGTTGAACTGTTTTCATTCAATTATTTTATACTGTTTGAACTCAATTATGTGGCATTATACGTGTCTGCGGATGAAAGATAAATAAAAGTAATTTACAATGCTAATATAAACATTAATTTTAAGTACCTGTGGTTTACAATTGTTTTAATCTTTCATTGTGTTTTGATATGTGTTAATATCTACTTATTTATTGAAATAAAACTATTCTACCACGCAGAAAGTGCTCAAGTCGATCGGACCGCAAACAACAACTAAATATGAGGGTACCCAGTTACTAACTATGACATCAGGACATCTAACACGTCAGTCCCCCGTGACCATGGCTGCTGTAAAGCAACCGAAACGTCGGGAACATAAAGTTAATAAACGCGATAAAATCCGAAAAATAGTTTTATTTCAATGTGTAGTATTCGCGTAAATATAAGAAAACAATCTACTTATTTAACTTATGAAAGGCATTGTTCAGTAGTGGATCGTCTTTCAGCTGATGAATAGATTGGACATGGGTACCTATGTACAATTTCTGTATGATAACGTTTTGTTTCTCGCTATTTAGTATACAGCTATTTAGTAAAATTAGTGCTATATTTTTTTTACACTTTGAAATCAATTATATTATAATGTATGCACGTGTGCTTATTCTATGACCGAACTAGCTAAGTACAAGTTCCGCTTAGCAGCTAACGAGGCAACTTAACTTACCTTAAATATATATATTACCTTAATAGTCTCGGAGCGTCACTGCTCTTTAAGTCACGTCATTCTGGTGTTAATCTTAGATAAAATCTGGATTAAACTCCCCCTCTCACTGAGGGGAGGTCAAATTCTAGTGTTTACCCTAGTCTTTAAACTTTTGACGTGTATCCAATCCTAGTACAGTCATTAAACTTAGTTGAAAGGACTCGTGGTGATGTAGTAACCACACATTTCTGGTAATCTCTATAAAAATAATTAAGTACCTCTTCCATGCTCAGGTAATGAAATATGTTAAAGTAATGATCTATTCCTTAGGTACATACCAAATGGTTAGCAGCGCGCCCACGGCGTTGCAATGAATATCATCTCAGTTTCATACTCCGTTCATATATCTGCTGAATGTTCGCCGATTTTACGTGTTCCAAATGGTAATTGTCGCTAACACGGCGTTGGGGGGTTGTAACTTGGGATATTATTTTTGAAGGTTCCATTTATGCGTTGTTAAAAGATGATTTGTTGAATTGTAAAGTGGTTTCCATTTTTTTTTTTTTTGAGTTTTCCATTGTATGGAAAATGATTTAAAGGATAAAGTCGTTAGTAGGTACAGCTAATGCATATCTAAAGGATATTTCAAAACTACAAAAGAATACAAATTTAAGCGTGAAAATAAAAAAGAAGAAAATGATTATATTTTAATGTATTAAACACCAAAATCAAAGGAAAATTCATAGAATCGATATCAAACTCAAAATCTGTCTTTACTGAACATTTAAATTAAAATGGTTTCAAACTTATAATACAAAAATGATAAACAGTAGACATTATTATTATACACTCTACACAACGCAGGGTGACCGCGCCAATTGTCGGCAGTTATTTCCTACAGAAATACGTATTGCCGTACATAAGGTACGCTTTTACCGTCGTTCGATCAAACTGCGCGCCGTGACCGCTTCACGGCTTGTTGGCTTTGAATAACGACCAGCCGGACGGATGTACTGGCTTGTGGCGCTTCACATCCAGAGCCTTTTACATGTGCGTTTACCCTAGATAGAGTTTTATAGTTGCAATGCTTTTGAGTGGCATGAAATTTTAGTGAGCGTAAAATGAAACACTTTTTTCCGAATCGGAGAGGTATTTTTTACATGAAGATGTTGCAATTGTTTTTGCAGTTTATATCTATAAAAATAAATAAAATTGCAGTGTCTGTTTGTAATATCAAAATAATACCTTTTCACTAAATGCATATGAAAGTAGGTACATACGACACCTATAACAAAAACGCGTTTTTTTTTCTGTCTGTCGGTCTGTGTGTTTGTTCCGGGTAATCTCCGAAACGGCTGGACCAATTTTGATGGGACTTTCACTGGCAGATAGCTGATGTTTTAAGAAGTAACTTGGGCTTTTATTTTAGAAAAAAAATAATTAGAAAAAGGGTCCTGTCGGGCGGGTTCCGAACGCGGGAGCGGGCTTTTTTATTAAGTTAAATTCCAGGCGGACGAAGTCGCGGGCTTAGCTAGTTTTAAATACGTAGGAACGTAATTCGTGGGCGACTTAGAAAAACCGGTTTATATAGCTTGGAGAATCTGAATGTGAAGTACCAGTGGGCGGGGCACGTGGTTGCTCCGAAATGTTCTAGAATGGCGACCGCGAGTCTGAAGAGTTACCGTAGGACTACAGTGTAGGGCGATCCCCAACGCTCGCAACGACGTATACTCGTATTCAGAACATAAATCTATAAGCGACGGTAATCGTTTAAAATCGGGCGGGTTTTACAAATTAAAACGGTTTATATAAAATAAACTCCATTCTACAGTGATATCATTATAGAGACAAACCTTACTCCAAGATAGTAGCTCAATAATATACAATACATAATACGAACTAAGCGGGTAAGTAAATAAATTTGATATTATGTACAATCAAAATCACAAATACATTGAGATGTACGAAATGCAAATTTTACATAATTCGTGAAAAAAATCTCTCCACCAACAAAAATACAGCAGTTATTCAGCAAACCAACTCCGTTTTCTCAGACAAAAGCATATTTTCAAATAGTTTTTTTACAATAATAGTCTGTTGGTACATCTTTATGCTCCGCTGAAGCATTCTCGACCCAATTTGCATTGCATTAAAGTATATTTATGACCTAAGCGCTCTCCACATAATTTTAAATAGTGAACCCTGAAAGCTCACTGCGTTATTACGATGCCAGGAATCGTAAACATTTTTGAGGTAGATTTTTTTATTTTATTTTTTTTCTTAAAAGATCAGGAAGGGGTGTTAAGTGTGGTGCCTGTATTGAAGGATTAATAACAAGCATTTTACGTGCAACTAAAAGTTTTATGTTCATAATAAAAGTCGTTATTAAGGCGATATTTAATGAAGTTATGTATAGGATACGAATATTATCTACTACGGGTGACTTTGAAACAGTTGGCAATCATTTTGACTACGGCTTTTATATGATTCAGCTTTGATATCATATATAAATTTTATAATGTAATTACTATAAAAAACTTTGTTTTCTTCTTTTAAAAAATATTTTAATAAAAGCTTGGTTATAAAAATCGTATTTTTTTTCAAAATCCTATTCCGATTCCTAGCTAGGCAATTTTTTTTATTATGCAGAGATGCTATTTATCAAAATCTCCCCCAAAACTCCTTTCAGAATTTTTTACTACTACCCATAGCTTTGAAATTGACTATACACACACTTTTGGAAAAATCAGGTATATCCTAAAACAGTGAACAAATACATCATTATAATCACTCTTTCACATATTTTCAGGTGTAACATAATATTAACTTTATCAAGGACTAGCTGAGCCCGCGACTTCGTCCACGTGGAATTTAACTTACCTAACAAAAAAGCCCGCTCCAGCGTCCTGAGCCCGCGCGCAGGACCCATGTTTTTTAAATTTGTTTTTCTGAAACAAAAGTAGCCTAAGTTACTGCCTATAAGATCAGCTATCTACCAGTGAAAGTCCCGTCAAAATCGGTGCACCCATTTCGGAGATTACCCGGAACTAACACACAGACAGACAGACAAACAATTTTTAAATCGTGTTTTTGCTATTGGTGTCCTATGTACTTTCATATGCAGTTAGTGAAAAGGTGTTATTTTGATATTACAAACAGACACTCCAATTTTATTTATTTGTATAGATTACACAATGAAAATAAACCATTCCCTGAATAAGAATCCAATTAAAATAAATTAATAAAGAAGACATAGTAAAACAGTAAGTACACTACACAAACATTCAGCGCGACATTTTGGTTTCCCAGTCTCCGTCGGATCACTGGACATATAATTGCCATGCCCTTATTTAAAGCACGGTGGCGCGCCCCCAATCACGACTTCCGCCGAAATGCTTGAAACAAGTAGACACGTAATTTCTTCTTAGGTAGCATAATTGGAATTCTTAGAAAAGGATTTCTTGGATTAAATAAATTCTGTCTGTCGCAGCGGTGATGGGAATTGGAATCGTATTGTTTTCTGGGAAGACGCTTATTGGTGGTAGATGCATAGAAATATCGTAATAAAGTAAAATAAAAGATAATAAAAACTCGTATTATGCCAATATTTCGATTTCTAGCCCCAATAACCTTTACTCTATGTTTTCTTGACAATGTTTAATCGTTAATTTAAACTATTACTAATAATAATACCTAAGTTATTTATGAACTATGGAAAAAAAAAACTGTAGGTATAATATTATGTATATATAGTTAATGATCAAACGAACTTATCTGTACGTGAAGTTCGATCATTATTATAATGAGCGATAATAATAACCGACCCCCACCCCCGGCATAATAAAAAAAAAGAATTATAATATGTTACATTCACAGAGGTTATATTAGTGCTTTAAACAAGAATGAAGTACCGCCGAATGAGGTTTATTAGGAAAACTACCCTAGTATGGCCAGATATCTTTTCTGATTAACCTGTTTTATCTAAAAAATGGTGTGTGAAGCCAATGCCTAGGACTCGGCTACAGTACGTAAAAGAAGAAATCGCGTCGAATGAAGCTGCGAAATATAATATGTATTGGCAGCTGTCATTACTTCGAAAATTCACTAGCTCAACCTTCTCCTGTTTTGAAGCTGGTTAAAAGATTTTATTATTTAGTTAATTGATTGAGTTGACGACCGCTTGGTGCAGTGGTTCGAGCGTAGGCCGCTCGGCTCACAGCACCGGGTGGTTGCGGGTTCGATTCCCGTCAGGGTAAATTTCGGAAATGGCCTTTTCGTAATTTTCCCTGGTCTGGGTGTCACTGGGATCGCCCCCAGTCCATTGTACGGTTCCCATAGTACAAGCGTTGCTTAGTTTGGGACCATACAGTTGGTGTGTTTGTCTGGCGATATTCATTTATTATTCATTATTAACTTTATGTCCAGTGTATAAGCGATTCCTAATTGATCCACTTCACCAGTTAATCTTTTCTCGACTAACACTAGGCTACAATATAATATACAACAAGCACTAAATTAATCCACTTCGCTCAGCCCTCCGTTCCATCCATTATATTGCGACGTAAGCCCTCTAAATCGTCGCTAAATATCCTAAAAGCGTCGCCAGTTAGCTGGATCGACGTATCAAAGCGGATTTTGTAGTTTGGTTCGCTCGCACGTAAATATATCGAACGCTTCGAGTGGAGTGCAGTGGTCTCAAGCAAGGACTTTAGTAAGGAAATGTGGATTTGGATGACGGGTCTAGAAATGGTAGGTTTTATAAATAGTGGTGGCCAAATTGACAGAAAAGATCGATTTGATTTCAGAGTCACTTCACATAGCTTTATCTGATGCCCTACATAACTATGAAATGCATCCTCTAAACTGTTTTTCGTAGGTTTATCTCTCTAAATCGGGTATCGCATCAGGCAATACGGAGCGGTTGTTATTTTTCTAGATATCAGCCCAACATAGCTGTCAAGCTTGTCCAATTTAGCTGTTTTAAATACGATACGTCATTTTTAAGAGGATTCCATTTTCAACTTTTAGAAAAATCATTTGTGTAGTAAATTGTGCTAGATTGTCTAAGATGCATGTCTGAAATAAGTTTTTTTTATGCTGCATAGCTTTGACAAGCTGTTTCAGTTTATATACCACAAACTCGTTCCAACTACGCTTCCTCAATTTACTTTTATGACCTACAGAGTACCTATAAACTAAACATTATTCCCGTTCACTGTCAGATAAGGAACAAAGCAATAATCCAGTTCATCTCAGCATAAATAATCTGTATCTGATACACAGATCTTCGTAGAGATGGCGGAATTGCTTGCAGGCACGCTGCCAACCTTTTAGCGAAGCCGCAAATGTAAATGTATGCTGTACCACTGGCCGACTAAACAGGGCTTTGCCACATCCAAACATAATGCTATAATTACTCCATTTAATTTTGGTTATAACTATATTCAAGCACGGATACAGGCCTATTTCAGATATTGTGTTCCTTAAAATAACAATAAAATTACATTCTTCTATCGGTCTTACAATGCCTACATATTATGATATACAGAATTTGTGTTTAACTTACTATATTGTAGGTAAGTACCGAATTTTAAGTGACAAGTTTACCAATAGGTGAATAAAATAAATATTTTTTTAAATTAATAAACAAAGTAAGTACGTCACTGAGTTCCTAGATATGTATTGACCACCTTTCAGAACGGATTCAAACAGTACTGCGCAGGCAGACAAAGTTTTTCCTATGATATACCTATTTAACGGTATTTTATTCATAATGTTTGACACACAGACTTTTTGATTCATTTACAAATTTTGAGTTCCTGGTTGAGTCGCCCTTATTTGCATATTTAGCGGTTTTCAGTTTGTTTATTAAGATGACACTTTAGTAAGAAACAGAATGTTGTTCTTTGCCAACTCTTCATCATTCATCTCTTTTACACTTGATACTCTTGCCTTATTGCTTATCCGATGACTAGGTATAAGTTATTAAGGGACATTTCTTTATGTGTCACCTCCACTGCCTAAGAACCGCTGTTGACTCAATGAAGACTATTCTCGGCAAAGAGCCCAAATACCACACCCGTAACCAAAAAACAAAGCCCAAATTTTGATTAATTTTGTGGTCCATCGAATTGTATTGGTCGAATGTTAAATTAAATTGGCTCATTGTCCGGGACCGCTTTCCATTATAAAATTGCCGTTTTACCGAATTAACATTAATTATTGTTTATGCAGCGACCGCTGAAAGCGCGGCCGGGGTTTAGGTATATCTGAGGGAGTTTGCATAATTGATACTATCGAGTCTTCGGCACAGATTAGATTGTTGCGCAGAGATTTGGGATTCAGCGCTTTATTATAACTAAACTAGTGGTTAATAATCGTTGAAACGTCCAGTAATGTATAAAATACTACCAAATCTCTGCTGAATACTAAATTTAGTTAGTTTAAGTTCCACATACGGTTTTATGTTTAATTTGTGTTAATGCTACGTTATGTGTAATTTTTGTGTGGCACGGGACTATCTCATCCTGTATTCTTTTAAAGTTTCCAAATGTGTATTCAGTTAGTCATTGTTTGTAAAACCCATCTTCCTTGTACAATATAAATGAAAAATATGCTAACATTGATACGCTTAAATTAAAAAAAAAACCTATTTATAATTTCTCATCTGTGCCTCAGATGCACTATATATGCAGTTGTGAATGCAAATTGCTGAATACCGGATATCGCCGGTTTCGCGCTAATACATTTATCGCTTCTATTGTTTTCTGATGATAATAGCTTTTATTATCCTATTATAGGTAGCCCAGAGGAACAAATAATGCCTAACGGAAATGA
Source organism: Notodonta dromedarius (assembly GCA_905147325.1). NCBI lineage: Eukaryota > Metazoa > Arthropoda > Insecta > Lepidoptera > Notodontidae > Notodonta > Notodonta dromedarius. Next base: position 13,069,476 of record LR990163.1, on the reverse strand, counting down.
TAGTTCATACATTTTGTTACAGCTTTATAAGAGGGTGAATATTTTACTTACTCTTTCATCTCTTTCATCTTTTTACTTAATCTTTAAGAGTAGAATCCTTGAAGGATTAGTGCTCCCATATTTGCAGTTTTGAAATACAATAATTATTATATCGTATATCGCACCGATATTACACTGTAGTTAAAAATACATTAACGTTATAAAGCGTCACTCAGAAACATTCCGAAAGAGATGATCCTTCGAACAAGTATTTATTTTCTAAACATCTCTAAATACCTACTGTAAATAAACACAAACATAATTTAAAAAAAGAGAAAAGAAAAAATGTATCCATGGAGTTTCTTGCATGTTCTTCTCCATAGGATTTTGTTATGGAACATGCACCTAGTTCTTGACTTTTTAAAAATGCCAGTTAATCTGGCCTATTTGAAATAAAAATATTTGAATTTGAATTTAAAGATTATTTTATTTTGTAATGCATACAAAGACTAGAAATATACAGGAAACTGGGATCCAGTTGAACCTAAGGGACTTAATAACCTGGGTGAACAAACTAGCAACGTTGGGTATAAAAACCTAGGTGAACAAAGTGGACATAATAACTGTAGCAATAAGTACGAATAAGGGAAGGGAGGGGGGACGGTCTTCTGACTCTCTCACTCATCGTAACGCTGATCTTCTGTGAGACGGTGGTGCTACCCTAGTCGAGCCAGCCTGTAGGTAATACCATTTATTGTATACTGTTCTGGACTGCAGTGGGCTGTTAGACTTTTCCTTATAATCACCATCGTTAAGTCTTCTTAATTTTGAGCACTTAAAATGCGAAATAATAATAAATATTTATATCCAGTTTAGCCCGTGAAATAATTAGGAAAAGCTGAACAATACCCTTCACCCGCACGCCGAGAACTTTTGAAGCGGGCTTGCGGGTGGAAAGCACCCCTGAAAAGGGCTGAAGCCTTGAAGTAGATCGTCGTTGGACCGTGAACCGCTCCTCAGAAGATTTTTGTGTGGTTTTAGTTTATTGTACAATAAATATTTTATTTGGGTATAAAAACCCACTCACAAAATAATAATTCTAAAATGACAATTTTAAAATCCCCCGATGCTATGACTTTTTAAACTACAAAAGCGGTGATCATTTTCAAACCAGTGAACCTATTTTCATGGAATATAGCTAAGAACACTCTCGAACAGAAAACCTTTCTAACAAGAAACTAAATTAAAATCGGTTCATCCGCTTGGGCGCTGCGATGCCACAGACAGACACACAGATACATATGTTAAACTTATAACACCCCTCTTCTTTCTTCGGGGGTTGATAAAAGAAAGGTCCCTAGGTACCTGTTTATATTTTCTCTGAACGATAACGTTAATATAAATTTGGGTTTTCAGGAGACAACTCGTTGAAAAGTCTTCAGATTATATTTGTCTCGTCATTTAAAAATAGCTACTAAAATAAAAGTGTAGGTGTCCCCAATAGTATGAAAAATAATAAAGAAATCGCATTTAGAAAAAGTAAATTTCATAAATAAGGTGATAATACTCGTACTTAAAAAGTATTTGGTATGAAATTTCAACCTTGTGTAAAGGTACTCTTACATCAAAAGTAACTCGATCAAAAGATTTTCTATTTAAAATAATGATATCGAATATTAATCGTCACCTGAAAAGTATTAAAATTCCTACGACGACGGGGTCTTGCCTCAGGAAATTATTTTTAGATTTTTGTGTAAGGGTGCAACACACAGACGTGTTTGAATACGACCCGAATTTTACAGATATTTGTAGAATCGCTCGAAAAGATTATTATACTAACTAGGTAGTAAATTAGAAAACAAAAATGTAGTGCATGAATTTGCGGTATATTTTTTTTTGATAATGTGTAATTCAAAGTAAAACAGAAAACTGAGTGCCAATGTTTTTTGAACCATTGACATGAAAATAAGAAGTGCTAAAGAAATTTGTTCTTAAACTTCTATGCCAAGTCAGCAGACTCCTACGTACTTCGGTTCTATCTTATCATACAAGATTTATTCTCATAACTCATGTTCAAATGATCCAAAAACCATGGAACGTGTACCACGCTCCTAACATCTCGGAGGGTTATAAATTTGCCCGCTCGGAAGCGGCCGTGATGAGATAGCTTCGCGAAATTAAAATGTAACAAAATAAATCATGCCACAGTGGGCACCACCCTTACCCTGAGGCAGTATGTGGGGTAGGCGCATAAATTTGCACCGAGACAGTTTGAAACTAACTTAAATTGTTCGTGAATGTTTTTTATCGTATACACGCAGCTTTCGATCACCAAAGCACCATCGTAGATGGAAACAAAAAGGTATAATGCAGTTTGATTAACATCGATTTATGATGTTGTCCTTATTTTGTGTAGGTATTAAAAATGGGGACAACAACGCAATGTTTTGTGTGAATGTTTCGTCCAGTGCAAGTTAAGAGTAAGAATTTCATCATTTAGCATACAAGCAATATGAAGATGAAAAATATCAATAATATATGAAATAAAGTCATAGCAGTGGGTGAACCCACTGAATATCATATGTGTAATGTTAAGGGTTCTGCCAACAAATGCAATTGCAATCCAGAAATAACCACTTTTATTTAGAAAAATGCATTTTTTAATTAAGAAAAAAATCCTTTTTTAAAACTTCAGTTAAAAGCTTCTTGTGAAGACACCTGTTCAGAGTTTAATTAGGGTTAACGTTTATTTTATGACTTAATTGCATAGGCACTCGTTATGTTGAATGTGCGAAACGTGTTGCTTGTTTTATTGTGTCATAATAGGAACGGTATTGCTTTCTTAATGAGGATTAGAAAATAAAACTTCATTTATGAAACTGAGCTAATAATAATATATCATCACGACTTAATTGCCCAAAGGGGTAGGCCGGTGTTTTTGGTCCTAATTTTATAGGAGACAGGGCATATTCCATCTAAATGCGAGGGGGATTCAGTACCACAATGCTGACTCAATGCGGGCTGGCGATCTTCACACGTCAAAGACGTGCAGGTTTCCTCGCGATGCTTTCACCGGTCAGCAAGTGGTGATCTTTGTTGAAAATTACCTTCATGTTAAATAACCTACAATTTTTGTTGTTACCCTAGAAAATCATTTACTCATAATTGGACATATATTTCTTATTTATCACCAAATACAAAATAAACAACTAGTGGGCAGCACACCGAGAAAAACATGGAACATCAGACTTACGACATTACGTAAAAACTTTTTATTAGTTCCTTATACGGCCATATCAACATTTTATCTTCAATTTATTGCACAGTTTATAACGGCCGCTATGGAATCCTGCAACGCATAAACATTGTGTAGCAAATTATATACGACGTTATTATGTTACACTAATGGTACCTAAATACACATGTTCATAAAAAGAGCATGCTTGCGAGCAACCTTATACTCTACACATTACTAGCGCTGCAGCCTGTTCATAGGTGCTAAGAGCAAACCTCAGAATCACCTCACAAAAATAAGTACATCTTATAACCTCTATGAGTATCTAAATACTTGCTAGAAATTAAATCATACATAATTTACTGGAGTCCCCGACACGTCAGACGTAAAACAACACCATATATTTGAATAGAGCATAAATCTTATAATAATAAGGTTGAGTACCTACGCACATTGTCTAGGTATTACGTGAAACAAGCTTACTACTGCTTGGCAAGTGGTTAAGGGGTGCGCAAAGTTATAAGCAAAAAGCGTATACTAAATCTGCTTATTATAAATGCGAAAGTGTTTGTAAGTATGACTGAACATCACGCAAGAATGACTGATCGGTTTGGTACAGAACAGGGGTATATTATGCATTAAATTAACAATATTTAAATAGCCTACTCTTTGTCCTCGAACTCAATATGTGTGGGTAAAGAATAATAATTAATATAAACTCATAGTTTTAGTAGAGTGATTCCATCATAATGATCATTAGTTATCAAAACTTTCCCTTGTTACGGGTCTTCGTTAATGGCATCGGATTCAAATGACTCACGTGAAATATGGTCACCATTCGATTGCAGAGGAGGACCACCACCTTACACAGAATTTTTTGTGGTTCATAAAATTTATAATTTCAGTATCCATTATTCTGGAAGTCAGACTTGACAGCTTTCTGGCTTTGACTACGCATCGTTAAGCTTAGTTAAAATCTGTAGTTAGTTTATGCTGTCACCGTTTAATTATAATATATATGTTAGTCTAGGAAGACCTTGCCGCTTTCTCTTATAGTTTAGAACGTATTCGTTCCAGCCCATCACATTACCTTGTATTTGACATACTGGACCCTCGGGAAATTTATACAGCCCAAACCCGAAAATTGAATTCTAAAGTAACCTGTTATCATATCCCGGTTAATTTTGTATGAAGTCAAAATAACATGTTTCGTCTAGTTGTCCAGCTTTAAAGGGAGAGGCTCGTAATGTTATTTTGAACTCTGTGTCTATGCATGTCAATTTTACTATAATCTCACATTTGAGGGGGATGCCCGATGAATATTAGGAATATGCTTGCCTCAAGGTTGCATACAATTATAATCTTTCATCCAAGACTAGAGGCAAAGACAGCTAAATAGGCCTCATCCTGTAGTAACAAACCCCGTAAAGCTCAATAAACAAATAAAGCAAGCATCGGCCATGTTTTAGCAACAGATCAGCGCTTCGCACCGCAAAATCCCGAGCAAATATTTGTAACTTGTTAGCGTTGCTCCCGGGATCGGTCGCGGTTATCGGCCGTAATCCTATGGGTGTGATGTTTGTAATGCGAATCGGAATATCAAATGTACTGCTAATTTTCAAAGTAATCTACTGTATTCTGATCACTGATGCTTACGTTTAAATTTTCAGGATCTATACAGTCTTACCAACCTACGTCGGTCCAGGATAATATTGATAATTTTGAAAATGTTTTTATCTATAATAACATTTCATAATTAATCAAATGAAATGATAAACAGTTCAGATTAAGACATATAAATTAAAAATAATGTGCTGAAAAATAGAATACCCATTTTACCTGCGTTTCTTTAAAAATAAGTCATAATATTATGTATTTCTAGAAAGCTGAAATCGTCTCCAATAAAATGTAGGTACATTTCGACCGAGGCGTTTATCTCATATTGGGCCAATATCTGTTCAGTTTACGATGCTCGGAAACTTTTATATTGCTTGCGAGCGTAAAGTTTTTGGATCGTGGTCGGTGCGGCAGAACATATTGTTTGGAACATTTTAAATTTGTATGTTTTGGTGAAAGAACAAGAAACTTTGAGGTAGTTTGGGAAAGTCACAATTTAAAGTTGTATTTTCTGAAGTTTCTATTTTTGAAGCTTTGTTTAGTGTCTAATAAAATGCCGGGACTGTACTTAATTATACCTCTGTGGGGACTGTGGAGTTTTTATATGAAACTGTACTGGCTTGATTGTTGCCTAGTACCCTAAGTATTTCATCTGTCTTTAGGCTTAAAACTTCATTGCAATAAATTAACTCCCTACAAAAAGTAATTATCGTAAATGGTACTCATATTTCCTTGACTGCATTTGGTGGTATCTTCATCTAACCCAACCATGTATACATTAAGGTATTAATTAACTGAATTACATCGCCGGCGTTGACCGGCCCTTTAATTTATGCATCTGCTCCCAGCCTCACCACGCAGCCAGAATAATTTATGCCGAAAAGCAGGCGGCAACATGTAAATTAAATTTTAATATTTTAACGCTACGCTCGGTCTTGAGGCAGGTAATGAGGTTTGTCGTCGACCTTAAAAATGAGACAGGTAGCTCAAATGGAAAGCATGTTCTGACGAGGATATAACGATAAAACATGACATACACCCATCTAAAGAAGACTCCCAATGACTTTCATATGTCGAAATCCTTTTCAAATTGCATCCATCAACTTCGTGCTACGTGTGTTATGTCATACGGCCATCTCATCTTATTATATGAAATTTCCAATTCAAACTAGCAGTTTGAGAGTAGACTACTCACCTCATTGCATCGGAAGTTTGCAGCTTCGGGGCTATTAATAATATTTTCGTTATTTACTCTGATCTGTGTTTAAAAGGTTGTCCCAGTTCATTGCATATTCTTCTGTAATATTTATTTACTTTTCACTTAAACCCAACCTTTAAACTAACAAGTTACCTTACACTTCCATATTCTTTTGCAGCTGATTTCAGGAAGCAAAATATGTAAACTTCAAAGGTTCACAAAGAACCTGACCTTTTTGTCACGGACTCACCCGAGAACATCGTAGAAAGATGTGCCAAATTTTCAAATCCCGCCCGTGACCCAAATACATAGGCCGTGTGAGTAAATTATGGGTGATAAAACAAACAAATAGGTGCTTTAGCGCCACTTTGTCACACAGTACTCGTAAACTTGCTGTAACTCTGCCGACCCAATAAAATATCTAGCGTATAAAATTTAGCATGTGTGCGGGATTAGGCTGAAGTTGTATGATGCTACTTTCCTCTGCATTTTTACGAGAGATATAATCAGTGTAATTTGAGATAACTGATCTAGCGTAGATATTTCTTATTTACTTCTTCAAAGTGGTTTACAGGTAGATAACAAGTGTTCCTCTATCAAACTGCTTAACAGATTATTTGTCAGTAGATATGTTGGAATGGCAAGAGCTGCACCCAACGCATCTCTAATAAATGTTAATGAAGTTTTTAAGTATGATTACAGTTTAGGTATACCTTAGTAAATTGATCGTATACTTACTCAGTTGACTCGTGTCCACAGATGTCATATTTTTTAATAGTTTATAATTAAGCCCTTTTGATGTCCCACTCCTGGGCACGGGCCTCCCCTCCTCCCCTCCTCTCAACACGAGGGGGTTTCAGGCCATAATCCACCACGCTGACCCAGTGCGGGTTGGCGGATTTCACGCCTTTCGAAAATTGGTTAGATCTTCTAAGACATGCAGGTTTCCTCACGATGTTTTTCTTCACCGTAAGCAAGTGATAATCATATAGAAATTATGATTCGCATATAGATTTTGATAAATCCAGAGGTGCGAGCCGGGGTTTGAACCCAAGACCTGGTGCCCGCAAGACGCGTGCTTTAACCAATCGGCTATCACAGCTTTTTGCAATCGGTTGTCACAGCATTTTGCTTTTTAATAGTTTACGTGAATATAAAAAAGACTGACGTATCTCAAAGTGAGGTGCAAACAGCAATCAATGTTTCGTCTCAGCCTGAACTTTTTACAAACGTTTAGGGGCCCAAGTCTGATACTCAATACACTCCATTTACAAAACGTTTTGAAAGTTTTTCGAGTCGAGTGCAAGTCGAGCGAGATTCCAGCGGTTAACAGACTTGGGCCCCTGAAGATATGTCTCGCGATTGCGATAGTCCTAACATCGCACCATCCACACAGACCTTTAGCCCGAACACATGTGGTGTTATTTTTTGGCACACGGGTGAATGATTCTCTTTTAAGGGTTAATAAATGAGATGAAAGTCTAGATCTTGGAATCACGTGCGGATTGTAAAAAAGTTGCAAGTGTTTTTGTAGGAGTCGCTCCGAATGCCAGACGCGAGAACTATTTATCCTTTACAGTTGGGTGCATAGTCATCTAATGGCTCGTGGATCGCTGGATATGCTTACTTGTGAACATGGCAATGTTTTATCAAATATTTACTTTTACTTGGCTTCAGATGTGACATAGTTTTTTAAAATCATAGATTTATCCGTATTCAATTGCGCATGGAATTGTCTGGTTTAGATTTTTTATATTTTGATGAAAAACCTTATTTCACTTACTGTGTTTAAAAACGACGATGTACCTAATCATTTAATGTAATTTTATGATGAATAAACAATATAAGCGATTCAATCCCATCAGTAAAGCAGCCTTCCTAAACGTAGCTTAACCACTCCAGTTTCTACTAAGTTATGACCACTATAGCGTCAACCACAATAGTTTGGTCACAATGCGGTCACCGTCATTCCGTACAATGGTTGCATATCGAACACGATTTAATTTCAGATTAAGACATAGAAAGGGTCACGACACGCTATAGCTATATAAATTACCGTTGTATTATGACACCGTTTTGGTATGGAGAATGGTAAAAAAGGATTGTAATGACGGTTTGCAAGTTTTTTTTCTATTAATCGTGCTTTGGATATAAAAATATGTGTGACTCAATTTACTACCGCACTGCAGCCATAAAGCGCCTTTAACTTAATGATCGCATGTCGATCAAGCATCACGATTATATCGATACCTAAATGTAAACAATTTAATACAATCATGTAAATCAGAACAGGGTGGAGGGAGTGGAAAAGAAGGGAGTAGGGCTGAACTCCCTCCCTCTGTCCCACTCCTCATCAGATCCGCAACATGCGAGCGAGGCCCTTTAGTGTTGCAAGCATCTAGGCTACGGTACCTGCTTAACATGTGACGGTGCTTTGCCGACATTGCTAAATAAAAAAAAACAATCGTAGCTGTAGGCTTCCATGTATCGCATTATTTCCTATAAGTAAGTACGCCTGTGATATTAATTTTGATAATGCGTAAAATCGGCTTCTGGTATATGTCCCTCTCTGAAAAGGCTAGAAATTTTCAAACAATTTCAAGCATCAGGAATGAAGGTGGAACGATCGAGTGATACTTTGTGGCATGGGGTGTGACCGCAGCGACCTCAAGCGGCCCTCTTCACTGGCGCACCCCTACAAGGTATTGGCATATTGGATACGGTATTGAAGCATTGGTAAGGCACATATTGATAGACTCTAATCTATGGATGCGGAAGATTAAAAGAATATGATTATTAATCAATATTTATACGTCATTCATCATAATTGTTATCATTCTCATTTCAGAAATCTACTATATAAAAATAAGTCGGGTTTTCCTTCCTGACGCTATAACTCCAGAACGCACGAACCGATTTCCACGGTTTTGCATTCGTTGGAAAGGCCTCGGGCTCCGTGAGGTTTATAGCTAAAATTTCAACAGAAAAGCGGGAAAATCTTTTTTCATATACGAATTTTCGAAACACATGCAAACGTTGAGAGTTTTCATTCGGCCAAATCAATCAAATATTTGTGCAAGTACGTCACAAAAGGCAGCGACATGGCTGTGTTTGGTATTGCGTCGGAAAATGCGAATGACGAAATCAGCAACTTCCAAATGGGCAGATACGTCAGTACTAATGAAGCACTGTGGCGATTATTGTCATTTCAAATTCATGAAAGATATCCCACAGTTGTACATTTAGCAGTGCATTTAGAAAATGGCCAAAGAGTTTACTTCACTGATGCTAATGCGGCACAACGAGCTGAGAGACCACCATCGACAACATTGACTAGCTTCTTTGCAATGTGTGAAGCAGATCCATTCGCAGCGACGCTGATGTACGTTGAAATGCCCAAGTACACTTGGAAATAATCAACAAAGAAATTCCAGCGTCGCAAACACGGAACCCCAGTTCCAGATTGGCCACAGGTGTTTTCCACTGATGCACTAGGTCGCATGTATACTGTTCATCCTAGAAATGATGAATGTTTTTATTTGCGACTGCTGTTGGTAAATGTACGTGGACCAAAATCATTTGCGCATTTGAAAACTGTGAATTGCCACCAATGCCAAACATATCGAGAAGCTTGTCAACTATTGGGTTTGTTGGAGAACGATTCTCATTGGGATTTAACACTTGCGGATTCAGTTGTTTCATCAAATGCGTACCAAATACGAACGCTGTTCGCAATTATCATCACAACATGTTTTCCTTCACAACCAATTCAGTTATGGAACAAATACAAAGACGACATATGTGAAGATATCTTGCATCGCTTGCGCATTCAAACGAATAATCCTGACATCCAAATAACCGATGAAATCTACAATGAAGGATTGATTCTGATTGAGGATCAATGCTTGACTATTGCAAACAAGCTACTGATTGAAGTAGGAATGATTGCGCCAAATTGATCGATGCACGATACATTCAACCAAGAATTAAATAGAGAGCTGCAATACATTGCAGGAATTCGTTCAAAATAATGTGCCGTTGCTGAATGAACAGCAAAAAAAGGATACGAAACATGAATGCAAGCGGTGGACAATAATACTGGTGGTCTATTCTTCCTGGACGCACCTGGAGGAACAGGGAAACATTTGTCATTTCATTGATTTTGGCCACTATTCGATCAAGATGTGACATAGTTTTGGCGTTAGCATCATCTGGAATTGCGGTGACTCTTCTAGATGGCGGTCGTACTGCACATTCTGCGCTTAAGTTGCCACTCAATTTAAACACAATTGATACTCCAACATGCAATATTTCACGATCCAGTGCAATGGGAAAATTGTTGATGCAATGCAAGCTCATTGTTTGGGATGAGTGCACAATGACACATAAGAAATCACTTGAAGCACTTAACTTCACACTGAAGGATCTTCGGCGAAATAACAACATCTTTGGCGGCTTGATGATATTGTTGGCAGGCGATTTCAGGCAGACGTTGCCAGTAATTCCCCGTGTAACGCCTGCAGATGAATTGAATGCTTGCCTGAAGGCATCACCTTTATGGAATAACGTAAAAACATTATCGCTAACCACTAATATGAGAGTTCAACAAAATGATCAAAGTGCTGCACAATTTTCCAAACAATTGTTAGCTGTTGGAAATGGAAAAGTCCCAGTTGATGCGACATCTGGATTAATTACTCTTACCAAAGACTTTTGCCGATTTGTAGACTCTCAATTAGCTCTTATTGAAAATGTTTTCCCAAACATTAGTGAGAATTATCAGAATTATGCTTGGTTAAGTCAACGAGCAATTCTTGCCGCAAAGAATAATGATGTACACGCACTGAATTTCACTATTCAATCAAAAATTGCTGGCGATTTGGTGACATACAAATACGTTTATTCCATAACAAATTCCGATGATGTAGTAAATTATCCAACGGAGTTTTTGAACTCTCTGGAGTTACCAGGATTTCCACCACATAACTTGCAACTCAAAGTTGGTACAGTTATTATGATATTGCGTAATTTGAATCCACCGCGACTTTGCAACGGTACTCGACTTTCGGTAAAAATACTTATGCCGAATTTGATTGAGGCAACCATTATTAACGGAAAGTACGCAGGTGAAAATGTATGTATTCCTCGAATACCAATGATTCCGACTGATCTTCCGTTTGAATTCAAACGATTGCAATTTCCAGTTCGCCTTGCGTTCGCAATGACAATTAACAAGTCGCAAGGCCAATCGCTTAGTGTTTGCGGGGTAAATTTAGAAAATCATTGTTTTTCACATGGGCAGTTATACGTTGCGTGTTCACGAGTTGGGAAACCATCCGCTTTGTTTGTGTTAACGTCAGACCAAAAAATAAAAAATGTGGTTTACCAAAGAGCACTTCAATGAAACGGATAATTTGCGGACACGTATAACGCTTCGATTCAGTATTTACTTTGGATTCACTTTCATTTACTTAGAGAAGTTCAACTTCATTTTTGTAATCGAAATGAATTCATTACTGTTGTGAAATGAAATATTTTTTTCCTTTTCAAATATAAAACAAAAATAAATTTTTTCTTCATCTTTTAATCACCAAACGAAATGTTACATAAAACGAAGCCATCTGGTGGCGAAACGGAGTTGGCCGGGTTTGCTAGTTATTAATAAATCTGAATAGCTAATAAATTATAGTTAGCTATAGGTCCCTACCTAAGTACTTATAAAGCTATACCTATATATCCTCTCACTTGGCAGCCCTTTGTAAATGCAAACGTTCGCTTGCCAAGGAAGCCTGGAACTTACCAGTTCCTACTGGCAGCAGTGGGTGGGTAAATTTATATAAAACATCGGATGGAAAGATGTTAATAACGATGAAAGAATGATAGGCAATCATCCCGTGATCAAAGTTACAAATTTTAAGCTAAGGTATCTATTAATTTTTAGGTAGCGAACTTTTCAAAGCTCATTGGCAACTCCCTTAAGATATTAACCGGATAGCCGGGCTAACTGGGCGACTCGTCGGCTCATGCATACTTCATAAGAGATTTCATGTGGATTATTCAGTTGTCTGAAGGCCTGAAGTTCAGTAAGATCTTGAGATCTAGGTGGAAGTTTGGGTGCTAACTAGGGCAGAACTGATGAGCAAGAAAATAATTGGCAAGTGTAGCCTAGAGACTGAAAAAAAAATCATCATGGGATACACATACACAGGTTATAAATAAGTTTGTAATAATACTTGGATAAGTGTCGGTAATATAATTAAATGGTATGAAAATATTCAATAGCCGGTTACCTAAAAAAATCAAAGTGACTTACCTATAGTCTATCAGAGAGCATCCACACACAAAGCGTATACCTACATTTTTACTACCGTATATTATGTACCTCAAATATTATTTCGGTCTTATGAAACTTTCTGTATATATATTAATGACGGATTCGACATGGGGTTCAAAAAAAATAACATCCAATTACAATGACATCTACTTTTCATTGGTAAGTATTACAATGAGATAGGCCTCAACATACCTAGGCTATAATTTCCACAAATAAATGTCCAACTACATACAAAATAAAATTTACTACAAAATTAAATGCAAATGTATTTGACTAAGAAAACATCTTTGTTAATTTCAGCTAGCAAATATTCAAAGAACTAGAAACATGACTGAATTTCTTTTTCACAAGAATTACACAAAGAAAACTGTTAAGTAATATTTTCCGCATGTTTTATAGAGAAGTAGGTAGGTACATTAGAATGCAACGATCTCAAGTCAAAGCCTTCGCTAAGGCGCCAGTCGACTGCTTTACATTTGTAATTCCTGATTTTGTATACAAATGGTTCAGATCAGACGTGATAGCAGGGGAACGGCTTGAAAACTGTTCAAACATTTATTATAATATTAGTAATGAGATACCTGAAAATCACCAATGTTTGTAAATTTGAGATTGATGGAGTACTTATTTATGAAACACATTTTATGTATAAATATATTTATTTGCAGGTAAATATTACGGGCATGGTGGTAGAGCCAAGTTGTAGTAGAAGGAATAAAAAAAAAACAAAAAAAACCCTCCCTTCCCATCGCTTTACCCCCACGCCCCACTCCCCTTCAGGTCGCCAACTTATGAGCAATGCCCTTGATATCGCAAGCACATGTAGGCTACGATAATTGCTTCTACGCTGGTATGACGACTTTTTATATAAACAAACTAATCAGCTAATTAAAGGAAGCCCATATAATTGGGTAGATAGTGTTATTTGTGGTCAGATAAAATAGTAATTGTATCTTAACCCATAAAATAAAACCACCTCCTCCCAAGATTTTTGACCAATTTGCGGTCATTCACACGAATAATTCTAGAAGCCATTCCGTCTAAACATTTTTGCAAGATAGTGGCCGTATTTGACATCTAGATACAGTAAAAGGCACTTAAATGAATTTATCGGTGCTATAGTTTTACTGTATGAATTACCGCTGAGTCGAGGTTTAGCCGTATGTAACACATTTCAGCGGAGAGCGCTCTAGACTTCATCCCGGGCGAAGTATACAGTTCACTTGCAAAACGACTACAGGGCACCTTAATTTTCTCACGCGGTACAATCCTTTCTCCTTTAGGTCCAGGCTTTGGTGAAGCGAAGCGGATTATCTTTCTCATGTTTCCTAATACAGGTTTCTTGTACTACTGTAGAGACCTCTTTAACTCACTCAGTAACTACAAAGTTATTTAATGATTAAACAGATGGCGCTTAGAACTAGATCGAAGAAGTTAGAACAAAGATCAGGTTCTCCGTATTGATCTGAAAAGGCAAGAGTCGATTTGATAACAATATATTTCTCACCGGTGCTACAGACGGATTTTTTGGGTACCTGCACAACGTACGGTGCATGCGATTATTCAAGAGAAATGCTTATATTTTGCTAATATTTTGAAATAACAAGTCACATTCCGCCTTATTTAAGGCAAAATCTGTCGCCATCCTCTTCTGGCCTTAAATTAGTAGAATGGACATTTCACCCGCTCCATGCTCCGCTGTACTAAAACCGTAGCCTTTCTTGTGATTTATAATTATAACGTTACAGTTTTTCTCCAAACTTTTCCACTGCTTTTGTTAAGAATTAATTCGATGTAAAAATGCTGTAGGGAAGTCGTATGCTTTAAAATTGCAATTTAAAGTTTTTAATGCGGTTGTTGTGAGTCAGTGTAACAAAGAGTTGTTATCAGGTCTGTGGCGCATATATAAGTACATTGTATGCAGATGTCCGTTTTGTTTTGCGACAGAATAATAAAAACTTTAATAGTAGTACATTACGTAGGACCACCTACTGTCTCGTGCCGACACCGCATATGAGAAAAAACTAATTAAGTAACTTGTAGTAGGTCAACTATTAAAGGTCGCATGATAAGTTCGTAAGGGTAGTATGTTAATACTCGTATCATTAAATTCAAATTCGTTTATTTTTTTTAGGCCTACGGGGGCACTTACAAATTGTCAATTTTACATTTTTTTTTCTTATATCTACAACCGGAGCGGAACGCGACATCGACTGAGAAGATCCGGCAAGAAACTCAGCGGGCTTGTCTTTTTACATGTCATTATATTTATTTATCGCCAGTTGCTTATAATCAATAATTACAAAGGGTAGTAGATATTAATATAAATATTATAATAGCTCCAGTGTGTTGCCTTTTGATATTACCAAGAATTACAAATAATTTGGACTAGTAGGGCAAGACACGCTACGCTTTGACATTATTATTGACTGTCGAGATTTGAGCTGCTTAGTCCCAAGCTGATTTATCATCCAAATAATCCGAGATTTTGTAATAACCCTTTGCACTGAGTTTAGTTTTAATTAGGGTTTTAAACTTATTGATAGGTAAATCTCGGATTTCATTGGGATTCATAGGTAAATCTCGCTTATTGTAAAAACGTATACATTGCCCCATAAAAGAATGACTTATTCTGTGGAGACGAGTTACATGTACGGATAGCTTGTGCTTATTCCGTGTATTAAAAGAATGAGCGTCGCTCCTTTTCTCAAAATTATTAGCATTTTTTAAAGATTTTCATAGATAAATTGTGACACAACAGTTAGAATATTTATTTCTTTAATTTTTTCTCTGACGGAGATTCTTGGAGCCAGATTGTAAATAGCTCGTATAACTCTTTTCTGCAGAACAAAAATGCAGTTTAAGTCAGCAGAGCAGCCCCAGAGCAGTATGCCATATGACATAACGCTATGGAAATAACTAAAATAAACAATTATACATCTAGGATCATTTAAAAATGACGTATTAATACTATACTAATGTAAATTGTATAGATCCTATCTACGTTTTACCAGTTATTCCTATGATGATCAATGAGATCCTACATAAATTGTAATATATCCCAATTGTTGTACTGATTTTTAAGATATTTGACAGTAAATGTACCTACACCATTTCATATTACTTTGGTTCCAACAAGCGATAGTATATACATTTCCCCTTCGCATATAGGTTCAAGTGCCTAATAAACATAAGTCGACCTAAGTCATTCCATACATATACGGAGAGATATAACATAACATATACGGAATCGCGGGTCGCGCGAGGTGACAAACAAAAAGGTTCGAAGGCGATGTGAAAAGCTTTTCCCTTCAGAGTCGTCTGTAAACATTGGCGGCTCGACTTTGCACGATACATACAGATGTAGAAAATTGTGATAAGGGTCCTAATATAAGACTTTTTATTGATGGCCCTTTATTTCCTTTTTGGTGAATGTCACAGTAACTAAGATTGTCACGTATTTAAGGCTTAAACAACATTGACTGATTGACTGAAATAAATACAGTTAACTTTAACCTAATTGAAACTGATTCAATAACAATTAGACTTATACCGAATGAGTAAGAGGCTTCACGAGGCTGCCTTAAGGCGGATACTCCTTCGCTTGGTAACTCGGTCGAGGCGAGCGCTCTCACCCACAAAATGACCGAAGCGAGGCGTTGACTCAGTAAAAACATGTATATTTTTAAAATAATTAAAGAAATTAATAAAACAATTTATTGTAACATACACTTTTTATCCTTCATATCTAATCACAGTGTGTCACGTAAAGCCTGCCGGCAATTCACGACAGTTTTCTTGAAAACTTTTTAGTTACCGAGAGATTGCATTTTCAGTCGTCTCTAAGCCGGGATTTTTATGTCTGCTCGTTTTGAATATTTAAGTCTGTTTGCCTCTGCACGCACAATGTAACTGATGCTCAATTTTACATTTTATCGCTGTGTTTAAGTTATTTTATTTGCACTTTTAGGATCAATTTATTCATACTTTGTAGCATTGACCTTTGATATAGCTTCATTATTGACATTCCAAACACCTCAGAAATCAACCTAAAAAAATACTGTATTTATATAGCTTTTCTTAGGTAAATATATTTCCTCTCTATCCATACTGCACTCGACGTTAATTAATAATATACAACAAGAAAAAAATAAAAAAACTGGCTAAGTGCGTATCGTGTCACGCAGAATGTAGGGTTCCGTAGCAATTTCAATAACGAAATGATATTTTTGGCTAACTACTTTTGTCGATTATCTTAAAAATGTAAGAAGTGTCGGACTTCATTACATACATTTTGATTAAATCTTTAAAAGTTAAAAATCTCGCAACCGGAATTGCTGATAATAATAATGCTGTATGGAAACATCATTTCATTTGAAAATACCTTTTCAACCATATCATGTGGGGGATGGGGTAACTAAAAAAAATATCCTCTCTTCCTATGTTCTATTATAAAGTGAAATCTATTCTTAAGGCATATCTGTGCCATTTTCACCAACTTCCGACAAAAACTGTAGAAGTTATGGTACTGAGACAGATTGGGATAGACGGTTGGACGGACGGACGGACTGGATGATCTTATAAGGGTTCCGCGTAGGGACTACGGAACCCTAAAAGTAAGTAAGGTAGTACTTCCTAGTCCTGCTGTTTGACGTTCAATATACGGAACAACAAGTACCTACTACTACCTGAAATATCAATGTTTCATTATAATATATTATAATTTACTTTGCAAATACTCGTATCGGGCTAGCAATGTATTTTCCTAGCAATAACTCCACGAGTTATATTCTCAGGGAAGATTAAGAGATTCTTTTCCTCAGTAATATATTGCGGCTTTATCAGCGGAAGCGTCAATTCAAATTTGCCAGAGCGTTACTTGAAGCACGTTTACCTGTAGAAATACACGGGAAATAAATTTGAGCGTGTCTGAGTCTATTAATACGCCTAAGCTATTTTTTTTATACCCAGTACACACACATTGAAACATTTCTTATCTACATAGGTCGTCGTTCTTTTTGTATGATAAATTCAGTAAAAGACTTGTTAACATTTTAGTGGTTATCATAGCACACAATCTTTTTATGCTATTATGACAAGTATCAATATTTAGGTAGACGTTCGAAAATAATTAAAATGTACCTGTAAATTCGCTTTCTAGTTTATTCGTTATTCATTTTAGATAAAAACAAAGCAATTATGTTCATTAAATATTTTAGTTATTTCTTAGGTAACTTAGTTAGGCCGCGGTATTAATAAATCAATTTCAAGTATCAGTTTCAGTACCTATCTCAAGAGATGTCATTTTGTACCTACAGAGCAATTTCCAAGTTCGACCTCAAGGTTAAAGTCGCCAAACTGCCAAATATTCGAGTTTCAAGTCAATATTACTCGTATAAGAATACTAGCTGACACGGCAAACGTTGCTTTGCCAAATAAAAAAAGAAAACAAAAAATAATATATGTTGACCGATTCTCAGACCTACCCGATATGATCACAAAATTTCATGAAAATCGGTCGAGCCGTTTCGGAGGCGTATGGTAAATAACATTGTGACACGAGAATTTTATGTATAAGATTATGTACCTACTCAAATTAATATTACCGCACCGAAATACTTCACGTATATTTCCTGTTAGTTTCACTCACCTGGGTTCCCTTAATATATCAACGCAGTGATTGCGGCCTTTAATAATAATGTATGGATCCGGGAATCAGAAAAATAGTCCGGGTTCCGCAGATCCGGTAATTTGTCGGAACTAGTGATAGATGTTATTAAGATAACAAAATAAATGGGATTTAATCTTAATTGGGTGATGAATATTTACATAAGAAAATGTTGTATTAATCAGCACTAAGTGAAGGCAGCTGCTAAAAGTATGTATAATATTATTATATCCCATTAAAATAAACTTAATATATATTAAACTACCTATGCGTTTCTGTTTTATCCAGTTTATTATATCGTTTATATTGTCCACCAACCATAATTATGTTTATTGTGATACATTTATCTACCTAAATATACCAGGATACTGAATATGCATTATGAATGGGTATCTAGAAATGAACAAAACTGCATATACAATAGCCGTGGGCACAGGGCGACGGCCCCAAATATCGTCCACAAAATATTCCTGAACAAACATTCCGACTGTCCCGCGATAACAATTAATATAAACAAAAAACGTATCACAGACTTACTCGTGTTACACAAAATGTGTGCTCCATGCATTGTGTCCGACGTATAACGCGACATTCTTTCTAATTTTATTTCTACAGTTTTTAAACGTATAAAAATCCTTTGTCGGGAGCCCGCCACGGATAGGGACGTGACTTTTTACAAGTTTCGCGCGGCCGGATAGGTGTAAGTTCATACGGAAAATTTGCGAGAACAGCGAATGTGTCTCGGGGATACTACGTGGTCGCATTTTTATTGGAGATTTATCTCTGCGCGGTATGAAATTGATACGCGGTTTCTTTACTTTTTTAAACCTTTAAACGCAACAAAAGCCTTTTAATAAGGCTTAATAGTTTTAGAAGTTTTGCTTTACTGTATTCCAGTAAATCAATCACTTCTAGTTTAATTACAAAAAGCAACCGCAATATAATGCAATTACACCACAGTCACGCGAACCGTTGAACGTACAATAAAACAAAGGAAAAAATAAGGAAAAAATAATAATAATAAATAAATCCACCGCTAAACTGTCACAATCCATCATGCCGAGAGTTGCACGACTATGTTCGCGGTTGATCGAGAAAAGTTCTACACACGTAGCCACGGCTTGTAAATAGACCATTTACCCTACACTCGTATCAGTCACAGTATAAATAATCTTAGAACCAAACTTTATTTAATAATTCAGTTTGTCAATATTTTCTTCGTATAATCGTTAATCTGTGACACGCATGTAAGGTATATGTCCAATATCGAATACTCACACCAACTCCACCGACGCAGCTGGTATTTGTTCACGAACTAACATGATTAATGGATGAAACTCGTGCAGTGCTCTTTGCTCTTTGTACAGGGCGTTATAATATTTATCACGGACCGCGGCTCGTTTATTAAAAGTGCGGGTTAATATTTAACGGGTGCGGGTAATGGTTTAGATTTTGGTTTTATTGAGATGTTAAAAGCTTTTACGGCTTCGATTTTTGTTCAGCAGAGTATATGTGAGATTAATGTTTCTGCAAATATGTGCATACGTATGTCTTTGAATACATATTTTAATGGCACGCGAGTAAGTTAATGGCTTGAATACTAAAATGGGAGCTTAACAAGTGTCTACTTAAGTAAATTGAGGCACAATACATTTTGAGTACTTACCTACATAACTTTTATTATAGTCAATAGTCTTTGTAGTGCTGCTTTTGAATAAAATATTATTCTTTGTTCTATCACAATAACTCAAATGTGTTATCAAACTTACCTATGAAAGATAAGTTATTCAAGCTGCAGTTTTCTCAAGAGTCCACACAAAAGATTCCACACAATGTATACGCTAGAACAAAGATTAAAACAAATTATTTAGTAGACTTCTAGCCAAAGTAATGTATACAAGTCCCTATCGTCGTCTTTCATTATCGCCCTGTAGAGTAGAACAAACCATTTCGCAATCTTCTACCACAGTAATGCGAAAAGTATTTCGCTAAACGAGAGCGAAGTAAGTAAGGATACAGAAATACGTCCTGGGAATAGTGGTGAGTGGGAAAAAAACAATATCCTGTCTGTTTCTGCGGCAAAGTTTGATTTCTCCGGGGACAGGCACTTGAAAAATATGATGGTTAAATATTTTGTAGGAATGAGAGCTTGAAGATAGTATTTATAGCAGAGATAGTAGTAGTGAGAAACAACTGTGTTCCTTTTCTGAATTTTCTTGCAATGTGATGTTATGACAGGTATTTCCGTTAGTCCATTTAACTAAGATAAATGCTGGTACTAATGTGAATAGCTTGGAAAATGTTAGTCAGATTGTATCGCAGACAAGATCAGTACTAATAATAGATGCACCTTGAGAAGTGCATTTCCATAAAAACCAAGTTGATGTGTTTGACGTAGAACAAATCTAAATTTAATAATACCTAGTAGAATACATGTATTTTTAAATCATAAATAGCTAGTACAAATGACTACCATTGTTTTTATATGAACTTAAGTACTTACGTACTACCTATGAATAATACGAATAATTTAAATAAATAAAGCTAGGCCGTACCAGACTACGAGTTTATTTTAATGAAGATAAAGTCTAAGCGTTGTATAAACCGCAAGGAGCCGCGCCCGACGCCTGCTTCCTGAAGTGTTTTCAACTTGTACTTAGTTGTTTACGTAAAATTTAATAGCGTTATAAAGATTTTTCATACTTCATCTATACATCTATACAAATAAATAAAATTGGAGTGTCTGTTTGTAATATCAAAATAACACCTTTTCACTAAATGCATATGAAAGTACATACGACACCTATAACAAAAACGCGATTTAAAAATGTTTTGTCTGTCTGTCTGTCTGTCTGTCTGTCTGTGTGTTTGTTCCGGGTAATCTCCGAAACGGCTGGACCGATTTTGACGGGACTTTCACTGGCAGATAGCTGATGTAAAAGGGCCACTTAGTCTACTTTAGTTTTTGAAAAACAATTAGGGTTCCGCGTAAAAAAATAAAAACACATGAAATCAAAGAGTATCTCCGAAACGGCTGGACCGATTTTGACGGGACTTACACTGGTAGATAGCTGTTCTTATAAGCAGTAACTTAGGCTACTTTTATTTCAGAAAAACAAAATAAAAAAATGGGTCCTGTCGCGCGGGCTTAGAACGCGGGAGCGGGCTTTTTTGTTAAGTTAAATACCACGCGGACGAAGTCGCGGGCTCAGCTAGTTGGGAAAATAAAATGGAAGCCAGCTTCGAATAGATAATCATCAAAGAAAATAAAGATAAAAAATACGTCAAAATACAAACTTTGAGCGTGATGATAGTAATCAAAGACGAGACAACTTTCTTCCTTAATCACTCCTGAGAAACCCCCAATACTCACATTCTCTAACAAAATACGTGTAAAATAATTACTTACCCTAACGTATTGAATACTAAAGTACTCGAGGCACATCCGAGGCTGTGAGACGGCGAGGCAGTTGAAATTCTCATCACGTGTACATCTCAAGTTCTTATCTAGAAGTTAGTTGCGGGGCCTCGTACGAACTTACATTGAAACTTGCCTCTACTATTGTTAGTTGATTTATTATCGAGTTCAAGTCTCACAAAACAACATGTGAGTGACATAAATATAATTATTTTCTGCTCGTCAATCACAGTTTATCGTAACTCGTATAAATAATAGACAGTCTATAATAAATACTTAGTCAATAGATAAGTATAACACGTGGTTTAACGATGGTAGAGCCACTGTCGCCAATAGACTACAGCTCATACACGGGCTGGCTTGATCAGGGTAGTACCACCCTGTCATAGAAGATGAGTATAAAATAGCTATTATGGCTGCGTTTCATACAATGAGTGAGAGTGCCGGAAGTCCAACTATAAACTCCGATAACAAGAACTCTGCCTTCGACACTTGATTTATTCTGCTAACTCTTACACTCATGACTACATACAGGTAGCCAAAAGTATTTCAAACTCGCATGGGTAATGATAGTAAGAGACAACTAACCAGCGCGAGCAGTGCGCCGCGATAGCGGGCGGATCGCTTACGACACACATAGAGCTTCTTAGCTCATAATAGACGTTGTTCACAGCACCTGTACATTAGCGTGTAAAGCACGCGAGGGTAGAGCAAATAAAGTTAAGTTATTGGCTACTCGGGAACGATTTAACTTTAAAACGTTGAGTTAAAACTCCTTTATTACACACCGAAAGCATAGAAAATGAAGTATGAGTACTTGAAAGTATTTTTTTGGCCCAAACTGTTTTGTTACCAAAACTGAACGTTAATGCTCTATTTTTTTATAATATGTTATATTTTTGACCTACTTACTGACTAAATCAGATGATACTTCTTTACACCTACTACTGACTACATAGTTTTTTTGCAACAGTTATGGCTCCTAGTATCTATATCAGCTGCATTTTTGTAAGTTCTCCAGATTATTGGGCTACCTTTATAACTTATTCTAGGTATTTTATATTTTATGTCCAATCAGAAATAAATGCAAATTATATTTTAAGATACATTATAAGTAGGTAATTGACATTCTTAAAAACGGATTCCCTATAAACTCCGTTGGAACTATCCCAGCTTCACTAAAGCCTTTAAACAAAGAATAGCACTCCAAGTCGATATCTCAATTCCGAAGCACATAACCAATCCCCCACTCTCATATATTTCCTGCGGGACACGTCGAACATTGCATCTACTGTATGAGAACGTTTTTTACTAGAAACTCATTGATTTGATCCGAGCAACGGGTTTTAAATTGAAACTGCATTTTTAATATAAATTAGATTGGAAAAACATTTTTCTATTACTTATTATTACTAGCAATTTCAGATTGTCGTATATATAAATCGTTGTCTTGTAGCTCCTCCAAGTTAACTAAATTTTAAAATTTGTGCTAATATAAAGTTCACAACAATAATCAAATGGACAAAATTAAGAACATGGAATAATCAAGATGTTTATCTAAAACTGTAACTGGTGGGTGTAGTGTAGGACGCCCTCCGACCAGGTGGGATGACGATCTGCGAAAGACTGCAGGCAGATGCTGGATGTGGCAAGCTGAAGACAGGGCACTATGGCGCTCATTAGGGGAGGCCTATGTCCAGCAGTGGACTAGTATAGGCTGATGAGGATCTAAAACTGTGAGATTTCAAAATGCTCAACGATATTAAGATTACAATTTTATAACTACATCTTTAAAGTACTTATTAAACTAGTGCATAATACAACTACCTATTGTACGAACATTTACGTCGACTTAACCCGCCGCGCCGCCACTAACAGGAGTCTCTGGAGAAATGTACGCGAGTGCCGCCGCCACTGTAGACGGACATGATACATCAAATGTACATCATACTGTATCTATCTAATAAATATAATAATCTATTGTTGGATTAAAGGAGGATATGTCGCTGTATCCTATTTTAACAGACATCCAAAGGAGAAGTTTCGCATTCAACCCGTATGTTTTTTTTTAATGTTGCATATCTCCTGCATTTATGATCTGCCCCTCTAGCCAAGTGGCTTGGGCTACATTCGTTTCTACAAATCGCTACGCTTCATGTATGGAAATGACATAAGTCACGTGATCTACTTATCGACTTGTAATATCATTTTCATACATTTAAGCGTAGCGTTTTGTAGAAACGCTTCTAGACGAAGCAACTTGGCTAGGGGGCCTGATTTAGATTACTCTAACTGGTCCGAATAAAAATAAATCTAACCCCTGTTGAAAGTGGAAATGGGGTTAAATTTTTTGAGTGACAAGTTATGTTAGTTAGCATGGTATCTGGATTTTTAATGGTTTCACTAAGCCGGCTTTTAAAATATATTTTTTAACGACTAATATTGTATTCCTATGAAAAAATGGGCACACCTGTCATAGCACCAATAGCCGCAAGAGCGTTCTCAATCTCGTAATAATTTCGTTTTAGCCTGAGCCTTGATGTACTTCGGGGTTCCTTCCGGGATCTTCGAAGGGCCTTTAAAACACGTACATGAGTTTGAAAGGTAGTAAGGAAAAGTCTGTCGTCTGTATTCACTATCAAGTTACAGTACATGTTTTATCTTACCCATGAGAAATAAACACAAGTGCCGCGTCAGCACAGACATCAAATGCATTTTAGTTTAAGGTGAAGGCGCCTATCTACCCCGCGAAATTCAATATTTTCGAGTATTTTTATAGTTTATCCAAAATCTGAAAACATTTAAGACACCATTTTGTGATTTGCGACAAACACAGTCTGCAGTGCGTTTATTAATACATTTATTTTACTCTAAATATTATCACGGTGGATATGATACTAGTAAATCACAAAATATACAAAAATTGCCGGATTATCTGGACAGCTGTCGTTCTTGAAATGTTTTAGAGTAAGTTGGATATATTAATAAATGCACTGCACACGGCCTTTGTCGCGAATTACAAAAGGTGCCTTTTATTATTGCCAGATTTTGGAAAAATTCTAAAAAACCTCAAAAAATTTGAACTTCGCGGGGTAGATGGGCGCTTTATCCTTAATCCAATACTTATATACTTGAAAAAAGTGACAAAAGACCACATTTACATCTACATTTACATCTTTGCTGGGCCAACTAACTTGCCCTGACTAATTTACAACTAAAAATAAAACTCCTAACCCTCATAATTTGTATGTTTTAAATCAACTAATCCGCTTATTATGCTGTATAGCCACATTAAGGTACACTGCATTAAAAAATAAAACAGCCGAGGGGTAGGGACGTACCCGACGCATATTCGCTACGGTTAGTGATGTACCGGGATACTCGACTTCGCAATTTATAGTCGAGAGTATGGACTGTCAAAATTTATATTGAACCCAAATTCATAAGATTGCATCTTGAGAAAATAAAAGGAAATAGAATTGCCATGATTAAGGCGTCGTTTTATAATAATAAATAATAATTTAGCCCTTTTGACGTCCCAGTCCTGGACACGGGCCTCCCCTCCACACGAGGGGGAGCCAGGCCATAATCCACCACGCTGGCCTACTGTTTATTACAATCTTGGTCTACATTCCCATGGTGGGGAGCTAATTACATTGTATAATTCGTAAATAATATCAATAAATGAATTCGTGAATAATATTATTACAATAGTGTATCTGATTAAAATCAATATCTTGACTGACTTTAGGTTGCGTTTGCACTAAACACAAACGCTTAGTAATTAATTCAAGATTAAGTCTGTAGAATAGCTAGAGGTAACTCGGATTTTTTTTTTTTAATAAATTATGGACTATTTATTTTATGGACTAAAATGAGGTAGTTATCGACCCTGATTTTCTACCCTCAAAAAATTAGAAGAAACCTTAAAATTACTTTCTTGACTGTTTCAATTTAATGATTTAGGTACCAATATGTGCAAATTTTTATCGTGCATAGGAAGACTTAACCTAGGATTTTATATGATTGTTTGTGTAGATCTACCCGCTTAGATTTTATAATGATTTTTCGTATGCTAATAATTCTAAATACATCATTTTATATTTTAATAATTGAAAATATATTTTAAATAGCCAAAGAGATACTGCTACTAAAATACTAGGTACTTAATTACATAAACATATACCAGATCAAACATGTCAAGCTTTCAATAAACCTGATATCCATTATGCATTAACTAATTAGTAACCAAATGTACAGGTGTAATACCTACTATTGCCATTATCATCTGATTTCTAACATATATCACCGTTGCAACCAAACACGACAATAATAATTTTCAAACTAAATGTTGTAATAAATTTCCGCGTGTAATTTGCACATACGCGACCTAAACCGCGCCGCTGTGTTTATTTGCTGGTTCAATTCATAAGTACAGACTTTGCAATACAAATTTAATATTTACTGTTATAAAAACATTTATACACAAATATTTCTCAAATAACATAATGTAATTCACTGGTTATTTATTTATTGTTTATGTTTTTATTTTCGTTCTTAGCAGAGCAACTTGTTATATATCTGAAAATAAATAAATAATCATTAAGAAGGAAAAAAAAAGAAAAGAAGGAAAAAGAAAAGAAAGAAAAAAAAAATTGCCCTTTTACTTTAAACTTTATTTCTATAAATTTAGCATTCTATAATATAAATACATTATAATTTAGTCATTTTGAGGTCCCACTCCTGGGCACGGGCCTCCGCTCACTACGAGGGTTATACACACCGTAATTCACCACGCTGACCCAGTACGGGCCGATTTCAAGTGTCCTTCGAAAATTGCTTAGATTTTTTAAGTCCTGCAGGGTTCCTCACGATGTTTTCCTTTACCATGATAGTGTTAATCATATAGAAATTAGGATTCCCACATAGATTAAAAAAATCCCAGAAGCGCAAGTCGGGGTTTGAACTCACGACTCAAGACGCGTCCTTAACTAAGCATTCTAGTTTTCTCAAATATGTAGGTATAGGTACATGTACGTCGCAGTGTTGCACGGAACCCGGTAATCGCCACCTCTCCTAACACGAAGCCACCAAAAGCCAGATGCCGAGGCGCCGCTGACAAATGAACTGAACCAACCTTGTTTATTAGCGAATAGGAACATTTTATGCCCGCTACATACCCTACATCACGTGTGCAAGAAAACTCAAATTGGGAAAGTTTCGAGAAAACCGATACGAATGAGATTCCGTTGTAAATATACAAGTTTTTGTGTTATATATTCTAAATCATTTTCGTGGATAATGTTTGAAATGGTTCCGAGATTACCGTGGTATTACATTGGTGGAAGATTATTGAAAATGAATTAATTAATAGGTAACTCCGAAAGAGAGATCCTTATCATAATCCTCAATTAACGTTACAAGCTGTTAGTAATTGATTTCATCATTTACTGCCCATTAAAAGGACCGGAGTAGTACCATCCTCTTACAAAATATCGATACAAATTAATTGTTTGCGTGACAAGTACTCATACGAACCTCCAGCTATTATTTCTCGCTTACGAAACACTGTTTCATCTCTTTTTCATCATATTTAGGCCATCTTCTAGTGCAAATATTATAAAATAATTATTTAAAGGCTTCTTAAATAAACATTGCGACCGTCCGTCCAAGTTTATAGCTATTTGCATAATAACATGGAATAAATTAATTATTACCTGTTCGCTTGCATAATTCCAAGGGTCGGGTTTACTCAGGACCGCTCAGCATTCCGTTGTATCTTGGTAAAATTTAAACGGTTTATTTTATTTATATAATTTAAGAACATAGTTTTAGGGTTTGTGTAGGTTCGGCCTAATATTTTCTTCGTACATTTTCTGAGGGCTGGTAATACTGGTTGTATCTCATAGCTGAAGGAGGTTTTAAAAGTACAGTACCTACAGGGTGGTTGACGACCTCATGGCGCAGTGGTTCGAGTGTAAGCCGCTCAGCTCACCGCACATGGTGGTTGCGGGTTCGATTCCCGCCGGGGCAAATTTCGGAAATGGCCTTTTCGTAATTGGCCTAGGTCTGAGTGTTACTGGGATCGCCCCTAGTCCATTGTGCGGTACCCATAGTACACGCGTTGCTTAGTTTGGGACCATACAGTAGGTGTGTTCGTCTGGCGATATTTATTTATTAAAATACCCACGCCATATACAGGTACAGTACACAAAAAAGAGTCGGACCACGCATAAAGCTAATTTTGTGTAAAAAATCTGATAGCAAAAGGTTGAATTTCTCTTAAATTGGTAGTACATGTTTCTAGGGTAGCAAACTGTAGTATTAAGTACAGTTTTATCAGTGGTAGAGTCCAGCTGTAGACCATTGACTACTGCTCATATACAGACTAGTTCAACTGGGGTGATACAATCCTCTCACAAAAGATCGCCATAAAGTAGCTATTGTATTTGCGTTTCGTACAATGAGTCATAGAGTTGGGAGCCCCATCTGTTAAAAAAAATAATTAAAAATACACTAAATAAATCGTATACGTAATCCACTAAGTATAACTTTATTTTGAGCAATATGGCGTACGTATTGGATTCAGTGCCAGCCCACTGCAACCAATTAACAAAGTCACATTATCTAAGGAACACAAAAGAATGGCAATCAATGACAGACGTCAGAAATATTTCACCCAAATACTTAAAACTTGCATGGCCAACTCAGTCCATTTACGAGCACATGGCGCCAGATAAAAAATGGCTAGTTTTTCAGGGCTTTTTGGAACAGTCCATCTTTTTTTTTCATATTATGTCAACAATTATCAGGTTATTTTTCATATTGTATTATTTTATCTGAAGGAGGCTTGGTGTTATTATTATTTTTGTTAACCACAATTTCTCGATGGCATTTTGTCCCATCACGAGCAATTCATAATTAATCAAAATGTTTCAAAATCTGTAAAACAAAGCTACATCAATCAAAACCATAGCTAAAGTTGTCAGATCACAACATCCCGTTGATTTTAATCTTGAAATATTAACAGTCCTTTGCATTCATTTTGAATGTTGATCAAAGGGTATTTTAAGTTATGAAATTTTATTTTTATTATATATTTTTTATACCTACATGGATAGATAAAAAGTCCGAAATGATACTTTTGGGTATTCCGATACTCTTGTATCGCGCATATAATCAAATGGTTTAAAAATATTTAAATAAAAATCTTAAACCGACTTCAATTAACCTGAGTGTACTAAAAGCTGGAATAACTAGGGGCCTTATAATTTATTAATTTCATTTGAAGACAGTCTTCGGATGCAGTCAAAAACTATAAGAAAGTTTAAACTTGATCATCATAGAAAGTTCCATTATATTCCTGAACGCATAATAGAGTTACATACTAACTTAACATTTTACACTTACGCTTTATCAATACTGCCTCCAGGTCAATGTGACCTCACCCGACCCTTGTCTAGCTTGTCACCTTCCACTTAGACGGGTCGGTATTCATTACGTCACATCGCATCTTAAAAGCCGTTTGAAATACTGTAATTTTAGATTCAAAACCGTTTGTCACATACTTCGTTTTCAATTCAGTGGTTTTTATTGAAGTCTTTGGAGCGTGTCGCTTGTTTGATGCAATGTAAAATAAAAGTGAAATGCCTCTTGTAAAGATTTACGCTATAGACATAAAACAATTTTTAAAAAATACTAAAAAGAATATGGTGAGCTTTCAGTATTTTTCAGATTTAGTGATAAGAATTATAAATGAGAAGTACCTGGATGATACGTGTAATTTCTTTGTAAATGTTGGCGTGACGAAACGTCCTTGTGCCCTTTCGCAGTAACACTATGGTGTAACCACACCTTATCTAATGCTTGTCGCCGAGTCAACTTCAATCGTCAATCTGTTACTATACAGAGCGTCGATCAATCGCTCATAGATCGTACCTCACGTTTGTTCTCAGAGTTGAAATTAATGGAAAGTTGGTAATTAAAGTCTTTAAAAAGGTTACATAATGAACTTACTACTGAAAAAGCCACTAAACGTGTTCTTCCATCAAAAGAAATGAGTATGATAATTATTATTGTAACAAAAAACTTGGGCTTCCCACAAAATTAACCATTTAAAAGGTCGATGATAAAAATACAGTAATCCCTAATCTCGGTTACCGCCGCCTGTAACTTTACCGTCAAGTATTTTAATTATCTTAATCCGCTAACAAAACTCCAATAAAGCTCTCTAGCGACTTAGTATTGTGGTTTGGTCCAATGCAAGAATGATTGGCCATTATTTTAGGCATTACATGAATGATCAAAACCAATTTGGAACTTTGTTTTTAAGTTTCAAATTTCTTTTGAACATTCATACACATCCGGATCTTGTTACCTTGTTCAAATAAGTTACATTGTAAAATGAGTTCCATGTACATTATCTTAGGCACCAAAGCACCTTTAATAGTCGACTAAGAAGTTCATCACAAAACTTATTGTCATTTAACTGTCAACAAGGTTTCATTGCCGCCTCTTAAACAAATATCACGCCTCAATTTCCAGAAAGAGCATGCATTTTGCTTATATTTCACTATATTTTTTTACTACTAATGATTTATTAGTAGATCTTATTATACATACGTTCGCAAAAGATCAACTAAAATAGATCGCCCAAAATCATCTTCCACTTATTCCTTAACCCATACAAATATTTTCTTTATAGGCAGCGTTAATTTTTGGGACAAGACCACAGTTCTCAATTTAAGGGAACGCAAAATGGCCAAAGTTGGAGACGACAATCAATTATGCGGGTCTATTGGATGGAATCACCTTTGTTTTAAAGTACCTAGGAAGCGGTTAAATACTCTGTATTTAAAAGCTTCTAATTTATTATACTTCATGTTTGAAGTTTTTAAATGACTTTTTGGCCACCGGTCGCCCGAGTTCATCAGATTAATATTCATCATTTTATGTTCTTGCGATGTGTAGCGAAAACATTACGTAACTTTTCACGATTTAAATTTGGATGTAATCATTCACCACCAATATTCTTATAGCTACCCCTAAATATATTACTTACACTTACAACATTACTTACTGTTGGCCCCGCCGACTACGGTAAATACTTTTGCTCGGAATAAGTTCACATCAATAGTTTAATGGCCATTATGAGAATCGAACCTGGAACCTTTCTCTATAATCATTAGTCAATATTCTTATATTACTCTTGGTATAAAACATCTAAATCGATATGAAATTCGTACGTTCGGCGAGCCTTGTCCCTTATCATCGTTATTCTTTATGTTTCTGACGTAAACACAAAACACTTTCTTTTACTGAACAGTCAGCAAAATGGAACATGGTGGTTTTGTGTGTTTCTGATTGAGTGTCAGATATTATTATGTTACGGTTATCTAGTTTTAGTCAGTTTTAGAGGGGCTGAAATTAATGTACCCGTAATGTTAAGCTGTTATTTTGGTGATATATGACTTTTGGGAGTCTCATAAAAGCTCAATTCTTCCTCAAATTGACGGTGAGTGATACGGATAGTCTGCAGATTCGCCGTGACGATGTTTCAAGTCACAATGCTGCATCTAAACATCACAAACAATAGCAGACCTCTAACCCGTAACCAGCTGAATCCAGCGGCTATCCGCGTGGCCGTGAATAAATAATGAAAACGCAAACGTACGACGCGGACGTATAAAATTGACATTCGGATTTGTGGCGCTCCGAACAGCTCGGAATTTACGATGTCCAGCCCGCTAATGGTTTGTTTGTGATCCACTGTGTCGGCGCAAACTGAATTTAAGGTATCGGATGCTTTTAAAAAGGAATAAAAAGTTGGTATTTTCCTGATATTGTTATCGTTAAGGCAGTTTAGGCTTTACATACATTTTTTTTATGATTAGTCTAAAAAACATAAATTTACCGTTTTATATACGGCCGCTTGGCACAGTGGTTCGAGCGTAGGCCGCTCGGCTCACTACACCGGGTGGTTGTGGGTTCGATTCCCGGCAGGGTACATTTCGGAAATGGCTTTTCCGTAATATTACAAGCGTTGCTTAGTTTGGGACCATACAGTTGGTGTGTTTGTCTGGCGATATTTATTATTATTACTTATATATTAACAGTAACATTTTTAAGTCTAAACATTATATTGAATAGCCAGACAGTAATATACTTATATACACACTTCATTGAATCCAAGTTAAAGTGGATTCTAGTAACTAGGCTTTTGAAAGTTTCAGGATCACTGAAAACCAATTCAGACCCTAATGTCGTCAAACACTATTGAAGAGAATTCGGCTTTGGAAATTTGGCAATCTTATCTAGAAAATGGCGTCAATACTTATTACATTAGGCTAGAATTTAAGAAAACCCAATTTCAATGCTTTTTTAATACAATAGAATAAAATAAACAATAGTTTAAAGTGTAAAATGGATAGCAATCTTTGTCCCCTTATAATCTAAATCCCTTTGTGTTGCATGACTACTAAAAAGTTTGTTATAAAACCACAGTCAATGTATCAGTAACTACATATTTATTCGTAGATTAGTATCCATATATTGTCACTTTTATTATTTTTTAACTAACTTTTACGGGTAAGAAAGGCCACTACAAATATTCAGACCTGTTCCATCACGTGTAAATTATCTGAAGGTGCAGACAGAAGAACACTGCAATGCACCAACATTTAGCTGATCGTATTTTGGGTCCTTATGTAATAAGGCCCTATTGCCATTATTATATACCTACTGGGTATCGGTATCCCTCATTGTGCGGGGACTAGGGCCATAGGCCACTACCCTGGCTGAGTGTGGGCTAGCGACCTTCACATGTATTTCAAAAGATATGTCCCTCATTATTACGCGGTAAATGAATATTGGCACGTAGGTAAATGATGCGCAAATTTCCTACGACCACCTTAAAATTATGCTCAACTCATTTGCAAAGAAAGTTACTAAGTAAAGTTTGTATCTCGTAAACTCTCGAAGTGGGATTTATCCGAGTAAATGTCCGTCAGGCCGAAACGACATGATAAGCATTGAACCGGCTCCAGACTAGCGAAGGATCGCTTATCTGCCCCCTGATTTAATATAAGGCTAGAGTTCAATATAGCGACCGAATTGCAAGACCATGACGTGGAAACTACCATGATTAAGACAGTAAATTAGAAATCCTCTTAAAAAATTCAGAATGAGGCTGACTTGGTCAAAATATCTACGGCGGCGCGTCCCTTCAAGGGAAATTTAATCAGACAAGTTTGCAACTTATTACCCCGCAGCCACAGTTGCTTATAGTTTTTGTATCTTTGCAGGGTGTCTTCTGTTCTGATAGCATTACTTTCTGTAGGCACTACATTTATTTTGCCATTTTTTGAGGGGACAGAAACACTGACAATAAGCCGCAAAACACGCAAACAAATAATGCGGCGTATTGTATTTACGGAAAGGAATTTGGTTACTAACCGTATATTAATGGCCGAGAGAAAAAATAACATTGATATGAATACTGCTAAGTATTGCTATAAATTTCGTGAAGTTGATACTATAAACATTACACAAAGTACCAAGTCATGCTGTATCACAGGGTGGGCTGTATGTAGCTGCCCTTAGCTCTCTCTCCAAGGCCTTTGATGGACATCGTTGGGTTTATCAGATCATAGATTTTTTTGGGGGTTAAAATGGCACGCCCACAGAGTCACGAGATTCAAAACAATTGAACTTTTCTTAAAGCTTTTTTTATTTTAAATATAATTTTGCCTTTTGTTTTAGGGTGATCTAAGAGATTCTTCTTCTAGAAAATATTATTTCTGAACATGGGTTAAAAATATTTTAACCGCCAGACTTCTCTCCACATTTTTATATGAAAACAATATATTGTTAAGCAAAATATTATTACATAGTTTATGCAAATTGCCAACTAGTACAAATCCAATACAATCTGGATGTGAGCTGAACAGAACTCGTAATATTAGCAGTGTGTTTATCAGAGCATGCAAAATAGTTTCCAATATAATTACTTAGCGCAGTTCACTCGATTTGTCCCGATTTACTGTCCAAACACTCTAGTCTAGGAGACAGAGACCGAATGTAGAGACGACGGGTTAAGGGCAAAATAATATCAAAATATAACTATCTAGATTAAGAAATAATTCTACCCATGGATTAAAATATTTTTCAAATTTAGGTATATGTACTTGTTAACTGATATTTTCGTTATGTGGAATTTTTCGTTATTTTAGAATGAAGTGTACCCGGTATAATGTCATAGGTTCGCTTCCTTCGATCCTGTGCTTAGTCCTTCTACCTATCCTATCTCATCTACGCACTCTCTAGTATTAATCGTTAGAAAAACATGATTTGCTTTGGTTTTAATTAAGATGGAAGTTATTGTCTATCAATAAGACATCGCTAAGATATTTTAAGAAATTTCAATTAAACGTGAAACGAATGCATAGGCTTCCTAATATACAGAGGCAAACTAGCAGTCTTGGCCGCCCTAGGCCGTATAGCATCAGCTGCCCCCTTTATAGTTGATCTTTATCAGAGACGTATAATATAAATTTACTATCTTGCAATTTTTTATTAAAATCGGTTTAAAAAATAGGTCCTGAAGAACAAAGAAACATTGAACGATTAAAACTTTTTGTGCCACGACTAGCCGCCCCTAAGGCCGCCCTAGGCCTAGGCCTAGTTGGCCTTAAGGGAAATCCGCCACCGTTAACATAGATACCATAAAGGTATGAAAATGTTGTCCACCCTGCCTCCTGTGCTAAATGTAACGGCATAACAGAGATTTATGTGTTTGCTATTCAGTTTCTGTATTAACGCGGACGAGTATAAGAAATGGGTCGGTCTGTTTGTCTCGGGGTATTCTCGCTTATTACACTTTTTCTCGTTAGCTCGGAAAAACGCCGGCTCGTGTTATTACGGTTTTTATTTTGGACGAAAATCGTGTCCTCGTACCCTTTGTGTTTGAAGTAAGTTTTCATAAAGAGTCCATTGTATGTTACAACACTTACTTAAAGGTACTATTTGGTTCTACTGCCGATGTGATGTAGGTATGTTACGACGTTATGCCGTTATTACCTTAAAATAATCTCTATGGTTTTCGAGACTTGACATGCATTATCAAATCATGCATTATTAAAATAAGACTGTATGGAGATGCAATTTTATCTGATGCATCTCGTCCGATTTTGAAAGTATGTTACCGATTTTTGGCACATCATCTAAATCCCGGTTAATAAAAAAGCATAATCGTCCTTTTATTACTTATAACGATGAGGTATAATTATTAGGTAGTGAATTGGATATCCTAACAATACGTTCAGTATTGCCAACTTAAAGAGTCGTAATAGTTGTTGGGTATACTTACCCACTTTATCCGACTCTCCTCATAGAAGCCATGTAATAGGGACGTATTGAATTTAGTTTTAAGGCTGCGTTAACTCTAGACGGGCTACTGCCCCGTCCGAAACGTATAAACTACTCGTAAACCGTTTTCTAGCAGTAAACTTTTACGATGACCTTCCCTATGAGGGGTTGATGAAAGTTTTTATTATTAGTATTTTCATAGTAGCAGAATTTCAAAACTCCCATGCATTTTCCGAAGCAAAAAGGTTTAAAATAATCATAAATATTGTGTTTTAGGACTGTTTTGAGATGTTTACATAAGTTAAAAAATCTACAGCGTGTATAAGCTAATTCTTTGATGCCAGTTGCTGCCAAAACATCAAACGCCGGCCGAACGGTAGCATTACCGTTACCTAATGTGACCTAATGTAATTAGAATTTATTTTTATTTCATGCTATTGTAATTTAATTTTATTTCGATTTTATTTATTTGTTATTGTGTTTTGTAATGTTAATTTAATATGGGTATTTGCGTGAAATAAATGTATTATTATTATTTATTATTATTATTGGCATCGCACCGAGCTGTTTGCACAATCCTCGGGGAACAACGACGTTGGATCTACGTCTCTGTATAATACAATAGTCGACCTGTTGGCTGATGTAATATCGAATGGGCTACGAATAAGTGTACTCAGGTAGAACAAAATTGGATCCTTAGATCCCAATGAGTCTAATCTGAGAGACTTGCATCTTCTTGCTCCATCTTGACCTTTGAGTAGCTAATATTGTAGTTTCTAGACTGATTTATTTTTTCAATTCTTGAGAAGAGCGCGGTAAACACGCACAGCACTCTCATTCAACTGTATACTCCATTATACCTTCTCAGTTTGTGGTTGGTGATTCTTATGCAAACTGTCTGGTCGGTTCCACCAAAGTTTTTTTATAATGTGATAGTAGATCGGACCGGAAGCGCTCGAGAATGGAAGGGTGGAACCTATCTAGCTTCAAACCTATGAAGAAAAAATAAGGTACCTACTTACCTGCTAAATTTAATAAATAAATATCGCCAGACTGACACACTATCTGTACGGACCCAACCTAAGCAACGCTTGTACTGTGGGTACCATACAATAGACGGGGGGGATCCCAGTGACACCCAGACCGGGGCAAGTTACGGAAAAGCCATTTCCGAAATTTGCCCTGACGGGAATCGAACCCGCAACTATTCGGTGCAGTGAGCCGAGCGGCCTATGCTCTTTATTATTTAACTACCTTTGTCACTTTAATAGATCTACATAATATAATATTATTTTTTTATAGAAAAGTATCATTCTAGGTTATCGTACAAAGCTATACATTCTAGTCTCCCTTATTAACATAACTCTTTTGTTTTTTCTCCAGCGTCGAAAATCGTTTCGTTTGCCGGTTATCGAACCGGCAAACGAAATCTTTCCCTCGCTCGCAAGAAATAAGGGTGTTTTTCATCATATTTAACCATGTTTTATTCAGCAAATATGTGATAAGGTGCGCGAGTATGTACCAAGACGTCTCAAAATGAAGTGTCAACTGCTGCAAAGATATTAAGAGCCCATTACTGATGACGGTTCGAGATAAAACACCGCCAGAATTTCAAATGTGCCATTAAAGAAACTGTATATTTTCCCTCTCTCCTTGTATTTATTCAAATTAATTACCTTTTTATGGTCCTCTTGGATAGCAGAGCGTTATATTTTTGCGGGCGATTTTTTTGTTGTCCGACAAAAACTTGTGTGTTCAGGGTGTAATTAAAAATTTAATTGTTTAGGGTTGCCATCGGTATAATGTTATGTTCCGCTTTTAGTGCAACCCGCACTGGGCCAGCGTGGTGGATTACGGCCTGACTACCCCTCGGAGTGGGGGAGTCCAGTGCCCAGGAGCGGGACGTCAAAAGAGCTAAATTTATTTTTTATTACTTTTCTTTATTTTGTGCACATTATTATCATCTTATAGGGGAAAGAGCCGTAAGACTAACAGCCATATTCACTAACAATGCTTGTCCAAGTAAGGAATCAATTTGTCATTTGTCAATGGGCTGTGCATTCGCGCCTACTGTGAGACCTCATAGTAATGTTTGTGAATACGGGCAGTGTGGGACGACCCACCAAACGTTCCTGAACATCAGCAACGGCGTTAAAATCGCGCCTTCTGTATCAACAAATCCAAATGAAAAATGTCCCAACAATTAAAACGTAATTATTAATTTATCAAAGAGATAAACTAACTGGAAGGAAGAAACATCTCATTTTGTTGTAGAATTTGTTATACCTTCAACAAAAAACCTCCTAATTAACAATTAAGAGAAGTAATTATAATCAAGTTTTCCCTTTTTTGCTCTTTTGTTCTGTACAATTTCAACAGTCAGTTTAATTTAATGGCAGAACGTAGTATTCCGGTTATTAATTAAATGTTTTACGAACCTGATCTCTAAAGATACTTGATTTAAAATGTATTAAAATATATTTTACTAAATATTTGGTTCCCTTGGGAAACCCCTGTATCCACGGTTTATCGTTTATATTCATTAGATTGAATATCTGTCTAGCGTATTCGTTATTCTCAGTACTGATGAAGAGATCAGATTAATACAATCTAATCAAAATTCTGACACAACCGATGGTGTTGTAAATAATGGAGCCATCAGATATTTGGCAATACACTTACATGTCCGCGACACTGGAGTGGGCTCAATGCCAAACGTTATTCATAATTAATTGCTTGTACCAAATATATTGGGAAACATTATTTTACGCGCGCCATCACGGCTCTATTTCTCGAAGTAGTAGGAAGATGTGCACTGCAATGCCACTTTTCTCCGATCGCGTTTTGTTTCAATATAGGTAGTTGATGTTTAATTAAAATCTTTTAAAAATAGTTCTTATTATATAAAGTGTATAAATTGTATTTTGCTTTTCCAGGGTTACGGGAGAATGTATCGAATCTGTTCTACTGTTTGAAATATCTTTAGTGTACCCTATTATTAGATGATTACTTACTGCCACATTTCGTACCAAGTCAAGTGAAGTATAAGTGAAGTGTTAGTTGTCAAGCCATGTACACATCATGTGTCCCTAACGCAGTGCTCTCCAGTGTTAACTAATATCAATAACATCCTCCTTAAATCGCGGTTAGAAGCTGGTTAGTTATATTTTAAGCTCAGAACATACTTCTAAATCCGCTGCCAACTGCCCAAGCTTATTACAGCGGTGGCATGTGAAAGGAGGGTGACAGTTGACAGGTTGTCAGTGAGTATGGGTTCAGACTATTTAACCAGCGCCAGCGTCGGGAATTAGGAACATTAGAGCCCTCTATACACCAACCAGACAATATTCTTATATTTTGAAAGAACAACCTCTGAGATGCGGTGTTTCGATAAACAATGATTACCAAATTCAGAAGCTTCTGCAGCTTGTATACTGAAAAATGTGACATTAGATTTTATATGGAAAAAAAATTGCAGTCATCACTAAAAACTATATTGGAATTGGAACTACATAGGAATCTTTAATCAAACCTGCATTTAGAAAATAAACCTAAATTCAAAACAATATATATCAAGTGTAAGTCTTTTAATAAATAAAAAAACGTCGGTTTCAGGAATCTCAGTTGTATTTATGTTTTCTAGGATAAATAAAGAAAGAAAGTAATAAAATTTGTGGTGAATGTACTTTGTAACTGCAATCTATTTTGTAACAAGGCGCTCTACAAAAAAAATAAATTAATCGTTATCTTTCATCACCCATCACATTGTACCTATGATTCATCACGGGAACACCATAAAAAAGCAAAAATTAAAACCATATGCGCGAATCGCTAAGCTTGGAATATCGCGGCGCGTCTATTTGCGTATCTCCTTCTAGATCTGAGCACCTGGTACTCGCGTCTTTGATTTTGTATTTTAAGCAATTTGTCTGTTGCGATTTCTCCATTACTTTAGACGTATTAGGTAGTACTATTTGTGGTTGAGAACAGTCTAAACATATCAATAAATTTACATATCACAAAGGCATTTGAAAGTCTTACGGATAAAAAAAACATATTTAAATATTAGTAGCAGATGTCGAATCGATTTACCTACACGATAAAATCTCATAAATATCACCTAGTTATTTTATTTAATAACCCTGAATCTACGCTCACGTAAGCGCCATGGCGTGGGTGCGCCATTTCTCCGTCGTCTGATCATCACGAAAACATGAGATCTAACAATATCATTCTTAAAATTTCCTTGATTATGCAGCTATTAGACAAAAATACCTAAATATACGAACAAAAATATTTTTCACAATAATAATAATTGTTACCTATTTATTTGGTACATACATACATACCTACTCTGATTCCATTTCCATTTTACAACGACTCTACTACATACCACAATTACATCAAATCAAATTGTGAGACCAAGCTGTGCGAATAAAACTAAACCTACATAGTCAAAGACCACCCTTGAGATTTGACGCAAATAAAATAAAATAAGTATCTACCAACTCAAATACTTCAGACATTACGCATTTAAATATAACCAAGCGCTGCGCGACCTCAAAATAAACAGACGGAATAAGTCCATAATTGGCAAACCAAGACTGCGCGGTACGGCTCCAGCTTTCCTGGAAACTGGGATCACAGAGCCAAAAATGGCAACGTTGCCATAGATTAAGTATTCAATTGACCCGTTGGTGGCACATTGGACTTGTTTTAATTAGTTCTGACATGCCTGGCCAACTGTTTGTGTATTTTGGTACGATTGATTGCCGTTTAGAATGTAGTAACATATTCTAGATTGTTGGGAAATTATGGCAATTCTGAAACTCGTAAAGCTCAACAAAATTTGACTCATCAAAAGATACTTCTATCCTGTTTACATGTTACCTAGAAACATGATAAGGATGGCAACCCCCATTCGTTATGTAGCGTACTCCGCTGCTTTATTTATTACGTTAGTCTTTGATACATTATATTTCTAGAAGTTTTAATAAATGATATCTTAATTATATTTCAATT
This sequence comes from Notodonta dromedarius, assembly GCA_905147325.1. NCBI lineage: Eukaryota > Metazoa > Arthropoda > Insecta > Lepidoptera > Notodontidae > Notodonta > Notodonta dromedarius. The sequence continues at coordinate 13,029,640 of LR990163.1, read as the reverse complement.
TATTCGTATATATATTTCAAAGGTGTTTTTGTATATTTCAAAACTGTCATATACTTATTTATTTTGACGATATGATCTTATTCTTTTACCTTACCTACCTACAAATGTCTTGTATCTTTAGGTAAATTGTGGATGTTACCCGCGACTCTATTCAACTCTTAATGTTTCAGGAATGTCTTCAATTTCAACTTCAAAGTTTTGGTAGAGATTTGAGATTCTAGTTTTCAAAATAGCAGATTTAATTTAAACATTGTGTCCAAAAAATAACATAATGGCTATTCAGACTAAGCGCGGAATACACGAACACAACTAAAATTTGAAAGCTGCAATTCATAAATCACAGATAACGGCATTTCAAACAACTAAATGCGTAGTAATAGCGTTTCTATAATATTATTGCTAATCAGAATACACGTATGTGTAATAATACACAGGGCGCGGTACAAGTAAATATAATATTTGTTGTCATTATTATAAGTTTCTTAATTAAATAAATAAATATCGCCAGACTGACAAACCATCTGTATGATCACCAAAGAATTTGTAATAATAAGACGTTACAAATTCTTTGATGGTCACAAACTAAGCAACCCTTGTACTATGGGTACCGTACATTGAACTGGGAGGCGATTCCAGTGACACCTAGACCTGGGCAAACTACGAATTAGCCATTTCCGAAATTTTCCCCGGCGGGAATCGAACCCGCGACCACCATGTGCAGTGAACCGAGCGGCGCACGCTCGAACCAATGCGCCAAGCGGTCGTTAATGTTGCAAGTAACAACCATAATATTATAACGTAAATGTAACCGTTAAATTGGCTTACTTTCTTCACGTTTTTAGCAGTTGCTTTTAGTTTAGTTGTAAAAAAGAAAAATGGAGCAAGGAAATAGTAGAATGGTATCAAAGAGATGGACTGAGGAAGAGAGGAAAACAAAAAATGAGATGGGAAGATGACTTTAAGAGAATAGCCGGAATAAAGTGGAAACAAACAGCAAATAATAGAGAATTGTGGAAGGCTCTGGAAGAGGCCTACGTCGAGAGACATACTGAGGATACCGAGGGAGAACAATAATAATAAGTACCTACATACATAAATAAAACTAGATAATATTGAATACTTTCTTACTTAGCAATACTTACAAACTGTAATAACTTTAAGGTTTCCTAGTAATAAAGACTATATTATTATTATTATTATATAGTTGTACATGAAAAAACTGATCTCAATATTCTTATATCCGGATTTAAAAACCCAGTGTTAGTTTCCGGCGTCCCCTAGCCGGATCATCATCCGGATGTTTACTAGCGTGTGTTGCGTTGTGGACAGAAATACCCGCGCGTTAGTCCAACGGTTATAATGATGCGCGTGCGACGATGATAGGACCGCGGCTCGGCGGGATGGGGACACGATACCGAGACAATTCCGAAGATATTGATGAGTTGCGAAGGTTGGATAGGTTCAGTACAAAAATAAATCTATATATCAAGTCATTCATTTTGGAATATATCAGGAATTAAAATAAATGTGAAAAATATACTTTCTAGACGAACACAATAAAATTATCAGGTGCTAAGTTTTGTACAGGTTTGTTTCTACAGGCACCTAAAGAAGTTTGAAAAGAGTCTGTCGAAAAAGGTGTAACATAAAAATAAGTTTTTGTAGGGATTTTTAATGAAACTCGAGGCTATATCATTCAAATTGAAATAATTTCCAAACGAAGAAAAGTTTTAAGCGATAAATAATATTCACGCGAGGGTTTTGAATAAATTACACACTTAAATCCAATAAAACTGAATTGATATTGTCAAAGTACCCTTTGTACTCCAAAATAAAATACGACTTCAGGCGCAATTGTTTCCACTTCTAAATCCAGATTGTCACAAAAGAAAATCCACCACAACGGAATGTTCACGTCTTAGAAACAATCCCAGCAATGTTTATCCCCTCTGCTTCAGATGCCGTAGTATTTCGGTATTAGAGTCTCGCGGGGACAACTTTGGACGCGATCCAGTCGGTAGCCCACGCCGAGGGTGCGCAAACGCCGAATATCGATCGTTGGAAAAATTCGCGGATATTAATCAAAACACACGAAATGATGTCACAAAAAATATTTCTTAAATGTAAAAAAAAACTGTGAAAAGAAATTAAAAGTTCTAAGTTTAAAAATTCTAATTTGACAGGTAAATATTGTTGTAGTGTTGTGAAATAAAAAACTCGATATTTTTGGTTTGAAAGTGAACTAAAATTAAGATCACAGACTTGACTCACAGTGTACTGTGTATAATAAAGACCGAGTGCAAACAAACAATAAAACGGCAACTATTTTGAGCACGTCGAGCATAAAACGAGCAAACCGATGCTCATAAACAAAATGGCCACTAACCGGCACGCGACTTCGTTTTTAAATCACAATATGTTTATTTGTATATTCGTCTCGCTTCTTTTATCGATGGCTAACGAAGGTGCGACGAAGGTGTACGAAGATAGTCGAAATTTCCCGAACGGTGACACTGGGAAGCGGTTGACGAGGGAGTATCACCTGACACAAGGTGCTTTAAGAGGGCTCATTGTGAAGCCCAGCAGACAATATGATTTGCAGTTTGTTGAGATGTTTCTGGGGATACCATATGCGGCCGCGCCGACTGGAAGCCTCAGGTTCATGCCTCCAGGTGAGAATATTTATTTATTTATTTATTTATTTATTTATGGAAAACCAACAGCTACATACAAATTATTAAGCATTAATTCTAGTAATAGAAAGCCAATTAAAGGTTTTCACGTATAGCAGTAGAGAAGTACAATGGAGTCTTAAGCAAACACTTAATAGCACACATCACTTAGAGATACCAGAACTAATTAGAGAAAATATAAGAACATTACAGAATTTATTGGAAGAACTTAAGGTTTAGCTGCTTTCCTGCTTGTTTACTACTAGTAACAAAGGGATCAAAAGAGCAGTCCTTGCACAGTTTATTAAAGTCTCTGCTTGCTCGCACCAAATATGAATTTTGCCTATAGTTAGAGGAAGAAAAAGGGATTGAGATCGGTGGATTATGTCTAATTGATCTATTCGGTACATTAAAGTATAATTTGTGAAGTATATCAGGACAATCAATTTCATTTGCTAGAATCTTAAACATGAGAGTACAATCTGCAATTTGACGACGATTCATAAGTGGCTGAATATGAAATTTCTTACACAGGGAAAGGTATCTATCAGAGCTATAAGGAATTTTAAGTTTATAGCAAAGGAAACGTAGGAATCGTTTTTGAATGTTTTCAAGCCTGTTTGTATATTTATCGTAGCACGGATTCCAGATCTGAGAGGCGTACTCTAAGTGGCTCCTCACATACGTACAATAGAGAATCTTAAAAGTTTTGGCTTGTTTAAAGCAGCAAGACATTCTCATAATAAAGCCAAGCGACTTAGACGCCTTAGCCACTATTTTGTCAATATGAGCGTTAAATTAAAGTTTCGAATCATGATAAACACCCAAATCACGCACAACGTCGCACCTTGGAATTGCTTGGTTTATAAGGCTATAAGTGGCTACCATCGGATTAATTTTCCAGCTAAACGAAATAACCGAGCACTTATTAGGATTAAGATCAAGCTTATTACTTCGACAGTAATGATCAAGACGCGCCAAATCAGACCGCAATGACTCCACGTCCTCGGACGACGATACTGAAGAATAAATCTTCATATCGTCGGCAAAGCATAGTAGATGTGAATTTTGAACGCAGGTGCCGATGTCATTTACATAGATAATAAACAGCAGGGGACCCATCAGAGAACCCTGCGGGACGCCACTTGGGATTGGAACCCAACTAGATATATAATTACTAACAACAACTGCCTGTGATCTGTTATCAAGATATGAAGAAAACCACCTGAAGAGATTGCCCCTAATACCACTATCATGCAGCTTAATTTTGAGTATTTCATGATCAATACGGTCAAAGGCTTTACTATAGTCCGTATAAACGACATCAACCTGGGCACCATTATCCATTTCACGTGTTAAATAATCGTTTAGAAGCAGTAAGTTGGTAACAGTAGATCTACCTTTAAGAAAACCGTGTTGTGAGGAGCTAAATGAACTCTTTAATGCGGCGTAGACCTGGTCATACACTATTCTTTCAAATATTTTGGCTAAAATACATAATTTGGATATGGGCCTATAATTTTCAATTTCAGTTTTTATACCTTTCTTGTGGACTGGGGTTACAAAGGCGGATTTCCAGACTGGAGGCACCGTGCACGTAGAGATAGATTTTTTGAACAGTAAAGAGATTGGTAAGGCTATAGTCTTAGCACATCTGATGAGAAACTTGGGAAATATATCGACGCATACGTCACAATGTTATGAACAGAACCACCCATGTCTTCTGATACACTTCTGAAAGGTTTATATAAGAAATAAATGGGTTTCGGGCAGTAAATCAAAACATAAATAAATACGTCAAGTTTCACCACTTATTACCTAAAATCGTAGTCAATATTGTGTCATCCTCTGAAATCCAACTAATGCTTCAACTAAAATTAACTCGGCTGATTTACTCTTATAGTGTCAGTGCCAGCACGGTTAAAATTTTGAGACTTTATAACTTCTTTAAGTTTTTATTATTTTACTTTTGCCTTAGCCAGAATATATTTATATTCATAGGAGCGAAACAAAAACAAGGTCTTTGCATAGGAGCCACATAAGTTTTATGCAATGAACGTCAAATAAACGTGAAAAATAACTCCAATATACAGCTAAAGATGGGAAAGATTAACATATAAATGAAATATGTAGTGAAATGAGTTCGCCCACTGAATTGCATTCGGATGTAAAATGGTTCGTGTTTATCAACCAACTGTTTAGCATAGTATTGCAATGTTTATATATTTCCCTTTATTAAATTATGGTTTTAACTGTCCTCATAAGATGTTGGGAAGTAAAATTGAGCTTTATTTACGATAGCGGCCCGCCCGGCTTCGCACGGGTACATTGCGGTTACATTATTTGAGTTTTAGTAAGGATCCCTAATTTTTTTGAAAATATATTATAGCCTATGTCACCCGGGGATAGTGTAGCTTCCCAACAGTGAAAGAATTTTTCAAATCGGTTCCTTAGTTTCGGAGCCTATTCATTACAATCAAACAAACAAAGTTTTCCTCGTTATAATATTAGTATCCTACTAATATTATAAATGCGAAAGTTTGTGAGTGTGGATGTATGTATGTATGTATGTATGAATGTATGTATGTATGTATGTATGTATGTTTGTTACTCCTTCACGCAAAAACTACTGAACGGATTTGGATGAAATTTGGAACACAGATAGATTATAACCGGGATTAACATATAGGATACTTTTTAACCCAATAATCCAATACTACGCGGATGAAGTCGCGGGGCACAGCTAGTGATACCATAAATGTCGAAATCGAAAATAATCACACAAAGCTAAACAATACTTTCCCTTATAGTCAAATAAGAAGTTTCTAGCTAGAAACCACGTATATGCATAAGAAATTGTTGGTCCTTAAAATTATTTTTAAAATTCGAGGGAAATTATATATCTACTTACATAACTATACATGCTTTATCTTATATTCGTGTCAGATGTTTCTAACACGAAACCACGCCAAGAATTTCTGGCATTCAATCCTTATTGTATGCGCACTAAAAAGCGGTCAGTCCCTGATTCTTCTCACATACTATTTATGAAGATAATCCGAAAAATAGTTTTATTTCAATGTGTAGTATTCGCGTAAATATAAGAAAACAATATATTTATGAAGAGTTATATCCTTCCGTACATTAATAAATACCTTTTCTTTGTTGCAGTCAGTGCCCCACCCTGGTCCGGTGTGAGAATGGCGACCCGTTTCGCCCCAGTCTGCCCACAATCCTTGCCCCCTATAAAAAAGGGGAACCCACCGTCTTCTGGTCGACAGAACTACATGAAACAGTTGAAGGTTTTCCTAGCAAACGAGTCGGAAGACTGCTTATATTTGAATATCTACATGCCTTACAGAGGTAAGTCAACGTTTTTATAAGCATCAGACTACCATGAGCAATATTGTCGAATCTATTTAAACGCTTGAACTTATGGTCAGAACACTCAAATTATAAACTCATGAAAAGCGTAAAGAAGGTGATGGCACAGTTTAAAAGTAAATAACACTTCACATCCGGTTATAGAGGTCAGGATCGTATGAATAGGGCGCCACACACCTTAGGAAGTCGACGCAATCACTTCTAATTTTCTTCAAAGAAATTATCAATCAACTATAAGTTTACAGTAAGACAAAAGCCTTCTAATCTCACGGTTCCGTAGGCGTATTGTGTTATAGAAGGTGCTGTCTCATTCACGCCCACCCACCGTGTAAACATAAGCTGTTCCAAATACCCAATCAATTTCTATCACACCTGGCTATTGTGAGCATATTGTATGAATAGTGTGGGTGTAAGTACTGGAAATCCCTATATAGACAGACTTTTTAATAGGATATGAGTACCTGTTCTATTATGTTAATTTACCTTGTATTAATTAGCACTTAGAAATTGTTTTATTCTGGTACTTTTGTTTTATGTTAACCTGGTACTTTTTCAATTCTGTGTTGACTGCGTTATTGATATTTTTACTATGTATTTGCCCATATCTCAATATATATAACTCAAAGGTGTCTGACTGACTGACTGACATAGTGATCTATCAACGCACAGCCCAAACCACTAGACGGATCGGGCTGAAATTTTGCATGCAGGTAGATGTTATGACGTAGGCAACCGCTAAGAAAGGAATTTGAATAATTCTACCCCCAAGGGGATAAAATAAGGAGTGATTGTTAAGTTAAATTCCACGCGGACGAACTCGCGGGCCCAGCTAGTCTATCTATATACCTCATACCTGTGCGCTAAGTCGAATAGAATTTAAAAAGCATTAAAATTTTTACAAAATCTGGATGTAGCAGTATTCGTGCGATTCAAGTTAAAATACTACTCGGTTTGTTTTTATAAATTAACTTTGAGTGCATATGTAAATTAAAAGAGATTACAATGATTGCGTCAATAATAATAATCATATTATGTGCATATAACATTTACTGAACCTATAATTTGGCCATCAAACGCATTTATAAGACTTGGCTAGTCATGTTTGTTAAAAGAAACCAAGTCTTATTTTCCCATTTCTAAGAATCCTACTAATATTATAAATGCGAAAGTTTGTGAGTGTGGATGTATGTATGTATGTATGTATGTATGTATGTATGTATGTTTGTTACTCCTTCACGCAAAAACTACTGAACGGATTTGGATGAAATTTGGAACACAGATAGATTATAACCGGGATTAACATATAGGATACTTTTTAACCCAATAATCCAATACTACGCGGATGAAGTCGCGGGGCACAGCTAGTAATAAATAGTTGGGTAATTGACTAGTGCGGCTTGATTAAACGCCAATGAGTGACTTCACAAGGCCGACAGAATTAATATAATCAAGAGTTTAATTAAAATTCTTAAACTCGTGTTTGATACTCTGAAAATAACAAGTCACATGTTAGTAGGTATTTTGGTAATATCGTGGTGCAAAAGTAATGAATTAGTTGATAATGAAATAAAGTTTTGTTTGTTCAATTAAAGTGTTGAATTATATTTTAAACAAAAATTATTGAAATTTTGAAAGTTTATTTTTTTCAATATATCTAGTTAACCAAAATACAAATCAAAAAGTTATTTCGTAATTAGATAAAGTAATTGAATATAATAAATAAGGGATGTTTTTTTTAATACAACGTTCTAATATAACAAATTTTTCGAAAGCAAAAACTGCGAGATGAATGAACCGAATTACTGAAAGTCGGGCGAACAGAAATAAGATCTAGATAAATCTAGCAATGTATCGTGGCTGCAATTTCCGATCCACGCAGAAAGTGCTCACAGTCTGAGCACTTTCTGCGCGGACCGCAAACAACAACTAAATATGAGGGTACCCAGTTACTAACTATAACATCAGGACGTCTAACACCTCAGTCCCCCCGTGACCATGGCTGCTGTAAAGCAACCGAAACGTCGGGAACATAAAGTTAATAAACGCGATAAAATCCGAAAAATAGTTTTATTTCAATCTACGAATTTAATAAAATAATCAATTCATTGTCGTATCGTATCCCTTCTCGTTGGTCGTGGTATAGAAGACAAACAATTGAATCTGCAATGAACAAAGTAATACATACAATTACTAAGTCTGAGAAAACCTTCATAAATTGTATGAGCCAATTTGCTTCGAGATATCAAAACTTCGTTTAAATTGCAGCCACGATACATTGCTAGATTTATCTAGATCTTATTTCTGTTCGCCCGACTTTCAGTAATTCGGTTCATTCATCTCGCAGTTTTTGCTTTCGCAAAATTTGTTATATTAGAACGTTGTATTAAAAAAACATCCCCTGTTTAATATATTCAATTACTTTATCTGATTACAGTCTGAGCACTTTCTGCGCGGACCGCAAACAACAACTAAATATGAGGGTACCCAGTTACTAACTATAACATCAGGACGTCTAACACCTCAGTCCCCCCGTGACCATGGCTGCTGTAAAGCAACCGAAACGTCGGGAACATAAAGTTAATAAACGCGATAAAATCCGAAAAATAGTTTTATTTCAATGTGTAGTATTCCCGTAAATATAAGAAAACAATAAATTCGTAGATATTTTTGTTTGTTTCGTTCTCCTCTGTTGGTTGGTACAGCTGGTAGGTAGCTAATGAAAGATTAGCTGTTGAAAACAAACCCATTTGACATTTTTTTGGTCTAAGGCATCATGCATAATTAAATTGCATTGTTCATAAATAAAAAAAGAACTTATATTATGTACCTAATTATGTACGTACACAATATAATATTATAAAAGTACATATTTTAAATAAATGAAAGGGAAACTTGTGAAAATTATAAGGAAAGGTGATTTGTTACAGAAATATGAAGCACTTGAACTAGAGAATAACAATGCTTTAGTCTACTGACCAATCTAAAAAGAAAACAGAACTATAGTGGTACCGTCCTAAAAAAACAAACTCATATATCATTGATCTAGAATTTCCCTGGCGCCTGCTCATACAATACTACTCAACACACTCGTCCGTACTAACGAATAAATTGGCAGATGCGTACGTTTTTCACATTCCCAGTTACGTGAGTCATTGGGGAATGCGTTCAACATTGCGACAACCATGTTAATAATCCCGGGATTATTTATTATGTACTGATTGAGGATCTTTATGTAAATGGTTACTGTATTAACTTAATACCGATGACAGAAATGAAGCGAGTCACTAGGAGTTTAAATAATTTAAAAAAAAAATCATGATTTTCAGCTGTATTTATTAGTGAAAGTTGTTTGTTTTGCTCGTAGTTCGGCCTGTCAGCGCCATAGGAATTTAACACTTAAGGTGACCGTCCACTTGGCTGTGCTATGAAGCGAGCCCGCTCGCTTCGACCAATAGGATCGCTTCATTTCCTTAGCTTCACCTAGTTAAGATAACAGGCTGAGCTCAAGGTAACAGGCCCGCGTCATAACACGGCCAAGTAGACGGTGACCCTTAACTTATTGGCAGATAATTCGTTCTTGTCGATTCTGGGTTTATCATACTTACACTTAGATAAATATATACTTATATTATGTGCCTTCATGAAATATTTTCAATTGAAAAATAATATTATACTGATATTGAACAAAGTACGGCTAAGTAGATGGCGCTCTCATCATAAAGTTGGATTACCTATTTAGCTTCAAAAATGAGTCTCACGAAAAGTTTTAAGCACTTACACTTAATCGTTTCTTGTCCGTGAACAACATTTAAATCGTCGTTCAGATGTTGCCCAGATTTTTCGTTGAAGTTCCAAAGTCAAATTATTACTACCATAAAGAACTTTACGCTGAGATACATTATATTCTTATTAGACTACCGTTTATTTTACAGTTTATAAAACTTAAGGCACTTTACGAAATATTACTTATAGGTATCATAATTATTTGGTCTACGCTTTAGAAGTTTCTTTCATTAGCATATTTTTGAAGTGATTTCCACATTCCTGCGTCTTTCTAAACTCTACTACTAAATCTATTGCGGCTTTCAGAAGCAGATTAAAAAACATTGGCGCCAAACCGATTTGCACAGTGTAAATACACGTCAATCATGCGGTCCGTACCGCTGAAACTGAAAAATGCTGAAATAGTGCGATTCGCTAACCTGTTTAAAGAAATCAGGTCGAGTTTTATCTGTGTGGTCTTTTATGTGGAATGAACGTTGGAAGTGGATTCATTATGAATTAACAAAAAGTATGATTAGTCAACATTGGAATTTAATGTGACCAAATTTTAGTGTAATTTGAGCTTTTAATAATTATTTGGTGGTATTTGTATAAAAAAATATTGCAATGTCAGATTATAGCATTACTAATAGCCTCGTTAACCCTTTCTACTAGAGCCCGTGCCAGGCTTGGAAAATGCTTGCTGAATGCTTATGCTTGCTCTGAGTGGACTAACATTAATAATTAAATAGCAAGGTTTAAATCCGGATCGTCTTGGTTACGAAAACGGTTCGTTTATCCAGTTGGCTATTAACACTTTAAGTACTCTTGCGCTATTGCGGCTTAAACTATTAACTATTTTGTTGAAGCATACTGAACGTCAATCGACAACCACTTGTTCCACGAACACATTTGTCCACACGACAAATTAGATTTTTCTAAGAATTGTTGTAGGTTAATAAGTATTTCTTTGAATTGTTATTATTTGAGATTTTAAGCTATATGTTCCCACTTTTGTTCCGCTATCCTTTCAAGTTAACATTAGTTTGATGCACTGAAGATCGGTCTGAGTTATTACCTTTTTATAGAACATTACAGTTTCAGTAATAGGTATTGCGGATTCTACAATTTATTTACTTAAGTATATCATTGGACAAGTATCTTTTCTTAAATTTACGACCGCTTGGCGCAGTGGTTCGAGCGTAGGCCGCTCGGCTCACTGCACATGGTGGTTGCGGGTTCGATTCCCGCCAGGGCAAATTTCGGAAATGGCCTTTTCGCAATTTGCCCAGGACTGGGTGTCATTGGGATCGCCCCCAGTCCATTGTACGGTAACCATAATACAAGCTTTGCTTAGTTTGGGACCGTACAGTTGGTGTGTCTGTCTGGCGATATTATTTAAATTTATACGCTATATTTTTTAAATCATATTTGGTATCATTGCAATTTGTATTAATATAAACATGTTCGGTCATATTTTCGCAATCCATTATCCGAAGTCCATTCTCTTCTTTGATACATTATGTCATCGAAATATCGGAAAATTGCCCAATAAAATATTTAAAAGCGCATTGAATAACGGTTCTGTGTACTTTTATAACGACAGTACCATTCAGTTATGTGTTCCAAGATGGTTTCAGGTCATAATAATAATTATTTCATTACTCATACTCGGAAAGTAGGTCTGTAGTTGCCTGAAGAGCGGGTTGAAAGTAATACTTTTCCGCCCTAGGGAGAATCACTATCAGCTGACAGCTGTCAAATTATAAAAAAAAACTAGTTCAATTTTCACATTTCTATGGGACCATGTTCCAACTTTTTCTACAGTCACTCCATTAAAATTTGAAATAACATAAAGTTAGGTATTAATAAAAAAAAATATATTTTTAAATGACTTAATTATAATTTCGTTGCAACAATTTCTTTAAAATAACATAGATTTGGGCAAAATATTTAAAGATGAAAATGAAAAATAATGGCTAAATAATGAAGTTGGCCGGCCAGCGAAAAAAAAACAAAATAGGCGGCAATCCGATCTTCATTTTTTTTCGAGTTGTAGAGTATTGTTCATACTTCCTTGTATTATTTATTTAGCCAATTACTGTTTTTATTTTTACTTTCCTTGTATTCATAATGAAAAACACAGTGTTTACCTCGGATGAAAGACTTATTTTGTCCCTCGAGCTATTGGCGCCCTCGCTACGCTCAGGGGCCAAACCAAGTCTCGGCCCAAGATAAGTTACATTCACCCCTTGTGTAACAATATACTATTTAATCTCTCTAGCTAAGAACCGGTAAGTTGTTTACGATAGCAATCAACTCCTATACTATTAACGTATGGCGGTGGCCACAGCACATAAAATAAAATTTGTACAGAAATCACTGTCGCATCGCAATCGCTTAACTGGTTCGGTCCTGGCCTTATTAATGACGATTTGAGGTGTATCAGAATAATAACGTGCCAACAACTACAGTTACCAATCAATACTAACCACACACCAAATATTGTGACTACTATAAGCGATGTATCACCACTCGTCAAATAAAGAATATCTTATATGATATTTTACTAACTATTGTTCCTTAAAATGTTGTTATTCTATGTACGAGTATTATATTATTACTTAATTAATTTTTGATACAATTAGCTACTCAAATACGTATTTGTTGGATACATTTTATATTTTTTCATACATCCACTCAACTGAACGCATAATTCGTCTTAACCCTACGTATTCTATTAACACCGCGTCAGCTGCGGACCAATTCTTAAATTTATTTACAGAACTTCCGTCCCGTTTGTGTGTCCAAATTCTTAACACGTATATAAATAGACCCATCTAAACTATTTCAAGTGGCTCGAAAATGTGAACTTTGTATCACTCTCTATAAAGCTTAGTTTACATTAACGGGGGTGTTCTTAATGAATCGGTGATAAATAATAATTTTGAAAGTACTAAGGCTGATAACAATAGATTAATCTTGCCTCGGAGAGCTTAAGCTGAGATATATTTATCCAAAACAGATACAAAAAAAACATAATATATTATATGATGGTGGTTCAAGAGTTAGTAATTGCTAATAATATTCATATTATGACAATCTATATAGGTACAGCAATCTCAGTTATGTTGTACATAATGCTGCTAAACACAAAATATTCAAGCCAAGTAGGTTTAAGACGTGCCACTAAACACATTTTCGACATGCCCACATATTCTTGTACTCTGCTCGTACAAAGAAGCAAACACGCCAACGTACCATTCACAAACAACTATGTCCGTTCATTTTCTAGCTTTTGAAATGTTTAGTTCATTTTGACTTATTTAGCTTTAAAGTTGCTGTAAAGATGGGTTTTCAATCGCCGATAGCATACCATTAATAGAGTACATACCACAAATGAGATAGAAAACTAAATACAAGTATGGCGAAATAAATGTAATTGAAAAAAATGCAACTTTTCTCACCTAGCGAGATGGAGATGATACAATGATACGCGCGGAAACTTCCTCTATTTTAAACCTCTATCTTTATCTATTGAGTGTAATGAAAGTGTGTAAAAGGCTTCCTTTATCAAAGGTAACAAGGCGTTTGACTAGGTCAGAACTAATGCAAATGACATTTATAGAAGCACATAAACTATCCAAGTTCATTCAAATAACTAAGCAGTTTCATAGTATTTAGAAGAGGAAAGTTAAGTTGTTGATTCTGGCTATTAAAGTTGGCCTTCAGGCAGCTTGAACACTGCTACACCAGAATTAGTCTCACAGTTTAAACAAATAAGCAAGATAAATATCCAACGAGTAGTCTATGTTACCATAGGTTCGACACGCACAGTGGATATGCCATACTAATAGTGGATCCCGTAATAGTTTCGACTAAATGGTATTAAAAGCTTTGGAAGAAGTTAATAACAGAATTAGAAAATACCTCAACGGTGTGCCCGCTGCTTAAGGAATGTCGTTTACAGAGAACAGAATTATTTTGGGGCGTAAAGACATTCTTGGGTGGTTCAGAATCTGGTTTATGAAAATAACGTGGTCATAACTGAGCGAAACAATTTGATGCGTGCAATAAAGTAGTTAACATTTTCAGCAGTTTGAATTGCTTTTGGTTAGATTTCGTGGAAGGTGCAATTTTCTGAAATATAAATAGAGCTACGTTGCGTTTTGTTTTGAACCCAAAGCTCATTCAGGCTTTGACCTGTGACCTCATATACTGTCTATCTGAACCGGGGCAGTACCATCCCCTTACGAAGATCCGCGTCAAGTAGCTATCATAGCTACGTTTCGTACGATGAGTGAATGATAGCCGGAAGTAGCTATCATAGCTACGTTTCGTACGATGAGTGTATGATAGCCGGAAGTAGCTATCATGGCTACGTTTCGTACGATGAGTGAATGATAGCCGGAAGTAGCTATCATAGCTACGTTTCATACGATGAGTGAATGATAGCCGGAAGTAGCTATCATAGCTACGTTTCGTACGATGAGTGAATGATAGCCGGAAGCCCAGCTCCCCTCCCTTCCTCTGCCTTATCACATTACCCTTCAGGTCGGCAAGTGTAAACAATGCCATAGGTATTGCAAGCATCTATATGCTACGGTTACCACTCAACAGGCAGGTGGTTCGCTTGTTTGTCGATTTTGTTATGTAAAATATAAAAAAAGTGTTCCGTATTAGACCCCAAATTGCGCCAACATAATTAAAAAACTATTTTCATGCTATTGGAACACTTGTAACAGAAGATTAAAATTCATTTTTTCAGGAAAATAAAACTCAAGCAAGTGCATAAAATGCGGATTACGTGAATGGTAATAATTTGTACTGTAGCAATAGGAATCATGAGGTCTTAATACGTAAAGATTTAAGGTTTAAAATCAAGCAACAATGGTGAATGGCCCTTCAGTTACTCGCAGACGGGCGTACCTAACAATTCGTACAATATACGCAGTAGGTACAATGAGAAACAGTATTTCAATAGATTAGTATTAAAGTTACGGATATTTTGTTCTGGAAGAAAAATTAAGTACCTATATGTACTTATTAATATTGGTGTCTCAATTTTTGACTGTATAAACTAAAATTGGTGTCAATGTTTTTTCAGTGTCAACGAGGAATAATCTTGAAGAAAAGTAATAATATATAATTATTAACCTGCATGCACAGTAAAATAAAAGAGTTAGGTCACAGCAATATCAGTATTTTATGCGGTTTTACGTGACGCTATACTGGCAGATAAATAGGTAAAAGTACAATAAAATGGCTGATAAATACGAGTTAGTCTACTGTTTTCCTTTTACACCGTCTCAAGTGAAATTTTCACGTAATTTTCCTACAAACAAAAGCGTCGTTGAACAAAGAAATCCGGTTGGACAATGAACGGCGGACGGCAGCCGGCTGCAACGCCACTGAACCATTGTTTTGTGTTTTTTACTGTCCAAAAAACATTCCTTAATTATCCCTTCTCCCCTCAACTGAAAGCGCAGAAAAGTATCGCTTATCGCGTTTTTGCTTATTTTTCTCTGAACTCTGTTTATATATCCGTGTATTCCGATAAATATATTAAATATTTCTTATATTTTTTTCTTTAAAAATATGGCCCACCCAGTTTAATAGGTATTTCGCCAGTATCAAGTAACACATAGCAATAATAAAAACATTTAAAAACAAAACAATACAAAAATTTGACCGTCCACTTTGGAAAACTAAAATGGAGGCCTATTAAATATTTATTTGTAAATCACAATTTTCTAACGCTCTCCTATCATCATCAGAAACATTCTGTCACTGTCGTCTTATCTTATTTATGAACTTATGATGATGTAAACGGGATTGATGATTGATTATGTGTAAATGGATTGCAACAACATCTCCAAAATAAAATTATGATAATCGATTGTTTAATTGTAGGGTTGCCCAGAATTCGATCTTGGCCTTGCCTTCTTGCTTTAATATTTTCGAAATTGAGCGATTGGATTCGGATGTTGAAAGCACATACTAAGTTGCATAATTAATTAGATATTGATATATTATTTTTTTGGGACACATTTATATTTTTTTTATGGATGCCTTCCTTTTTTGCTCAACAATCTTAAAAAGTAATTAACAGTCTAAACATAGACTTAAATGATGACGTCACGCCCCTAAACCCCTGAATCACATCTATTTCTATCAAAATCTCATATGAATGAACGCGTCAAAGACTTAAATTATACTACAGTGACTGTGTTGAAAGCTGGCGCCGATAGGAGAATTCCCCTATTTCCGACGTTATTCACACATTTTACTTTTGTTTACTTTTTCCTCCACGCGATGGACAGGATTCTGAGCAACAGAGATTAAAGCTACTCATATACGTGCTAGTCCGGGATAGTAACAACCTCTCACTGAACATCGTCATAAAAAAGTTGCGTTTCAAAGGATGATTGAAAGAGCCGGCAACCAAACCTTTCCTCTGTCCCACTGCACTTCAGGTGGGCAACGCGCGAGCAATGTCTATGGTATCGCAAGCATGTCTAGAGTACGGTAACTGCTCAACATTAGGCTAGTCGTACACTTGTTTGTATCCTACTAAGTAATCGTCAATTCACAGAGAATAAAAAAATCATTACATTTGTATCGTTTCGTTCTTTTTTTTAAGCTTATAATAATTGTATGAATCACTTGTGACTCTTCGATACGGCGGTTTTTTAATCATTATACACTACACCTTATACGGAAGTATCTGTACCACACGATTTTTAGTTCAGTTGAAATGGAGTCTAAGTATTTAATATTAAATTTTCTGCTATTCGTTTTATTATGGCGACAATAATGCACGAGTTAGGAATTTGATGAATTAAAACATATTTTTAGTGATTTTCTGTGATTGCTTACAGAGACCTCTATGAGAGAGTGTGTAAAGTATTTACCAACATGAAGTTCTCTCCCAGAATTTCAGGCTGAACTGCTTGTGTAGAGAATATTACAAGTGTAGATATTAAGTTCTGAAGAGTTTTCATAGATGTCGCCACTAGTTAAAATAAACTGCTGTGAGTTTGTGAGCATCTAATATCGTTTTGGTTCAATTACAGATATCTTATGCTTTTTTAAGTGCTTAAATAAGTATTAGGTACAGGGAACGGGTACTCATTTAATTTGTTTAAATATGTATTTCACCTGGGTAACGTTTGCAATAAATTATTTCTGCAGTTATTTTTTTATAATAAGTTTAACAAATTTGACAGCACTTATCAATATGCACGACTTATATTTATAACAAAATATTACAGTCAACATACAAAAATACAAGTACTTAATTGGTACAAACCGAAGCTTTTCGCGATGTAAAGTTTAATTCAGATTGAAATCTCGTATTTTTTTTATCTCAGAAAATGTAATCGATCAGTCCTCACCTGCATTTAGAGGAGACATTATCCTTTTTGTGACACTTTTATGTCATAGGTAGGTTGTAACCAAGAAGCTTAGAATATTCTTGGTTGTAACCTAATGTTGTGACTTGTGACCCACTAACCTAATATAAAGTTGATGGTGGAGACGGTATTATAATAATCTCCACAATTGTTTATTATCTTTCTTAGTTGTATTGGGTTAGATATATTAATTATAAACCTGAATTAAAATATTTAGCTAAATAAAATAAAATTATTTCGGGTTTCGATAATGTTTAAATTCTAGCAGTAGTAGTGTTATTCCAAACCCTTGAAATAATAATAATTATTTTTTATTTGTTATTAAAAATATTTTGATTCACAGTTTTATAGTGTTGCAAGGCAAATCTAACATATTAAAATGTTGTTCTTAAAAGCGGCGTAGCAGGTATAAATTTATTTTCGCAAAGGTAAATGTTTTCCATCTCTCCAGAACTGGGTTAAGCGGCCAGTTGGAGCCGATGTTTCTAGGTTGCGCTCGTAATAAGGCATGTCAAATGCTTTTAAAAAGTCCTTCAACATGTCTTATACTGTAACTTATTTTGCTTAGTATCTTAAGTATAATTTTGTTTTATTTCTAGAAGGATCGATTTATTCTATGCACTGGCTCTAGTCAGAAGTTTACAGCCCTACCTACAGGTGTTTCAAATGGCTGTAATACTAATTAAGGTTCAAATACGGGAGCTCATATGTAGATGACTAAATTCAAGTCAGATTGACGTCGAAGTGACTAAGTATCATATTGTATAGCGACCATAATATATCCAACGGCCCAAAAAATACACGGTACTAACTTGCATTTAAGAGTAGCAGCCACCAAAGACAGGAAACAGTTCGTAAAAAAATGGATAGTAGGTATTTGAGATATGATTTCACTAGCGATATTTTAATTTATGTACGACTTTAAATCTTCTTTTTATACCATTTTATTATCCATCTTATACTTACTTATCCAAGCACACAATAATGTTTTTGAAACTCTGAAACCTTCTCTAACGACATTTGTTGCTAACAGCCCGCCGTGAATCCTGGGGACCGTTATTGGGTTTGCGCAACAGATGTCGCTACGGAACATCTTGTATAGCGACCCCGAGGGCGTCCCATCTAAACACTACCACGTTGAAGAGTTTTATTTATTTTCAGACCAGAAATCCAAAAAGTTCCCCATCCTTGTGTTCATGCACGGAGACTCTTTATCGTGGAGTTCAGGGAACCCTTACGATGGACGGATGTTGGCTTCGTATGGTGACGTCATGGTCATTACAGTCAACTTCCGGTTAGGCATATTGGGTAAGCAGTCCTAATTCTCTTTGGTATTGCTAAGAAATGTTAAGAACCCACTCATCTGAAACAAAAGACTTTCTTACAAAATACACAGTATAAAAAACCATAATAAATTGAGTCCAATAATTACAACTAAGCAGGAAATTTAAGAAAAAAATATTTATTTCAATTTGATTAGTCATAAAATTGGTGATAAGTGCCTTTTGGTAAATTAGGCTATAAGTTTTTATATATACGGCACATAATGTATAAAGTATTATTTCAGGTCTTATCTCATCTCCATGTACAGTAAAATCTTGCTAAATATTTATTTCAAAAATGAAATAATTACCTTCAACTCACATTCTAGGGTTTGCGAAGCCAAGTTTGACAGAACACGACTACGGAAACAACGGTCTACTCGACCAGCTGGCGGCTCTACAATGGATCAAAGACAATATTGAGGATCTGTATGGGAACCCCTCTTCTGTGACGGTCATGGGCCACGGCACCGGCGCGGCGTGTGTCAATTTCCTGATGCTGTCACCTATATCTAGTGGTTTGTATTATTTATTCTGTTACACCTTTACACCATACTTATATTTGGACATAGTTTAGCCGAATGTAACCTACCCACACAGACTTCTGCGAACTGAAACGTGACTGAAACCAACCTATAATCACTCTCACTAAGATTCGTTTTGGTCTGCAGCAGTATGTATGTGGTTCCATTCTGCAAAACTATTACTTTTCCATTTTCATCGCTGATCGTTGTACTAATGTAGCTAGCACAATATATCTACTTGTAATTTTTTTATTGGTAACCTTTGTGCTACTTTGCTTCAATTTCCTATTTTATTTGTATCTTATATAAAATTATTTCTATTTCTTTATGTGATATGTGATCTCACTATTATTCACAATCCTTTATGTACGAGTATATGTGTCCTTTAGTAAATACCTCCTTTAACCTGTCCATCTTTGTCGACACATTGATATTAATATCTGTCATAATAAGAAGTTATTTTGCAGATATCATACAGTAACTACGGTGGTAGAGCCAAGCTGTTATAGACAATTGACCAGGGTAGAGGGTAGTACCCTCTCACAGAAGGGCGGTGTAAAATAGCTGCTTTTCGTACGATGAATAAGAGAGCTGGAAGCTCTACCATCTTTTCCCTTGTCCCACTCTCCTTCAGGGCAGCAACGTGCGAGCCAATACCTTGTGGTATAACTATATAAGATGACTGCTTAACATCAGGCGGGTTGTACGCTTTCTTTCAGACTTTATTCTATACTAGCTGTGCCCCGCGACTTCATCCGCGTAGTATAGGATTATTGGGTTAAAAAGTATCCTATATGTTAATCCCGGTTATAATCTATCTGTGTTCCAAATTTCATCCAAATCCGTTCAGTAGTTTTTGCGTGAAGGAGTAACAAACATACATACATACATACATACATACATACATACATACATACATACATACATACATATATACATCCACACTCACAAACTTTCGCATTTATAATATTAGTAGGATAAGAAGAAAATAGATTTCTAGAAATACCTCTAGCTTTAGAGTGTCTCTTGGTACTTTAATAGTTATTTCGTTAGTCTCAGAAACGTTGCCCATCAGAATTTTATTTTCAGGTTTATTCCACCGCGCGATTCTAATGTCAGGTTCTGCGTTGTCCGACTGGGCGATGACAAAAGACCCCACACCGTACACACTTCAAGTAGCGCAAAGTTTGGGATGCAATCCTAATCACAAGGAAATGATGAAATGCTTGCAGAAGAAACCGTAAGTAGTTATCTTTGTTCTCAGAATGAACAAGTAGTTTCATGTGAGAAAAAAGTGGTGAAACCTACCAATCAGCGATAAGTTTGCGAAGCGGACTATCGCTGGCATTATTCCTATTGCGTGAACCTAACGGTCTCTTGGATCGCCTAATGCCGACTGGTGAAATAACTATGGGCTTTCTTGTTAAAATCTAAAGTATATAATTTGACATAAAGAAAAGCTTCTTGAACCCTCAAGGGAGATACGTGTAGATTTTACTATAATTTATTACCAGGGCTCATAAGAAAAGATGGAAGAAGCAAAATTAAATTAAAATCCCTTGAAAATGTCTCGTATTTTAAAGTTTATTTCGTCTAACAAAAAAGTCTGTCTGTGTAAAATAATTTTGCAGACACATATTTTTCATATTTTATGTCTGAAGGTACTCACGAAACGTAGTTCACTGAACTTTATCTAAGTAAAATTTAACACGCGACGTGAGATGACGGGACAGAGAAATAGATGGAGATGTTTCTAATAATTTGGAATAACCACGTAAAAATTTGCCAAAATTTAATAAATAATAATTAAATCTATACATCTATACAAATAAATAAAATTGGAGTGTCTGTTTGTAATATCAAAATAACACCTTTTCACTAAATGCACATGAAAGTAAATACGAAACCTATAGCAAAAACGCGATTTAAAAAAAAATTGTCTGTCTCTCTGTCTGTCTGTCTGTCTGTCTGTCTGTATGTGTGTTTGTTCCGGGTAATCTCCGAAACGGCTGGACCGATTTCAACGGGACTTTCACTGGCAGATAGCTGGTGTTATAAGCAGTAACTTAGGCTACTTTTATTTTAGAAACAAAAAAAATGGGTCCTGACGCGCGGGCTCAGAACGCGGGAGCGGGCTTTTTTGTTAAGTTAAATTCCACGCGGACGAAGTCGCGGGCTCAGCTAGTAAATAATAAATATCGCCCAATGGCACACCAACTGTATGATCCCAAACTAAGCAACACTTGTACTATGGACACCGCACAATGGACTGGGGGCGATCCCAGTGTCACCCAGACCTGGGCAAATTACGAAATTTGTCCCGGCGGGAATCGAACCCGCAACCACCATGTGGAGTGAGCAGAGCGGCCTACGCTCGAACCACTGCGCCAAAAGGTCGTCAAAAAAATAATAATATGTTTGGTGGTCTTTAACTAATTCAATAGGTAGGTGTTAACAATACAAAAAACATCAATTGTTTAATATATCAGATAAATGAAGAAATAATAAAAATAAATATTTTTTGTGAGATATTTTTATTGTAACTTAGAACTTTCATTAAATAGAACTTTTCCCTTCTATACTAAACTTGCATTATTCAACCTTATCGCGCCCCGCCATAAAACGCAAGACTTGAGAAACAGCATTGAGTATAATACCACGTCAAATGTTCCCATCGACTGTGAGAATCTATTTCCCATCTTAACAGAAAGCTTTCAGCATTTATAGAAATTTTAAAAGCGTCATAAAATATGGAAGCTATATTCCGCGTTTTGCTGGTAAACGATTTATTGTGTTATACTATATGGTTACTACCTACATTGAATTATGGTTACTACCTACCTTACTTTATTTTGTGTTGACCTTGGGGTATTAAAACTAGGCAGTTATTGGTGTGAATATAGTCGAAAAATTATATATATTATTTTATATTACATTTGCCAGTCTGGGATTAGAGTCAAAGCCGAAATACGGTACTCCTATTCCTATTAGTCCCTAGTCCCATAAATATAAATTTATAAGTTACTAGCGGCCCGCCCCGGCTTCGCACGGGTACATTGCGGTTACATTATTCGAGTTTTAGTAAGGATCCCAAATTTTTTAGAAAATATATTATAGCCTATGTCACCCGGGGATAGTGTAGCTTCCCAACAGTGAAATAATTTTTCAAATCGGTTCAGTAGTTTCGGAGCCTATTCATTACAATCAAACAAACAAAGTTTTCCTCTTTATAATATTAGTATGATCAATATAAAACAATATATTTATAGCGTGAGAAACTACATTAATTAAACAACGCTATGAAACAATATTTTCTGAATAAACAACTTTGACTTTTCGAGTTCTAAACTTGTTTTCAGGTTAATCTGATTATGATTTGGGTTTATGTAATAAAATGAAAAGGTTAACCGTGTTAAATTTATTCATTTGCATTTACCTTAATATTTTTCAAGAGTTTTACGTCAGATTTAATAAGTATTTCTATATTTAAGTAGAGTTTTATATTTGTTCAATACTACCACGAGCCTGAAGAAGCGACAATGTAATGTGGTTCATAGAGGCAACTCATGTTTAGTATTATTTTACTGGGATTAATCTATATTTACGTTATGCCAGTCTACATTTTTTTGTTATGGTCTAGTTACACTGGTAGGTACACTGACAGATGGCCCACTTGATTGTAAGTAGTACCAGACACCCAGGACATCTGAAACTTAAGGGGAAAAGACGCAGTGCCCTTCCGGACTTCTTGTTGCAGGATGGACATCTTTCCACGGCTAGCATGTGCACAATAACCACAAATCAAATAGCCTAAAGGCCTTAGGGAACAGATCATTAAGGTTATTTGATAAGAGTGTTACCTTAAGTGCATGTTAATAATAGATTATGTTATTCCGTTCATTTTGTTTCAGGCTGTCAGAAATTAAGAAAGTGCAAATACTAGCTCGCGAGTTTGAGACGCCATTGGGCCCTGTAGTGGCTGGATCTTTTATACCTAACGAGCCGGCAGAAACTATGAAGGCATATCCAAATTTGCTGAACAAGTATGTATGGCCCGTATTAATAAATCGATCTTAAGTCTGAGACCGAACTTGGTAATGTCATACCAGTAGAAAACGACTCGTCAAAAACGTACTTAAGATCGCTCTCAGACTTGAGATAGGTTTATTAATACGGACCTAAGTCTCAATTACCTACCTTCGTAAGCAGCATACCAAACTATCTACCATTTTGGGATTATGTGCAAAATGTAGTTGTAGTAAGTAGTAAGGAGTTCTGAAATGGAGGCATGTACAAATACACTTTTGTATCGTAATTATTTAATAGTTGTTTAGAAGTCGCTGCGTTTGTACTTTGAAAACGTTTGACACGAAATTTGGTATCCCAAAAATGTAACAAGCTTTAATTCTATCAACAGTTTTTTGCATCGAAACTTTATGTTCATCGTTGCACTACCAATGGAAAATTACGATGATTCTTTCATAAGACCCTGAAAAGTTAAATCGTTATGGAAATTCCATTCAATCTCATACAAACGGTTACTAAATACGACGTTATCTAAATTCAAAGTTCCAAAGTAATTCTGGGCTCAATTCACAAATTGAATCTCATATTTTTTCTTTCGTGGATATGTAAATAGGACTAAGTTATAAAACTGGATCTTTATGTATACTGGGTAAACCTACAGATTGGTTTCGGTAACCTATTTTTGAAGAGGTTCTCTTGAATTATGTCGTATCTAGTAACTGATTATGTAAATTTTTTGCTGAAGGTATGTATTATTTATTCGACAGGGAGTTTCGGTAACGAATTTTATTTTGCGTGATCCGACATTTAGAAAGATCTATCCTATACCTATCTCAGTTTTTATCTATTTCATTATTTTTCTTATTTTTTTCTCAAATTATTAAAATATTTGCGTTCCTTTAGATACACACTATCTCTCATAATGTCTTACAGATTCCAGCTTCTCACCGGCGTGACAGAGCTGGAAAGGTACCACGACTTTGGGGTCATAGAACTCGAGCACGGTATTTTGGAGAACCAGAGAGATGAGTTCATCAGGAAGTATGCCAAGATCATCTTTGAAGGTGCCGAGAATGAAGCTTTGAAATCAATACTAAAAGAGTAAGTATTTGAGTGTCAACTTCTGCACTTTACTCAGGGTGCTAAGTACTTTAGCTAACTGCTTTCTCTTTCACACTAGCTAGTGGACTGCACTTAGCACTCACCATCTCGGTTACTAAAGCTATTAAAACCACCTGTGCCAAAATTTACTATTCAAGAAAACTAATATAGCTATACAAAAAAATAATTTTATTAAACTTTCCAGATACTCTCCGTCAAAGTTGGATCCCCAACGTTGGAATGTGGAACTAAACCGTGACGTGATACTCAACATGTTCAGTGACGCCAGGACCTTGGCTCCGGTCACGAGGTTGGCAGATTACCACTCCAAGAGCAATAAACAATCCTACTTCTATGTTTTTGGGCATAACTCCATCAGCTCTGATTATGCTGCGGTGAGATTTTAGAATTAGGTACATTAATTATTAAAGGGATAATTATCATGAGGCACTGATGAGATGAGGTCGCTTCCGCTGGTGCCTGTTTATAAATTGATTCAATTCTAAGACCATATTTGAGAACAATGTGGAACTGTCATATTGTATGTGATTCCAAGTCATCTCCAAGTTTGTTCTCATACTTGATATCGATTTCTTAATACTGGCCTTATTGTCTTATAAGAAAACTCAAGGTTGCTCGACGTGCAATGGAGACAGGTTTTCTCGGAGTTTCACTATTTAAAGAAATAAGTTTGTGCCATCTGATAGTTTATTATTCATTTTAATCATCAATCTGAGCTAGATTAAAATAATATGTCGCTATTAAATAAAATCTCTGGCACGTTTAGTGATCCCAAATTGTATATTTAACGGAAATAGGCGTATTATAAATATATTTTACCTAATATCATGTTGTAGACATACAGATATATGCATTGGATGTCATAATGAGTGATTTAAAAAAAATAACAATGTTCTCCAAATCACCAATCTCTCACAATTATAAAGTTTTATTTGATTCAGTGTTAAAATGAACACTTATTTTAATATAGCAAGGTATATTGTCAATCCCTCATAAATAAATGTCAGATCGTTGTCATAAACAAAAGAAATTAAAGTCTGTCATATGCCGTAGCTACAACATTAGGTGTATAACAGGAACAGTCCTAGTATCACAGCCTAGTACCTATGTAGTGCAGAGGCGATAATACAAGAGTCTACGTCAGCTAGCAATCAAGATAAATATTCACACCAACATTTTAAGACTTCAGCTTTCGGAAAATCTAAAATGTCAAATCATCCGTTGCATCCCAATCGAAAGCTACAGACATCTCTGAAATGCACAGCGAAAGTTTCCTTTTGTTTCATCGCGGAACAATGTGAAATATAGAAAAAAGTCCAAAAAACATCGACAGACAACCGGCGGCGAATATTTCCAGCACTTTTTAAAGTTCCGTTTCAACAGGTGTTTAGGTGAATGAAGCACGGAAAATGTTAAATACCTACCCAGTTATAAAAACTGACATTTTCCTGAAGCTTACTCTGGGATTTGGATGATATTGTCTTATAATCCAATTGGTTAGGAAATAAAGTAATAACGAGATTAGGTACGGGGTCGAATTCAAACGCCTCTCGCGGCACAAAATTACTTCGAAAAATACAGTTTCTGATCTTCTCAAATTTTCTAACGACATGGTAATCCAACCCACACAGCGTCAGCTAAGTGGATTGTGGCCTGAATCCCCTTTGTGATATGGGGAGGCCCGTGCCTAAAGATTTAAGAGCTAAATATTATTACCATACCCCTCAGATGATCACTATTCCCATCGAGATCAATTTAATACATCATGGTTAAGATTTTTCTCAGACTATTGTAATTTAATAATGTGCGATAATATTTCAGATCAATAAAAGCGTTCACGGTGAAGAGCTGCCGTACATATTTGGAGTGCCGCTGGGAAATGTGAATACTCACTTTAATCTAGACTACACGCCGCCTGAGAAACTACTAAGCGAAGTCATGATGAGGATGTGGTCCAATTTTGTTAAATTTGGGTAAGTATACCACTGTTCGCTGTCATATGGCTATGAAATTAATCAAGACATGATTTAAAATAAGAGCCTTAAGGTGAAGGCGCCTGTCTAGCCCGCGAAATTCAAAATTTTCGAGTATTTTTATAGTTTATCCAAAATCTGAAAACATTTTGTGATTTGCGAAAAACACAGTATGCAGTGCGTTTACGAGTATTAATACATTTATTTTACTCTAAATATTATCACGGTGGATATGATACTAGTAAATCACTAAATATACAAAAATTGCCAGATTATCTGGATAGCTGTCGTTCTTGAAATGTTTTAGAGTAAGATGGATATATTAATAAATGCACTGCACACGGTCTTTTTCGCGAATTACAAAATGTGAAAAATTTCTAAAAAACTCAAAAAAATTGAACTTCGCGGGCTAGATGGGCGCTTTAGCCTTAAGTAGACTGACTTTGACGATTTAAAACATTATTTTAGAGATTCTACTCCCTTGTTCGCCATAGCAATGGCATTCGAATGGGTGATGTGGATGATAGAGTTTTAGCATATCATCATTCTGTGTCATTTTTAAAGATTTATAAATACTGTTATTGTCACAAACTTAAGTACATATTTTGGTGCGGATGAAGTGGTAAAAAGAATATGTCTTTCAGATCTCCAAATACTCAAGCACCTAACAGATACTTCAGCTTGGAAAAGACACACTGGAAATCATATGACTTGGATTGGCCTCAGTATAACTCTGCCGATCAGTCCTATTTAAAACTAGGTGAGGAAGCTTAATCTGTCGACAAACGTGTCGACTATCTTACTAGGTTTCATGTAAGCATTGAAATATAGGCACTACTGACAATTAATTTTAACATAACATGCTTATTTAAAAAATACTTGGGATGTTACTAACTGTTCGTAATATTCGAAACATAATTAAATCACTTGGTTCCGTAAATGACTTTACTAAGTTTAGCAATAACACCTTGTTACACATACATTAACTATAAACAAACTTGCCTTTAGATATTCCTCCAAGCGTGAGCCGACAATACCGGTCAAATTACACCAAGTTCTGGATGGACACACTCCCAAACAGGATGAGTAGATACATCGTGGATCCGTTGTTTGAATACACGCCTCCTCCGGCCCCGCCTGCGCCGCCTATTCAGAAGCCTAAGTCAACACCCAGGAACACAGGTAATTGAAGTTTAAGGCGTACGAAGTTTGGAACACGGTTTGATTGGGTGGTAATTGGGCTCAGGATGTTGAGAGGCTGTTTGCTGTTAGACATAAGATGTTAGATACCACAGTATTAACGGTTCAAGAAGTTATTAAATTTAATATGTATGTTCTTGGATTTATAATACCGGGAAGTGCCGTCATCTTTCATATACCCAGCCATATACGCGGGGTCCCAAGAAATTTCTTTCCATACTAGTTTTGGTCTGGTTGGTCCATTACAAATTATAATTTCAATAAAATTATTTCCATAAAACGCGCCAAAAAAATACAGGTTTGATAACTAAATGTTATTTATAAACCACAAAATCATTAACTAGCCTCTCTAAATAGTTATCTACCAAAATAGTTTATTGAAAACGGTGTCTAGGTTATCGCAAGGCAAAATTGTTTGATGAGAAAGTAATTGATGGAAGACCATCTGTATTGTTAGGATTTATTGGACGATAGGGAAGCTTGAACGGGGTCTGAAATAATACCGCTGCAATAATGTTAGATCTGTCAGTATTAATTGAATTATTTTGATTCAATTATAAGGGTGCGGTCGAACGCATAGCTGAAATAACTACGAGTATTAGTTTAAATGATTATGTTACGTACGCGTAGGAGTCAAAAGGTAGAATGAGCTCGAATTATGTATTTCTTATTGCAATAGAAATAAAGTCGAAAAATATTGCTCGGTTTGTAAATTTCTGAAAATAAATTTGATACTGAATTTTTTACAGAACAAATACGCAAGCCCTGGACACCACAAGTAATAGAGACACCTCATTATTCCTCGTCCATGTATGGGAAATTGAATCCATACTCCCAGCCTGTGCACCGACCCGACACAAACGACATATACAGAGAGATTAAGACCATCGTTAAGCCATCAAGACCGATGCCGCCGCCTAGACTGATGGAAAAGTCCGCAGTGTATACAACAACCGCAAAACCAAAAGTCATAATGCCAGTGAAGGTATCGAGTGCGACTATAACGTTAATCGTATCGTTGAGCATTGTATTCCTCGCTATAAATGTAGGTATCTGCTCCATACTATATTTCAAAAAACGTAAGCTTAGATTCCAGGAGATAACACTTGAGAGTGCTCGACAGCCGCGCGCCGAAATAGGCGAAGTGGATGTAATCGGTCAAAAGAGTTCCAAGGAAGATAAAGGCGCTCTTCAAACCCTAAAAAATGGCTGTAGTGTCATTAAGTCGATGAGTTTCAATAAAATGAAAAACAATACGAAAAAGCATAAAAAGAAAACTGAGGTGTGTAAGACGCCAAAATCTGACGATTCCGGGGGCTTTAGGGAGCGATTTCAACTTCGACGCCATTTATCAACGAGTACTTTGGATGCACATACGAAAGTAAGGGACTGGATAGCAAATGAAGTGATGCATCGATGCTCACCAGGTATTCTCAGAAAGTCAAACTCAGATTTGAACAATGATAAGCATATGAGTGTGCCAAAACCTTTCACAAGATCTGAAGAACTGTTATCAGATACAAAAAGGTCCAAAAAAGATGCATTAAAAATAAACGACAGCCTGAATTCTAAAAGTATAGCGTCCAAAACTAATAGCAAAACTAAAACTTCGGAAAAGACTACATCCACTTCGGCTCTAGGATCACACTCGTCCATTGCAAGCAATAAACAATCTTTAAACAGTATTAAACTTGCAAGCAAATCCAATGATTCAATAAAAAGTAAAGCAACTGAGAGTGTTAAGTCTAAAAAAGTGTCTGTAGCTATTGACGCTACACCAGCGGCTCGAACTAATTCAATACTCAATCAAGAACCGATTGAAATTTCAAAATCATTCGATGCCGGTGATCAAGTACATTCCAATGAGATTAAATTACAGCGATCTAAAACTGAAGGTGACTCTCCATTGAACTCTACTAACAAAACAGATGCAAAAACATTCACTAATGTAGTCACACTATCAGTGCAAGATAAGCCTTTGATTATATCACATAAACATTCCTCATCCGACCCAGTAACAGATGTGAATTACGATAGATTAAGAGAAAAGATGGAATGTAGCACTGTTATAAACATACCACCACCTGCAACATTTAGAAATGACATTAATGTAACATCGAGAGAAGATGGCCAACAAGCCCAGCCAATGACTGCCGAAGAAGCATTATTGCATATTAGGAAGAGAAATTTTCCAAAAGTACTACCAGATTTACCCAAAGCCCAAAAACGATTGTCATTACAACCAACGTCATTACAAACATTTCGAAGTTTCTCAGCTAGTGTTGAGAGTCAAGATCGGAGAGTGCCGCCTCAACCACCACCAAGGACAACGACTTTGGAAAAACGTCTTGCTTATAAGAACACTAAACCATTATCATCATTCGATACTTCTAACGTCAGAAGGATAAACGAAATTGACAACAGCAAGAATTATGAAAATATTTATGATTTATTACCTTACGTCCAAACAGATGTCTCTCGTAACGTTTCTTTTGATAAGAGACCAGAACCAACTGTTATAATAGCTGCACAAGAAAGAGATTATCCTAGGGTTATCATAGCACCTAGTGACACTCCGTCAGCAGATCATAAAATTGTTATAAAACCATCTCCAAGTCAAATTGAAATACCAATCAACTCGCCTAGAGTCAGACTGCCTGATGATTTTCACTCTCAAACTGGTTCTGTGACGTCTTTCTCCTCATTCTGCTCTGAAGATGATGACGATGATGAAATCGATGAAGATTTGATGGATGACTTCGAAGATAAATTAATACAAGAGTTAGTCGGTGGAGTTGAGTCCCCTACTAACATGGATGACATATTAGACTCCAAAGGACCAGCTACGATTTTTGAGAAGAAGCTTGAAATTGTGCCAGTTAAGATAAATCCAGGACATGTTGTTCCTAAGAGTAAAGAAGACTATGTATGTATAAGTGATTTACTTCTTCCAGATGTAAATGATTTGGAAAGAACAGCCCAAATCAAACCAAAATTTAGTTTAAACAAACTACAACACAGAACTGAGAGTATTCATAAACCACCAGAAAAAGCTGTCAAAGTGAAACAGAGAAGGAGCATTAAGGCTTCTTCGATATTAAACAGAGTCTCTAGGACTAAAAGGGGTAGTGATAAGAGTCGGTGTGATTCATTAGAACATTCAAATTCTGGTTCATCAAATGATACTGTAACAAGTACTGGGACAGTTAAAAAGGTGGAGATGAGAAATAAATAAATAGGTTTGTTTGTCTTATTATTCCAGGCGATACTTATGTATTTATTTATGGTTGCAAAAGAAAACTACTGAAGAAATATTTTAAAGTTAATTTGAGCAAGCGAGCTTACGCTGGAATAAAAATATATTTTCCATAATAAATGCTTGAATGGTAACATTTTATTTATATATTGTAATAAATATAGTAATTAATCAATTAATGGTTATAGTTGCTATTTAAATATTGTACGTAATTTAAACTAAGATCTCTATAGTATATGATGATATAAAATTTTGGTGATTACTCCGTGTCCTATCAGTTAGAGTATCAGCATTTTAAGGTTTTCCTAGATATTTGTATGTAAATATATTTTACTAGAGTTAAGATGTAGGTACCTACGTAGTGGGTAAGCTATTTTGAGAAAAGTAAATTGAATATTAATTCACGTTTATTGTGATCAAAATGAAAACCAAAGTACCAGTTATGTAAAAATGCATTTAGAATATTATATTTTGTACAAAATAAAATGTTCTCTTTCAGTTTTAATACTATTGACCTTGAATATTTTCAGAAGAAACAGAAGCAACGATTTGCTAGGTTACAATCAAGTGCCCTCAAACAGACAGTGCAGGCCACAAAGGTATTTTAATACTCGTACAAGCGCGGTGCAGCTATTGTGAAGTAAAACGAGAGATGGACTTACATTTACAATTACTTTTGCTAGAAATTCTTGGTCCTAATATTATTTTATTATCTCAAAGCTCAAAGTAAATAACGATTACCAAAAAATACAATCTCAAGTTCTCCGCAGCTTGCAGCTTAAACAGATCAGTATAATGAAATCGGGATAAGTAATAAACGATATTCCACAGCATCGCGGAATCTCTTATTGTCTTTTGAAAACACTGTTACTTTTGAAATGTACCGAATTATACTTTGATCCTTTGGTGTGGTGGAAGTCACGGCGTTCTGCGTTCAAAGATATTTTGTTTTGGATTTCCAAATTGATACTTTTATCCGTTATAATTAACTGAAACTCTTCTTAATCCTGTTTAATAATGTATTTTTTTTTAACTTTATACTGATCCGTACAATTTCTTATTCCGCCGCCTCGACTCTATTATAGATAACGCACTGCCATATTATATTCCTAAAGAAAACCACGCGACCCGCATCGTTGATGCGAGTGAGGCCCGTAACCACTCTGTGATGGCTATTCTATGGTAAGAAATCTACCAACAAAATATAACACCTTGGCTACACCGCTGTAAGATTCTAACTCGCACACAATGAAACAGTCTCCAAAGTTATGTTCCGACTCCGTTATCGGGGAGCAAGTTTGGAAGTGTAATTCTGAAGTCATGACTCGTATTGAAGGTTCCCGTCATCGCAGCTCACACCAATTAGCCCCTTGATTCAATGGGCCCAATGCCTATAATCCTTGAGCCTAATAGTTGGACTCTAAAAACTTGGGCAATTATAAATTGTAAAACTCAGAATTATGGAAGGTAAGACAGTATTTATTGAAAGAGTTTTTTATGTGTTCTTTTCAGATATCTGTTAATTATATTGAAACTTAATTAATATTTATTACAATTCTATCGCAAATATTGATCGCATTTTGAATGTATACCGAACCTACAAATGTCCAGTTGTTGGCCTGTCGAGAGAATATTACTTTTTCAACGGAAGATATCAAATAATTCAACATTACCAAGTAGTCTCACCTGTAGTTAAATATTAATCCACGCCTTCCAATCAGAAAGCGCCGCACATTCCCATTTGCGACAATAATTGAAAACGCTAAAGCGGCCGAACCTAAAATCGAAATAGCGATTACTGTTTTCATTCTTGCGATCTTGTATTTGGTTTTACCTTGAGAAATTATTGTAATAATAGCTCGATGGTTGTCAACGGATAATTCTCGAGGTAGACTGTATGATATACTGTGTAAGATCAACACTCGTGAAGGGTTTTTTAGAGCAATATTAATATTTCAGGAACACTGCTTCACTGGATGATCACGGGAAAATAATTTCAGCACAGTTGCGAGTATGTGTTTTCACTGACGTCACAATAAATCAAGCAGGAAGAGTAAAGCGAGTAGAGTAAACCTGACACTGATACTTACTCGCTCTTAATATTACTTAAATTACAATTATTGGGCAGAGGTCATAGATTATTAATTAAATATTTACTAAAGACAAATATATAAGAATTAAATAAACTAGATAAATATTTAGGTATGTTCCTATGCATATAATGGCGATAGACAGGTGAAATAAGCTATAAGTATCTAACGCCTGACGACAAGAAACTCATTTATACAGCAGTAAGTATCACTTCGCTTCGTTTATCTCTGCCTTCGGAGATGTTACAAATACGTATCAATCTTAGCATTTTGAATGAACGTTGGAACGGAGTGCAAACTGTTACGAACGATCACAATGATCACCTTCAAATTGAATGAGAACGAACTTTTTTAATGCAATTTACAAATATAGCAACATTAGCGTTCGAGTGGAACGCACCTATAAGTGTAATTCAATCATTAATTCATTCAATTATATAAAATCACAGTGCTAACTAGGTACCTATTCACCATTTGCAGCGAATTTATTTTAATCGCTTCATATTTTTCCAAAGCAGCGGGCGTTCACGACAGCTCCGGCTCTAAACGATGTGGTTTGTACATTACGACACGTGGATGAGACGATTTATCGAATATTAGTGTAGTGGTGGATTATAGCCCAAATCCATCTTGTATGAGGAAATTATGCCTGGTGTAATGGCAGTAGGCTCGCGTCATTACATTGGGGTAAAACCAAGTAGTATTGGTATAATAAAACGATTTGTAAGAATTTTGAAAGTCGTATCATCTAAATGCCTTCCAGTTATATCGTTTTCATATTTCGCTAAGAATTTATAGTTTTAAGATATTGTGTACTGCGAGGCGAAACGTGGGATAACATCGTTTCATGAACAATTTCATTGAGAAACTCGTTTTATAATGCCTTCGTATTTCACTTGCTATCGTGAAAGTATTTTGAATTTTAATAATAACATTCTTTGGTACGCGATGAAAATGTCTGTCCTTTTTACTGTGCGCACAGAATATGAAATCTACATGCAGATTACAATATATTTTTTATTTAATTTTTATGAGTTTTAATTGGAAAAAAAAAGTTCCAATGATTGAAGTGAAACCTTCAAATTATAAATTTATCTACCTGCAATAAAGTCCTATTTTCGTTATCATTTGCAAGAAATATTGTGTCCATTGACGTAGTTATTACATTTCGCAATAACATAGTAAACTTTAGTTTCATTTTCAATTTTATACTTTAAAATCTCCTCATAAAAGTCTAACTTTGATTCTCATTAAATTCCGTCAACATTTTATTGCATAACGTTGGAATCAGGAAGTTCAGATGGTCGCCCAGGGTGCAATAGTGTAAACAACATTCATTCGTTACGCCACTGCGAACAGAAATAAACTTGGATCAGAATGGCGAGTTCGGCAAATGCTTTTTTAATTTGCAGAGTCAACTATACACTTGATGGCAAGTAAAATGGAACACCGTTTATATCTATATAATATATAAAATACTCCTATAATAGAAAAGCCTAGGTACTTATTAAGTCAGTTCACAGCTTGAAATGAATCGCGTATAATAATTTGTTATGTAACAAATTATAATGTTCTTTCCACTTGGTTAAATGGGACTTAAGCACTGACGTTCCATCGACAAATAAACAAAGGCAAAAAGCAAAAAATTGTTGGCACGGACCAACGACTGTAAACCAGAGTATTCGTTACAAGCATCGAACTAAAACAGACTACAGACCTGGGCCCTTAACCACGCTAGCTACTCAAATCTATACAAATAAATAAAATTGGAGTGTCTGTTTGTAATATCAAAATTAGGCCTTTTCACTAAATGCATTTGAAAGTACATACGAAACCTATAGCAAAAACGCGATTTAATTTTTTTTTGTCTCTCTGTCTGTCTGTCTGTCTGTCTGTGTGTTTGTTCCGGGTAATCTCCGAAACGGCTGGACTGATTTTGACGGGACTTTCACTGGCAGATAGCTGATGTTATAAGGAGTAACTGAGGCTACTTTTATTTTTGAAAAACAAATTAAATAACTCTAAATTGAAAATTTAAAAACCCCCGATGCGACGACCTATTCATCAAATGTATAATTTACCTAGTTCTTACAAATAATGAAGTAAGCGCGGTTTGCGTAGCTCCCGTAGCTCAGTATCCATAACTCATCTCGCAAATTCATCTGGTACAACTAGTTTCGATGCCAGATTATGAAAGCGCCATTTACATAATTTGTTTTGGCTTCCTCATTTATAATCTGATGTACAATAATCAACAGAAAATCTGTGTAAAAGTGAGACATTATTTTGTTATGACATTAGAATAGACAACGAATCTAAATATTGATGCCACGGAGGTTTAATTCCTAATAAAATATTATCAATTATGATTAAATTTGATGTAATAACTCTGGTTGAGGCGGACGGGAGCAGCCCGGGGAAGAATTTTCAATAACGCTAAAATTATTTTAAATTAGATTTGTTTTTTTTATATTTTTTCTCAATGGCGGAGCAGCGCCCTCTAGAATTATTATAGCGTAATATTCCATGGCCATTAACAAAACAAACAAAATTTTACGCATGCGCGTATCCATCATTTGAAACGTGACTTATGGAACGTCTTTAGTTCATACACAAATCTTATATAAAAATTGATAAAATATACATTTTTTCCAGAATCAGGGAAACTTTTCAAATTTATAATATTGTAAAAAGCCAGTTCAGACTATTACGATCATTTAAAAATATAATAAATCGAAATCCAATAATCACAAATTTCGAATGGATTCGAGCCGTGGGAATTGGTTTTGGCCGTGAATGTGGCTTTTTTAACCTACAAAAGA
Source organism: Notodonta dromedarius (assembly GCA_905147325.1). Lineage (NCBI taxonomy): Eukaryota > Metazoa > Arthropoda > Insecta > Lepidoptera > Notodontidae > Notodonta > Notodonta dromedarius. Next base: position 12,994,072 of record LR990163.1, on the reverse strand, counting down.
GCTGATGATCTTCAAACGGCTGAACCGATTTTCATGAAACATAGCTAAGAACACTCTCGATCAGAATACCTATCTAACAAAAGAAACAAAATTGAAATCGGTTCATCAGCTTGGGCGCTACGTGGCTACAGACAGACACACAGATACACAGATACACAGATACACAGATACACAGATACACAGATACACAGACACACAGATACACAGATACACATGTTAAACTTATAACACCCCTCGTTTTTCGTCGGGGGTTAAAAATGGGTCCTGTCGCGCGGGCTCAGAACGCGATAGCGAGCTTTTTTGTCAAGTTAAATTCCACGCGGACGAAGTCGCGGGCTCAGCTAGTTTGACCTATAAACTGATATTCTGAGCAAGACAAAACATGCTCTATGTATCCCATTCACTCTAATGTAAAGGTAATGAGTGTATCGAATCCGCAGAAGTCGAAAAGTTTACAGGGAATCTAATTTGACCAAAAAAAATTGTTTTGTCCTGTCATACTATAATCATACTAATATTATAAAGAGGAAAACTTTGTTTGTTTGATTGTAATGAATAGGCTCCGAAACTACTGAACCGATGTGAAAAATTATTTCACTGTTGGGATGCTACACTATCCCCGGGTGACATAGGCTATAATATATTTTCAAAAAAATTAGGGATCTAAGGATCCCTAAAACTCGAATAATGTAATCGCAATGTACCCGTGCGAAGCTGGGGCGGGCCGCTAGTATGCTATATATACATATAAAGAGACGCGCATGTACATTTTTGTTGCTGTGCATCCGTTTAAATTCGCTTACATTTAATTTAGTTTTAAATAATACAAAAGATTTTCTTTTATTTCTCCTTTATTTTGTCCCCTGTTTCCGTTGGCCTAAATGCTAAATGTATCAGTTACGGCGACGACGTGGCACTATCGTAGTTCAGAGCCAAAAACGCGGTTCCATGTCGCGCTAAAACATTACTTTAGCAGTTCCGCGGAACAAAGTATTATAAATGTCCTGCCGAGTACTATTTACACGAAGTGTGACTGTAAGTGGTTAAAAGGATGGTATTTTTCTCTGTAAATGTATTATGAAGAAAGATTTGTGTTATATTTTAGTAAAACTTTCTTTTTCATTCTAAGGTGGTAGAGTCCCGCTGTAGTTAATTGACTACCTATATCTTCACTGGATGAATCATGAAAACACTTTTATAAATGTAACAAAGTCGGACAAGCCTACGCACCGCCTGATATTAAGCAATCACCGTAGCCTATAGATGCCTGCAGTACCAAAGGAATTGCTCGCACTTTTCCGATCTGAAGGGTAGTGGGACAAAGGGAACGGGGGGGGGGCGGTGTTTGGCTTCTGGTTTTAACACAATCACTCTACTTGGCTCTACCACCACTCCACCGCTCCACCACTTGGCTCTACCACCAATCCACCGCTCTACTACAAAGTTAGTACAACAAAGTTACAACAATCCTACCTAGTTCATTGTGCTACAAAGTAAATTATGTGTACTTAAACCAACACAAAAGTTGCTGTCGCTTACGCCATTCGCTCCCCCATGAAGCTAGGAAGAACACGGAAAGTGACATAAAAGTGTTAACTCATTTTATCGATAAAATATAAACTTCCTGGCGATGCCAAAGCAGTTTTCAAACACTATCTTCATAGTCGCGCTCACGACGTTATAAAACTTTATGTGACAATCGCTTCTGTGATTTTATCAAAATATTTTTATTTTTGTGTGCCGTGTTTTACGAGCTGGTTATGTTAAGTGTGCAATTTCTATTGTTAGAACACTTTGCGGGTTCTTAATGATTTCATATACGGCACGGATATAGATTTACATAGATAACTCAAGTATGACGAATTGTATTGTATGTAATTTAACATGTGACGTCATTAGTGACAGGAAATCCAAACTGATTCGAAGACACCGATGCCGCCGATGCCCCTCCGGCCGCAATGATTCTCTCAAGTGATTATCTCGCTCATACTCATATTTTTTATATCTGTAGTCGCGCGGACTGTAAGTTAGCGGCAACCAACCTTGACGCTTGGTCAGGGTTTCGTACACGCGAAGTACATGCATTTGCGTTATGTATGTAAATCTATATCTGTGATATACGGGTTGTCTCGACTGGGAAAAATATGTTTCGTACAATGCGTGAGAGATTTGAAAGCCCAGCCGCCCTTCCCCTCTCTTCCCTCTGTGACACTCCCCTTCAGGTCAGTGACATGCAATTTGCGAGCAATGTTTTTGGTATCGCAAGCTTCTATAGGCTACGGCAATATCCTTACTAGAGCATAATAGATTTTGAGTCAGAAAGAAAACTAAAACTAAATTACAAATACTTACCACATAAAAAATACTTTTTCCAACACAATGTTCACGAAGAACAGAGGCCAGGCTGAAAGTTACAGCCATCGAAAATTAAAACTTCGCGGAAGCTGCGACCCTTAAAAGTTTTCAAAAAATTATTAACGATCGAGTCTGAGGATGGTATATCCATTAAAGCTATCCGTGAACCTTATTATCAGATACGTAAGCAATAATATCATATTTATTGAAAGCAAAACCAGTTTTGTTATGTAACGATTTGACAAATTTAAATTTTGCGGTTGAAAATTTGCTACTTAGTAACATTAAGGTTGATTTTTGTTTGCAAACTGAGATAATAAAATTGTGTGCCTACGTATGAAACCTACAGGAGCTTCCCACTGAAGCTGAAAACTTGGAAATATGCCCACCCACACCCTATAATAGTTGTCCATTAATTTGTATTGGAAAGTTAATGGTTACAAAGTTATAAAAATGAAGAGTAATGGATAAATTTTACGACGGTAACAGGTTGTACAATTTTTAGTTTATATTTTGCCTGTTATTACTATATCATAGAGTAGACATTAAAGGAATAATAATCTTAAATTAATAATGTGACTCTCGCTCCAAGATAGTTCCAACCTCGACAATGTTAAACGTATGATCAAATTAAAATAACTACGATTGCTATTAATCAAACGAGTTAAGAAAATATCGTGAGGAAACCTGCACATCTTTCGAAGGACTAGTGAAAGTCCACCAACTTGCATAGACCAGCGTTATGGACACTGGCCTGAATCCCCTGCTATTGAAGAGGAATTGGTCTCGTAGGGTCACTTCTTTATACCTTAAGTTCAAAACACCATGACGAAATGACCGGAAACTGACTGAACCTATACATATATATATACTGCAGTGCAACCTATTATGAAATCTTTCTAGAGTGCAACCTACCTACCTACCTACCATCGAGAAATACAGGCGTGATGTTAGCTTTAATAGATTATTATATCCTTATGGAGCATTGTTTGAGCAACGCAGCATTACGATAAAGTAAATATTAATTTACTAATAAACTCTTATTTCTCGTTCCCTTAGGTACACGATGTAATCACAAGCACAGTAATCACACCCCGAGAGCAGTTTCTTACCACTTTCGACGCAGATAAAATAAACGTTGAAGGTAATAAACTTGCTTCCGAGTTAATTAAGAGCTACGTGTCGCGTTGTGAACTGGTTAAATTAAAATACATAGCTCCGTAGCTGAGATTGGCCGCAGTGATGCGTCTAAACGTTTTACGAGCTCGAGAGAGGGACATTTTCGGTGTTATTACAAAAAAGTTAAACACGGTATAAACATGAGTTATGTCAAAGTGTACTAGATATAATTTGACGTATTTTTTTTTGAATAACACATTTATATTTCTACTTTATTAAGATTATTTTTATAGATTTCATGGTATACAGTCGGCGTCAAATATATCTGACTATCTTATTAAGTTTATTTTGAGAATGATTATTTATTAGATAATGTACCTTTTAAACATAAAATAGTAAAGTATTAAAAAAGAACTAAAATATACTAGCCTTTGCTTGGAAAAGTGCACAGAAAGCTGGCAGCATTGCCACGTTGAATGGTAGTGCTAATTCTCTGTGCGAGATATGTGCCAGCCCGCTGGTCACCAGTTGCCTCGACCAGCCGCTTTCCCAAATCGCAAAAAATGCGATGGGCGCCCGGGCCCCACGGTCCCAGAGTTTCTACCCCAAACGGCTCGAACATATAACCTGGATCAAGGTTTCTGTCTTCATCATCATCATCATCATCAGCCTATGCTTGTCCACTGCTGGACATAGGCCTCCTCTAATGAGCGCCATAGCGAACTGTCTTCAGCTTGCCGCATCCAGCATCTGCCTGCAGTTTTTCGCAGATCGTCATCCCACCTGGTCGGAGGGCGTCCTACACTACGCTTGCCGAGTCGAGGTCTCCACTCAAGAACACGTTTACCCCATACGTTTCTGTCTTATTGCAATATAATTATGTCAATCACATGAATTGACTACTAAGGCGGACAGATCTATCTGACGTTGACTGTACTGTACATGAATTTAATAGTTTCCCAGATACATAATAAAAAAATGTCTTTATTATTTTTTACTACTAATAGAATTACAAGCAATATGAGAAAGCAATAGCAGTCTTAATCAAATGTAGAAAATAATATTATGTTTGAGAAATAAATAAATCCGTCAGTCATTTTATCACCTACAGTATTTAAATAAATGTTGACAAACTCCACTACTACGCACCATAAACTAATTTGAATACCGTACATTTATAAGAAATACGAACTTATAAAGCATAAGTACATTAGAAAACTTTGTAAATTCAGTAAAGTAATTAGCCAGGAAAAAGTTTCTTATTTATTACTTAATAGTCGCTATTGGACCGTGCAAATACTATCGAAACTTGGAAACAATATAACATTATGTATTTACGTTGGGTATATATTTGAATAATGTATATAATGCCATTTACATGAGGCGATTCCTAGGACAATACAATTTGTTTGGACAGTCAGTATATTGTGGTAAAACCATAAACAATTCCAGATATATTAAGACTTCAATCACAGTTACCATTGTTTCCATTTATGGATAAATATTGTAATTAATAATGAAATTTTCACATTTATGGAAGAAAACAATAGGACGGACGCTCAGTTGCAGAGACGTCCATTAAATTTAATCTTGACATAAATACTTATTTTTCGTTAAGAAGCACCAGATGACATGTCAAACGCATATTCAAGACGATCGATGTTTTAGTGCGGGCCTGAGTTTAGTCGTGAATTGACCCCAACAGAATTGCGTCGTTAGCGCCCTTGTCAAATAAAAATGTAATAGTGAAATTATTATCTTGAATCGTATCGTGTGATCTCAAAGCATCGAAGTCAAAGGAACAAAGATAAGTCTAGAAACTTTCCGAGTTTGGGAATAATGGTCAACCACAGCCCGTTCGCGTTAGCCAGAGGGGAATTCGGTTTGATAATACGTTAATCAACCCGCGAAGTAAGTACCTTGCATTTAATAGTTAAACCGAATGAAATAAGTTTTGGAATTAACCCTAGAATGTGGTATATATATTGGGTTTAAATTTACTTATTTAACAAGTGAAGTATCAATTTAAATTCTAGGTTATTAAAATTGTAAGATAGGAGCATATAATTATGTCATAGATCTCTACTCTACGTACATAGTAATAAATATTTTTTGATGTACTGAACTCTATGAATCATGAATTTTAAAATTTTATGGTAAAAAGTTGTAGGTCCTTACAATCAACAGGTGATAAATAAACTTTATAAAAAGTACTTAACATTCGGCATTAAATACAAAATCCTTATCATCCTACTTCATTTTCTTTGATGTTACACTACATACAACTAAAAATCTTAATGTGTAACATCAATCTTCATCACCTTAGTGTGGTACCTATTAGATTTAAACGCATTTAAAAGAAGAACATCATTGTAATTTCCTGATCCCTTGCATCCCTTGCGTCCCCTCCCACTATACCCTTGCATTAGGTCTCATTTAAAACGAGTCGTGCCAACCTTATTATAAATTTTGTCTCTTCGTATTCTCAACAAATATTCTCCTTCCACTCTAGCACTATCGACTAGAGCGAGAAGACGAAACATTTATCGTATCGAATATCCGAGCCGGATTGTTGGTGTGAGAACGTATCTAGAGATGTAAGGGCGTATCTAGAATGTTGAGGAGTCTAGTGATAAATTATATAAGTTTTTTGCATTTAGGTATGTGTAGCATACGGCCGCTTTACCTGGATAATTATAACTATGCAGTGATATATAGCTTATTGTCTAGGTTTATTCTATGTTTTTATTATAATTCTATTAATTAGAAACAGTTTTAGGCACTTAATTTTCTATTTTCCTTAATCCAAGCTAATCTTTTTGGAGTGTTTAACAAAATGTTGTATTAAATTTTGTAGTTATACATAAAATAATGCAGAAATAATATTATTCCAATAAAAAAATGAAATTCAATTCAGTTACGTGACTAAAAATGCCGATTGCTACTTTGGATTTCAAAAGTTCGCAAATGTGAAGAAAATATTTCATAAAAAATCTCCTCACGTTTCATACATTTTGTGGGGTTTGCCCGTGTCACTGTGCCCTTTACGTCAAAGAATAATAATATTATAGCCGTGAGACGGTGGATTAAAATAAACTCCAGAATTACTAATATCCATATCCTAGAAAATAAGTTCTTTTGAATACATTATAATATTTTGAATAAAAATAAAGAAATGGAAAAATCGAAAAAGATGTAAAGAATATAGGAATATAACAAGTGATTGCTTATATCAATAACCATCGCTCAACCATCAGTGTCAAATCAAATAATTTTGTAAAAGACAATCAATCGACAGTAAATGTTGATGCCTTTATTTTATTAAATGAAGGTAGGTTCTTATGTTTGTGTGTACTTTCCAAAGATTTATTCGGGTCCGGACCCTGGGCCGAGATCACATTTACTGGGAAAAAAAACGATCAGATTTATTTTAATAAAATTTGTTCCTAGTATCCGTTCCGTTATTACTAAACATTTTGTAATTACCTAAAGCAAGAATAATGAATACGAGGTATAATATCAATATTTTTATACATAATTGTTATTTAATTTTCTTAAATTATTACTTTGTGAATTATAATTTTCGTTGATCAGATCAGATCAGTTCTTTTTACAGGGGATTGGTAAGACGGATCAATCCAGGTTAGTGTTTGAAGACATAACCAAAACAGTCAAGGCTATTTCTTGAATTAAAACACTTGTCATCTGCATCCGCCCTAACGTCTGCGAGCAATTTCTCAGGATAAGCTCTCGTCTATCGGGTCGGACGTTGACAGATGACAACCCACTATTACAGATTATAGAAGAAAACACCCGCCGGTGCCTGTAATTAAACGGTGTTTTATACAATTTATGTTGCTCGCTCGGAGGTATAAATTTACTTTGCGGATTGCTATTTTCTTAGAACAATTCTGAACAGATCCATGTTTTTCACAAATTATTTTGGCAATGATTAAGTAAGTACGTAACTGAAATTGACCCGAATTCTGTTGGTAAACAAACTTAATTTGACTAAACTAAATCCTTCGCTTTTATGGTCATTTATATGCAAGAAGGAATTATTTCAGTTATTTTCCCATCCCTGTGATGCCGAGGTGGTAAACATTCTTAGTTTCTAAGTAATGATTAAAACTCTAAAATTTGACCTATCCCGCAACGAAATTTTTTCATATGAAATTACCTCATACATTGCAAGGTTCAAAAAATTCACTAGCACAGTTTTCATGGGTTAATTAAACCTAAGGAAATAACAGTTAATTTACTTTGATATATATACTAAATTTATCCTTTATATGCTAGGACCCATTGCAGGCTTCAATTTAATGGTGTCAGCTACCGTTGTCTTATAATCAAGCTTGTAAGGTCACGTACGAAAGCGTCTTTTCAAACGTATATCGTCGAAGCTCAAAAGATTTATTACACACAGATAGCGAAGCCTTCCTTGGCCACATTAATTACCGCAGTGACTTGCGGTAAACACGTTTCACCCTCGCCCCGGTCCCGACAATGAGTGCGGTGTTATTAATTATGGCAGGTATTACTACCTTGTATGTTGAAAAGCGCGCGTGGTATTTGGAAATAATTATCATTAAGTACCTAATGAACAGCAGTATACTTAATGAAGACATAAAAATATGGCATAATTTTGAGCAAGTCTGCATCAAAGTTGTCATAGTACTTTTGGCGTACTCAGATTTTTATTAGACCGGTTATAATAAGTAGATTTCAATTGTGAAAACATACTTGTTCAAAATTAATTGTCAAGTTGCATAGACTTTTTGCCAATAGTCAGTAGGGCCTAGTAGGACTACAATATGCAGAATTGGCGGAAGACTTTTATTATAGTAAGTTATTGAAGGAAGTATCCAGCAGTAGTCATCTATTGGTCGATAAATGTACTAAATATATAACCAAGATGCATATTATTATACAAAATATCGATTGATCATCAGCAACATTCCATATTCCAACAACTTTTATTCCACGCGAATATTTCCCGAAGGTTGTACCCCGTGCTGTCACAACTTCGTATATAAACTTACTGTGTACATTAAACTTTCATCTAACTTTCTCTGCCCTTAGTTTGCCTACAAATATTACATGAGACCTTTCCGAACCTTTTTATTGTGATAACATTATTAATAATAAATGTATAACGTATTGGAAGTTCCGCACAATGTTAGTGTTTTATAAGTTTATTTGAATATAAATAATAAAGTTTTTCTAGGAAATGGAAAGTTGCCTATATAAAATTAAGATACTAAAGAGAAGAGTATTGATTTCTACAATGTGTTCTCAACAACCAAAAAACTTACGTGTGTATGTGCACAGCTTGAGCAAACCCTAGTATTTTTTTTTAGTACTTCCTTCCTTCCTTTCAATGTCCAATGTCTTCCTTTGAATATTCAAGCTTGTAATGAAAATACATACACATTAGAAAAAGTAATACATCTAGAGTATACATCTAGCTAGAATACCTATATCTAGGGTAGGTATTCAGAAAATTATAAAATATTAATTTAAAAGACCATCCTTTCTGAAAATGTTCGGGATTGAAACCGGAATCAAATTTGAGGGAAGAGTCTCGGAGTAGAGCTCATTACATATTCGTAGGTATAATATAATTATAATTATGACCTAAAGTTAAGTAGATAGCTAGGTATAGAATTCTCATAATGCAAGCGAAATGGGACACTTGATCGTATTCAAAAATCGCCAGCGGACTTCGCGCCGAAAATACACCGACAATATGTTCTCGAAATCGTCGAGGCCCGTTACAAAGCCTGAATTTCGTTTCAAATGGAAATCTGGACGTGAATTTTCATGCAAATTTCCCCGAGGTGTTATACATGGGCGGCACTAACGCAGCGCCGTTAAAATCCTGCCGAAAATTATATTCATATGCCCGCTAACAATGTTATGGTTAGAGGGATCGCCCATTGTCCTAGTGTCACCTAAATGAGGGGAGGATTATAACTTTTGTTTCGATCCTTTCATAATATTAGCACAAATGTAATATAATAGCATAGCACAAAATAATTATACCACCAATGTTCAGGTTAAACTGAGCAATGCCTCCGCCAATGACTTCCACACATCACGGTCTTCCCGCCAATTGCATACTGTGGCGCGTCTGATGCCATCGGATTGCATCGCCTAACATCTATGATGTCCTGGTACAAGTACAAGTTTTGAGTTTTTATGGGAACTGTTCTTATTTCTTAATATATTGAAATGTCCCAAATCAGCAGTTTTTTCCACTTTGTTACTGGGCGATATTGCTTGGGGGCCGAGTGACCAAGAGGAATATTTTTCTTGATGACCACCAGAGGGCGATAGCTTAGCGGTAGCCAAGAGGAATAACTCAACACGACGTTTTACCACCGCTTTTCCAAAATTGGGTTACTCCAACGACCGTCTAGAATATTGAAAACAAAAGAAGAATGATCTAATCCCAGCATTAATCAACTTCCCGTCTTATGAAACATGATTTATCACTTAAACTGATGACAAACTAAACCCCTTTTGTTGAAGCTTCGTTAGTAAAGAGTTTTTCAATTAAAATTCTAATTAACAAACTTCAATTTCAGCTTTTTAGTTTAAACTAACAGTATTGCTAATTTTATACTGTTTCCTTATTTTGTTAGTGACATTTATTATTTAAAGAGCGCAAAACTTTTGGTGCGATATTATATTGACTTCAATAGGTGCTCTTTTTTTAGAAAACGGAATAATTTTCAAACGGCTGAACCGATTTTCATTTAACATAGCTAAGAACAATCTCGATCAGAATACCTATCTAACAAAACAAAATTGAAATCGGTTCATCCGCTTGGGCACTACGATGCAACAGACAGACACACAAATACACATGTTAAACTTATAATACCCCTCTTTTTTGTCGGGGGTTAAAAAGGCTTCTTTAGCCGATGAATTTGCCATAAATAGATTGAAGAGACCTCAGAAGATTGACTTTCATTTACTATAAACGAAAGAGAGAGTGATATATGAGGAATTATACAAACATATAAGTATACAGTGGTAACTACCACTAAAATAAATATGTCATTTTGTTATGTCTAGGTTTATCAGTTGTCAGAACATATTTTACTCAGCAGAATTAACCACGCGTGAGCTTAACTTTGTCGGTATACGTGTTCCAAATATGGTTTGGTTCGGCTAAACATAATCACAACATAATTAAACTTTTTGATTGATTGACAGTACGTTGTGTAGATTTAATTACAGTTAACACACGAATACGTAACTATTAAACTTTGAGTATACTAACACTGTAATTACTGTTGCTGTTTGTATTTACTTTACATATGCGACGGCAGACATTTATTCACATATTTTATTATTGTAAATGGTCTGACTATTTTTATACGGAATCATGATATAAACGCGTTGTACTATTACTTTTACATTTTTCAAAATATTTTAATTTTCCTTATACGTTACGACTATAAAAGGACAGAAATACAATTAATTTAGTAAAATACACTTAGTTTACCCACAGAATCAGCATATTCAACTACTCAAAATTACAATTCGCCAGAGGAATGGTTTCAATCAAAATTATACCGGCAGTATTTCGTTTGCCAAACTTAAACTAAAACAACGAACGCAAAACTAATCACAAGTTTCAAATTAGGAATTGACCTGACCTGACCGTGTACAAAGGTGCCTTGGGACTACCTTCAGGGATCTGATGGGGATGTTAACAATATAGACGAATTTTGTGCCTAAACGGTTTTACATTATGATTGGATCAGCGGTGCTACTCTTAGCAACGATAATCGATATATCGTGACATTCGTATTGTCGAATCCTACTCTAAATTCCATATTTTTCATACGAACAATACAAAATTACCGTTCGTTCAGACGATATACGGTGGAATATAGAGTAGGATTCAACAATACAAATAATAATAATAATATCGCCAGACAGACACACCAACTGTACGGTCCCAAACTAAGCAAAGCTTGTACTATGGGTAACCGTACAATGGACTGGGGGCGATCCCAGTGACACCCAGACCTGGGCAAATTACGAAAAGGCCATTTCCGAAATTTGCCCCGGGCGGGAATCGAACCCGCAACCACCATGTGCAGTGAGCCGAGCGGCCTACGCTCTAACCACTGCGCCAAGGGGTCGTCAATGTCACGATACATAGATTATCGTTGCTAAGAGTAGCACCCCTGTGGTATATATTTATTCGAATAACGAATGAACGAAATAATAATAGGCAGAAGAAATAAATAAAGCCCATCGCTAACTTTCAAAGGCACATCAGAATAGAATTTAGACTGCTTTTGACGACACATATCGATACCTCCCACGTAAGTTGTTGTATCCCCAAAAACGTAATTTTACAGGAGAGCATTTTAAAGATTCAAATAGCACTAAAAACTGCATTTATTATTGCATCTTTGTGAAATTTGGTATATAAGTTTAATTTATAGTATTCTTGACTATGTAGAAAGATAATTATGGAAAATATTAATATTTTATGAGATATTGTTCATACAACATTTCACTGCGGAGTACAAGCTGCGCCAGTTGTTGTATGTCATACTTACAACATTGTACTGCGGAGTAGAGGCTGCGCCAGTTGTTGTATGTCATATATACAACATATTACTGCGGAGTACAGGCTGTGCCAATTGTCGTATCTCATACTTGCAACAATATACCGCGAAGTTTAAATTTCGTCAGTTGTTGTATGTGACAGTAACCATATAAATCTGACATAAATTTGAGTGTATTATTGCACGTGAACAAATTATAGGTAAAGAAAATAAAAATTAATTATGATCTAGGATAAATGTCTTCATTTTAGTAATAGGACATATTTAAAAATAATGTTTTTTTAAATTGAATTTATAATAAAAACAGTAATTTCTTCCATTACTCTGTAATAAAATTAATCTAAATGAAAACACTGATAAGGTTATTTAGAAACAAAATAAAAATAACAAAAAATTAAACATAGCTCACTCTCAAAGATATTTTAACATAATAAAATCTTCTTTTAGGAACAAAAAATATAATCATAAAAAATAACATGTCCAAACATAAAATGAAGATAACTAGAAACCAGGTAACCATTTGTAATTATCGGCAGCGTAGCCTTAAATCAGTAAAAAACGAAGCAAATAATTACTAATTTACCTCCTAATTAATTCTGAATCAGAAATAATCATCATTATGAGAGCCAGCAACAAAAGATAGACTCCTGAAAAAGTCATGATAAGTGGCTGGAATAATTCTGGATAGTGCTGGAAATTAAAACTGTGAAAGAGACTCATTAAGTCATCATATTTTGCCTTTGTTAAGCGAATATGTTTGGAATAGAGACGGCATAGCTCTGCCATGCTATTTCTTTGACGTCTTCGGGTATTGGTATTAATGGCATTACTGTTTACCAAATCGTAACGATATAATTATTTTTATGTTAAATATCAGCAGACTGATACACCAACTGTATCGTCCCAAACTAAGCAATTCTTGTACTATAGGTACAGTACAATGGACTGGGAGCCATCCCAGTGACACCCAGACCAGGGCAAATTACGAAAACGCCATTTCCGATTTTTTCCCCGACGGGAGTCGAAACCGCAACCATGATATGCAGTGAGACCAGCGGCCTGCGTTCGAACCACTGCAGTCGTCAATTTTAAAAGGATTTTCGGCTCTTCTATTATGTCGGTCCATTTAACTACGTCTCCACTTATTATTTACGACCAATTACGCCCTCCTTAGGACTAGTCCCGCAACATAGGTTTTGCCATGCGCTTGAACGCACGGAAATTGTCCCTGGTTTCCACAAGGTCTGTGTAATAAACTGCTCCAGATGTCACTTGCAGGCTATTTAGCATAAGTAGTCCGTTCGTTGTGCCAGAGACTGCACTCCCACAGAATGTGATGTGCAGATTGTTCATGATTGTTTTGCGGCGTCGAACATTGACAGAAAGGAAAAGGAACCAATTTAAAGTAGTATAATTTGCTCCTAAAGTTGCCATGTCTAGTTATAAATTGAGCCACACAGTTGTCCACCTCCAACCACGCTCTCTCCAGACGTTTACTTACGCATGGATACAATTGGTGGAGGTGGCGGCCCTTCGTTGTTGTGCCCCACTTGGATTGCCATTCGGTCAGAAGATCTTTGTAAACAACAGATATCGGAGTAAATAATCTACCGATTTTAGAGCAGTCTCGCGGTTTATGGAACTCGGTGTACATGCTTTCTTTAGTAGAAGATTTCGCCCAATTACGCCCGTTCAAAAGTTATTTTTAGTTATAAAAATCACTATGCTTAATTTCTATGACATTATATTGTCTTCCATCCTGGTTAGCTCATCTAACCAAGCTAAACCATTCCAAAGGTGTATAAATAAGTTTATTTTTAGATAATCGTTCTATGACAGCGTGAAAGCTGTCACCCTCTGCTTGTGTATGACCTTTTTCGAGAAAGGTATGTTTTATAGTTATGTTAAGTTTATGAGCAATATATCTTAGACCATTTACACCTCTCTGCAATATATACATAAAACGCAAAGACAATGCGATTGCGGTTCTGACCGGCACAATTATCAGACCAGAACCTAAATTTGGTCGGTGACAATTCAAGTAATTAGGGGTAGTAGGTAAGAAGTAGTATTAACGTTGTGTAAAGATAGTGGCACCGATTCCAAATTAAATAAATTACAAGGTGGTTATTTCTAGCTTTTTAGTGCACCCAAGTTATTGGATGTCGGTTTAATTTTTTTTATTTGAAATATGATATATTAAGCAATGTATTTTAAGACCCAAATTTAGAAATTACTTTCGACATACAACATTGAATTGAAGTAAAAAAAAAGTAATAGCAACGTAAAATATAGTATGTCACCATACAACAAACTTTTGAATAACAACTCCCGAAGTATAATGTAGTATTCATTACATACAACAATATTTTTATTTATATGTAAACGTAAAATGGTACATGTATTACATACAACATTTTTCATGAACGCTCAAACGACGTATACTGTTGTAAGTAATTTATACAACATTGTAGGTCGGTTGAAAGTCCGGCGTAGTCTGTTTTATGTGACCAATACAACACGCGAGCGCGCGATTCCCGCTCTCCCGCACCCCGCGTATACCATTGCAAAGGTATATACAACGTTGTAGCCCGTTCTCGTTCAAAAGTTACAACAATATACGTCTGGAAAAACCTTGAAAAATTCGTGTATTTATTATTTTTTCACTTTGAATGCATTAAACAATACAAATTGGGATAGTTTTCAGTAAAAACGCAAAATGGCATTTTTGTGGCATACAACAACTTACGTGGGAGGTATCGATATATTCTACACTTTGAATCATGCGATGTCCCCTCTAATACGTCACGGTACCAAAGTATGTACCTTCATTATTTTACAAAAGGATAGAGTGCTGGTATCACGATACTATTTTGTTGATGATGTGCTAAGCTTATTTACGCCCTCGCAGCGTAAATTACGAAGTGTCGCTGTGAGCTTGATTTATATGCGACCATTGAATTGCTAAACACGCGAACTTGTCCTTTGATATAGAAACGGTAGTAAGAATTTGATAGTGTTAAAATATCTTTGTAATAGTAAAATGCTATTGTTTGCATAATGTCTAGATGCCATGGCCCTTTGTATAGATGGCATGGTGTTAACGGCAGAGGAATCTTAAAAAAAACTTTAAAAACAAAGGAAAAAAAGCCTTTAATGTGTTGGACGTAAATTTTCCGCCCTTTGATCAAATTCTGATATGCCCTCAAAACTTTCTTTGTATAATACCCTTTCAAAAAACTTTGGTTGACTCAACAGGACGTTTTCTTTAAAATACCTTATTTGAAAACAAGATTAGACCGTCCTTTTGTTGTTTTAGTATGGTACTTACATTTAATCAATTTGGAAGGAGTTCTCACAATATATAGGTAGCAGGTACTAATAAATACGGAGACGTCTTTAATCATAATAGCGGCCCGCCCCGGCTTCGCACGGGTACATTGCGGTTACATTATTCCAGTTTTAGTAAGGATCCCTAATTTTTTTGAAAATATATTATAGCCTATGTCACCCGGGGATAGTGTAGCTTCCCAACAGTGAAATAATTTTTCAAATCGGTTCAGTAGTTTCGGAGCCTATTCATTACAATCAAACAAACAAAGTTTTCCTCTTTATAATATTAGTATGATAACCGCCAAATATACATCGATTGAGTACCTACTTATGGTAAATATCCAAAGAGGTCGCATATACAACAGGTATTAATAACCGTGAAAATGCGTGACGGTCCACGCATGTCTAGTTTTCCGTAGTCATCCCATGGTTGTGGTTAGCTAGCTGGGATATCCGGGTGGTAAAAATAAATAAATTTATACATTATATTTTATCAGCTAATTTATTGATCATACTTAGCTCGTTTGCTAGATAAAAAGCACAGGAAAAGCCCACAAATGTTGGTGATATTGCTTGGTCAAACATTGGTAATTACTCTATCCATTACAGCTCGCCCACTCGAGTTTCATCCCGAAGTTGGCTCCACAAAGCAAGTGCGCCTCATGTACCAATCACTTAACTTATTCATGCGACAATGTGTTACATCGATTGGTTTAATTGAATCGGAACCGGTCGAAGTTTCGAGAAGTTAGTAGCAACTAGTGCTACTAGGAATCGTAAAGTGGTGAGAAATGATTATCGGGTCCTTTACTAAACTAATATCGGTTACAAATTGTGAGCAATATCGTTCTAAGACTAATTTAAAAGTAAAGTTCTAATTAATATTGCTAGGCTAACACACTTAAGTATTGTACCAAACAAAGCAACGCTGGTGCTATGGGTACTGAGGAGGATTCCAGATGACACCACCCAGACCAAGGCAAATAAAAATTATGATGAGGCCATTTCTCAAATTTATCCCGGTGAGAATTAATTTTTTTCGAATATGATATGTAAGTTAATATTATTACATTCAGGTTATAGATATGAAAATTCTAAGCTTTTAAAGCTGTAAGAAATACCAGTACAACCATGCCAATATTTACATTTTATCCATAATACTGAATTCGATTTGCGATCAAATTATATGAGACCCAATTTATAGTCCAATCCCAATAGTCATATTTTACTGTGACAGTAAAATCTAGATATCCATTTGATATTTTCAAAGTCGCCTGGGCTTATTGTCTCATTTTTTCAACTGAACAGATATTGAACGCATGAATTCTGATAGAATTTATCGTTAGCACTCTGAACTGTCAACGAATACACGAGGGGACAATGCGTGCAGCATGTGTTTGCTAAGTTAATATCTGAGATAGTACTTTGCAGAGTTTTTGAAAGAATGGATTAGAACAATTGTCGGAGGTAAGTGTGTATTTTTTTATGTAAGTTAAATTTAATGTAAATGATGATCTCCTGGGATGACGATCGCCTTTAGTAATATGTTGCAATTTAATTATTTAAATTACATTTATTTTATAAATAACTACAAGATGTAATAAGCAACTCATTCTGTTTAAGTTCCTCAGCTATACCATGGTTTTACACACGTTTCAAGCTCACTAATCGCTAGCATCTGCGTAAAGAATATTATACAAGCGAAGCCTACCGAGGAACTAACAATTTCCCTTACAAATATTTTCGTAGTAGAAACAAACGATTTAAGCGAACATGATTGAGCTATAGTAACAAGCTCGATCCAATTATCTCTCGTATGTTTACCCACGCACGCCCTTTGCATTGAAGCCGCACCGACATAACAAATAGATCTTATTACTTCGGCCCATACATGGCGCGGTGTTTTTTTGACAGCGGACTCCGGCCAATATGGGGTGCAGGGTAACAGCGTGTAAGGGTTTTTGTGTTGCGGTAATTAATTTAATGAATAAGGGTGTATTCTTTATGGAGTCCATTTATAATACCTAACATACTAACATTCGAGTTATAAAATGCTAGCGAAATGTTCAGTCCCACAAATTCATAGGATCTCAACGCGCCCGACTTGGAGGATGTAAAGTGATCAACGGGGGGCAATGCGATTACTAAAATAACTGTAGAGTAGACTCTCAGACGAAAATTATTCGGTGCATCAATAAAATCAATAATAATAACAACAATAGGACGCTATAATTGGCCGAAGTACGCCTTTCTAGTCATTAAAACCATAATACATTATTACAAAGTTTTACGACCTATTACGAGTATATCCCCCATTTCTAAACTCAAAACTTTCACATCTAGCTTAGCTTACGTAGAATGAAAACTGAAACAGTAAAAAGTCCTCTGAAACTGGCGACGTTCCTTTTAAAGCACGAGCAAATAAATTATATTACCTCTCGAGTTAAATCACTGATTAGTTTAAAAGACTTGGAAAAATCTCGCGTTGGCTCAAAGGCATTATGTACAATTAAGCAAAAGTTCAAAGGAGGTAATCATTTCGTTCCGCGCGGACTGAGTTATTTTTCAGTTTTATTGTGGCTATTATAATGCAGCGGTGAAGGCTGGCTTTTATTGTCTTGTAATAACTCATTAACTCTATGTTGAACTTGTTTCAGATGTCTTCTTCTTTGATCCTGTGTTCCATTCTGGAAGTGAAATGAATTTTGTTATTTATCGCCGTCGTAAAGGAATCAGACAAATTGATTGTAATCCTGAAAACTACATAATTTTCAGTAAGTATGTATAGCCGTAAGAATTTATTTTCAGCGCATCATGTCATGTAGGATTGAATGAGGTAGATACATAAGTATTTTGAGAGTCAAACATTTACACCAATCTAATGATGCCTGTGGGTCTCATAAGGAAACTCAAAGTCACAAAGGCCAATGGAGAGGACTATGCTCAGAGTTTCCCTGCGAGATCGAATCAGAAATGAGGAGATACGCAGAAGGACCAAAGTAACCGACATAGACCTCAGGATTGTTAAACTCAAGTGGCAGTGGGCAGGCCACATTGCTCGTAGAACTGATGGCCGATGGGGCCGAAGAGTTCTCGATTGGCGGTGGCGAACCGGAAAGCGTAGCGTGGGTAGGCCTCCAAGGTGGACCGATGACCCGGTGAAGGTCGCGGGAATCCGCTGGATGCGGGTAGCGCAAGACCGGTCATTGTGGCGACCCTTGGGAGAGGCCTATGTCCAGCAGTGGACGTCTTGCGGCTGAGATGATTGATGCTGCCCTTATTTATGCAGATAAAAAAAGACGACGCCATAAGTCGGTGTAAATGTTTTGCCAGTGTCATCTAACGGTGTATGGGTAGCGCAAATGCTAAGTTCAACGTAACTATTTTTCTTTTGATTCCACTTTAAGATCACCAATATTACTCTCCACAAACTAAACCCACGTTATAAACTTTCAAATGAATAACAGCCCATTCAACTCGGAACTTAATCTACAAGCTAGTAAGATGAGCGAGCAGCAACAGACAACAAATATTTACTGCTACAAAACATGAATATGCATTTGGTACAGTAAGCCACGTAAAAATGTTATCCATTCCAAATGATTCGTTTTGAAAAAGTGTTCCTTGATCTTGAAGTTTATAGGGTACATAAAATAGGATTAATTAAACTCTTGTGACCACTGTTCGGCAAAAAAATGTGGAGGGTACTACATATTGCATATTATGCAGTTTTCTTCAATAGTAGGATAAATAAAATGACGAAACTGACTGTCACAAGTATTTTGACGAAAACTGATGTTACTATTTATGATTATTTTATTGAATTACTAGCTGAGCCCGCGACTTCGTCCGCGTGGAATTTAACTTAACCACTCCCGCTCCCGCGTTCTGAGCCCGCGCGACAGGACCCATTTGTTTTTTTTGTATTTCTAAAATAAAAGTAGCCAAAGTTATTGCTTATTACATCAGCTATCTGCCAGTGAAAGTCCCGTCAAAATCGGTCCAGCCGTTTCGGAGATTACCCGGAACAAACACACAGACAGACAGAAAGACAGACAGACAGATAGACAGACAGACAAAACATTGTTAAATCGCGTTTTTGCTATAGGTGTCCTGTGTACTTTCATATGCATTTAGTGAAAAGGTGTTATTTTGATATTACAAACAGATACTCCAATTTTATTTATTTGTATAGATTTTTGTAACCAATTCCTATCCAAAGCATGTTACACTCCTACAAATATATCTAGTCAAGCCTCAGTGGAAATAATTTTCATGGCCGCATTATTCACAATTCACGATGATGACATATTTTTTTTTATATTGTATAGCTTTTATTTATAAATTTCAACTATGTTCATGACACTAATAGTTGCACCATTCGGAAACTGACTGTACCAGTCGGGATTAACGTGTAGAGTATGAATTATGGACGGCCAGCTAGGATAGTCTTTTTGTACTATGCACTCGACGCGGTAACAATGCAGAAGAAATTGCACTTTTATGTTAATTCTGTTCAACGAATCTGCAGATCGTGGGATTTTTTAGAGCTTCGCGTTTTATTACAAAAACAAAAAATATATTATTTATAGTGCAACTTTTAAAGTGAAAACGCCATTATTGCGTACCTATTTATTTACCATAAAAGTATTTAAATTGCTATTTCCTTAAACATCAATCAATCGCCTTTGGGCCCTTTGGATAACTTTGATATTACAATAATCTTATGAATTCATTCATGATCATATATTGTGGTGGTAAAAATAACAATAAGTACGTAAGAAAATTATTAAAGTAAACTGTATTTACCAATTAATAAAACAAAGTATTTGAATTACGAATATGAGGGTAGATGCGACCAACAATAATAAAAAAAATTGAGGGTATACCGATGATACTTTGTCATAACGACGTCTATCAAGTTAGTTGTCGCGTGGCCGTGTACGCGCTCGAATAATCGAGAGCATAAAAAATATAAATACGCAATGTAGTACTAAATTTATCCATTTTAATTTCAAAGTGAAGTTCTATGTTTATTTCACGTGAATACTGTTTGCGAACTATTGTGAATCTAGCACCTATTGTGAGTGATAATCGTTAATTGCAGTTCCACGGAGAAAAGGATACCTTCTTCCTTCGGATGGCCAGGTGAGTTTAGCTTATCATTTTAGTAGGTTTTGTAAACAGTTAGTGGTCTAATATTGCAAACCAAAAACATGTTCTAAGTCCCGCAGCCCACTCGATCACGGCGTCGGCAACCATCTTACTGCTATAACGGATTATCCTTCACGATTAATTGATATGTCCAACGCATCTGTTACCCCAGATGCCTGTGCGGTCTATTATTGGGGCAGTGGGCTGTGAAATCAGGTCTGCGATAGATTCTCGGCGACCAATCTAATCTAGGATGCGTTAATCGATTATATAGGATATAGGTTAGGTATACATATATATAGATAAACAGTTGATTGCGTTTTGAGACATAGCCGTCTGCAGTCTGTTAAACAAAGGTCCCAAATGTTATGCTTGGGTTATTTAAAAGTGATTTTTAACAGATGCTATTCAGGTATGTATATTGGCATCTGATTATAAATATGGGGAAATGTTTATCTGTGTTCATGGTAAAACTACTTGTAATGGCATGCTGTTATGTTTTTTTAATGTCTTTGACTATCTACAGGTAGATAGTCAGAGTTCAATGTGCTTATAAGTCACGACCCATTTAGATTATAACACTAAATAAATACCAAATATGAAAATAGAATAGACATTATATTTTCATAGTTTATATATAAGTGTTCTCCACATACGCCGTAGGTGGTAAGAAACTTCAAAATATTTCTTAAATTCTCCAGGACATTGTGTTCAAAAAGATCTTTATTCCTTTAATATTGTAAGCGCGGTACCCTTCGCGACGCTACTTCACTTTTCTTTCCTTTCAAGTCTACACAAAACAGTCCGGAATTTTTGAAACTACCTTTATCTCGAGTGTATAATTGCGCGGCAAGAATATTTTTCACAATTTCTACTTTGCCTTCTAATGAAGCAGGGGCATTAAATAAGACAGCCCTACCCCAAGCTCTGATTTCCCAGGAGGTTCCCAACACATTGCTGAAAAATTGAAACTGAACGCGCAACTTCATAACGATAATATTCTTTATTTTCAGGACTTTGGAGTAAATTAGATTTTATGTTTCTTCGTTTTGAGCTTATTATCTAAGTTGAGAAGTATTCCCATTTGATTTACGCCGAACTAAATTGGAAGTAGATTATGAGTTCTTATTATAAAGTTAGTAGGACTGGAGGAGGCCTTCACCCGAGGAGGGGTCCATATCTAATAACAAAAACTAACTATAACTAACATTTAGACATAAGCAAAACATTAATAACGAACTAAACACTAACAAACAAGTACCAACATTTGAAATGGAAATTGAGGAATTGAGGATAAGGAAACACAGGCTTTTTTATTTTATTTTATTTTATTATTATAAAGTTGTGTTATTTTCTTATAACATGTTCATTTTCTTTCAATTGATATTTTGTTTAGTTAGCAGAAAAATAGCTAAAAGTTTTCGTCATATTTTAAGTCAAGATTATTTTCTTTTATATATCAAAAGGTTACGATCCTATATTGGTAGCAATTGATTTACCTAAGCATTATAATTGACGTAACCCTTTCTCAGATAGTTTAAACTATAAGTAGAATGACCTAGGGCGATAAATGCACAATGATCGAATAAACGCCAATCAATCATTATTTAATCACATAAAATGTGTGCGCGAACGAAAATCGTTCGTAAAACCACTTTGAGTCGAACATTAAAACGCTTTTACTTTTTGTTTTAAAATTAAATCGCCGACAAAAATTTGGAGCTCCTGCGAACTCAGCGTACGTCGATTTCACAAACGATTCGACCGTTTATGCGAAATATTTCAAATACATTTCATTTCACTTTAAACGTACATATCGGGAAGCCTGTATTTGCGCTTTTATATTCGGTTAGAGAGTTAGAGACTACTGTGTAACTATACATATTATGCTTTCGTATGCAAGCTTTGTATAATAAGGTGACACTATACAAAGCTTGCATACGCCCTATCATGTCTTATGCGAGCGTTGTGTTCGCTCACGCGGCCAACTCGCACATTAGTAGCCTCCAGGCCATTCAGTCCCGCTTCCTTCGCCAAGCCGTCGGAGCC
Source organism: Notodonta dromedarius (assembly GCA_905147325.1). Taxonomy (NCBI): domain Eukaryota; kingdom Metazoa; phylum Arthropoda; class Insecta; order Lepidoptera; family Notodontidae; genus Notodonta; species Notodonta dromedarius. The sequence goes on along the minus strand of LR990163.1, from coordinate 12,971,465 downwards.
CCGTGGTTCGTAAGGAACGTAGACCTTCATTCTGACTTACGCCTCGATTCTATCCAGAAGCACTTCAAAATAGCGTCCGAACGCTATTTCAAGAAGGCTTCTGAACACACCAATGCCTTAATCGTCGCCGCCGCCGATTATGCACCTACACACGCGCCAGTTGCATGCCGCCGCAGGCCGCGGCATGTGTTGCTGGACCCCCCCGACCCACTCACCGCTCTCCTAGACTCAGATGTCGAGGAGAACGACACACGCACACTCCCCACCAGACACCGACCTCGCCGGCGAGGTCGACGAACCCCCGCTTCCGCTAGAAGGTGCGTCTACTTACCTGGACGCATCTTGGCACCCGACAAGCCCGCTGAGTTTCTTGCCGGATCTTCTCAGTCGAGGTCGCGTTCCGATCCGGTGGTAGATTTACCCTTGCCACCTCTCCTGGCAGCGGCCCAAGCCGAGGTCGTGTCCCTTGTGGCGCCCTTGAGCTAGCTGCCCCCCTGCCCCTCTAGCTGGAGCGCACTTGCGCTCGCCCTCTGTCCGGGTGAAGTTGTTATGGCCACTCTGGCCAACAAAATATAGTCATACCTAAAAAAAATAAAAATCTGCCACAGTTATTGATACTCTTAAATAATAACTAGCGGTACGTCCTAAAATAAAATGAACCAGCGGAACACTCGGTCAAAAGTTATTCCTCGATTGTCTCTTATTAAAGGTTGCCAACCAATAGAGCTATCTATACGTTTATGAATATAGTTAGTATCAGTTATGGGGATATAAAAAGGCGCAAATTCAAATCTTATGTTATTGAAGTTTATATTCAATACTACATATTTTGTTTAAATGACATTCGATGTGAAATTCGCGTGAGCCAGCGCGGACCATGGCCGCATCCCCTTCGCGTTGAGGACAAATGACTCGCCCCCTATTATTAAATTGTGACAAAAAAAACACCTACATCCCTACTCTGCAGTTCTGCCTACCCTTTGGAAGAATACAGGCGTTATAGCTTTCTACAGAGCATTCGAATCAAATCAAATTGGAAATCAAGTTAAACTCGCAACAAATTATTTTACCAAATAAAATTCTATTTACATCAATTCGTAACTTTAAACGCGGTTTTATTCGTCCGTGGAGAACTCTCAACCGCATGATGCGGTGTTGGTGTCAAACAGTGTGAAAAACGTCGATATTGAAATGTTTGAGTGTATGTTTGTATGGAATTTAAAATATTCCACCTTTTGTTGGGAGACTAAGATTATTGGAATACATTATCATAGTGTTTTTTATGAAAATATTATTACAAGCTTGTTTTAGATAAGGTCTTTAGTGGTCTTTAGACTTTTATGACAATTAATAAACTTTCAGGTCGAGTGATTAAAGGGGGCCAACGTGGTGACCGAGAGAATCTGGGTTTTATACCTATAGCATTAGCATCGAGCTTATTAAAAGGGTACTAAAATCATAATATCGTCTTAAAGGAAATGCTAGTTTTAATTACATTAATTATAAGCCAAAGTTAAGATTAAGGTCATCAATATATACTTTCATCAGTTCTTTTATAATCAGAACATCTGCATGCTAATTGATGAATCCTACCAGTAGTACTAAACGCCTCAAAGTTCAGCGCAGTCTGACTAAAGCGTGCCACAATAAATCTTGTTTAATGCTGAGAAAAACATGTTTACGGGCAGCAGCGTCAACATGTTTTGATCGCGTAGGCGTGTTAGTGACTCGATATATTTTAAATATTATTAGCTACTGAGAAGGTGGGGTGTTGAGCAAATAAAGGCTAGGTGGGGTGTTGAGCAAATAAAGTAAAATGTAAACGAACTAGAGTAATCAACACAGTAGCCATTAGAACTGACGGGCATTGGGGCAGATAGGTTCTAGAACTAGTTTGAGCAGGATTCGAAGACTTAGGGTAACATGATCACAGGTAGACCGATGACATCACTCGCGTCGCAGGACGTATCTCCGGCGCACCCAAGAGATGCGAGAGAAAGAGTCCAATATATTCCCAATTCCTCTGTTACAATAGCATACGTTTACACTACCTGTTATGTACATTGATGAAGAAAAGATAAACGACCGATGAAGAAAATTATAAAATAAATAATAAAAATATAAAACATTTATAAATATCATTTTGCTATAGGTACCCTTATATTTGGTAATTATTTTTAATCCTAATGAATTGTGGACTTATAATCTCCCCAAACTATATCGAGGGTTAGTTCCAAATACCGTTTTTCATTTAATTAATTTCAACAGAAAATTTGTTAGCAAAACAGCAATTGGACACAAAAGGTAAAGTTCCATGTTCTACCTGGTTAACTTTACAATAGCTGTCCATTTTCTGGGAAATATTTAAGTATATTTGGGCGCTTTGTGGATTAATTAGATACCGTGTTGTTTGGTAATTTTCTGTTTACGTTTATTTTTGGGATGGATAATATTTTAAAGGTAATATCCGCGGATTGCGTGTTTATTTCACGTTTTTAGACCACTCGTTAACGATGATTCAGGTAGAGACGAATTTAATGAAATTGAGGAAAATTGGGGGTAATAATAATGAAAACAGAATCGCGAATCCTTTTAACCTATCTCAAATATAAAACAAAAAGCTTGGAAGATAAAACGTAGATCGTAACAGGCATAAGTTGTATGGCAACACACAGAAAAATATTAAACAACTTTTACAACAAACACGTTTTATAGTTAGAAAATATCATATCTGTACCAATAATAATAATTAAATAACAGCCATCGTATAAAACTTCATTTGTCATAACAATAATTGGCAACCCGTTTTCCCGTATCGTGCGTTTTAACATGAAAGAATTTTCCAAACGTGCATGTTTCATGAACAGCATTGAGGAACACAGATTTTCTTAGAATTTTTATTTCATATAGGTTTTCCTTTTATGTATAGCGGTTTTTTTGACGTGCTATTAATATAGAGGTATAGGTAGAGGACTAAATAGAGTATTCTTATAGCAAATACTTAAACACATTGAACAAACTCCTTAACCAAATAAATAAATATTAAACCCCCCTCCGTCCCACCCCCTTTCAGGTCGGTAACGTGCGAGCAACGCTTTTGGTATTGCAAGCATCTATAAGCTGAGCCTGTTTGTTGTTGGCTTTCTCATCTCATTCAATAAGTACCTTATTATTCCTATATAAAAACCCAATTATTGGAGTTTAAACCCTATTTTTTTTTAAAGCTCAGATAAATTTATTGGTGTTCGCGCCTCTCGTATTTTCCACTTAATTGACACTTACTTAGACTAATGCCTGCGGATGGAGGAGCCACAGAATCGCTTTGTACAGAAGGCCCTGATTCGGAATAAGCTATCGAAATTTATCTTTAATCTCAATCATGGGAAAGTGGATGGGGAAATGGGCAAGTGGAGTCAATGGTATAGAAACAACTTTTTCCATCGTATATCATGATACGAGTATACATATTATGTATAATATCATATTATGTTGATGCCCAGTGAAGACAGACTAAAAGTAACTACAGATCATATTTTCTAAATTACGCACATTTGAATATCGGAGAAATCGACAGTTCAGCCACAGATACCGTTGTTTATAAAAATCGCTGAATTCGGATTTAATGAAAGACAATACTTAGAAAATGAAGAAACAATACGATTAAATATAAAATTGTCTCTTCGGTTATTACTGATCTTTGGTCCTCAGAGTACGCCTCCACAGATAATTGAGCCAGCGCTAAGACAGTGATAAATCCGGCTTTAATAAGTGCTTACACGCACAGCAGTTAGTTACAAGGCAACCGCATGTACCGCGTTATATTGATGGCATTTACTTCTAGCTACCCACACATTAGAAATTATAGTTAGTACTACACCAATCCTTAAATACATAATGTGACTACATGTTCTTATTATTGGACTTCCGATGGTTGAATTCTATACATTAAGTCTATTAGTTATATTGTTACCAATCTGAAGAATAATACAAAAAGAGAACCATTATTTTTGGGATTATATGTTGGGAAAATAAAAATCTTGTGAATGAATATCTGAGAAACCTGCGTTTATGTTTATATAATGTACAGTAGATACATTTAAAGTATATATTATAGTTAATTGCATCGCGTCTTCTGTAGTCCTTTCCCACTAAAAATACGTAAGTAACTTATATTTAGGACAAAAAAATCTCAACAAAATTGGAACAAAAAGAACAGCGTCCCTTTTAGGTGGCCGACATAATAATTTCTCGTAACATTTTCCACAATAAAAAAGGGGCGAAAATTAGAAAAATGGTGGACACTCTTAAACGCAAGCGGAGGAGGCGAAAGTTTTCTCATTTCCCTCTAAAAAGATTAACACGTCCGCGAGGAACGTGATCGGAATACAAATTGCTTTTGAATTAATATTCATTTGGGTTTGATTTTTGGGCTATTTTCTTTCTTTGGAAACTAATATTTATGACGCCGTTATGTTCTGTAATTTCTTCTGAACAAACAAATAAGTAAAGTCATATACAATATCTGTATCTCCTTGGTAATATTCAGCTATTATCAAAAAGTCGCTAAACTTATATACCTATAGTATTAATACCTTAACAGTTTTCATCACCGCCTACTACCAAGTTGCTTGGTATTCCTATATTATTCATAACATTTAATACTTGAAAACAGTGACAATTAAGTAATAACGTAAAGCTACATAAATTCCACTACATTGGCCGAGGTCGCGAGAGAAGACGTCATTCTTAGATAGGGAAAGGGTTGTTTATAAAGGATGAATGATTATCTAAGTGACACTTTATTAAACGTTAGTTAACAAAGGGTTAAAATAAATTCAGTAGAATAGAAAAAAAATACGATTAGTGATGTGCATTTCCAGTAATATTGAGCGGATGCCCATTATTCCTGTGCCCGACATAGTCAACGTTCCTAATTTTCCATCATTCTTGGAAGTGGCACATCACTAATTACAAGTGCACGAGGGTGGTTAGAAGGAAGCTTTTAAGATTTCAATACACTACATTAACAACATAACATTAACCACCACAGCATAGTAATTGCTAGACTCTATAAACCTTCTGCTTTCTTTCAGCCTCCGTTGATATTCAACACGTAACACTAGCAAGTAAGATTAAAATTTAAAAATATTTCATCTTTATTTCATTCGTTCAGACAAACAGAAACATATACGTTCTAAGATTTCGTATCGTCCCTGCAATGTGTTATCTAAACTGAATTCAAAGGAGTGAATTTCCCAGAGACATTAGAGCAAATCGCACATCTCGGGAATGTGTAGATAAAGCAGCATAAAATATAATGCTATCCGCGAACTCTCCGGCCCTTGATAAAATTTTGCGTGATATTCTGAATGTTAGTGCTCAAAAACGCGCATGACATACGTAATGAAGTCAGCCATCTTTAAACGTATTGATGGATTTATGCAGAATATTGACAGTCATGTGATAATAAAAGTTTGATGCTTTTCTCATAAAGTAAGTGTTTTAAAATGCAAGGATATGTTTTGGGTACCACCGTCATTGACCAATCTGGACTAAGGTTTATTCCTCTGGCTTGTAGATATTATTGCTAATATAATTATTTTGTAAGTCAAAGAGCAGTGAAAGAGTGGACATATCTCTCATGAATGCTTTACTGAACTTAGTCTTAATGGTGAAGGTCTTTGCAGTGTCATTGAGTGAGAAACTTATTTCCTTACATATTCAGAGTATTATCAGAATATAGCTCGAGGAATATGCAAAAGCTTTACTACAGTAATAAGTATGAAAGTAGCGGATCTATAAAACAGAGCGTGAACAGAAATACGTTGGGCGTAACAGAAACGTCAGTATTATGACATTCGACGACATTAACTTACTAGTAAAAAGTGAGGTCCAAGTAACAAGAGTTTATAGGAGAGTATCAAAGAAGTAGCAAGTGTGTTAGGAGTCTATAGAGACAAGCTATGTCGTCTGCAGCGACTTTGTGCGGGCGTTTGCTTCACATGCACTCAATGTTTGTATTCAGTGGTACACTTTCTAGTGCCGCTTGTGGATATACTACTATAAAGGTATTTAAAAAATATATAAAAACACCGGAATGAAGTATATTCAAGATAAAGAGAAGTTGGGTGTATATAATAATACTCGATTTATGAACAAGCTTGATTTATTTACTTTCTGTATATATTTTGGTTTACTTATATATATTCTTTTAAGCCTCATTTACGTTGTAAGAAATACTTAAGGGTAGTTTATAACTTGGCCCCCAACCAAACTCGCACTTTCAAGTTTATGAGCAATTTTTACTTTTATGCGTTTCTTTCAGCTAAATTAAATTACTTATGCTATGTGCGTAGCCTCTCCACATTATACTTGTGTAAGTTCATTGAAGTATATGATCGATATTTAAGATTATTTTATTTTATAACACCAATCAGCAGAAGGTCCGTGTCACATTAAGAAATTAGATAATATATATACGGATAAGCCCGCCACACATTTCCACCACCGTTACGCTGTAAGCCCGGATTGACTATTGTATTCAACGATGACGCTGAAGTTTGACGAATTTATCGTCGACTAGTCCCGGGGAAATATATTGCCTTGAACCCGCACGGATTTAATCGAAAGAAATTGTAGGAGAAGATGAAATAAAATTTGCCATTTCCCTCCTTCATAAATGGAAGATAATAAATAACACTGAGGCTGATTGCTACAGGAGCAAGACTGTCACAGTCACACTATCACAGTGTCAAGTTGAGGCACAAAGAGGAGCGTTTGCATTTTTTTCTAGATCTGCGTACTAATTTATTTTAATTTTTATTAAAATAAAATAAATAACTAAGCTCTAATCCCACTCCTGGACACGGGTATCAAGAAGTGAGGGATTCAAGCAATACTTCCCGGCCCTAGATTTCACATGTCTTTCTAAAATGAATTACATTTTGTAAGACATTTAGGTTTCCTCACGATATTTTCCTTCACTGTAAGCAAGTGATAATCATTTTGAAATATTCATTCGCACATAGATTTAGAAAATTCTAGAGGTGCGAGTCAGGGTTTGAACCTAGGACTTTGTAACTGCAATGTGGCTATTCCTTTTATTAATAATCAACTGATAATCAACAACAGGTTATTTAAAAAGTCAATTTCTACACGCACATTGGATAAAACCCGTCGGCACTCATTGTTCCATGTTAATGTAATTACAGCCGGCATTGTCCATAATTTATTGTTAATTAGCTGCTGGATGACCTCGTTGGACTGTAATTAACTTCATAGTTTACAGGGGCGGCTTTTTGGGATTGTGAAATGTTTTAGAGTGGTTTAGGTGCCTATACAGTTGTTATAACAAGAGCCATAATTCTCTGACCACAATTTCAGAGGCACATAACAACACGAAATAATGTAGCAACATTAGTGATGTACCATTGTCGGAAAAGTAAAAAAAAAAATATTTAAAAAAATCCGCCAAAGTCAATTACTAACTTCTTGTTCGTTTTAATTTATAACATAAAACAAGGTATATAAAGTCCAATATGAAGAAGCGATCGTTTTATCGATAAACACGTTAATTATCTCGTCCAGAGCATAATGTCATCACACGCGGTGACGATGTATAAAACATGTGGCTTGCATTGTTTTCATGGTAATTTTATAAAGTAATAAAGTAAGCTACTGCACAACAGTGATGGTGCCTCTTATGTGTTGTAGATTTGTATTAAGTATCTTAGATTGTATGTAGTAAATGTTATGTTGGTAGTTTTTTCTCATCGGCTGTAGGTAACTAGAACTGCCCCCAGTATATTGTACGGTATCTACCCATAACACAAGTGTTGACTTGTTTAGGCTTTTAAATGTGGTGTATTCGTCTGTATTATAATATTTACTTTTATTCCACATACTTGTTCTAATTTCCTTTTCTTATCTTCAAGATCTCTATGAGGTTCTCCATTCGTTTCAATAGGGTAATCATACAAGATAGCTACCATCAAACCCAAAACTGCAACAACATTCCTCTTATCACAAAAACTAACCCCCGACGCTCATCATGGTGTCCATTAAACAAACTGAGCAAAAAGTTAGTTGGGGCCTCGGAGGGCCGGTAGTCAGCATACGCATTCGTCAGCCGTGACAAATGTGGCAATCCTCTGGCGGATAGGCGATCAATCAGCGCTCGGCCGGGACCTTTGGATGAAATGGTTGTGGTTAAAATCCCGGAAAATTCGCGGGATTAAACATGTCGATGAGGAATGTATCAAAAAAGTTTAAAATATTACAGTTAATACAAAATAATAAAGTAATTACCTTCTAAGATACCCACTAGAAAACTTTGAAAGGCTACGTAATAAATTAATTATCTTCCCAACTACTATATTAAGTTTGTATTAAATGTCAGTTTTCTTATAACGGGAAATCTTTTCACCGATTTTCTTTCACAATCTCGGGACAAAACAATGAACTTGTAATTCTCGTGGAAAGACTTAAAAGATACTTAGGGACTGTTAATACGCTTAGCGACGACGATACTTAAATCCCGGATTTCCTGAGTTCGATATAAATGTATCATTAAGTACCGGGAAATATCCCGACACGCAACAGCACTAGCCCTGACCCAATCGATCTCGAGACGATCCCATTTACACTAAACTCGTATATCATACGTATTAATTTTTTCATCGTTTATACCTAAACCCCGATTCGTATTTGATTATACGAATTTGAATTATAGGTGTTAAATTATCGATGATACAGAAAAACACATTTGTCTGTCGATGATTTTGTTTGATTTATACAAATAGGTGAAGGCTGTCATTGGAATATATGGCGTGGTAATGGGATCTCATAGGGCTATGGATCATTTCTCGCCCACTCTATATTGGTGGATATTCTATTGAAGAGAGGAGTTATATCACGATCTTTAAAACCAGGGGCCCAAATCTGTTAACCGATGGCATCACGATCGACTCGCAATTCGTCAAAACTGACAGATTTTCTGGAAAACTGACAATATTGACGTATTCCCATACGTCAGTTTTGACGAGTTGCAAGTCGGTCGAAATGCCAGGGGTTAACAGTATTGGCCCCTGGAAAGCTTCAGACAATTAATTTCACAGCCTTTTATTTTGATTAATAAATCCTTGTGTAAACTCTTTAATCTTGTTTTTATTTTGGTGAGAGCGTCAACAGATGTAGGTTTAATCTGAAGAATAATCGTAATTGGGTACCAGACACTTGGTTACATTTACAGGTCGGCTAAAAGCTACGCTTGTACCCAAAAGGTATAACATTGGTACCTATAAGCTGTCTATCTAATTGTACCTATTACTTGCGATGAAACATCTTTGAGATCGATTTTCTTTTCGAAGAAATTTACAAGAGCGTCTGAAATCAAACATCAAAGCAATTTAGGCACAATGATACCAAAGTTCGTCATCGGACCAGTGTTCACGGGTGGAGCCACATTTCCAACTCCCAAGTCGATTATTCCAATTGATATCGGAATGTCGGAGTTTGCAAGTGAAAGTTTCCGATTTCTCTCTGATTCGATTACACAAGTTGTGGCTGCTGGCCGAAGAGGAATTACTGATGAGCGAATATTAAGTAGATTAAGCGATAAGATTGTTACGAATGTTTATATTGTTTTGGTATGTTAGAGCTTTGATGTTTCATGCAACACCAGAGTTTCTAGGGATTGCAAGAGACAGGCTAGAACAGTCCAAAATTCAATAAAGTGCTTGCATAACGATAAAGTGACAAATCTTGGTTATCACAAACACATACATAAATAATATGTTTTTCAAAACCAGCGAGACAACCCGTTGCCAGTAAATAACTCCAAATAACATGCTATGTAACCAAACAAAAATATTGCTAATATTTTCAAAGCAATATTATTCCCATACATAGACCCTGCGGTCCTAACTCATTGTTATCCCATTCACTTCTGTCCATAGATGAAATATACTCACCCTTATCTCATCTGCACCCATATCAAACGCTTGGACAAATCATGCAAAAATTTCTTCCAAGTTCGGGCCGTCTCTTCCACCGCGAGGGTCTCTTAGAGCTACTTAATCAACACGGCTCTTTATTCAATTTCCTCCATTTCCAATTTCCTTTGAGGGTATGACAACATACTTGACATTTTTGGGTGAGAATCCAATTTCATAATTTTGCCCCATGCTCTTTGGAGCGTAAATACAGCTCCTCGAGAACAATTTTCTAAAGTCGTGTCGCCATCGAATAAGTATGCTCTCATTTCGAAGACCGCTTGGCTCAGTGGTTCGAGCGTAGCGTAGCTCGTCTCACTGCATCGGGTGGTTGCGGGTTCGATTCCCGCCAGGGTTAATTTCGGAAATGGCCTTTTCGTAATTTTCCCTGGTCTGGGTGTCACTGGGATCGCCCCCAGTCCATTGTACGGTACCCATAGTACAAGCGTTGCCTAGTTTGGGACCATACAGTTGGTGTGTTCGTCTGGCGATATTTATTTATTATATTTATTTGACTAAATTAATTTAAATTATATATAAAAATATTGTTCTGGATCATCAAGGAGCTTAGTACCAGTTTTGACGGTATTCAATTCCAGTAGAATGATCGAATCTTACATAAATTTCACAGCTGTTCTTAGCGGAAACATGCATCTTTACTGATTAATAAAATAATGATTACGGAGACGTTAATGACTCGATCGATAAATTATGAACGATGAATACATTCGAAACTCATGCTTACCCCTCAGTTTTTTTATGCTTAATTCTTATATATAAATTTGTCCGATACAATATAATATATTATATATTATATTTATTTATTCACCTTAAAGTATTTCAGCAAACTGTCTTCACCGGTTTCTAGTGTTAGTATTCTTCGCTTCGCAACTCCTTCGCTGCAAGTATAATTTCAATTCAGTTAATTCCCATTCAAACATTTAGCTTACATAGTAACAACCAATTCGCTAACACGCTTACGTCGTTTCTTTGATCGTTTATACATTTTATGCTCAGTGTAAACGACAGACTAACAAAGGAATAGTTTTTGATGAGTTGTCGGTGTCTGCAATGTGGATTAATGATAACAAAAATCAATGTGATGCCCCCAAAAGGACTTAGTTCCCTTCGATAAGATGCTTAGCACGGCATACATAATTAGCACTGCTAACAGAGGTGTCACTCTGAACAAAAACACAAAGAAAAATAAACTACTCTCGCGCTCCGAAAATAAGGTACAAACTAGACTGATTCAAATGCCCTCGAGTAGGGGCGCCGTCGGGACCGTCGTAGATATTTCGTGGATCGCGTGTCCAAATGAGCCCAGCCTACGGGCTCAGAGGCGTACTATAATGTTAATTGTTGAGAAAAAATGAGTACTTATTTACATTTAAAAATTTAATTATTTATAGAGATACCTAATAGTACGCATCAGAATCATAATCATCCGCGGCTTGTCACTACTCACAAGCGTCATACCATTGGCGCTAACGATTTATATCCTGTAATAATCTTATACTCTACTACGGTACTCGATCGCGATGCTTTTAATATCGTTGAAGCATCACACTTTTTACAACGGCCGCATAGCACCATTACGCTGGTATCCCCGAAGGGGTAGATAGGGATGTATTTTTGGACTCAATGTAAATACTATAATACATGTTTCCTTTTATTAACCAATGGGTTTAGAAACAACACGCTATGGCACAGTATTGGAATTTATTACTTCACATTCAAGCTTCCTCGCGATATTTTCCTTAACCATTTGATGCTGGCAATATATCAAATTTGGGTAGGCCATACATCTTCAAGGAAACGCCCAAAGAGAGGGAAAGTATTGTAAAGTAAGAAGAAAAATATACCACCCCTTCGGAGGGAGCGTAACATGTGTAAATACTCTACATGAACGGAGAAGGGAGATACACCGATTGACGTTTCGGTGCGTATCAAACCTATGGCAGGATTCCTTCTCTAATGTTTTCTTTATCTCCTAATATTTTCTTTTCTTTCTCCGATTTTTTTTTCTTTAAACGAAAACTCATATCATCAGGACATAAAACCTCAGTTAAGCCATGTTTTCTTTTATGGTGGTGGTAAATAGTAAAATAAGTATTTAAGAAAAGGAATAAGACTAACTGTGATTGATTACAAGTCCTACAATTTATTTAGTAAAGAATTATTGGATATCCAATTCCATTGGAAATTAATATCACAGCTCCACGATTCTTAATCAAAAGCAATAAATCTGTAATTTTTCTGTACATCAAAAACAAATGTTTCAAATTTCCAAGAACGTTCGAATATCCAATGAATTTGCGATTTATTTTTACGGAAGTTTGGTAAAGTCAGCCTAAAATAACACTAACTGGGTTTGAACTCCCGGACCCTTGCATCTGAACATCGACTATAAAGATCTCTTAAAAAAAAAAACATATTTTCTGTACGCCGTTGTTTGGTTCTGCTCCCAAAAAATACTTTAAAAGTCCATATTCCATTTTCATGGATCGTGAACAGTTTCAAATAAAATTGAATCCGTTGTATCGATGTCGAATGTCCGTCAGATTTTTACGCGTGATTGAAATAGTCGTGTGCATTTTCTATATCACAAATATTTTGAATGTAGTCAGTCTATGAAAAAAATATATAATGTACCAAGATATTGATGAATTTGATTTGAAAAATCTATAGAAAACTATTTAAGCTATCCTGTAGTATATAATAAATATATATTATGAAAACTCACATTTTTGTTTTAAATACATGTATTAGATTAGATATATTTCATTCTGAGAATATCGTATTTTCACTGTGTAACTTATCTATTATTTTCAAACAAAACTCTAAAACAAATAAATTTAATAATTATGTTTATCCTTCAGACTTTCGACAATGGAAATAAACGTATATTATTTCCCAGAATCAGTGATGAAACTTATATTTCTATAACAATTAGTTATAGTTACTTTAATAATTTTTACAAACTAACATTTTACCAGGCATGATTATTAATTCAATATAATTATGAACAAAATAATTACTTACCTATCTCAAAACTTGAACTCATAACATTAATTAATGCATAATGTGTGTTATTAAATAAAGGGAGGCGACACGTTTTAATGATTGCCAGTAAAACTTCGGAACTGAACTAATTAAGCACAAGTATCAAGGCTTTATTGCCTTGTGAATATGAATTACGTTCAATGTTTTACGTTTTATTAACAATTATTATAGTTAAAGAGGGCCCTGTATGTCTTAACGTTCATGTTCACAAGGCACGGACGACCGGACGACCGCTTGGCGCAGTGGTTCGAGCGTAGGCCGCTCGGCTCACTGCACATGGTGGTTGCGGATTCGATTCCCGCCGGGGTAAATTTCGGAAATGGCCTTTTCGTAATTTGCCCTGGTCTGGGTGTCACTGGGATCGCCCCCAGTCCATTGTACGGTACCCATAGTACAAGCGTTGCTTAGTTTGGGACCATACAGTTGGTGTGTTCGTTTGGCGATATTTATTTTATTTATTTATTTATATTTTATCTACATACAAATTTTATTAGTTACTATTTACTTATTTGGTAACAATGGTGTTGCCTGCTCACATTATGCTGCTGTTCCTGAGAATGTACACCATCTATTATTCATTGAAAATCGTAACTATTGAGTTTCTTGCCGGATCTACTCAGTGGAATCAGCATTTCGAACCGGTGGTAGATACTGACTATTCATAAATGCTGGCTTACATGAATAAAAACAATTTTGAGTTGGAGTTTAGTACAATCAACATTTATAGACTTCATCATCATCATCATCATCATCATCAGCCTATGCTTGTCCACTGCTGGACATAGGACATAGACTTTATAGACTTACTAGAACGGAATATTTAGAAATATAACAGTAAGTTATATGTACGATATGCTTAATAATTATACTTTAACAAACTATACAGCGATGTATGAACCTTCAATCAAAAACTTATTTGTAGTAAAAATGTATCCTGTCACAATAAATCTCCAGCAGAAGCTGTAAAGTTTTCCTCAACAATTACTTCAAACGATGAAGCCCATTTTCCACAATTAGTAAAAATACGACCACTCGCTTTTTGCTCCAATGGTTGGTGCTATTATTTTTAATTGCTCCCATCGCGAGGTTCAATTAAAAGTTTGTAATTGACTGTACCCAGTGTGAGTTGATATTGAGGTTCAACTCGTGTTAATTTTCATAATAAAACAGCATTGTGACATTTCATCCTGAAGCAGAACATATATTTTTTCTTTCATGATTGAATTAGTTTTTGTCAAGTGATACTTCAATAGAACTACCTCTATTGACCGTCGTTTTTTGGAGCATCTAAGTTTATTGGCATATGTTATAAACCTACCGCGTTACTCGATGTTCTAGCTATTATACCAAGTTTCTACCATGTTACTATGTTATTAAAGTAGCCTTCCAGACGAATACTGAAACGCTACTAAAATGTTCATTTCCGAATTGGCTGTTTGAGTCGACGTTTTCTGTCATTTCTTGTATGTGGCGTCAAAATTGAGCAATCTCAAATTTTAGTAACGCTCGAGTAGTCAGCGGTAGGTATATCTATTTGATGTGCAGCTAAAGCCATTGATCAGATGCCAGAGGAAATTTGATGCCAGATTATTTCAGTACTTAGCGTTACGTCAGAGGTTGCTATCTCCGCAACTTCACATCAAAATGTTTATTTAATATATAATATGTAGTTATAAATTGTTTATAAACGTCTCTATCCACATCAAGCTACCGAGGAGTTATTACTTCCAAAATAAATACCGTCTCGTGCTAATACTGTTTACAGCAAAGGTAGAAGGGACGGATTCAGTCATAAACACGACTCAGCAGAATAAATACATAAATGTGTGTACAGTTGACAATTAAAAACTGTGACGCCCAAGGGGTAATACTGTACAGGGTGTTGGTCATATTATGCGCCATTCGGCAGGTTTAAGGGATTTTGATGAGTTATGAATGCGCTATTAAGTATGTACTGTAAATGATGACCGGTTCAGTTTGACCTGGAGTTTGACTGTTTTATAAGATTTTTTCTAAAGAATACTTAAAGCATACAATGGGTTTTAAAATATGTTGTCGTTTCTAATTTTAAAGGAAGTAAATAAATTGGCTTCATTTATATTATGTACCTACTCCTTTATTTGCGATCATAAATTAGTTTTTAGAGTAACCAACTTGCTACTATCATAACAGCAGTCTTTGCCAACATCCACCAATATATATGTATTATTATAATTTTAGCTTTCTATTTCGCAAAACAGCAGATACCTTTATCACCATAAATAATTGTCTCCAAACATCAGCAACACTTAAAGTATCGTCGACGGTTTCCGATATAAGACTATTTAGGCATAAACTCCCTCTTATTCATAGAGGCAACAATAGATTGGGGGTCATGAATATGCGATGGCATTGTCAACGGTTTTAGGCTGGTAAATAAATGGCCGTTTAAGGGGAAGTGTTAAAGATCCCGTCGCCGGAACACATTCGGGAAGCGGGAGTGGGTGAGGTAATTTTGATTTTGGGAATAGCCGGTAAAGTTTTTGTTTCGTTGGTACTATATACATTTATTTAAATACTAGCTGTGCCCGCGACTTCGTCCACGTTACAAAAAATTAATTTGATAAAAAAAACGTTTATTTCGCAGAGTTTACGAAAAGTTAATAATTCTGTAAATGAAGGATGAAGTTGATAAAAAAATACCTATGCCAAGTTTAATGTCGTTTTTCTTTTTTGCGAGTCGATGATTTGTGTTTTATATACCTATCGCAAAAGCTCGCCCGCACGACGGGGAGCATTTGTGATCTATTTTTTTGTGTTTCTTAAATAAAAGTAGCTAAGTACTAAGTAGTAGTACTAAGTTACTTCTTATAACATGACCTATCTGCCAGTGAAAGTACCGTCAAAATCGGCTCTCATTTTATTTATTTTATTTTATATCGACACTCTAATTTTATTTATTTCTATAGATATAGATGTGCGTGTATGTTTAGCAACCGAATAGTTTCAATGGGTACCATCCCCAGCTAATTAAGCTAAATACATGTAGGAATGTCTGATTTCAATACTATAATCTGTGTTGGGAATTTAAAATCCCCAGACCTATTTTGACCAAGACTGTTCATGCATTCAACTTATCGATTGGTTCAACATAATAAACAAAATTAAATATGTTTATTGCTAAAACATATTCTCACTTCGCTCTGCGTTTTCTCAGAAGTCGTTAATCATTATTCAGACTCTCAGATAGGTTTTGGTAGGTATACGATAGATGGATAGGATGAGCTTATTAAAGGACCAAAATTGTTTTCTTAATATTGCCGTTAAAGCAACATTGCCCTTAACAAAACACTCAACACCGGCTTAAATGATTCTTTGCCGCTAAAAACTTCGCTTAAGTTCCTGTAAATTTTCCAAAACATTTGAATTATACATTACCCAAGGTGGCGCTTTGTTATATGAAAGCCTCATTGTGGCCGCGTCTAGCCATAAATGGCCTCGGTTATTATACATTTTAATAGATAAAAAGCTTTCTTTACATTATCTCTAACTCAGACTGATTTCAAATATATAATATTAGTAAAAAAAATAGGGCATAGTTACTACTGGCATCTAGAATTGATCACAGGTTAGAATAAACAATTGAAATCAAAATATACAAAACTACCTATTTATACTTACAAAGTATATATCGGTCTTCTAAATAACTACATCAATTGTGTACGTAGCAAATCCTAAATCCTCATCATCCAATACCTGTCACAACATTTTATATATCCTTGCCAGAACAATACTGCGATACATAAAGCATCGGTCTGTGTTCCCTGTACGCCCGTTCTTTTTGCCCGCACGTCAAAGTTTACTTAAACGAAACGCACCCTTGGGTACGCTGCCCGTGTCTGGAAACACACGAGACATTACTGTGGACTGGCATGCGTCAAAAACGGACGCCAACTCGATAACATGACAAAAAGATACGTCAGAGCCGAACAAAATTGTGTTAAAATTATTTTAACCTGTTCAGAATTTTGCGGAGACCTTGCACGCTGCGGGTCTGCAGGTTAAAACAAACTTTTTCTGTTACAGTTCTAGTTTAGTTTCTAAGTCATGTGATTCTACACTATTTTTAGATTTTAACTGTGCAATACCATTACGCATTCCACGTTGATTGACCCCCTTTGAATAGTTAATGATTAAGTATTCAAATAATATTTACTGTATAATAACTACTTATAAACTAACTTACCGTAAATTTTAATAAAATTATGATCTAAATAGAATTTATATCTAAATATTAAATGTAATATAACCTTTGTAAGTATCGTACAAATTATATTTAATATGCGTTCGTATCGGTATGCAATCATTCGACGAATGTTTTCACCGTAATTCGCAATGCTTACTATGAATTATTAAATTTTCGAAGTTTATCCTGGAGCGGTCAGCTTTTGTTAATATAACGGAAAAAATCTACAGAAACCTTTATGAGACCATAAAAATAATGAAACATTAACTAATTTCGTAAGAAGCATTCAAGGAGTCCAAATAATCGGTACTAAATCTCTGAAACCCTCGTCAATCTGAAGTAAAAACCATAACTGAAGATCTTTCATTTATTTGCTTGAGATCTAGATTCCACTCCGCACCTCATTACCTCTAACACCACAAACAATCACAACAGTGATAGCAGTTTTCGTACGTCACTGTGAGTCCACACATAATTACCTATCATTAGGCCCCCATTTTGGTTTTCCAAAGTAGACGGTCACATATTGGTTTTATATTGTTATTAAATGTGTTTGTTATTTTGTTGCTTTCTGTTACTTGTCACTGGCTAAATAACTATTAAATTAAGCGAGTAATTTTTTTTTTTTTAAAAAGAAGGTCTTTCTCTATATTTTTTCCCCACTGTGACTTAAGGCTAAAGCGCCCATCTAGCCCGCGAAGTTCAAATCTTTAGAGGTTTTTTAGAATTTTTTCAAAATCTGACAATAATAAAAGGCACATTTTGTAATTCGCGAAAAAGACCGTGTGCTGTGCATGTATTAATATATCCAACTTACTCTAAAACATTTCAAGAACGACAGCTATCCAGATAATCTGGCAATTTTTGTATATTTAGTGATTTACTAGTAAATTACGGAGGCTGCGAGCCGGAGGATATAAAGAAAACCCAAAAACTAATTAAAGTAAAATGTAGTAAAAATTAAGGATTACAATCTAAGGTCTAAGTGACAATGTTCAATGTTAGAATCAAAGTGTCCGATCCGTGACGCGGCGGTGGCGCGGTGATGGTACGTTGCGCGATGTCAGCACCTCGTGGTCGTAGCGCGTGCCCGCGGCTGATGCAACGCTTTTCGGTGCGATTGACCTCACTGCATAGTCAGCGTTACATGCATAGCACGATGGTATAACACCTCTCGCCGCAGTTCAGCAATTATTTGAGGACCTTCGTTGAAAATATTGCTGAAACCTGATCTGGATCTGGCTGACGTCCTACTACAACTTCAACGTCGTCGTCTTGTCTTGAGAGTCGCTTCATCTTGATTTCCTTGGTTTTCTTAGGACGATGTCTTATAAATCTGCGGATGATGGCAACTATACCGAGTACAATTGCGATTAGTAAAAGTGAGTACATCGGTATTGTAGTATGGTACAGGCTCGTGTCGGCGGCGGCGGTCTCCTTTAACTCAATCGGTTGCTGCAACGATATCTTAGCAGCGCTCGCATGCAAGTTCTCCAAGCTTATCGAGTTTAGAGTTAGAACGGATTGGGGCGATGATATCAATCTCGAATCTCGGGTTGGCAGGTCCATTATCTTGGTAACTTGACCTCTTGTGCGATCGTCGCTGTTAATAATCATAAACTCAGAAGTCCGCAGGAAACATCCGTGTGGTATCACAGCTAGGTAGCTCCCTTGTCGTCTTGAGTAAACGTTTCTTCCACATGCTGCCTGGATCTTCGTGGGTCTCGGGAACGTGATGACGTAATGCCTGTCGTCCAGCTGTTCTAGAGCTTCTTTGGTGAGTACAACTGGAGTTAGGTTACACGTAGAATCGATTTTCTGCACCATGATAAGTTGCTGGATGCAATCCACCTGGTCGCGATGTCTGAAGTTGATCTTCCTCTCACAGAGATACCAAGTACTTGCCTTCGGACATTCTGTCTCTATGTACATGAAATCAGCTTCATGTATTGCTATGTAAGGATAGGATGGTATTAAAATTTCATGGTTTTTATTAGGAACAATGGATAGTTTGTACAGGTCATAGGTATAAGGCGAGGCGATTGGCACTTTAAAAGCTATAACTAATTTATTACCACTGTAATATGAACCCAATTTAATTATATCATAATAATCCCTGATACTTATGTCTAATATTTCGTCTTTATTATATAAACTACGTATCCTATCTATCATTGACTTTAATGAACTTAAGCTAAGCATTGAGTGGTGCGTACTATTCGCACGAATAAAGGCTAAGAGGTTTTCAATATTTTGTAATTCGTCATATAAATTTTCGACATTATCACTAAGTATTAAGAATAACTGAGCCAGATGGGCGAAATGTATAAGATCTAGTCTCGCAACAGTGGTGACATTTGTTACTGCCTCAACCATTTTCTTAATTTTATTTTGGTTGGCAACAATAGTGTCCAAGATTTTTGTATGCTGGGCTATCCAATCCTTGCTTAAGCTGACGTGATGGTTGATTTGTGCAGCTAGCTCATGTTCGTTATCCTGAAGTACTTTAATGGCATTATCGTAGCGTATTGCGTCGGTGTAGTCTAAATTCCCTGAGATACTCTTAATAATAGAACCTAGGCCATTTATTAACCCTCTTTTGACACGGTTGGAATCAAAAGTTTCTAATTGTTCTGAAATTTTATCAATTTTGCTATCAAGATATTCAATATGGGGTTCGAATAAGAATTGAGTACTGTTATTTAACTGGGGCCGAATTTCGTTTAGTTGATTTCGAACCATTGCAACTTCAGATTTAATTTTGGTTATGTCTATGAACTGCAAAAAGGAGTGATGCTGGGATATGATCTTCGTGGGGCCGAGCTTAAAGGGTAGTAGTCCGGGTCCATCTTCAAGGCTCTCCAGGGTTATGTCTTGAGCAGTGACCGCTCGTAGTAGGAATATCAGTATTGTCCTGTAACAAGCGCGTAATTTTAGGTACTCTCTTTAGACGTGATTTGGCTACAGGACCGCGGCTTCTCTTAGTATATATGTGAACTGGCTGGTTCGCTAAAACTGCATCTTGTGTAAAGCGTGGTGCTAATTTTTGTCGACTTGCCATCGGATTCTTTATGAATATTTGTTGTTCGGGGCTATAAGTTTCCTCGGATTCGCGATTCCTATTACGGTTTTCTATAATTTCAGTTCGCCGTTCTAGGGACGCTCTACTTATAAGTTCGTAGACCTTGTCCATCTTTGTACGATGATTCTGAGTATATTGTTGCAGTAAATACCCAGTAATGTCTATGTCTACCGGATCCCTAGGATCAAAGTGTCCGGTTATGAGCTCTAATGGCCTACACTTTGTAAAACTGTGTATAGTGCTATTGTAGGCTAATATAGCGTATGTCATTAGATTCGTCGCAGAGTCGCTGCGATGCTGTAACTTAAGTATTCTCAAGTGCTCTAATAAAGTTGAATGTAGACGTTCGACCATTCCGTTCTCGTTAGGTGTGTGGGCTGAGATCTTATGATGTTGTATCTTATGTAGCCGAGTAAACTCTGAGAATAATTGGTTGGTGAATTCAGTGCCGCGATCAGAGACTATTGTTAATGGCAGTCCGTGATGAGTACAGAATACTAACAAAGCCTGAATAACACTAATGGCTGTTCCATCTTTTAAATGGTATGCTTGAGCATACTTAGAGAAGGAATCTATGATGGTTAAAAATTTCTCAGTCTCGACTGTGAATAAATCGATGTGTATCGTTTCAAAAGGTTTACCCGGTGGAGGAACTACGTTAAGCTGCTGTCGAATCGGATTACGGTCATACTTACACTGGCCACAAATGTTACACTCATTGATGTATTTCGTGACATGTTCTCTCATCTTGGGCCAGTAGTACCGCCTAGATAGAGCAAGGTAACATTCACTGATACCGCGATGGTTTGTTTTACCTTCGTGATATTTTTGAATGATCTCTTGTTGGCGTAAATATTCTTTTACATTCTCGAGTTCTACTTTCGTTAGCACTAAGTTCATGGATGAGCGTTTAAAGTGATTCTGGATGATAGGAATAATTGAATACATCTCCAACGGAGGAACAATTAAAATTCCGGTCTTAACCTTTGGATTAACAAATTCTGTGATCGCATTTACTACATTTTCTTCAAGGTTGGACTTGGATACTTGAATAGCGGTACGAGTATGGGTGTCGAATGGTTTTGTAACACTCGTCCTACCTTTCAAGTCACCTACGACTGTAAGATAAATCTGCTTATTAAATTTGTTAAGCGGGGCATCTGATATCGGTACTTCTAATATGGGTTTTTCGGCATCGGTATGGGCTGTAAGAGTTCTGGATTCATCTAATGTAGGCGGGTTAACAGTGGCATTAGCCAATAAGGAGCTAGTCTCCTCGTTATGTATCTCAATCCTAGAAAGTGCATCGGCGTTAGTATTGTACTTGCCCTGTTTATAAGTGATCGAATAATCGTACTCGCTTAACTTTAATCGCCAGCGGGTTAAACGAGAGTTGGGTTCTTTAATGTTCATGACCCATTGAAGCGGTCTATGATCAGTAATGATTTTAAATTTGCGACCAAATAAATAAGGTCGGAAGTACTTAGTCGCCCATACAATAGCGAGTAGTTCTTTCTCTATTCTGCTGTAATTGATCTCACTAGTATTTAATGTACGCGATGCATATGCTATAGGCTTGTCGCTACCTATTGAACCTTGGGAAAGCACAGCACCGATAGCCAAATTAGATGCATCGGTTGTCAAAATAAATTCTTTTGAGAAATCAGGATATTGAAGAATGGGGTTGTTGGTAAGAAGAGATTTACATTTCTCAAAACAGTTGATGTAATCCGTATGTAAATTAATCGTAGAACCCTTTTTTAGGCATTGGGTTAGAGGTTTTGCTAAGCGAGCGAAATCGGGAATAAACTTGCGGTAATAGCCAAGCAAGCCAAGAAAACGTTTAATTTCGGTGGGAGATTTTGGCAATGGGTAATTTTGAATGGCGGTTATCTTATCAGGATTGGGTTTTATCCCATCTTTACCTATGATATGACCAAGGTACGCAGTTTCGAGTTTTAAAAATTCCGACTTGTCGAGTTGAATCTTAAAATTCGACTCTCGCAGCCTCTGGAACACTTTTTCGAGATTAACTATGTGTTCCTGCAAAGATGTACCAAAAACGATGACGTCATCTAAATATACGAGGCAGATAACGTTTTGCAGTTATGGTGGTAGGTACAGATTCATGTAGGGAGATGTATGTCATGACGGTACTGAACAGATTCTGGCAGCGTTCATAGAACTCCTGCGGCGTATCATTTCCCTGTGTTAATGAGGCAATATCATCATACAGCGCCGTTTCGTCGCGTTGATCGGCGAAATTATTAATTAATACAGTTCTAATACCATTCCAGTCGCTTGGGATACCGTTCGAGTTTATATAACGGGCTGCGGGACCAGTCACTTTATTTAATATACCGTTAAGCAAGGCTTGGTTCTCTAAGTCATGTCCTGGGCTTGGGTCCAGATGACGTGTGACCAACTGGTCGCATAAGCTAATAAACCTAGTTAATATATTAGGATTCCCGTCGAAATCCGGAAGGACTCGAAGGGACTTTAAAATAAGGTCCATCGCGTTTGCGGTTGGCTGAGACATCACGATTGAGTCCTCGCTATCACTTAAATTTCTAGCTATATCTAACCTACTTTGCCTTACGCCCCTAGGGGTACAAGAACGAGATCGCCTAGGATGAAAAATCTTGATGGATTACGTAAGGTAGGTAAGGAAGGGGGAAACTTAAAATACAAGGAAGCAACACAAGAGCGATTCAAGTGTACTTACAGTTTCATTCTTGGTATCTCTATATCTTCATCAATGTCTGGATGCACCGGTCTGCTGCAGCTACCCGTGGTTCAGGATACTCGATGAAGGCTTAAGAGCACACGCAGCGGCTATGCGAAGCCGGGATCGATATTAGAGTCCTTTTTGTATCGCGTCGCGCACTGCTTCGAGTATCCTACCGACTGCGCCAATTACGGAGGCTGCGAGCCGGAGGATATAAAGAAAACCCAAAAACTAATTAAAGTAAAATGTAATAAAAATTAAGGATTACAATCTAAGGTCTAAGTGACAATGTTCAATGTTAGAATCAAAGTGTCCGATCCGTGACGCGGCGGTGGCGCGGTGATGGTACGTTGCGCGATGTCAGCACCTCGTGGTCGTGGCGCGTGCCCGCGGCTGATGCAACGCTTTTCGGTGCGATTGACCTCACTGCATAGTCAGCGTTACATGCATAGCACGATGGTATAACAAGTATCATATCCACCGTCATAATATTTATAGTAAAATAAATTTATTAATAAACGCACTGCATACCGTGTTTGTCGCAAATCACAAAATGTTGTCTTAAATGTTTTCAGATTTTTGATAAACTATAAAAATACTCGAAAATTTTGAATTTCGCGGGCTAGACAGGCGCCTTCACCTTAAATTAAACTATTATAGTTTTAATCAAAAATGTTAATACAATATTCAGTGGCCGCCCTCTGTTGGGCAGCTCTTGGTATTTCATTTTACCTTCATCGTGTTTTATATCCCCTATTCGCCAGTATAATCAGGCTTAATAGAATCCCACCACAGTAATTCATATACATTTTTGAACGAATTTTTATATGCCTACCCAATTGCATAAAAAAGAATTCTGAATTGTTTATGCTTTTATATAGATATATTTTCAGGAATATAAATTAAACAGTGATAGCCGATTGGTTAAACACGCGTTTTGCGAGCACAAGGCCTAGAGTTCAAGCCCCGATTAAAAATCCAGCGACTTAACTTATTTATATAAGTATTTATTTGAATTTAATGTGATGATCACTTGAAAGCATCTTGAAGAGATGCTTGTCATAAATCATGCTTAACTTAGAAAATCTAAACAATTTATAAAAGACATGTGAGATCCCCCAACCCGCACTGGGCTAGCGTGGTGGATTATGGCCTGAATCCCCCTCGCTTTGATAGGAGGTACGTGCATAGGAGTGAGTCATTAAATAGGGCTTAGTATTATGATTATTAAACGTTTATTACCGAATCAAAACGATTTATTGTTTAGTTATTTGCCATATTAAAAAACTAAAGTTAGTTTTAAATTTCTTGCAAAATCGTCAACCAGTAACATTGGTCCTCCGCTATATTATATCCAATAAAAACAGCGCTACGTCCTCTCACGGTAAACAACTTTTTAATAAAGCCGCGGGCACACGCTGTGTAAAGTGTAAACACGTCATGTCACTCACACAGGATAATGCCGTGAGAGGTGCCCGTGTTAAATTACGGGATTATGGCAATGGCGGAAGGATTTAAAACGGATATTATCCTGTAATTATTCTTTTGTGTCCCACTCGTGGGTACTTGGTTTTATCACTTTGGGTTTGACCTGAAGGGACGTCCCTTCAGGTCGGCAACATGCGAGCAATGCCTTTGGTACTGCATGAATTTGTAGGCTACGGTAACTGCTTAACATCTGGCGGGTCATACGCTTGTTTACCGACTTTGTACAT
Source organism: Notodonta dromedarius (assembly GCA_905147325.1). Taxonomy (NCBI): domain Eukaryota; kingdom Metazoa; phylum Arthropoda; class Insecta; order Lepidoptera; family Notodontidae; genus Notodonta; species Notodonta dromedarius. The sequence goes on along the minus strand of LR990163.1, from coordinate 12,946,657 downwards.
TGAAAATAAATATTATTTCTGATGATTGCCTTTTCTGGGTAACTTATGAACGATATATAAGATACAAAATGTCAGTAATCAATAACATTTTTTTTTTCACATAACTCAAATAGCTCTACCTTTATTCTAAATTACAAAATTAATATTTCAATTAACTTCCAAACTAGCGTTATAAAACGCCGCTATAACGTAATTGTACTACAGCGATGTCTTAAAAGTAATAAACGAACTATCATTACTGTTATCTCGTACAAGTTTCAAGTACTCGTATCAACATTCAAGGTTTTAACGCCGGCATCCACCCGATATCGGCGGTTCTCCGGTTAAACGGTGACATTAATTGAGAGATAATGCTAAAGTTTCAGCGCCTTAATGCTGTGAAACTTTTTATGTCAGAAATGGTGTTGAGACATCGATAACAGTGTTGTTTACATGTTGGTAGATCACAAAAGTTTTGTCTAGATGATTTTTTTTTCGGAACTCATGCTTTCTGGCTATTTTTCTGAATTCCTCTCTCTTCTATCCACTGTATTCAATAAAAATACAATTATGGTCCCAAACTACAAAACGCTCTAGGTATGGGTTCTGTATAATGGACTGGAAGCGATTCCAATAACAAGGTTGCCTCTAACCAACCCCCTCATAAATATACGTGGTTTAGCGATTGTATAGCTAAACCATGCTTTGTCTTCTTCTTTTGAATGTCACATTGCTGATGACAGAATGAGATAATTTGGTGTGTAACTATTCACCCGCTATACCATGTTTATTAATAAGGAGGTAAGAGAATTGGACGGTGTAGCGAGCCGAGCGACCTACCCTCAAACTACTAGTCGTTAAAAAACTACTACTACTTGCTAGTAGAATTACTAACTAGTGGTGATGACCATCTAGACTAGACTGGCAGCCGTCATTTGACTTCCCAACTTGATAAAGACATTCGATAAATTGCAAAACTCTTGAAAATTATAAGACTACAAAATTCAATTCAATTCACAAGAAATAAGAACTAGAAATTGATCAATATTTCAATCTCCACATACAAAGCACAAGACGTCAAATTGATAAGTGACTTCATAAACTCCAAATTAGTTTGCTCAAGTTAAATTTTTCAATTTGATAGGTTTGATGCAGACTCGGAGTTCAACAGAGCTGCAGCAAAGTTGGGGTTGTTAGAGAAATTTCTTGCTGTGTGTGAGTTATGTGATTGGTTATGAAAATGTTGCTCCATTCCGCTCGCAGGCTCTGCTGCCGTTAATAAGGTTCTAGATCTTAGCTTTACATAAGAGATCTAGGACCTTATTAACGGCAGCAGAGCTTGCATATAATTTTCAGTAATTTCGGGAAACGGGGAAATTTTGCTGTATAAAATTTTTGGTATGACTTCCATTTGCTCTTAAACACCCAATGATCTGAAGGCAAACTGTAGGGTAGTAGCCGATTTCAATGAAATTAGTCACGTAAGAAGCTAAAAAGCTATAAATTTCCGACCAAACCAGAGCCGTTTGTGTGAAAAATAACACCAGCTATTCATTAATCGGAATACGATTCCCACATGACAGTTTTATTTAGGCCCTAAACAGGCATTGGTTGTTTTGCAGCCGATGTCCTAAGAACTTTATGTCCTGTCACAAATAATAGAAGACATGTCTATACCCTCGTAAACACAGGCGCGATCGAGCATGCGTGCCTAGGCCATTGTTCACAGTGTCACGCGTTCCATATAAATAACATTCATGAATCTAGAGCGTCTTCAATATATCCTGTGTAGACTGTGCGAGCTCTGTGAGTCTGGCTTGGAATATAATACAGTTATTGTACGAGGGTATCTTGTATTCCTTTGAATTGACATTCTCTTCACACTGGCGCTCTTGACAGACAAGGACCCATCAGCTAAATTCTCATTTTAAACATTTCGATACTTAACTATCGGAAAACAATTGGTAATTAATTATTATATTTTATATTTAATCCTTGTCTGCCTACAGCGAAAATTACACAAAGTAACAAAAATCATTAGTGACAAAAGGTCAATATGAAACTAAATATAAATCACTTACCTGTGAAACGAAAAGCTAAATAGAATTTTATTATGTTCGTTTGAAGTGAAAGGTACCTAAATATTTTTCGCCTGACATATTTTTATTACAGTTTTAAGACATAATTATTTCATTTAGTTTTTATATTACCTACTTACTACATAAGCATAAAAGTTCTATAGAAACGGTACTAAGATATCATTAAAGTGTCTCGCTACCTAACGAATTAAGTGACTTGGCAGTTAAGTGCCCTAAATTATGAGTTGATTACACCACCTTATGGTATACAAAATAAGAGTCAAAATCTACTTTAAAGATTGATCTAAGCAGAGATCAACCTCTTTGTCAATTCATAGTATGATTTACATTAGTCTCTCGGCTAACGCCTGATCTGTGCTCACAAATTACGGTCCCTGTGTTCAATCATTCCCAGTATAATTCAAGGTATGATGTATCTAAGGACGGGATGATGAAGTACTAGTTACTGTAGATGGATGATTACATTTAGAAAGGTACCTCATTTTATGCTGTACCTAGTCGTTTTTGTAAGAGTACAATTCAAAGTCAAAGTCAAGGCGTTTATTTTGTTTAGGCGTACGGGGCACTTACAAATTGTCATTTTACATTTTTTTTTTATATCTACAACCAGATCGGAACGCGACCTCGACTGAGAAGATCCGGCAAGAAACTCAGCGGGCGCAGCTTGTCTATTTACATTTCTTTTTTTTTTATTATTGTCTCCAGTAGCTTATATAGTTAATAATAACAAAGGGTAGCAGATATTAATATTATAGCTCCAGTGTATTGAATGTTGAGATTACCTACCAAGAATTACATTAAGTAATCTAATGGCATTGTAAAATCTGGATAAGACATTTCAAGTTCAAAAGTATTTGAGCGTGGGTCGCTTGGCTCACTGCACTGGGTGGTTGTGCGTTCAATTCTCATGAGTCCAAATTTTGGAAATAGTCTTTTCGTTTTTTGCTCCGATCTGGGTGTTATTGGGATTGCCCCAGGGACAGTGTACGGTACAAACGTTACTTAGTTTGGGAACATATTTGGTATAATAACAGGGCGAGATTCGTTGATGAACAGTGAAAGTCAAAGATAAAAGCCATTAGGCTTTTTTTATATATGATATACCTATATTTGCCTTTTGTAATCATTCCGAAAGTGTTTGAAAGCATATTTTAAATACATGTAAGTATTTACGAGTATACCGTTTCCTTCCTTCATCAGCAGCTTAACTAAAGTAATTGCTTGACTAAAGTAATATAAGAACGGCGATATAGTCCTCTTGCATTTATTTCTTCCCTTTTCTTGCACTACTTACCTCTCCAAATGTACTATTAAATTCTATGTGATGTTGATCGGAGTACTCGATTAGATGCCACTATCCATAAGTTAAGCAAACTAGCGATCTTTCCATTTTGTAGAAGGTCGGGAAAACAGTTCGTATAGTTCAGCGGCAACGCTTATCTATGTTGGGGAGACAGCTACTTTGAAATAAAACACGTAATGCAGTCTGGTACAAACCACGCGTTGTAATTGTAAGTCGATGTAACTGATGAACTTGAAGCGACTATTTTTTTTTTATTGGCGAAAAGTATTGGTTATCTTCCAAGTGCCTATATAAAAATCAAGGAATGTACCTACTAGCGCTGATGAACATTATTAAAAGAAATCTACCTCATTGGATCATAAAATTCATCTAGATGCAGGAGTCTTAAAATTAGTAAGTTCATAATACAATTAATAATTTCCTATTTACGTAAATACGCTACGTTCCAAACATTGAACCAGCGGAAACGAAAGTGGCCATAAAATACTACGGTTGTTTTGGATGTATACCGTCACGGTGGTGTGGCAGTCCGCGTTTATGTTCTATCTAATGTAGCCACTTTGTGCTGAATCCACTTTACCGTACTATAAACGCTACACTTACTATTAGACTTCACTCTACTTAGATATAGCTATATAATAATATGGGACCCATATTTTGACTTTTGAAATAATTGTTTGGGTGGCTTTGGCGCACAAACTTTGATGTAGTTTAAATTATCTGTGGCAATATGACCGAAGTTTTTTGAAAACATCCATTTCTTTTCATATACCTAAACGATATAAGTAGGTATATAAAAATAAATATTTCATCAATCAGTTTCAAAGAACCTGTAACTTCAGGAAAGCATGAAGGCTCAAAATAAAGATCTGAATGTAAAGTTGAAAAGCGCAAACTTATTTCCATATTTTACAAACAGACTTTTCTAAAATCATAGCTAGGCATGTAGCACGCGCTGCTAAAATCCGACTTTTCAGTTTTATCACTGACGGTTCTGCTAAAATCCGTAGATGGACCCATATCCCCGTACGAGCTTGAAACCGGGCGGGCAAATCCGAACAGATGGTAGACCCGACAAGGCTGACTTTAGACTTAGGAAGTGAATTTCTGCTATCTTTGCCGCTTTGTAGTTATGTAAGTCTGTGTCATTTGTGAATCTAGATTAGATGTGATTCATGTGATCCTAGTTTACATTCATGGAATAACAGACAAATACTACAACGGCATAATACTTTCATGTTTAAGTCCAGATTAACTATTTGAGACTCTTTATTGTCATAGCTGTTATTCGCACAGTTACGTGACAATTATTTTTCCAAACATTTTGCCGTTGTTGCCGAATACGGCCATGCCATTACTTGTCACAAAATTATAATGTTCTAGCTGACCCGACAGACGTTGTTCTGTCTTAACTTTGAATATTGACTTCAAATTGTTTCGCTTAACTTTCTTAATTTTTTCTTCCATAAGAACCTTTTCTTGACAATAATAAACACAACAAAAAAAAAGAATTAGCGAAATCGTTCCATCCGTTCACGCGTGATGCGATGACCAAGGAAAAAGAGATTCATTTTATATGAATACTAGCTGAGCCCGCGACTTCGTCCGCGTGGAATTTAACTTAACAAAAAAGCCCGCTCCCGCGTTCGGAGCCCGCGCTTTAGGACCGATTATTTAAAATTTTGTTTTTCTAAAATAAAAGTAGCCTAAGTTACTCCTTAAAACATCAGCTATCTGCCAATGAAAGTCCCGTCAAAATCGGTCCAGCCGTTTCGGAGATTACCCGCAACAAACACACAGACAGACAGACAGACAAAAAAAAATTAAATCGCATTTTTGTTATAGGTGTCGTATGTACTTTCATATGCATTTAGTGAAAAGGTGTTATTTTGATATTACAAACAGACACTCCAATTTTATTTATTTGTATAGATAGAAAAATTGTCTTCATTGCGTGAATATAGCGTTAGAGCTCTCAAATTTGAGTTGCTTTAATTTTTCGGTGGTAATACAGAAACAAAAAATAATAGGTACGACTCAGATATTGTTGCCATCTGAAAATCGTTTCTTAAGCCCTTTTGGATGATATGATGAGTCAAATACAATATAAGATACACATCACCAATGGAAAACATACATCTTAACGCAAAGTCAACAGAATTCACTAATTAACACAATTCTATGGATTTATATCCATCCGGTGCTACCCATCTCTGCTCCATAGTGTGGTTACACGTTCGTGTGATTTAATCCGTGCGAATTTTGAACTGGCAAGATTTACGCTGACACTTCAAATTGCAGTTCAAGTGGAATATACAGAGGAGTATAATACTTTGTAGTGTCTAATGTTCCTTAAGAAATATCTGGGTTGAACAGTTTCAGTATTTTCAACCGAATTAAAAAAGGAGGACGTTCTCAATTCGGTTGTATTTTTTAAATGTTTGTTACCAGAACTCCGTCATTTATAAACCACTGATTTGAAAAATTCTTCGACTTCAAATAAAATAAATTATACGGTCCCTTGTTATTTCTATCTTTTTACTGCACCCAGGCTTTTTTTTGAAGGCGGTTCAATTTTTTTATAAATGTTGTAGGTTTCAGATTCTTAAGCTTATCTATGGAAGTTTCACTGATATGTTTATTTACTACCACTACTATAGAACTCATATTTAGAGCAAAATATTCTATAACAGTCAAGGTTTTAGACCATCAAGCTGTTTGGTTGGTATGTCGTCCTAATATGACAAAATTGTTTGATCCCAAGTATTGCTAGGTTAGTTTACAAATAATTGTGGCACATATTCCCTAGTAGCCAACCAACTGCAAATCCCTACTTATCTACAAATTTACGAATAAAATGTAGCTTTCGTGTATCTCCAATCTATCATTACATTTCATGACTCCTACAAACAATCTAACTCCCCACCTCCACAAGAACAAACAAAGTAATTGAGCCAACTTCCGCCATCGATAACCAAATGGCGAGCCCGTCGATTCGTCTCCATTATGCGTTGTAATAATGGTAAATGATAGGTTACTTACTTCCATTCCTTCCAAGGTCTCTCAGAAAATAAGTCTCCTCCCTGAGTTACAAGTGAAAGTAAAGAAGATGCATCTATGTCCATTTATTTCTTCTATTTTCATATTAGATACCTAGGGTGCCTTAAAATAAGACTATGACATAGCCATTGTAGGAGTTCATAAAATATGATATCTTAAATCATCCAAAGTATATCCAAAGGTGGATTCATGTTTAATTCGCTTTGACGTTAGCTTTCAACAAATACTCAGCTGTAATCCAGTCAGCTAGTCTAAGCGTTAATATCTGCATAAATTGCCATGTCGAAAAGTGTTTCGTTCTCGCTTACTAATCCCTGTCTGGCGGGTGTCAGTGCCCTGAAAACCTGCCAACTTTAGAAACTTAAATAAAGTACCTACTAAAATATTAAAAAGTTGGTTATTTTTGAGTGCTTTATCATTAACGTAAGCCAGAACATGTTCACTGCTGCACATGAGCTCTCTCCCAATGAATTGGAGCGCTCCTTCGCTAGTTGTATCTACTCAAATTGTGGGGTCACTATATAAATAATCAATTTTTATACATGTGCTTACATTATGTATTTTTGTTTCTAATCGCAAATCTAGAACGTTCCTTTCTATAACTCAACGGCTATGAGCTTTACGTGCAATGTGTATCTTTCATTGCGGCTTACAAACATACCTCAGAATGATTGTGTCTCTTAACATAAAATTGTTATTTATTACAATCACGAACTCCGTGAGCAATGTTCACTAACCTGCGATGCAGTGTATCACGTATAAGCTTGATTCATTGCAACTCGTCTCTGGGCGTCATTTTTTACATCTTAATCTCACCGTGTTATTTCTCTTAGTTTGTGTTTATCTGCACATTTATATTGGGATGAGCTTGCTTAACTCTGGCCATATTAAGGTACCGTCTACATTCATTGCTTGTCATTATTTTTTGGTACTATGGCATACGAAAATAAATATAGCGAGAATTCGGTCATTCAAATAGAAATTGAAGTAATGTTGTGTTTTTAAATTTGTCCTTTATTTTGACTCTACAAAGTATAATTTAGAAAGATCCCCTTCAACTGAATGACAACCACAAAATATTACAATATTTCGTCTAAGCGATTCGCACATCCTCACGCGCTTTTTAAATCTAATCTGAATAGCAAGCGAGGGGAGCTCTTGGGAAATTTAGTATCGGATATTTTATTGCTTCTGGAGGTAACTGATGATTCGGCATGATTGCGCCGGTTTATATGTAGATTACAATATTTTGGGGTATTCTATAGTTATCATCGAATCTCTGGATTGTAAAAGACATGATATAAAGTATTAACTTACTTGAATGTTAAAGTTATCTGCCTGTTCTCGTAGTTCTGGTAAGAAACTCCCTTGAAATTGAGGCGCTGCTTTACTGAATTCATGATTAACTCCTTGAAATTATTTACTGAAATATTACATCGATTTCTCAGAGCATAACTTTTTATGAGGACATCATTTTCATTTATGGATTTCACCAAAAGAGACAATCATGTAGCCCTGGCTAAGAGGTCCAATGCTGGATTTATCTCTCAAACATGGCAAAAGTAAATCTAAACAGTATATAACTAAAAATAAAAATATTTTGCGCAACGTATTTCACGCGTTTATAAATCTAATCTGAATGTGGTGGCGGTAATGGGCTGGCACCCTTGGGAGGCATAGTGGCGGTTATGTCATTGCCACCGCGTGTAACTGGGGACCGATTGAGGTAGGGTTGGTTTTGGCTGATATAGATTATGTTGTGAGAACTGAATACGATTGAAAATCATAAACAGGGCCCATTAGTGATAATCATCGGACTAATAACAACTAATAATACTGAGTATAATAGCAATGCATGTGAAACCAAAAAGCAATGAACCTTTTAGTTTATAGACTACTTTAGAGAACTATATAATAAAGAATTACTGCCGGAATGACGACCGATCGTCACTTCCACTATATTTTAAGATCAAAGCAAAACCCAGTAGGTACCTACCTCCCTACCTCTGATAAAGTTTCAAAAAATATAGTACGGAGCAAAAATAAATTTCATCTCAGGCTTGACAAATCGCACCTTTTCCTTTAATCTAATTTACCAGTATCTACCCGAGAGTAACAAAGTTGAGCAGTGGAGGAAAATGGAGAGGAGAGTGTTAATTCAAGGTGAGATGAGTCTGCTCTTGAATCATCATTAATGCCTAGGAATACTCAAGAAAATTAGAACCTATAATTTTAATAACCTCGTAGGACAGGAAATTTAACGATTCAAATGTTTGGGATGGTGTGAGGATTTTCATAGCGCTGATAGAAGAGTTTATAGATGCAGAACCAATATTACAGCTTAGAGAAAATTAATGGACTTTTAAAAAAATACTTTCGTAATCACACTTTATAAGTTTGTTAAACATATATTCGTGATATAACACAAAAATTGTGTACTAACGTTACCTGCCATACACCACTTTGAGGAAATTACCATTAGCTGAGTAAGTTCAGCTTACGACATTATTATGATAACAAATTTCAACATCTTACCCGTAGCAATTTACAATGACTCGGTAACTTACCATGGAGATCATTGCGATGGCAATCAACGTCGCGATAACATGGCTGAGTGACGAGAGACGTCCCATAAAAATATCATTTGCGTCGGCGCCATTTTTCATACGGGTATAGCGAGGGATGCTGAAGTTTTTTCCGCATTCTTTATATGAAGAGTTGGTTTGTCCGTCACAATTATTAACACCGTAATTTATCGTAGTAGATAATTAAAGTTACTGGTCTTAAATAAAGGTGAAAGCAATTGAGTACATTACCTCTCTTAATAAAATTCACAGGCTTCTTATATTTGGAGACATTAGTGCATGCTGCATGATAAAGAATGATGCGAACTATACTCAGTCCAGTACAGGTAGGTAAATATATCTCAAATCTGGGAGTAAATTAAGAACGCTTATAAAATGTATTTTTTCAGTAGAATGACGAAATTCCCGAGTTGAAATTTATTAAATGATAGCAGCATCAGTAACTGAACGGATAATCTTACCAAGTTGAAAAATACCCAAAGAAGTCGGGATGCCAACAAAGTATTTTTTTTTAATAAAAGACCCTCACATGTGTATGATGTAATAAAATTGTCAATTACATCCCAACATGACTTATGGTAGAATAAACCGTCGTGTCACGGTGTAACACGCCTCATGCATGCATGTGAGGTAAACCTTTATATTCCAACAAATTAATTCAGGTATAAGGTGTTCTGTACAATGACTCTATTAAAATCCTGGTATTGTAACTCCCAATAATCAAAGGTATTGGGAACATAAATAAATATCACCGACAAGCATGTCCCCATAATAAACAATGCTTGTATTAAGCAAAATTAAAGAAATTATGTGGTTTCTAGTTATTTCTAGCTTTTTAGTGCACCTATGTTTTTTCTTTGTTTTTTTTAGTATTTTAAAATTATACTATACGAATTAAGTCACCTTTTACAAAAATTACAAATACTGGTATTAGTACAATTTTTAGTGTAACCAACACGTTAAAGTTTTGAATCCAGAGCTGTGTGCAGTCACCCTTATCTTACGTGTAAGCTTCTGTGCGCCGTGACTTCACAAGACGGATGGATAATCGAACGATTAATCTTTGTTAACACGCTGTTCTGAACACCAAAAGTGTCTTCTAATTGTTTACGTCAATAAGTAAGCTTAATAATAACGTTCTGGAATCTATATAGCATTATTTTTATTGATAAAACATTATTAACCCTGAGTGGTTATCACTTGTCACATTAGTTCCTCCAACCAAACTAAAATATCTACTTTTTCTAGGAGTGGGCTCATGTCAAAACTTAAATGGCCAAGGCGGAATCGAACCTAGAATCTCTCAGTTACATGGCGGCCCGCTTACCACGAGGTTAATGACGCCTTGAATTCCAACCACGAGCCCCAACTCCTCCACTATTTTCCTCCCTGTTGCTCACTTCCCTTTCGCTCGGAGACGTGCGAGCACTGCATTTGGTATTGCAAGTATTATGGCAACTGTTTAACAACGGGCGGGTAGTAAGCTTGTTGTCGACTTTGTTGTTAAAAAAGGCACTTCATATTTTATAGCCCTCATTGGTACTTTTGAGGGATCTTTAAGAAAACAGGCTTCAAAGGCACCTGATGTTTATGTAATGAATCTTGTGTTAAAATCTCCAACTATTCTGCACCCTAAAATCACCATTTTGTACTACCCACCTCCAACTTTCTTGTAAGCTAATTTAAAATACAGCAAAATAGTTCGTTTATTTAAAGTTTCGGATTGTATTTGAATTGTAAAAGACCTGCAGACTGTTGTGCGGATTTTTTTAAACCAATGAACTTCTTTAAATTTATACAGAATATATAATAGTTTCAAGATAACGAGAGGCATCTTGCAATGACGATGTTCTTAAGATTAAGTAACATTGTTCAACGAGGGCAGAGAGTGCCAATTAGACTAGGCGGGCGAAGCAATTTTTAACTAAACTAATCTATCATATACTATGTTTTGTGTTTTTGTAAAATCTATTTATAAACATCTCTAAGCAGCCTTAAAATAACTGACTGAAGAGAAATGGAACTACTAAGTTTATTGAAAAATCCCGTGAAATCCGTCATCCCACGCTAGCAGGATTATTAACCTCAGAACTAAATTCAGAGCAAACTTGAAATCTACCCCAATTATAAATCCGACGTCGTCCTTATTACACTAGAAGGGACCTTCTTCAGAATCACTTTAGACATCTGAAACTTCAGAAGTATCATTTGACCTCTGGCCGTAATTAAATGAGCCCGGCTCTTAGGTAAGATCTAGTAATGGATCTACGTAAACATGGAATTAAATAAGCTTTATGTGAAGAACTCTACGCTTTTTAATGTAATAGGTGCTCTAATTAACTAATTGACTCGTTGTAATTGATTAATTGAGAATCTTCGCTTAGGGTACCAATACCAACAATACTTACAGATTTTTTCTCTTATTATGTAACAAAGTAGGCAAACAAGCTCACGATCCGCTTGATGTTAAGCAGTTACCATAGCCTATAGATGCTTGCAATACCAAAGGCATTACTAGCACGTTGCCAACCAAAAGGGGAGTTGGACGGCGTGAAGGTAAGGTTAGAGGGTTAGGCCAATGGCTCTTTCACTCATCGTACGAAATGCAGCTAGTTATAATAGATGCTTAACGCCGATCATCTTCTACAGGAAAATGTTTCGTGCGATTTACTCCTATAGTACTACTCTAGGAGTAAATTGCACGAAACATCTTCCTGTATCATCATTAAAATTGAAGCTTAAACCTAAATAATGATAAGCAAATATTAATGAGAATTTAATCGTAGGAAGTCAGCGCCCTTAGGTACCATTCCAGAAGTGTCGATGATTAATGTTCTCTACGATGATATTACAACAATTGTTCTGTATTTTATGGCAGCCCTAGTGCCTGCGTACACCATAGAACGATTTACCTAAGCTACACCTCATCATTACCGCTAGGCTTTTACGCCGACAGCAGTTTAATATGAGGATCAAGAAACTAAACAAAATGTATCATATTTTTTCATGCAATAATGATTCAATTATAATATTTTTTATATAAATAGGTACAGGCTTTAAATTTGTCGTTCAGATCTCTGTCATTTTAAAGATATCCAAGACTATGTACTTACTTAATTAGTAAAATTAAGGAATTAGTTCAGTTGACATTAAATTAATCATTGGATATCACGATATCGTTAGTGTTAAAAATATCGCTTTTGAATATTATCTCTAGTACTAGGTTCCAGTTCTAAAGCGCCAGTAATTAGACGACAGTGCGAGATGAGAATTTTTAATGATTCAAGGGAAATTTATAATGAAATAATTAATTATGAAACAGTGACGTCACATTTCAGTCGCGGCCCCCACCGGCAATTATGTTTTGTCGTTGGATATTCAGATTTTTGTAAAATACTTACTACGATGATGATATTTTTTATTTATTATGAACACAAATATTTTGATTTTAGGAAAAAAACTTTTTAATATGTTTTCTTGACATAAGTATTTTGGCTGTTTAATTATAATTGTACTAGCTGTGCCCCGCGACTTCATCCGCGTAGTATTTTAACTTAGCAAAAATTTCGGAATTATCGGGTTAAAAAGTATCCTATATGTTAATCCCGGTTATAATCTATCTGTGTTCCAAATTTCAATCAAATCCGTTTAGTAGTTTTTGCGTGAAGGAGTAACATACATAAATACATACATCCACACTCACAAACTTTCGCATTTATAATATTAGTAGGATTACCTTCTAGCCAAAAAGCCTCTGACAGACGGACGAACAAATGAGTCCCACTTAAACACTTTTTATATGTAAACCTAAGAGTAAGTAGGTCAAAAATGTTAAGACCTTAGATATACAAAAACAAATTCAGTATCGCCATAACATAATGCCTTTACCCTATATTCTTATGCAAATACCAGTAAAGTACAACAGTTTGTGTACTGACTTCAAATAGAAACGTTTTTTTACTTCCCTTTCCGATCGTATTGCATCACATTTTAGGGCGGTTGAGACATTTGCACTGATTGTACGTTTTACTTTTTATAAGGATTTCTTTTCTAGGTAAAGTATATCATTGGTTATTATTAAATAATTATAATTATATTATATATTATGATTATAACAATACAAATACAAAGATTTTATGATAATCAAAATTATGTTAATAGGTACAAATATGGTGTGGAAATCGTTGGGCTATCAAGCCAGCTTGGGCTACCATCTTTGATTTATATAACAAAGCCGGCAAGCTAGTATTTGTTAAGCAGTTGCCGTAGTCGATGGACCTGAAGGGGAGTGGGAAAGAGTGAGAGGAAGGGAGGCGATTTGGGCTTCTGGTGGTATAATCTGGCTGTCTCACTCATTGTACGAAACACAGCTATGATAGTTACTTCACGCCTATCTTCTGTCAAAGGGTGGTCCAGGTCAAGCCAGCTCGTACATGAGCTGTAGTCGATTGGGTACAGCTTGACTCTCCCACCATAAACATAGTCTCGTAGTTTGAGCGAAGGCCACTATGCTTTCAACACCAGGTTGCGGGTTCGATTCACGGCTTACCAAATTTCAGAAATTATTTTCCGTTTTTTTTTTGTCTGGGTGTTACTGAGATCGCCCTCGGTCTATAATACGATACCCATAGTAGGTACAAACGTTAATTCTTGTGGACCATACAGCTGGTGAGTTAGTCTGGCGACATTTTTAAGAGGCGAAATTCACGTTTTGTTTGATGTACAACTTTAACGACGAATGAGATAAGTTAAGTTCAAAATTAGATCAGTTACCACTGATTCAGTTCTTAGCATGGAACAGATCCGTAATATTTTAATAAGAAAAAAAAGCTTGCTATAGTAACAAGAATTCAAAATGATCACGACTAAATATATCTTCATCATGCAATTCAAAATTGACTAAGTAATTTTTTTCTCTAACGACTTTATCGAAAAAACTGCTGCCAAAAATATTTCAGAACGATTACTGCGGTGTCTCCAGAACTTCACATATAACTCTAAATTGAAAATTTAAAAACCCCCGATGTGACGACCTTTTCATCAAATGTATACTTTACCTAGTACGTCCAAATAACGCTAAAATTATATTAAATTAGTTTCTTTTCTGTATTTTTTCTCAATGGCGGAGCAGCGCCCTCTAGAATTATTATTGCGTAATATTCCATGACAATTAGCAAAATTTAACGCGTGCGCGTATCCATCATTTGACACGTGACTTATGGAACGTCTTTAGTTCATAAACAAATCTCATATAAAAATTGATAAAATATATTTTTTTTCCAGAATCCGGGAAACTTTTCAAATTTATAATATTGTAAAAAGCTCGTTCAGACTATTACGATCATTTAAAAATATAATAAAGCGAAATCGTTTCAGCCGTTCTCAAGTGATGCAAAGATATTATTCCAATGCGCCCAAATTTCGATCGGATTCGAGCCGTGGAAGTTGGTTTTGGCCGTGAATGTGGCTTTTTCAACCTACAAAAGAGCTGATGATCTTCAAACGGCTGAACCGATTTTCATGAAACATAGCTAAGAACACTCTCGATCAGAATACCTATCTAACAAAAGAAACAAAATTGAAATCGGTTCATCAGCTTGGGCGCTACGTTGCCACAGACAGACACACAGATACACAGATACACAGATACACAGATACACATGTTAAACTTATAACACCCGTCGTTTTTCGTCGGGGGTTAAAAACGGTCCGCGTGCCATTTTAAATCTATTTCTTCCGCAAGATGGCGCAAGAAGTAGATTATCGAGCACCGACAGAAACGGTGATTTAAAGTAAGTTTCCCTATGTTGGAAGCATTCTTGTTTAATTAATTCTTACAGCATTTTTCAAGCGTTTTCCTTAATACTATACCTATTATCCAAACTGCTGCAGAATCCATACTTATTTTATCATTCCATCATTAATTTCATGATGATGATGAATGGTGATGTGAAATGTCCTAGAAAATATCAAATTTTGGTTTTTAAGGAAAAGCTAAGCTGTTTTATACACACAACAATCTAACATAACGTTTTATATGTAAACCATGAGCATTATCTCCTAACCGTTTTCCTCAAACACTGAATAAATTATCAAATACCCCACCAAAGATAAGGCAATGCAAAAACTTTATGCCATTTTAAACCGACGTTATTACCATAAAGGGGATCCACTTGCAAACTCTGAGAATCGCCAGCATTCTCTCAGTCTCTTTCATCACCGCAGAATAATTTAATTAGTCAACTTTTTCTTTTGCATTATTCAGCGCGATAATTTTGTACAAGGGAGTTGTTTAGGCTGTGGCAGCGTTAGTATCTGGGGTGTAATATTAATCTGGTGGTATAATCGGGAGTAACAATAGTTGTTCAAATTTCCTTAACAAGGTTTTTGTTTTTATATTGCGGGCGAGGCCGGAATAGCGTATTTGCGTGAGTAGGTAATGATAATTTTGAGGTTTGTGTGAGACTAATGACGTTATGTTGGCTGTAGTGGGGAATAAAAGGGAGTATTTTAGAATATAATGGTGCTTCAACACTGAAGTTTTTTTTCTGTAGAAAATTTTTTTTTTGTCCACAAATCTTGCCATTGGCAGATTTTTTTCGCGCGGATGTTTGATAGTTTTACTATAAATCACAAAGTCGGCAAACAAGCGAACGACCTGCCTGATGTCCGCAGTTGCAAAGGCATTGCTCGCACGTTGGCGATAGAGGGGCCGATATTTTTGAAAGTACCAAATCATTATCAGCATCCTATCTATCATTAGGTATACCCATTACCAAGTAAAGAGCACCTTATGGTTTCACACAGACGCTGTTATTGTAAATTGTACAAAACACCATAGATTGAGCGAGAACTCTTAAGTCACTGGAAAAAACAACTTTTTCCACTCTTTTTTTTCTAAGGTGAAGAACTAAAACAATCTGCAATAATGAAGGTACCACTGTCAATAAATTAAGAAAGTTACTTCCGGACTTTAATCCCATTAGTGTCTGCACTGATAAGGGCCAATAAAAGTTCCTCCGAGTGTCGGGAGAGGAAAGACCCGCTTTGTTGGGAAGCTGAAAATTTCGTCGTAACCTTGAATTCTAGTTCCCTTAATTATTTGTCTGAATTATTTAAGACACTTGGCATTCGGGAGTGAAATAAAATGTCTGTTTTTAGTTTAAGTGTAGGCACGTTTGTTTTGGCACTTTCTTTGTTTTATTCAGAATACCACATCTTTAGAGGACTAAAGGACCAGGAGGTAACTCGTACTTACATATTTTTTCTATTTTAAAACCACTTTGGCCCACTGGTGTACAAAGGTCTTTCCTCATTTCTTTCCGCATGCCCCTATTTTCCGCTGCTTCTGTCCATCCCCCCAGATAACAGTGAGGTCATCACACTATCTTTTACTGGATCAGCCACGAATGTGACGGTCGTTATCTGGTACCCATCCTGTCTATTTTCTTGCCCATTTGGTTTCGTTCGTTCGGCCCAGGAGAATAATGTATGTATCGTAAAAATGAACACGTCAATAGCGGACTCAAGTTTGGTCTCAGTTGAGATAAATTTATTTATACTAGCCTCAATATCCATAGATCTCGAAATAAGTATAATTTCATACGTTACAGATTTATGGAACAGGAAATAAACAATACTTGTCTTATCTCAAACACCATAAATTCTATCTCATAGCTTTTATGAAACACTTTCAGACCTTCAAAATGTATACCCTCTCGAAGAAATATATCAAAACATAACGACGGGAACATCGATCATGCGATACCGCCCGTCTGAGATCTCTTCATTATTAAATTAATAATTTTCTCCGAAAATATTTTAACCAAACTCTTTTCTATATTGCAACTTTAAATTTACAGCAGGAATTATAAAGTCGAGATTGTCAAATGTATTTTATGCGGTTGGTGTATTATTGCTTACATTCGTTCCTATTACGGACGCGTCATAGCTCTTGCAGCGCTTTTCAATATATCTAGTTTCAGAGAATACTTATATGTTTGTTTAGTGGATCAATTTTCATAATGCTGAGTTCAGGGCCCTGAATACTGAAAAGCAACAAATTCGAGTTATGCTTAATTTTGACGCGCTTTATCAACAATAACGGATAATAACGTCGTCTTAGTAGGACTCAAACGTTTGTTTTTATTTTTTTATAGCCTATTTACGTCCATCTGCTGGGCAAAAGCCTCTCGTTTTTTCTCCACAGGTAAAATAGGTAGTAAACTTCAAAAGCTAATTGCAGCTCAAATTAACAAACCGGGTGGAAAACAAGATTACAAAGGTATGAAGATAAATACATAAATAAATAAGTATAGTCTATCTAACACACTAACTATATCGTCCCAAACTAAGCAACGCTTGTACACAATGGGTACCGTACAATGGATTGCGGGTGATCCCAGTCACACCCAGATCTGGGCAAATTACGAAAAGGCTTTTTCCAAAATTAACCCCGACGGAAATCGAACCCGTAATGAGTATAGCGAGCGACGCTACGCAAAATGTGTACCTGAATCATCACAATTCCTCATAACATACAGCCGAACCAATTTGCTAATCAAACAAATAAGGCAAACACTGGGCTCTTGTTTAATAACGTTTGTACATCTCATCAGAATATATAATGTTACGCTTGGTAGATAACATATTCATTGGCCGTGGTGATGGATCCTGAATACGCGAATGCAACTTAGACCAGGGCCCTAACCACGCTAGCTACTCAAATCGTAATAGAAAAGCAAACGCTCGTATCAATACCATACCATACCATACCATATCAATGTCAGTAGTAATCGTGAAGCTCGTGTCAGCAAAACGTCAAAAGCGGAGCGTTTGAAACATAATCGCAAGCGTTTGCTTTTCTATTACGATTTGAGTAGCTAGCGTGGTTAGGGCCCTGGTCTAAGTTGCATTCGCGTATTCAGGATCCATCACCACGGCCAATGAATATGTTATCTACCAAGCGTAACATTATATATTCTGATGAGATGTACAAACGTTATTAAACAAGAGCCCAGTGTTTGCCTTATTTGTTTGATTAGCAAATTGGTTCGGCTGTATGTTATGAGGAATTGTGATGATTCAGGTACACATTTTGCGTAGCGTCGCTCGCTATACTCATTACGGGTTCGATTTCCGTCGGGGTTAATTTTGGAAAAAGCCTTTTCGTAATTTGCCCAGATCTGGGTGTGACTGGGATCACCCGCAATCCATTGTACGGTACCCATTGTGTACAAGCGTTGCTTAGTTTGGGACGATATAGTTAGTGTGTTAGATAGACTATACTTATTTATTTATGTATTTATCTTCATACCTTTGTAATCTTGTTTTCCACCCGGTTTGTTAATTTGAGCTGCAATTAGCTTTTGAAGTTTACTACCTATTTTACCTGTGGAGAAAAAACGAGAGGCTTTTGCCCAGCAGATGGACGTAAATAGGCTATAAAAAAATAAAAACAAACGTTTGAGTCCTACTAAGACGACGTTATTATCCGTTATTGTTGATAAAGCGCGTCAAAATTAAGCATAACTCGAATTTGTTGCTTTTCAGTATTCAGGGCCCTGAACTCAGCATTATGAAAATTGATCCACTAAACAAACATATAAGTATTCTCTGAAACTAGATATATTGAAAAGCGCTGCAAGAGCTATGACGCGTCCGTAATAGGAACGAATGTAAGCAATAATACACCAACCGCATAAAATACATTTGACAATCTCGACTTTATAATTCCTGCTGTAAATTTAAAGTTGCAATATAGAAAAGAGTTTGGTTAAAATATTTTCGGAGAAAATTATTAATTTAATAATGAAGAGATCTCAGACGGGCGGTATCGCATGATCGATGTTCCCGTCGTTATGTTTTGATATATTTCTTCGAGAGGGTATACATTTTGAAGGTCTGAAAGTGTTTCATAAAAGCTATGAGATAGAATTTATGGTGTTTGAGATAAGACAAGTATTGTTTATTTCCTGTTCCATAAATCTGTAACGTATGAAATTATACTTATTTCGAGATCTATGGATATTGAGGCTAGTATAAATAAATTTATCTCAACTGAGACCAAACTTGAGTCCGCTATTGACGTGTTCATTTTTACGATACATACATTATTCTCGTTTATGAATGGGCGGGTCTCCTGGGCCGAACGAACGAAACCAAATGGGCAAGAAAATAGACAGGATGGGTACCAGATAACGACCGTCACATTCGTGGCTGATCCAGTAAAAGATAGTGTGATGACCTCACTGTTATCTGGGGGGATGGACAGAAGCAGCGGAAAATAGGGGCATGCGGAAAGAAATGAGGAAAGACCTTTGTACACCAGTGAAAGAAAGCAAACGCTCGTATCAATACCATACCATACCATACCATATCAATGTCAGTAGTAATCGTGAAGCTCGTGTCAGCAAAACGTCAAAAGCGGAGCGTTTGAAACATAATCGCAAGCGTTTGCTTTTCTATTACGATTTGAGTAACTAGCGTGTTTAGGGCCCTGATAGCTGCTTAGTTTAATCAAAATGATATGGAACTTTTTGACTGACTATTTCATATTCGGCAATTAGACTACAGTCTTATTTTATGGTGGTAGAGCCAAGCTGTAGCCAATTGACTACAGCTCTTATAGCTGGCTCAGCCGAGGTAGTACCACCCTCTCACACAAAATCAGCGTAATGTAGCTATTATAGCTACGTTTCCCATGATTATAACGTGCGAGCAATGCCATTGGAATTATAGGCATCTATTGGCTACGGTAACTGCTTCACATCAAGCGGGCCGTACGCGTGTCTATCGACTTTATAATGTATATAAAATACAATTATTTTTATAAAACGATTCAAATTTAGTATTTTGGTAAGTAAAATATTAGCTAGAAATGGAAAACGTGACATAGTATAATCTTAAATCAGTAATTAAATAGTTAACTAATACATTACACACGCTGGACGGGTAAATTTGAACTAATTGAGTAATTTGAATTGCATCTGTCCAGGTCTTCTCATAAATATTTACTTGCGTTGCCGCAATCAATCATCAGATCAAACATCCGCGATTAAACATCGGATTCTTAGCAGTTTGTTTTTCAAAGACATTGAAGATTGAAGTCAAAAATCGAATCTATATCTAACCTATATATTTCAAAAGTTCGGCCGTTTGACATTTTTCATCTGCACCGTCTGTGTACAAAAACTTAAGCCGTATTTTATTAGAGTGTCAAAGTTTAATAGCATACGGCGCCATTCTGGAGTGTTCGTTGCAATTCCCAAATTTTGGAGCGTGCTTTAGAATTTGTTATTGTAAAATATGTCATGTGTTTTAGGAGGGTAGTAGAGTAGATGGCAGTTGTAATTCTCACGGTGAAATTTCTACTCATTATTATATATCTACATATTTCACAGGATACTAACTAAATGACTAATAACTGTTTATAAAATATGTCCAGTTACAATTTTACAGGTTAGTTGAACCGGCAGGTTACTAAGAAAATATATTTTGTATAAACTATAATACGCCACGGTAAAATAATATCTAATGCTCCGTCATTTATTCTCAGCCCACGTTGGCCCAAGACTACGTCACGATCCGTATTGTCATTGATTCACATCTTATATAAAAATAAGGAGTATTATTAACCGCTCCACATGACGTAGCTTTGGGCCAATAATGTGGCCAAATTATCACGGGAAGAGAAAACGTGATTTTATTAGCAGGCTTTATTTCTGAATACATGCAATATTACTCCTAAAAATATATCTGCAATACTCACAAAGTCCATTATCTACCTAAAACCATTAAGGGACATATTCTTTACAAAGAACACGAAATGAAGTAATGGCAGAACACAGACATAAATCTGAAATGCACGGGCGAACAGCTCGGATCCATTTTGCTCCTAAAATATTGCCCCTGGTTAAGAGAAAGTTGGTGTAGGGATCCAACATGCGTCATTTTTATGCTCACTTGGAAACTGTTAGGTGACGAGATTGGACAGTAATTGAGGGAATATTGTGTGAAGAATGTGCTGCTTGTAATATAGTATGGGTATCATGCAATTATCATCATACCATTTCTATGCCATCTATACAAATAAATAAAATTGGAGTGTCTGTTTGTAATATCAAAATAACACATTTTCACTAAATGCATATGAAAGTACATACGACACCTATAGCAAAAACGCGATTTAAAAAATGTTTGTCTGTCTGTCTGTGTGTTTGTTCCGGGTAATCTCCGCAACGGCTGGACCGATTTTGACGGGACTTTCACTGGCAGATATCTGATGCTATAGGGAGTAACTTAGGCTACTTTAATTTTAGAAAAACAATTAGGGTTCCGCGTAAAAATATAAAAACACATGAAATCAAAGAGTATCTCCGAAACGGGTGGACCGATTTTGACGGGACTTTCACTGGTAGATAACTGATGTTATAAGCAGTAACTTATGATACTTTTATTTAAAAAAACTAAATTAAAAAAATGAAAAAATGGGTCCTGTCGTGCGGGCTCAGAACGCGGGAGCGGACTTTTTTGTTAAGTTAAATTCCACGCGGACGAGGTCGCGGGTTCAGCTAGTCAGAAATAAATTGGTGATTAATATTATAGTTCGTAAAAACTTTCGCGGTCGACAGGCATATTATCGGCTGGACTACTAATCGATTAGTTGTTTTTTTAATAGGCCTTTGTTATTGGTAGACTAACAAAACAGTCCAGAGTAACTAAAGCCAATCTGTTTTAATTTTATTACACGCCATTGAATTAGCCGAATCTGGGTCCTCGTTTATTTATTGTTGTTGAAAGTTTATCCAGCGTTGTTAATGGGGATGATGATAATATAATTGTTTTTTATTATCAACTCATAAGTACAAATTTTTACAGGAAATGAAATATTTTTACAAAAATATTTGTAAAATACAAACAGAAAGGTACTCGCTATTTAATGAAAGATTGCTAAACGTGTTCAGTTATACGTCATAGGTAAGTACTTCACTATTTTCGAAACTTTGAGCGTCTGCAGTATTGATAATTTTGAATTTATTTTGAAGAATTGTCATCATCCCCATTGTCAGTATGTATACCTAGTAAAGTCTTTCTTCTCTGCGTTGCATTATCAAGACTTACTTTGGCGGCGACGTTCGTTTTAAATGATCAAATCATGTCAGGTCCCAAACGGATTGTACCTTAACAAAAACCTGTAAATTCCTTGTTATTCCATTGTCACAGTTGCACCTCGGCCCAGCATCCGCACAATGCATCCCGATCGTAAATCTTTGTTAATACTACGTACTTGTCATCGCGCCTCGCAGGTCCATGTTACCTCGGAAATTTGTCTTTGTGACATAAATTTATCATATTTCTTGTTGGGAAACTGGAATGTTTTTACCCTCGAATCAGATCGTTTGTTCGTTGTAATAAGAATATGTAAAATCAAATGTAGAATATCTTTTCCACTAGGTTTTCCAGTTGAAATACTATAGCTATTTAATTTTCATATGACACATTTTCTGTATGTTCCTAGCTAATATCAAAATAAAAGTATTTACTTTACTACTTTACTACTTTACAGTTACAGTTTATTGTTACCCAACATGATAAGTACCTGTTGATGGTCTTGATACAAAATTTTGCAAATTAAATAATTTGCAAGCGTTTACGATCAACTAATCATTGAAATCATGCGTGTAATTATATCTAGACTACATAATTTTAAATAATAATGATATACTTACAACAAGATAGTCTATATAAGTTACCTGAGCTTTTCCTCACTCTCTCAGCTCCCCGCATTATAATTAAAGAGTCCATCAAAGAAAACCTAAAGTAACGAACTACTTAAGACTTCGCACAACTTAACGGAAATTTCCAACCAAAGTTATAACCAAGCTTACTAATACTTAATGCTCACACCGCTAACTCACAAATGACTTCGCGAACCGCTTTACACACAAAAATAAGGTGAAAAAATGCGTCACATCATGAATCCGGTGGAAAATAACACTCCTTTATTACAACCATTTTTATCAGGACAGGTCGTGGAGAAATTACCTGTAAACGTAGACTAAGTATTTCTACAGACCCGGCATAACATAAGCATGTAGAAGGAATGAGATAGAAACATAAGTTAATTATTTTATGGGGGAAATTAATGTGAATGAAATATGTTTTTATTCACTCTCAATCTAATATTTTGGAATGTATAAATTACAAAATATATATTATTATTTTTTTATTAAGTTGTAAGTAAAGTATTCGAGTCTGCATATTATCTGTCTACGCTCGGGAATATTTCCCCTCTCCTCTAACGTTCCCCAGTTCGTTTAACTGCCTAAATGACGGACGTAAATCGTACGACAAATAAATGTGTGGTAAGCATTTGCATGTATATTGCGTGGCGCCGAGAACGTGGAGGCATGGCAGTCGAGGTGAAATTGTGTATGCGTTTGAGGGAAATGGGTACACATAGCCACATAATACCAACATAGCTGTAGGAATTTTGAAAAGGTACATTAGGTCGAATTTCACTTTCTGATGGAATAAACTTTGTATTCAATGGTGGTTTCAATCGCAATAAGTATCGCTAAGTGGTCCTCGACTCAGTTGTGTCGATCGTAAATTTAACATCATCGGCTCTATGACATAACTCTACACCAAAACGAGATTGGGACCGCAAACATGACAATCGCTGCAAATATTCACTTTCCATTATATGGACCGTGGTTAATTTTCATACGGTTCCTATCCCGGAAAAACGCAAGCTTAACGTTCTAAGTTATTGGAATATTGCCGATCTAAAACATTTTCCTTGACCCAACTTCCAATGTATCGAAGAAAAATACAAAGAGTAATAAGAACATTGGATTACCCGTTTACCAAGATGTAGAGGTCTTCATCACCCGATACGCTATTACGATCAAACAAACAGCGATCAAACGATCACACGTATCATTAACAATGTACCCTTCCGCTAAATATAACATAATTAGGATCTTAACCCTGCAATACCTCAGAGTTACACGAATCGTTGCACAATGGTATTTTTGGCCGCAAAGTTTTTGTGGAACAAAATTATTGCAAAGTTCCTGAATTTCGTAGTTGGGCGATTAATTTTGTGAAATAATTGGGGTATTAAAATAATATAAAGCTTTCTAGGTCAAAATGTCTATATTTAAGAAGGGCTTATAACGAGCGGTGTGTCCCAACAGCCGCGGACTGGATATTTTAATAAAATTGCTTATTTAATAAAGTAGAATTTTCTACGGTTTTTTCATCGCAACTTATTGAACTTTTGGCCTAAATGTTTAATCTGATATAGAGGAGTAATTGAATTTGCTACAACAAGGAATCGCTAATTTCAAATTCTAAGTTAAACAATAACCTTTTGTTTTCTAGGTATCGCCTAAAGTTACCGTTGTGGATATTTATTTATATTATTGTGTAAGTTAGAAAGATTCCTCGACGATCCATCAACACAATTATGTGAGTAGTGAGTTACCAAGTCCCTATGTCATTCAGAAATCAAACGCACAAAATATGCACATAATCTCATGGGAACTATGTTATTTTATTCAAAAGAATCTTTTCCTTTTGATATTTACGACTCGAATTTTACGAGGGAGCCCATTCTTTTCCGCTTGGCGTTTTTGCACAGGCTTCATGTTATAAACTTAGAGCGTATAAAACACGAAAGTCGCTTACAATTAAGTGGTTTATTTATATATGTGATTGTGGCTATTATATTTTTTGGCTAAAAGCGCAAAATAGTTCTCGCATACAAATAAATAGGGCAATCTTCTTTATATACATATATCAACAGGGTGAATTTTTCAAGTGGGCGTGGATGGCCAAATCCTATACTTTGAGGAATTGCAAAAAATGCTCAAAGAAGTTAACTAAACTAAACTAAAACTATTTGTTAATTTTGTAAGAAAACACACTGTATTATTACACCATTCGATAGTGTCGCTAATAAGGTTCAAATTCTGGGAAGTTATCCGATTATATATAGCGTACGGACGATAATTATCTCTTCCGCTGATCCCTTGCACCATGAAGTTACGTCACGTAAGTCATAAGGACCTGGGTCCCGCATAAAATGTGCATTAGTCTGAACAAATAAACGCTCTTATCCCTACTTTCCGTGGGATTTGAGGTCGCGTCGATATGCTCGCTATAAACTGTTCGTGTATTGAAGTGCTGTGCTATCGGAATGTGAAAGTATATTATTATGGATATCCACTTCTATCTAACACAACATATACTTAAATAAAGTTTTCTTTTATAATCATCAACTGATACAACTCTTTCCACGTGGTGCCTTAAAAATAAGGTTTAATCTTTTCAAAACTTACCTAACGTACTTTAATAGAACAACCATAATCTCCGATATAGTAAGCGGCTAGACAGATATTATCAATACTAGACACAAAAAGAAGCGAAAACGTGTTGCCTGCTCTCGAGCAGCTATTTGCAGAGCATGATTCCTTTCAGCCACTGTTATAACTCAGAGCACGTGCAATGGAGTAATTTTATATCGAGCCAATATCCGACAAGATGATGGTTTTGTTCTATCGTTTATTTTGTATCCAAGTAAAGAGTACGAAGTTATTTAAAAATTAAATATAAAGGTCTTAAGGATGTTAATTTTGGTCGACTCGGCGCAGTGGCACGAGCGGACGCTAATTTTGGGAACGGCCTTAACGTAATTTAGCCTGGTCTGTGTGTCATTGGGATCGCCCCCAGTCTATTGTACGGTACCCGTAGTAGCGTTGCCTAATTTGGGACTATACAGTTTGTGTTACTGTGAAGATATCTATTTTCCAGCCGAGATATAAGTGTAGTTATGTGCAGTATGGTTTTACGTTTTCATGGTAGTGATCCATTATTCTGTATTAAAGAAATCTATACTACCTACTCACTAAATGGGTGATAGATTTCATGCCGTTCATGCAAATATCATTTAGGACTTAGGCCTGGTTTAATGTGGGGTGCCACCCCCACTGGCTTGACCTACACAATCGACATCGGCTTAGGTTCCTTACACACAAGCTTGCGTACGATTCCAGCGCCCACAGTGCCATGTACTATTTAATTTACTGCGGACGTTACTCTAAACTAAAACGTACCGCAATAAAATTGTGCAATTAAAACAAATTCTTGAAACAACAACAGCACTGATGAATTGCATCAACCTTTTTAGACTTGGTTTGTTCGAGCGAAATTAATGTTTCCTCAGACTGCCCGGTGGTTCCGTTTGTTTTTTACTAGCGAAAGTCACCTGTTGATACTGTTGGGTTTTTATTCTAAACTAGTTAACTAAGTTCACCTTAATTAGTATTTTTCACTATAGCTTTTTATAAAATGTTGATCACTTTTTTATACCATTTTTTATAAGTTAGGTTTTAAAGTCGATTAGTGGAAATAACGACGATGTTTAGATAGTCCTAAAAGAGTACCTAATTATGAGTCTTACGAATCTCATATCTAATTAACATGTTGAAAGGTGAAGAGAAAAATCTTGAAGTCATTACCAAGCCGCACCAGGCGAGAGTAGTTGGTTGGAATGCCCAGAGTTTTGAATCCTAATTTCTGTATATTTTAATGGAATAATGTAGGTACATTTTGATGCATTTTTTCGGTGATTATAAGTGCTGTTATACTTAGCTGCTGAAAACAAAATAAATACTGTAGCCCAACATTGCAGTGATCCCCAGAAACCAAAGCAAATAGTTCCGCACCCTCGATCTGACTCGTGAACTTTAATTGCAACAGTTCGTTTATTTTGGTTTACTCGTCCGCGGTGCTCTCGGGAAGTTACCGAAACTGTTCCAACCATTCCCGCAGTGATGGTTGGAAAATAATTGAGATTTATTTAAACGAGTGTTCCATTTGGAAAGTCATTTGTTGCTGACGGATAATGCTTCACTACTGTTTGGTCATTTAGTTTTAGACATTTTCATTCAATATCGTTCCTCTTTTTGTATGAAATACCTTATGAAATATACCTAGTCGTCTTAAAAACTCTATCATAAAATGTTTTCTCAAGTACGCTTACTCCAGCAAATTTTATACCGAAATCCAATTTATGAATAGCTTAACTGGATACCGTATCTATTGAAGTGCGCTTGAGATAATTGTATTCGACGAAAGCTATCAGACTGAAAGATTAAATGGACTAGTATATTTACCTTTCACTCGCACACTTATTCACCTTCATAAAAAAAAGAATCATGGCCTAGAAAATTGCGAAATAATTATTTTAGAATTATGTTTCGTAATATAGACTTTAAAACAATGTTTGAACTGAAACTAATTTATATCATTATTTCGGCATTAAAATTTCAAACTTCGAAAACTGAATTTTAAACTTACAATGGACATCATTTGTGAACACTCAATTTAGGCGCGGGTACAAAACACCTTTTAGTTTTGTCTGTACATTTGAAGGGTTAAGTTGCGGGCCGTGGTTTTAGGAGACCCTCGCTGATGCTATTTGGCCCACGCGCCTTTAATGGGTTGGGAATAAGTTGTAGGAGACAGCGATATTATGTAGAACTTATAGATATAACTCAGTGCCATATGTGAAATGTGAGTTAAGCAATGCAGTCATCATGATGTTTATTTTTATAACATGAATATGTTCTATTCGGAAATGAGTAGGAATCATCTTGGATATCTTCATAAAAAACTAAATTATGGACACTTGGTTGCCGTCATAATTTTCAGGTTTCTATACAAACTTCAAACTCAGAATAAACCTCATCACTTGATGTGGTTTATTTAAGGTTAGAATCGCTACAGTTCACTTTTTGTTCGTGTAGCTGGCGATTGAATATCCCAATGGGTTCAGTTAGTATTGCCCATTTTAGAGTTAAATTGTTGGATACTCTCTATTAGTTTATAAATATAAATTCTTTAATAACTTGCTAATAGAAATGTGGGAAATAAAGCTAAAGTAACTCTGCTTACTTTACTTGGAAAATAAGATCTGTAACTAAAAATACCTATTATAGGATAGATTCAGAAAAAAAGTATGCTTAAAAATATTTCTTATACAAAAGCAACATCCATTAAAGCGTAAAGTAACCAAAAAACGTTAAAGCATCATCGAGCACAAACAATAAACATGTTTATTATGACTTCGTGAACCTGTGGCTGGATAATAAACTTTTTCTTATAAGATGGAAGAAATAAAATTGATAATTTGAAAAACAACATTACTAGCACCTTACTAAGTTTATATCGTCTAGAGCTGTTTCGTTGCCTTTAAAAAGCAGGGTTGTTTTGTCATCATTACAAATTATTGTACTTCTAATAAGTTGATGTTATCTTAGGGTTTCTCATGTATTAAATGCGTAATATCTACCATGATTAAGTTGCCAAAACAATATCAAAATGTCTCAAGACATTACTTTTGAACAATTCAGCGTAATATCGGTCTAGTTCCGCGCTAACGCCATTTGAATACGGCTGGAAACGAGCCAAGATCGCCGACAAATAGACAGACATTTCTGTACTGAAAAAATACAGATAAAAACCGGACTTAAGAATATTTTTAAGAGCAAAGTTGACACTTTGTAGAGCACTGTACGTTTTAGTGGGCGACACTTAAGTTAGGCGGTCGTAATATTGCTCGTGTCTTTGTTTTGTACTGGTTTAGTTTACTGCGTTGTCAACAAAGGAGTTTTGATGGAGAAAAATTATATTTATACAGATTGTGAACATCTTATATCGTTTTGAATTATTGGCCTTGAAATGTATAAACTGTCCATGTCTATGTCAATGTATACAATATCTACATCAGATTTTAGAACTTCGCAAGCATTATTATTATTGGGGGGAAATAAACGAGCTTATTTAAAATCAGCCATGCAGACACCACCTGACGTCATCGGAACGAACCACAAACACAGAACAGTTATTTTTTAAATTTCAATTACTCGGCAGTATTGCAGTGGATCCCATCATCGGTCCTAAACACTCGGACCCGAACAAACAGCGGCCCGCACCTTTCATCTCGGTACCTACGTACTGTCGGATTTGCATAATTTACCCTCGTTTTTCGTGTTTTGTAATGGAATAAAGTAGAGAAAGGGCATTGGGTAGTTTTAAAATTTAATTCTGGGATTGTTGGGTGTATTTTATTGTAGGAACCGGCTATAGCTTAGAGGGATTTAGAAGACTATCAGAACTGAGTTTAAACCTAAAATAAATAAATTCGTAATTGATGTATCTTTGCGTAACAAATATCTCTAGAAGTTCCTGAATATAACATACATTTCTGCACCCTTCACAAACATGGAGGGTTCTTTAAAACACGAGCACAACAGCAACATACCGTATAGTATTCAGACCGTCACACGCTAACGACGACAAGACCCAACGCAGCGCGAAACTCGAGATATCATTACTATGTCTAAGATGAAACTTTCCTGTGTTAGGTTGAATCATTATTTAATTGGATATACTCAAATATAAGAGTAAATAATAGAGAAAATATTTTTTTTTTACAATTTCTTTGCAATTTACGGATACAAATAATTTCAGTTTGAAATTCCTTTCGAGTTCTAGGACAATTTAAAGTTACTCCCTAGAAGTCGCCTAGGATCAAATCACTGCGTCTTTATTTCAGACCATTTTAGATAGTGGCTTACAAGAGAGCAGTGGAAGCATGTGGTTGACTTTTTCAAATAAAAACCAAACGATGTCTTACTATAGTTAAAGGTATAATAATTCAGCGACAATCTAAATGGCTTGATTGTTAGTTTACAAAATACAAAAGCAATAAGAAATACATTATCACAACGACTCCATAAAATAAGTACACACAAAGCCATTTTATTAGCCCACTGCATACGGAGTACATGGGAGCGCTAAGTAACAGCGATAGCGCACGATAGCGCGGGCTCCTTCAACGGAGGAAGCAATAACGCTGCGCTAGGAAGCCGCACTCTTTCTATTTTATTTTCACACTCGACTATGTGCATTGAGGAGCAGTGGCTATTGGCCAGATGGCTTTGCAGATTAAAATAATTCCTTTGTTTTTCTCACAGATTAGGCATAAACTTAAAACAATTGTCTCCTAGAAGTTACATCCAAAAGCAGGTAGAATTCGAAACAAGTAGTGTCATACAAATATGCACTCAAGTCTAAATGATAAATGAAATAACTTTAATTTTAGGTATGTAAAAAAAAACCTTCAAGAGTGTCCATAAAACTGTCCCCAACTGTATGCTAGATGGGTTTTTGTTTAACTATAATTTTATTATTTACTGGTTCGCTTTTGTTTCCTGCGATATATATGTAGTATACCAAGTCTGTTAATCGCTCGAATCTCGCTCGAATTGCACTCGAATCGCAAAACGTCGGTTCTGACAGTTTTTATTCACTAACCACTATACTATGCCAACCGATTTCAAAATAATTTCTAATATACTTATAATTTGTGACAAAGCTCCAGTTACTTCCACGGCTGAAACTGTTTAAATAAGTATTATAAAAGTTGTTTAAGCACGACTAAAGTGCAACAACGTTAAAACAGCGCTTACCCTCCATCCATCATAACAGGGGAGATAATGTCAAATTATGTATATTTTACCCATAAACTATGCACCTAAGCATCTTCTTATCGTAGCTTGCATGGCCACCACTTTTTCATATTTTTGAAGGAGTGGTTTGTTTTTCTTTTATAAAATACTGAGGTTTGTCTATTATTTTATTTCGTCCGCAGCCATTATTAATATAAATAAATTTCATATTATCTCCTCTTGATTAACTGTATGTTTGCAAGACCAACGGCCAGTTTGTTCATCGCAAGATATGGCCGAAGTTATGTCTTAAGTATTTTCTTCACAATTTTAGCTATCTAAGTTGTTGCTTTAACTTTTGTTGTTCATGAAGAAACTGGCCATTACGCCGTTTTCACAGTCTCCTTTGACCAACGTGAGTATATTCTTGAAATGTAGGTAAGTTTTTACTTACTAGAATAATTATAAACTTAGCTCGCTCTCAGTGTTGAGATCCAATTATGAATACCATCCTAAGAATATTAAATTTTAAACTTAAAAGAAACCAATTGACAATTCTATTTTCACTAATTGAACTCGTAATAGTAATTCAAAAGTAACTATTTAACGTAACCGCAAATTGTACCTACTCTAGAAACTTAATTGGTTTTGCAAAATGTCAATCACTCCAATTGTATTGATAATTGTTTCTATAATTAATAATTAAGTGCGATAGACGAAATATATTATTATATTGATTAATTTGTATCGTCAAATATAATGTAGAGTGCCCTGCGGCCTAGTAGAGCGTTGACCTACGGAGGTTGGCTGACCCTGAAATGTAGAGAGCTTTGACTGAGAAGAACCGGCAAAAAACCAGCAGGCTTGCTGGTGTTTTTTTTAATTTGCCTAATACTAGTAATTTATAATAAAATCGCACAAGTATGATGCTTCGGGTGGCCTATATCCAGCACTGGAAAACAATAACAGGCTGATGGTTGACAACAGTGTTCATGAGGGTGTCGTTTTAAGTTATTTTGGTTAAAATACCCCTTTATAATCAAGAAGATTAGATTATAAAGTCTAAAGGCACGAACATAGTCTGCAGTCTTAAACTATTTTGTTATGTAATAACTCTGTAAGTGCACGTACATCGAAAAGTTCGAGTTCGCGTCGGCAAGTCGCGGTGACTTGAGGTAACGAGCTGTTGCATTGTTGCTAACTAGTTACTAACTTGAGTAGTAACTATTTAGCTATAGGATATACGGGAGGCAATGTCGCTGAGCATGTTCGGGCAATACATTCTGATACGGCTGATAGTCATAGTTGGTTCTTAAATCACTCCACGTAAATATTGGTTAGCAGTCAACAATTTAGGGTAGAGTGTAAATCGACCCTAACCCAAAAAATATATGAGAGACTAGCTGAGCCCGCGACTTCGTCCGCGTGGAATTTATTTTAACAAATAACTCTAAATTGAAAATTTAAAAACCCCCGATGCGACGACTTTTTCATCAAATGTATACAATAATCAACAGAAACTCTGCGTAAAAGTAGTCATTATTTTGTTATGACATTATAATAATTGACATTAGAATAGACAACGAATCTAAATATTGATGCCACGGAGGTTTACTTCCTAGTAAAATATTATCAGTTATGATTAAATTTATTGTAATAACTCTGGTTGAGGTGGATGGGAGCAGCCCAGGGGAAAAATTTTCAATAACGCAAAAATTATTTTAAATTAGATTTGTTTTTTTATATTTTTTCTCAATGGCGGAGCAGCGCCCTCTAGAATTATTATAACGTAATATTCCATGACCATTAACAAAACAGACAAAGTTTAACGCATGCGCGTATCCCTCATTTGACACATGACTTATGGAACGTCTTTAGTTCATACACAAATCTCATATAAAAATTGATAAAATATATTTTTTTTCCAGAATCAGGGAAACTTTTCATATTTATAATATTGTAAAAAGCCAGTTCAGACTATTACGATCATTTAAAAATATAATAAATCGAAATCCAATAATCTCAAATTTTGATTGGATTCGAGCCGTGGAAGTTGGTTTTGACCATGAATGTGGCTTTTTAACCTACAAAAGAGCTGATGATCTTCAAACGGCTGAACCGATTTTCATGAAACATAGCTAAGAACACTCTCGATCAGAATACCTATCTAACAAAAGAAACACAATTGAAATCGGTTCATCAGCTTGGGCGCTACGTTGCCACAGACAGACACACAGATACACAGATACACAGATACACAGATACACAGATACACAGATACACAGACACACAGATACACAGATACACAGATACACAGATACACATGTTAAACTTATAACACCCCTCTTTTTTCGTCGGGGGTTAAAAAGCCCGCGTTCTGAGCCCGCGCGACAGAACCCATTTTTCTTAATTTTGTTTTTCTAAAATAAAAGTAGCCTAAGTTACTGCTTATAACATCAGCTATCTACCAGTGAAAGTCCCGTCAAAATCGGTCCAGCCGTTTCGGAAATACTCTTTGATTTCACGTGTTTTTATTTTTTTACGCGGAACCCTAATTGTTTTTCAAAAATTAAAGTAGCCTAAGTTACTCCCTATTACATCAGATATCTGCCAGTGAAAGTCGCGTTAAAATCGGTCCAGCTGTTTCGGAGATTACCCGGAACAAACACACAGACAGACAGACAGACAGACAGACAGACAGACAAAATTTTTTTTAATCGCGTTTTTGCTATAAGTGTCATATGTACTTTCATATGCATTTAGTGAAAAGGTGTTATTTTGATATTACAAACAGACACTCCAATTTTATTTATTTGTATAGATAAAGAGGAGTTGGTCGCTTCAATTAAAAAAAAAACATGTTGCCTTAAATTGTAATACTTCTGAAGTTGTAAACCTAAATATTTCATGGTTCCCATATCATGCTTGGAGCAATAAGTGTTCGTGTGTTCATAAATAAATCATATTGCAATATTTATTCAACATAGCGCAAACTTTGAAAGTTTTGCTCATCCCTGTGACGTCGTTATAAGTTTAAAGTAATAATTCATTAAAATATGCACCATAACGTGCCTTTATTAAAACGCAAAATGGCACGACATAATTACTATAAATGACTGTAAAGGTAGTCAGTGGAAGATTTTTTGAAATTAAAACTATATTAAGTAATGTGAAATTATTAAATAACTTGTAATAAAATTTTTATTAGAAATTTCAATGTAGGTAAACACGACATAGTTAAGTCATGACAATTTTTAATCCTGAAGAGCTAATATGACTTATTTAAGTCATAGGACGTAATAGTTTTAAATGCTCCTTTTGGTCTGAAAATCAAAGAAGTAACCAAGTTCTGTTCAAGCATAATTTTCTTCGGGCAGCCATATTTAAGAGTGAATTTCAGTTGAAAGCGTACTCCTAAAAGCAATTCCTTCCTTTATGAAATCGAAAGAGGGAATTTTATTGTTACTGCAAGTTCGGGGGTATTCACTGCAAGATGTTATGCAATATTATTAATATCATTTGTATTTTATAATTTAAATTTGGGTCAAAATTCTATTTTTTTTTAAAGCAGTATTGATAATCCAAATGAAACTGTGTGTAAATGATAACGAACATTCGGTATTTCAAAGTTGTTAATCCAAAAGATCTTATAAGTCGTAGAGGATTAAGGTAGGATCTTAAAGGCACTCGCTACACTGATCCACCACAGGTTGGTCTCTTCGGAAACTTGTTACGACTTACGGCTAAGACGCTGACCAAAAGCTGAAACATTTTAGTGAGTTACATTCTCGTGACTTCAGATTCCATGTTTTTCTTTATGGCACTTGTACACTATGCATATATCATGCATATATTTGAGCTTCTGCTCAGGGTGAATTGACTTGCACACTTACCAAAGCGAGTCAAAAGATATGCGCAAGTAAGTAACCCGGGCGATTTGCAGCGCATGCGGGTGTTTTGAACGTATGTTGTGTGTGAGAAATTACACTTAAAAGGCCTAATATACCTTGATACAACATGCTCATTTGCCTACCCAAACGATAGCTGGCATATAAACTTGCTTCAGTTACTTGCATAGTGTACAAGGCCCATTACTTATTTGTTCAACGTGTTGCTCTAGCTACCGCAGATAATGAAATATAAATATTAAATATCGCCAGACTGACACACCAACTGTATGGTCCCAAACTAAGCAACGCATGTACTATGGGTACTGTATAATGGACTGGGGCGATCCCAGTGACACCTAGACCTGGGCAAATTAAGTACTAAGAGGCCATTTCTGAAATTTGCCCAGACGGGAATCAAACCTGCAACCGCCCGGTGCAGTAAGCCGAGCGGCCTACGTTCAGACCACTGCGCCAAGCGGTCATCAGATGATTTCTGGTTGAGTTCACTGAACCCACACAACAATAGCATTGTGTGCAAACAATATTAAAAAGTTTGTTTATAAGTCTAACAAAACTCAGTTCTCTAACTCGCTTTGTTTCCGTCACACGAAACCACCTTTTGTACTTCGCTATAAAATGGTGACAAAAAGTGGATTATGTTTGTGTTCTGCATCGGGGATGAAAGAGAAACATACATCAGGTACTTCCTACGTGGTAGGAAAGTAACGGGGAAACAATTGTTTGACAAACAAGAAAATATTGCAGACATGCATATATTATTTTGAATAATAGCAGTAAGTTAATACCTTGTTGCATTAACAAATTCTGGAGACTTACGAGAGACTTACTTTCTATTTTTACCTCCAAAAATGATCTCGAGTCTGAGGTCTTCAATTATGGACCAGGAATAAAATTGTATCTTATGATATTAAGAATTAGATGACCTTAAATATTCATTACTACCTTTTTAATCCGTTCTATTTTTTCCCTGCAAGGATTGTTGGACTTTTAAACTATAATGGTTAGCCCCAGGGATGTAGATAAAACATACATGATTTTACCTACTGTCAACTTCGCAAAATTTTTTAAACATACTACCTACCACTAACTTAAATCAATATAGAACTACTAAATCAACATCATCCCTCAAACAATATTTACAAACCTCCAAAACCGTCTTACAAAGTAAACTATCTCAAAAGAAAGGTGCAGACTGCCCATTTCACCGTGAAATAGGGAAATTCCTTATTGAATATCATGTGGGGTGACGTAGCCACATGTGTGGGTGGGACATGTCGCAGTGCAACCTGTGGGCGGGTTTTGACTAGGTTATGATGAGAATGCTTTGAACTATGATGCACTCGAGTATAGCTGAGAGAAACTGTTAGTGATAGATTAGATTTTATCAGACAGGGTATTCGCTTTTATGCTCGTCTTTGACGTGTAGTTAACCGTAACTGCAAGCGCTGATTTTCATTGGAGAGTGTACGCTGTTCATATCAAATGGTATATCTAGTTCCAAAATGTATTGCCACGCATTGGTCTTATAATGAGTTACTTCGGATGAAATTGAATAATTTTTGTGAACATGAATCCTTTGCATTGCATCACAAAATCTAAAATGGTGTTACTATTTTTTGCATTAGCTTTAAGTATAATTACAACTTAGAAGTGTGCCTGGTGTTATAGCTGCGACCTCTATTAAATTGGAACAAAAATAACACTCCATCAGTCCAGTGCCTGCCGGGTGTTTGTGCATTTATAATCGCAATGTCAAAGTCAAAGCGATTATTTTGTTCCGACCTACGGGGGCACTTAATTATAAATTGTAATTTTCCCATATTTTTCTTAAATCTACGACCGGATCGGAACGCGACTTCGACTGAAAAGATACGGCAAGAAACCAAGCCGGTTTGTCTTTTAAAATTTTGTAATGTTTTTAATTCGCCAGTTTCCTGTAATTAATAATCACAAAGAGTAGGTAATAATGTAAATATAATAGCTCTAGCGTGTTGCCTTTCAAGCTTACCAAGAATTGCATAAAGTAATTTACGCTAGAATACAAAGGCTACACTAGAAGCCAAGATCTGGTATTTTCTTCCGAACCAATATAAGAATAAGTCCTGATCAGAAACCAATAACAAAGCTCCTTCTACTCGGCGCTTCAGTAATTGCTTTTAAATTTTGATAACAGGCACCCGTGCTATCGTCGACTGCGATCTTGTTACAATTAATTTATTGCCCAACTTTACCTTATGTTAACTTTGCTGTGTAACAAGAGATAGACTCACACTACAGTAGCAGCGGTGGCGAACATTATAAATTACTAACGTTTCTGCAGGACAGAACCTACATATTTCACACATACACTACAATTTACCACACTAGTATAATAATAATTATAATATCAATAGTATTATATTTAGAATGTCACATGGAGTTTGGTGTCACACATAGTCTCATTGCTATGATGGTCGCATTAGCAATGGTCGATTCTGTAACATTGCATTAGTAATTCAAATTTTCCTCGTATGTAGGGTTAATTGAGGCTGTCACTGAAAAACAGCGCTGGAGTGCGGCGTACCTACGCTGTATCCTGACCTCAAACACAATGAAACAGCAATGAAACTATTTTATAACTATTTGAATACAACTTTGTCACATACCTAGTTGGTTCGCCTTATAAATTGAAGCTGAGTGGTTCTTTTTTTCTTGAAATTACAAATAACATACAAGCAATGCTGTGCGTTGTAAAGTTATGAACCTACAATAATACGCTATACGTTTGGTGTGTGTCTAGCGATATTTCTTATTCATTTGTTCCCGCTTTTAAAGCTCAATTAGCTCTCACCCTTCATTTTCAACCCCTAAACGTACAAGGAAAATTCCAGGATCATAACATTGTTTGTATAGAGATAATAATATTTAATCAAAGTCTACCTTTGTATCGCCGTTTTAATTATGCTCATTAATATATACGAGATAGCGAGATTAATGTTGTCTTTACAAAATTCAAATAATGGCAGCTTTAAATGACAATCTTTTATTATTGGCAACGTATTATTGCGTAGTTTCGTTGAAATAGGCTAAAGGGTCCGTCCAAATATCGTATTGCCCTCGGGTTAGATTCAGACTCTCAAAGGGTTTATGAATGGATTATGTTACCCAAAATAACAAGAAACCATGTGGTACCAACTCAATTATTCAAATCAGAATATATTACCTAACAATTAAAGACCAGTGATTCATATTTCGTTTTGAAAACGGCTTTATTAATTATTATCATATTATGTCTCTAAGAATACATAGAAATATCAGATATTACAAAAAACGGTGTTATTCGAACATTATAACAATTCCTTTGGTTTACACATATTTTGGGAGTTCAAAACACCATATTCATGAAAACTAGCCAGTTGAATTTGAATTTTAATAACCTCATTCGCAAAAGTACACCGCAATGAGGATATTATGGGACAGAGGTCAACATAGGCCCGATGGCAATAGCAATCAATTTTGATTGCTTATGGCAACTTGCATTTGACCCTGCGCTATCAAGCGGCTTTCAGCTATGTCGTTGGATGAAATGGGGTTTACTGATGTTGTTTTGATGTGGTTTGGTTCTAATATGTGAGATGTTAAGGACTAATGTGGCTAATTTTGTATATTACTGGAAGTGTTTATCTACTTTATAATAATATTAATAATGAGTCTTGGATTCTCGCTTTTTTATTCCAATGTCAACGTTAATTTTAGGCTGGTAAATAATAATAATAATTTAGCCCTTTTGATGTTCCAATCCTGGGCACGAGGAGAATTACGAGGGGGATTCAGGCCGTAATCCACCACACTCGCCCAGTGAGGGTTGGCAGGTGTCACTTGTGATAATCAGTGATCATCATAAATAAATTATGATTCGCACATAGGTTTCAAAAAACCCAGAGGTGTGAATGGGGGTTGGAACCAAGGACCTAGTGCCCGCAAGACGCGTGCTTAACCAATCAGCTATCACTGCTGTTATTAATGAATATTTCTCACCCCTTACACCAAAAGCTTGAGTCAAGTATGCTCGTGAGATGTACGTAATTATTTTCTATAATGATAATTCCAAGTTGGATCCAGAGTTGAGGCAAGCGTCTTAACAAAATACACTGCCGAGCAATATAATAAAATCCGCAAACTTTTCATGAAATATTTCAATATAACAAAGATTTTTCTATCTATGACTTCAAATAGGTCATTATGTAAAAAGGTTTTGATATACATAATGAAACTGTTTTCAAGATTGTTTTTACTTCATGAAGCTTATTTGTTTGGTTTAGGAGATATTGCATTTTTTAGGCACATTGAAAGTGGCTTTTTATATTGCTCGTCAGTTAAGTTGATCTTGAATTAATGTATCATAAAAATAATACATTTGTTTTGAAACAATGTATCGGTGAGTTATACAGCACTATTTGTATTCGTTATTATTCCTTTAACTGGTTACGTAATGTCACATAACTTTAGAGTGGAAATACCAAGAGTGGCTTCGATGCTCTAGAAGTTCCATACACTCAATTGAAATACATTTGTAAAGTAATTAAAACTTCACAGCAATGCAAGTCGGCACCAATGCATGGTAGGTTAGGTAACCTTTCGTTAAAACTCTGACGCAAGTCTCGAACTTGGGCCGTTCAGGATCGAAGCTGAACATTTTATTGGTTAAATTTCACGTAGGCACACACGAGGTTGGATTTTTAACTAGTAGTTGCTTGTGACTCTCCTCGTGTGAAGTTTTATTAGTTTAAAACTGGTATAAATAAATAAATCAACATAAATAAATATCGCCAGACTCACAAAATAACTGTATGGTCTGCTCCCAAAGTAAGCTATGCTTGTTCTATGGGTACTATGGACTGGGGATCTCAGTGGCACTTAGATCAGGACGAATTAAGAAAATTTAGATCACTTCCGGAATCTACCCTGACGGGAATTGAACCCGCATAAACTTAGTGCAGTGAGCGGAGCTTCCTACGCCAGACCAGAGCCTGTCGTCGGCCTTTTACTTCTCGAGTACACTAAAACATAACTTGTATTGAATTAAGCTGCTTTTTTTTAGACTGTCAAAATATAGAAACAGCTACATAAATCAATATATTTATTGCGTCAGATTTAACGAGGGATCAAATCTTCGTTTAAAATTCAAAATTGACGTAAGGCGACTAGTTGTAATCATAATGTCTTTGTCAATTCCTAACTCGCACTGTCCAAAAATATCTTACCCCGACGGTCTTAGCTGAAAACATTACATTAGCCGTTAGAGAGTTGTCGTGAACTTTAAGTCCTGGAAACTTCAATGTCAATAAACTTTGGAACTTTCCGAATTACGTCATCCTGATTCAGACGACAAACTGTCACTACAACTGCTTTAATTACATCTCAAGCGTTACAACATGAGTCGAACATAGTCAGACATAGTGAAGAATTATCGCGAGCGAAATACATTATTTTCAAAGGCTTGTGGTATTTTCTAGTACATATTTCACCAGAATACAATAACAATATTACTAGGTTATAAATGAGAGACAGTATTCTAGGAACGCATAACTAAATTAACCCAAACACATAGTTCGGGGCTAATAACTCACTGGTATTAAGCGGAACCCTCGCTGACGTGCCGACAGGCATGGAGGTTATATGTGAGGACGACCTGTATGCGTGACCTTAGGCACTGACTATTAACAGGAAGTAATAACAATGAATTTTACTACACACTAACATTAGTGTCACGGAACACACATGACTTATTTTTGGGAGTGTTTTGTTATACATTAGATAAGGAGGTTAGAGAGGACGTGATTATGCCAGACTCGCACAATTAATGGCAGAAAAAGCCATCCTGTGCTAACCCCAGATAATGGGAATAGGTATTTCAAGGCAGACGTTGATGTATCTCAAATATGTCGATGGATAAAACTGTTACATTTTTGATCCTTAATAAATACGCGTAGAATGATTTATATACTTTCATATCCACCAGGACCGATTTCAAATAATTTAGCCTGATTTTTTAATATTTTAAGAGATTAATATTTTCTTTGCAAACACACATTCGTACAGTTCACCCTTTAATCCCATGGGGATATGCAGACATCACTTCTTTGCGAAATTCTTTGTAAATATATCAAAAATCTACAGTGTTCGATAGTACGGCCAGATAGTCAACGAATGTATTATACTGAGTCCTATCCTTTGGCACGTGACGGCTCCTGGTACGTGACGGTTCTTGGCACGTCGCCAGGCGCAGTCAGCTTTACAACTGACCGTGTCAGGCGTTAGATTAGAGCTATCATTGCCACCCGTGAAATACTATTCAAGAGGTTTTAAACATTTTCCAGTATGTTTGGAAATGGCAGGTAAATTCTATTTCATCTATCTTATAATGTATGCTGAATGGGGTATTGTTGATTGAAGATGGTATTTCAAACAAACGGTGTTCACAATAGCTAATACTTGCATAGCTAGTATTTCACTTTTACAAGAGTAATGTTGCTGTCAGAAAAGAGTTTTTATTGCAATGTGCTGTAGTCAGGGGAAAGATTTGATAGTAGATTAAATTAAATAGCTTCATACAAACACTGGGAAACAAATTATGCAACAGTGAGTTTGAGCACAGTAACACTGTGCTCCTTGGTCTAATTTAAAAAATTATATCTGTCATCCGCAGTAGTGTATTCATTTCATTTCAAGTCTTCTGATAAACAAGTAGTTTGGTATATTGCCAGACTCTTCTGAACCCAGCCAGTGACTGTATCCAGACGTCTAGATTACACGTACACGTATCGCCTTGTCACGAGTGAAAAATATACAGGGCTGAGATAAGGAGTCCAATGTACCGTTGCAATGTTTAAGTTTAATTCAATTCTTCTAACGCTTTTATTTAATTTATTTTGGTGACAACGTACTATTGCATTTTAAAATGAATGCATGAGAATTATGCAGAGTTTCTTCTTGGTCTTCTTCTGTAACAATACCAACACCTATGACCTTATAACCCCAATCCGAGTTCGTAATACATCCATGAAGCTATAAGTCAATCAGCCAGCTATCAGTTGGCTTCGCGCCAGGGTTCTGCGCACGTCACTATGATGTATTGCTAAGGGATGAGGCGAAAGGCACGAGTTCTGAAAAATTTTGCATTGAAAAATATTTCCGTATTGTAAATTGAGCGCTGTGTGTAGACTCAGTGGCGGGCATGCGACGTGATGAAAACCCTATCGCATTGGAGAAAACAAACACTTTTTCCCTACCTAATTGGCAATTTGTTATTGTTTACCCAAGAACTTATACGCTGAGCAAGAGAGATGATGCCCTATGCATCCCATTCATTATAATGCAAACGTATGCATTTCCATAGCTGTTAAAATGTTTATAGCGGCTCTAACTTAAACAATTTTTCTTCATCTTCCGGTATGGACATTAGTGTCACAATCAAAATTATAATATCTTAAAAGCGTACTCAAGATTTGATCTCGCGTACTCAATGTTATGATTGGTGTCTGGGTCATCCGAGGGCATGGCGGCGGTGAACACTAGGTAGTATATAAGTAGTTTCTATGAAACTAAATTTCTAAACATTCCTAGATGGAAACTTTAAACTCAAACCTACCTACCAGATGGCTTCCCGTTAGCGACCGCGGCGTTACCGCAGAGCTCTGCGTAACGTTTGAACTCTATTTTTGGGGTTACTGTGTTTGGAACTAAACCTTTTGGTTTCTGAAACTAAAAGTTTAAGCTACCCAATGGTTTTGAGTTTTATATGATTAAAAGTATTTGGCGTTGTCTGATCCCAACCCAAAATAAACTTTTTATTATGTTTTGCGACAAATTTTCTATGTTATATTTCCAGTTTTTTTATTTATATCGTTATCAAGGAATGTATTAGTAATGACTTTATTATACCCTAAAGACTTATAACTTACAGTGATTATTTTAATAAAACTTCATCAAAACTTCGTCTTACACCTAACCTTATGACACGACCAAATTGAATCACATCGCATTAAAAAATAATTATGCTTTTGTAAAAATCATAGAAACCGCTCTCACTGTTTACTTTGAAACTAAAATAACAGAAAAAGACTTGGTAATGAAAGTCTATAAAAAACTTAAAGCGAACAAATCATAAAAGAAACGGCGCGGAACACGCAAGAGAGCGAATATTTTCTTTTTGCTTTTACGGAAAAGGTGGTCTTTGGTTTGTAAGAACCTGGATCTTTTGTGGCTAATTGCCTTGGTTTTACAAAGGCCTATCGTAACGAAAAATGTTTGCTAGAGGAAAATACTTTGTGTATTTAACAATAGTGGGTACATACTTCAACGGTGCCATGTTTCATAAAAACAAATAAATGTTTCATGAGTTTTATGTAGACGATGTCATGATCGTACAGCGGGCACCAACACTCCTGTATTTTTTATTGGCAAACTTGTGTAGGATCCTCCTGATACTAAGTTACTACCGTAGCCTATAGATACTGGCAATACCAAAGGCATTGCTCGTACGTTGCCAAATTGAAGCAGAGTGGGACAGAGGGAGAGGAATGATTCACTCATCGCACGAAACACAGCTATAATAGCGACTTAACGCCGATCTTCTGTGAGAGGGTGGTACTACTCTGGTCGACCAAGTCCATATATGTGCTGTAGTCAACTGGCTACAGCTTGTCTCTACCAACTGTATTCCCTGAAGGGAGGGTAGATACAGGAGCACCGGCAGTGCCCCCTAATTTTGCCAGTTATTTGGATCCTAATTGTAATAGCCGGTGAGTCCCTAATGCGAGATGGAGGAGGACACAAATAAGTGTGTAAAACGTTTATCTTTATTACACACTCTCCTTGGTTTCTGATTACAAAACAACCAGTATCAGTTTTGCGTGCATAGCAGCAATACTATTAATTAATTCCGACCGAATAGCACCCGCAACAGAGATAATGGTCGCGCAACTGTATAATAACCGCTGTGGATGCAATGGGCAATGGATGTAAGATGTAAGGGCCTAGCGGATTAAATGTTACAAGAAATTACTTTAAAAATTAGAAATTACTTTAGGTACTATGAAAGGTATAGGTGTAGGTATAAATAAACTTTCCACGTTATCAACAATTATTTGATAATACGCCTTTATTAAGTAGTTTTTCACTAAGGACTCCTCAATGAACTCTTTACTAAGTGCCATTTGGCTTAAGACGACTCCTAAATTAACCCATGATTTCAAAACACTTATTGGACTTCGATGTCTTCTAGATGTCCGAGTCGGTGAAAACAAAAATGACCCTAAGGAATTCTTGCATTGTGTTAAGAGGTCAGGTAATTCTTGGTAAAAAGGACGTAATTATCATTCAATTTAAAAGATCAGTTTTTTTAATTCATAACAAAAGTTATATTTTTAATCGCATAGCTTAACTATCTGAAACCCATCCCTTGCGCCAAGCATAACCCCTTAAATATATTTCGAACTTAGTCTTAAAGCTAGACTTAGATAACGGCAACAGACAGTGCTAGTGTTCGGATGTTTAGCTCCAAATGTATGGGAGCTATCTCAACTTCAACCATCAGGCGGCAGTGTAAATTGCACCCATCTACCGCTGCGGAAAACGATTTCGTTCATTGTACTCCTGCAATTGGACGTAACTATTGCACTTTGCGATGCTATTAACCGTAGGATCCTAGCAGCTGATGCTGGCAATCAAAACTGGATGTGGTTAATGTATGAAAACGAGCAATACAGGACCAAGCTTGTATTTCCCGAAGGGGTAGGCAGTACCTGCAGTAGGCCCACGTGTTACCTGTTATACCTGATATATCGGTGAGACTCCCCATAATGTCAGAGCCATTCGGATCATTGACAGCTATACTGGCTCTGTGCAGGTTGGCATACTTCACACGTCTTTCGAAACACTGGTAAGTTTCCTTTATGTTTTTCTTCACCATTCAGTAAATAATAATTTCTTTGGTATAGTCTCGCTACCAGGAAATATAATATAGTGTTATCATGTCTATTACAGTACATTTTATCCTAAGGGAAGAAAATCTTTCCATCTGACCATTCCTCATTATAATCAATCATAATGTTTCATCGTTAATCTTGCCGAATGACGTTGACTTATTGCGATAATTACTATTGCCTCCGTGTCCTTGCATAGTGTTACTTTTCCATTAATGGATGTCTCTCGTGTTGTATTAGTATTGATTCTGACAGCTGAGGATAAACAGGATACAAAAATTAATTAATATTTTTTGTATATCTGCTTATGATTTTTTCCCCTTCTTACTTGGTGGCCCATGTCAGATGGTAAAAATTTGTAAGCAGGTTCAGTTTGACACAGAACACTGCAAAAATTGTGATACCAACGCAAACCTGATGTACTCTAATATTTTTTTTTATACTGAAGTCACATTTAAGGTAAAATACACTAAAATTATTGGAAAACAATGCCTCTAGATTCATCAATACCCTGAAGCTTTAC
This sequence comes from Notodonta dromedarius, assembly GCA_905147325.1. NCBI lineage: Eukaryota > Metazoa > Arthropoda > Insecta > Lepidoptera > Notodontidae > Notodonta > Notodonta dromedarius. The sequence continues at coordinate 12,901,708 of LR990163.1, read as the reverse complement.
AAGAAGCATCACCTATAAAAGTTAATCAAACTCAAAACCTCTCAAATTCCCTTAAATTTTATTCTCAACGTTATGTTTCGTTCCTCAAAAGGGCTTCCGTGAGAAATAACCGTGCATCTGTTCCCGTATTTGGGGGAACATGAAAAAGTAATGTCTCACTCGATCCCGGAACACGTAACAACGCACTCCATTAAAGGAAATCAATAGTCACGCATCGCGTTCCATTCCCCGGGTGTACGCTATTTACAGTTACTGGATGCGTAGAATACTTTAAACAAACGATTAAAAGTAGGTAATATTAACCATTAAAACTTCTCCAGCATGTTCGCTTGTCAATCAGTATATTGTTCAAGACTTATCTCCTTAGAATCCACACCATTAATCATGCTTATTTGTACCTCGTACAATTGACGCGACATCAAAGTTTTTTCTTTCAATTTACGTACGTTTGAATTCCTACCAGAAAAATGGGGAGATTACATTTGTGGCTACTGAACAAGGAAATATAGACTCTGTCTAGCAAATAAAAGGTACATTATCTCTTGTTAGCTTGGTAATCTCGGATGTTTGTGTTATGTCTCGCATTCATTGTTACAGTATTGTTAGGTAACGAAAAGGGACAAGATATAACCAGCTGATGTTGGCAAAGGAAATTGTTTTTTCGTAAGTGAATGTTTGTATTGGATATGTGAGAAATTGTTATTTTGCAGACATAGATGTCTGCACGGTGGGACATAGCAGCCAAAATCAATCTTGATCTTTTCATATTCGATATTGTTGAACAAATATATTTAAAATATTATGTTTAAAAATTGGTACCTACTGTTATTATTATAAAGTACACGTAAAATTTCGGAGTATTTCCATAAATTATGTTATAATTTTCAGAAGTGTAATATGTTTGGACGCCATGGTGTCTATAATTGAATTTAGTTTTCACACAAATTTTAAAATATCGTTTCCTAAAGTGCCGTATACGAATAGGAGACAGAAAACAACATCGTTGATATATATCAGTTCATAATATTATTCCGACTATTATTTGCTGTTAGCCACTCAATTTTAGCTGGGGTTGGGAACTTCAGAACTATTTCACCAATATCAGTGTGGAGTTTGGAAATTTCAAGGGGCAAATGTGTTATATCAGTAGTAAATATAATGGATCTACATTTGAAGTATATTGTCTATAATATATAATCAAGTACTACTAACTTTCACTGTAACTTACGATTTTTTAATTCAATAAATTAATCAAGTAATATATGATCTGATAAATATCACTTCCAAACAGTGTATTGCAAATAATATAATGTTTCTTTTATGTTAAAAGAGGCACAATATAGGCGATTCAGTAACCCTTAAAAGTAGAATTTACACTTTAAATATTTGTTTACAAAATTATCTAAAAAAGCATTATTGATTCTCAGCATTTGACTCTTGTTCAGTATATTTTTTTTATAATGCTTCGCCTAAACCGCTAAGTTTAAAGTTGGAGGAACTTTTATAATAGTAGTCATGCAGAAAATTAAAGGTCGCTGGGTACCATCTTGCAACTATATCTTGCAAAAGTCATCGTTCCATTCGCAGGAAGCCCCAAATTACTTCCACAGATCTCGGTCCTACACCGCTTGCATCCACTGGCTTTCTGTGTCACGTGTAATGTCAAATGTCTCTTGCCAAATAGATTCCCAAAAAATGTTTCCACCTCTTAACAAAGAAAATATAACCCTCTCTTAACACTACACTACTCGGAATCTACGTCACAAGACATCCCCGTCTCGTGGGAAATTAATAAATGTATCAGAGATTCTCAACATGCGTTACAAGCAATAAAAAAATCTTCCGCATCTCGCAAATGAAAAATGAAAGGATAGGAGCGAGATTCACATCTGATGGAGCCCGAGTGTACAAGGATGACGTAGTGATGTATGAATATTTGATTGATATCTCTGATTCAAGGCGGCTTCTGTTATTTATATTGGGATGATTGTTGTCGGCAGTTTAGTTACTTTATGACTTAATATCTATCCTTTTCATTTGACTGTCAATCTGCGTTATTTATAAAGGTATTTTTTTATGGTCGTGCCGGTCTTGAAACGCCTTGATGGACACGTTGACCAGCTGCTTCTAGCTCACTCCTTTGACAAGCCAAAGCTTGTCTTAGGAAATTAGACTGGAAAAAATTTGCTACAACAAATTAGTAATATGTTTAGTAATTTTTACTACACGTTTTGTATTTTTTACAGCAATTAATTGATCAATACGATGAAATAATTTATAAATCTATTCTTTAATTACAAAAATATCTTTAAATAATACTAAACAGTAACATTTTTTTTCTCTATTTTAGGTACTTGCTCCGTTATTCAAATTTGGTCGGACCAGCAGGTAAGTGAACGACCCCGTGGTATTATCTCCTCCGCCCTCTATCCTTTACAAACATTATGCTTACATACATCCTTAAAGATACTAACCGGTTTCAATTTGTAATTGGAATCTAATGAGACAGATGATACCTATGACTTCCACACTATTTGTTTTCCAAAAAAAGACGAGGACATCTGGTCGAGAACAATTATACTTTGTTAATCGTTTCTCTCCAAGATTAAATAAATAAAATTAATAAATATCGCCAGACTGACACACCAACTGTATGGACCCAAACTAAGCAACGCTTGTTCTATGGGTACCGTATAATGGACTGGGGGTGATCCCAGTGACACCCAGCCCAGGGCAAATTACGAAAAGGCCATTTCCGAAATTTACCCCAGCGGGAATCGAACCCGCAACCACCATGTGCCATGAGCCCGGCGGCATACGCTCGAACCACTGCGCCAAGTCGTCGTCAAATTACGTTCAAAGTTTAAGCTTTTGAATGCTTGATCGGCTCCCAGTCCATCTCGAGCGATAATTCGGCAATAATGCGATTAAACTCTTGAACGAGTTAAATGCTTCAGCGCCTAGACTTCCAACTGGCTCAAAGATTTAGAGACAGACTCAAGAGATAGTTCTCTATTTCTCTTGATTGGACTAATTCAGTGAAACAACCATACAGCTACTACAGAAAGTAGGAGTGTGCAAGTGTGCAAGATCCTCAAATTAATATTGAACATTCCATTAATTACATTATAAATGATTTCAAAATAACTAACGGCACAGCTTGGGCTGATATTGTTATCATTTTAGGCATAACCAAGAGTGCAAATTTTGAACAAAAAGTGTCTTTTAAGGATATGTATGCTACACAATGAGTTAGACCGCTGTAAAGTAGCTATTAGAGCTATGTTTCGTATATACTATGAGTGAGAAAGCCGAAAGCCCAGCCCCTCTCTTTCGCTCCCTTTGTCCCACTCCTCTTCACGTTGGAAGGTGCTAGCAATGCATTTGGTATTTAAACTTATATAGGCTAAGGTAACTGCTTAATAACAGACGGGTCATGACCTTGTTTGCCAAAGTTATTATATAAACACTAACGCTAAACTAAAAGTAATATTATTATTTTCTCATTTTTTGAGTCTGCAAGAGATTATGTTATGATTGATTTTCTTTTCTACTGTCTTAAATGATATTACTAAATCGATCTCAAGTCTGAGAGCGGTCTTAAGTTCGCTTTTGACATGTATTTTTGTACTGGTATGCCATAATAATGATATTTATTTATTAACGCGGGCGTAGGTCACTCTTGGAATAATATTCCCAAATAATTTTTCGTCTTGGTACTGACATCTTTGATATAGGTATTCCAGTTTTGTGTCAGGTTAGATTGAAATATGTTTCGGTCTAGGCTTGCGTGGTGTACCGTCTAACTAATCGTGAGTTGCTGAAAAAAATGCTGATTCATTAATTTTCTTTTTGTTTACAAGTGGGTAACGTAGGTATCTTGTTGGACCAATATTATTGTTTATTCCACAACCTTTGTTTTATATATTAAAGGTGAAGGCGCCTGTCTAGACCGCGAAATTCAAAATTTTCGAGTATTTTTATAGTTTATCCAAAATCTGAAAACATTTAAGACAACATTTTGTGATTTGCGACAAACACAGTATGCAGTGCGTTTATTAATACATTTATTTTACTCTAAATATTATCACGGTGGATATGATACTAGTAAATCACTAAATATACAAATTGTGCCAGATTATCTGGATAGCTGTCGTTCTTGAAATGTTTTAGAGTAAGTTGGATATATTAATAAATGCACTGCACACGGTCTTTTTCGCGAATTACAAAATTTGTCTTTTATTATAGTCAGATTTTGAAAAATTTCTAAAAGAACTCAAAAAAATTGAACTTCCCGGGCTAGACGGGCGCTTTAGCCTTAAAACACCGCTGTTTAGTACTTAGTTCTATGTAATTATCATGTACGTGTACCAACCTACTGGTTTTAACGTAGTACAGCCAGACTCTGTGGTGTAGGACCACCCTCTCACAGAAGGTCGAAGTAAAGTGGCTATTATAGTTGTTTTTCATGAGAGACTGGAATACCAACCTTCCTCCCCCATACCCTCCTTCCTCTTCTTTGTTTTCTGACTTTTTTATTATAAAAAACAAAAAATACCATACAGACCAACACAGAACCTCCTCCTTTTTTGGAAGACTGTTAAATGATGATTTCAACGTAGACCATTTTGGTAGTTGCGGGTCCGAAAATAGGCCTTGACGTAATTTGGCCTGATTTGGGTGTCAGTGGGAATGGTCCCAGTCTATGTTACGATACTCACAGTACAAGCATTACTTTGTTTGGAACCATTCATTAGTTAATATTATCACAATATGGGTATAATTCTTGTACGCTTATGAAAAATCTAATACACATTTGTATCCATCAGTTTCATAATAATATACCAGAACTATTGGGTACTCATTTTCCACTTTTGCATTATGTTGTTATCGAATTATGGCGAACTGTTTGGCAATAACCCATTTAAGTGGATCTATAACACGACAATGAAAACGGGAATGGATGCAAAACATCGCAATCTGAAACGGACAAACAAATACACCATAAAAGCCGGCCTTCCCAACTTCTGCTGAAGCATTGATATCTTACATATTGTTCAATAACAATTTGAATCGCCACACATCAATACATTCAATTTCCTACCGTATTACAACCAGGCCACAGACTGAAATGCATTTAACCATGGCTTGAAAGGGAAATGTTGTTGGCTGATATGGAGGGCATCGTTCCATGAGGGTGTACATGCATTCGAGATACTTTTCAGTATTATCACGTTGGTTCATACGCACAGAAGTGGGGCATACGGAAAGTGAAACAAATGGAAAGGTAAAACTGTTTGTTTGAAACTTTAAATTAATGAATTTCGATGTTTTTTTTATAAACCCACTAGTCGATACCAATCTCATACCAATTGCAAAGGACTTATGGATTTCTCTATCGTTTTAAAGGGGACCAATCCCGCCACACACTCTCACTAATGATGTCCTATGACGACGTTAAGGTTTGATCTTCGACGAGTTCCATGGAAAAGCTAAATTGTCTTGTAACCTGCATTAATTTATTCGAAAGAAAGAATATGAGAAGTATGAAGCAAATTATCCACTTCGTTGGAAAACGAGAAAAAAATATCTGTATAGGCTGATTGCCACAGCATAAATACCATTACAGGTGAAAAAGACCAGTGTAAGGTACCATGGATCGTAATTTGACTAATTGGATCTAAACTCGTGAGTTGATTATACTTAACAAGGCGATTAAGTTCTTAATTTTTTCTTATTTTCAATTTTATTTCAACACATTTCTCGTCCTTACGGAGGACCTCATAATTGCACACTTAATTGCCACCATCATGAAATGAAACATTCCGTGGCAATTTATCATTATAATAAACCCAACATTTTAGGGCACTCAGTCTCATTACGTTTAGTGTAAAATATAATTTTGGAAGATCCATTCTAATGGGTGTAAGTACGGCATAAACGGGAAACGTCTCATTACCACCTCGCGATGGTGGTTTAATTGTATGGTCCTTTGTTTGCCAGACAAAAGGCACGAGTTAAGGGTACGGTGGACCGAAATGTTTGAAGTGGCCGAGAATAACACTGCGTGAGGGTCCTGTTGATTACAAGATTTTTAAGGACGCAAGGCTTTTTATTTGAACTTGATTGCTTTTAGGGATTTTACTAAAATGTGTAATAATTTGGGGGTACCTTAATTTTTGTTTTTTACAAAATATGGTATATAATTACAGCGTCAGTTGATGTTAAGCAGTTACCATAGCCTAGAGAGGCTTCTAATACCAAAGGGTTCGCTCGCACTGTGCTGAAATGTAGGGGAGTTGGACAGAGGGATGGTGATGGAAAAAGGGGTTAGGGCTACCGGTTATCACTTATCGTGCGAATCGCAGCTATAATAGGGACTATACCCCAATATTCTGTGCGAGTGTGGGTACCACCATTTGTGCGGTTTGGCTCTACCACCGATTTGCAAGTAAGATAACTTAATACAAATGTTTCAGCATTTAAATGTACCTCAGTAGTTATTGTATGCCACACTTTCTATTCTTTCAAAACATTTACGACTGTTTCACACAATATACTTATTATGTGAATTTGGCGAAGGAAGCCCAAGGGTTGCCCCACAATAAAATGATCATCAAACCGAAAACACACACCAAATATTAACTCCGGACAGAGGCGTAATGAAACTCAAATTAAAACGATGGGCAAACATATTCGTTTTATTAAATTAGATACTCACCTATAAATGTAAGAACTGGTATTCACCAGCGATTTAGGAAGGAAAATTAATGAGATTTTTTCGGTGGTCGAGCCAAGCTGTAGCCAAATGACTACAGCTCATAAATGGGCTAACTCGACCGGGGTAGTACCACCCTCCCACATAAAATCTGTATTAAAGCTGCGATTCGCACGATGAGTGGGAGAATAGAAAGCCCAACCCGCGAGCTATGTATGTATATGTATGTATTGCAAGCTTCAAGGTTAACTCTAGGCTAGTGTAATAATTAATACTACTAAATCCTATGATCTCAAACTATACCAAACATCGATAAACTAAAGATAAAAAAAATATCTTACGTCCGCTTCAATGAACCCTCAGCCCAAAACTCGGTGGAAAAACAAAATGTTGGTCTCCCCGCAGGGATTTGAATCGGTTTCACCTACATACATTTATCACTGTGTTTACGATGTAGGAAAATATCGTGGAATTGCACGGCCGCGGCTCCAGGGACTAATTCGCAGTATGCGGGAATCACGGGCCAAAGTATTCGGTATCAGGGTAAAGTTTCTGTTGAGATTTTGTGGGGTATCATAGCGAAACATAAAAATGAATGGGGAACGAACTCCTTTTATGATGGTACAAAAATGAATTTTGTTACCTTGTCATTTCAGTGTCGTTTTCTTTGAACAACTCAAACGCATGCATTTGGATTCAGGATATAATTTGGTTTGAGTTGCCCTACATCTTACTAATATTATAAATGCGAAAGTTTGTGAGTGCGGATGTATGTATGTATGTATGTTTGTTACTCCTTCACGCAAAAACTACTGAACGGATTTGGATGAAATTTGGAACACAGATAGATTATAACCGGGATTAACATATAGGATACTTTTTAACCCAATAATCCAATACTACGCGGATGAAGTCGCGGGGCACAGCTAGTATAAAATAGTTTAAATAAAACAGATTGTCAGATATTTAGTAGGTAAATAAAATGTTGTAATACACATTTCGTATTTTATTTCGTAACCTTCTCGCCATATCGCACACATTTATCTATTGTAATAAAATGTGTTATCTAGGTATTACACTTAAAATAAAGCAATATACTTTATCACTTTCTCAAATAGTATAAGTTATAAGATAAAAATATTTTTTATACGAAAGGAGTTTATCGTGTAATGTAGATTGCTTTTTGAAAACAAGTCTATTATTGTAAAACCTCTGATAAAATAAAATACATATTTTGGTATTGCCTATTTGCGTCTAATACATAAATGTAATATTACATGTATGGAGAACCAAAAGTTTCTTGTAATAGCTTCAATATTAATACTCCGCCTCAACTCCACGACACTCTATAATCGTAATACCTAATTAGAATTCATCAGTACACCGCATGACGTATCAATGACGTGACCTCATCAATGATGATTTTAAAAATATACTGTACATTTAATGAAAATAATTGAAGCAAATTTCGACCATCCGTCAGCTGCCACGTCACTCCAACTCCCGCTCACGACGCAAGTCAGCCATAGGTTTTAATACAGCTTTGCATGCTAATTAATTCGCCACCGCAATCGGATTACAGCCTACTTTCGCTTGTAAATTTCGTAGAACAACCCTCGGGAGCATTCGAATAATTGGACATGGAGTTAATTGTGCTTCGCTGTGACGGCTTTCGACTGAAAATAATTCATAGAAAGTAAATGGGTGTTCTTTTTTTGGGAATCGAATTGGCGACTTTAGTGTCATGAAGTTTATTTAACGGACAGCGGTTGGACAAGGGTTCGATTCTTGATCGACAGTAGGTCGCTGTGGCAGGACACGTATTAACACAGGTTGTACTTAGCTGCTCTGAACGTTTTTGCTACATTTAATGCGATTCCATAATCTGATTACTGAATAAGAAACTATGAGACGGATCACAATGATTAAATAATTGAGGTGATTTATATTTGACAAGGGAGGACAATGAACTATATACACTATACAAACACATTTCCTCTTCGCAAATTATTATTGTACCTTGCCCCTATTAATCACGAAGGGCCAAAATGGATTTATGTAGTCTATGTCCGCAAGATGCGCTGGAGACATGCCTACTATTCCATCTCCATAAAATATTATCAGTTGAGATTTTTATGCAGTTGTCTTCGAATAGATAACTCAATCAAAAGGTATGGCTAACGCCTTACTCATTCATCAAAATAATCTAGAATTTAGAACGACACGTAACAAACGAGCTCGGCCATGTCTCATTACGATTACAATATTTACGTATGGTAATGCCTACGTGAGTGGATATAGTCTTTATTCCACGCAATTTATTCTGCGCGCTCACTCTCGGGGCCGTATTATATACGTGACGTGGATTCAACTTTTTGTCTATGGGGACCGATGTTTTTGTGTTTTTTATTCATCCCTATGGTAATCTGCACGGTTTTCTTGCACTAGCCGACTCCTTGACATCATGGCTTTAATTTTTTATAGCTGTCATGGAGGAATAGAAAGAGTAATTCCTAATAGAGATTGATTTAGAAAATAATTTTGCAAGGCAGATAATAACGTAGGTTACTTCTGATTGCTGTTTAACAAAATTGAGCATGGGTTTCTGTGCCATGATGATAAAGAGTTGATTACTCAACCAATCATACATGTATACTTTTGAAAATTATGTACAACAAATAACAATGCGGAACTTAGACAATTCCTGCACTGTCTGCCATACCAATAATCATTAAAATAAACTGAGATCAACAATAGTTACTAGATACTCCATCGAAGTGAAAAAAATCTTCTGTGAGAATCTGGCAAGGCTTCTATTTACGAAATTCAAACACGTTTAAGCGTGAGTCCGTGAGTCTCGGCTGTACCGAGAGAGTAAGCCAAGGCAATATTTTGTGATTAAACCTGAGGGATGGCCGGCCCTGCGTCGTGTGGTGGTAAATTCTCATTAGTGAACAAGAGACGAGTAAATAAACTCACGATTGTCTCTGGGTGATTTGGTGTAAACCTGTGGATAAAAAACATTATATATTATTTATATATATTTATATATCGTTTAATCGATTCTAAGAACAGTTATATAAAAAGCTTTTCAATTAAGTAAATATATTACAACGAAGCTGTGATGTTTCTCGTTTCTCTATTTCGTATTTCGCTGTCTTCCAATCTATCTCAAGATTTTCAATAAAATTAGTATTCTGTATCTTCCCTGGGAATAATTTGTATACCCTGTCCCTTTTTGTTTCTATTTATTAACTTACATTCTCAGATCTTTTACTTCTAATCTGTACGGTATTAGCCTTTTAGGTAAATTAATTAGACACACGATATTTTCAATGGACATGAAATTAATTGATGTTAACAAAAACTGAATCACTTTAATCCTTTAAGAATGGGTGTCTATTTCCTTCGACAAATTTTTTACAACCGCTTTTGCAGATATCTACGACAAATAATCAAATCCTTTATCGATAATTTTAATCCAACTACTATAAAATGAATCGAATGCGATAACTCTTTCCATCTTAAGCAATTAATCATTGAGGAATGGAACAAAGGACCTAGATCTCTGTGACGTACGGACCCTCTAAATAATACAATTTGTACTAACTACTCCAATGTCTGGAAGCTTTGTAAATATTATAATATTTTGTACCTTCATTAATTTGTATAGATTTATTATATAGGGTTATTGTTAAAACCTTAACAACTTCTCTAGACTATATTACTTACGGTCACACGTGACGTTTTACAAAACGTAATAGGTACATTTATTAAAGACAAATCTTCCAGATTCTAACACCTTTCAATTATTAACGTCCGCACTATCGAATATCGCTACAAGGAGGCATAATTATGACGTGACGTGAAAGTATAGTTCGTAACTTATAGATCGTTGAATTTAATATTTTTATTTTCGTATGGAAAGTTTGATGAATAAACCCCTGATGAATTATTAAAATACATAAAACATCAGTAGTAATTTGTGATGTTAGTAAGATAGTCCTGCAATGTGCTTAATATTTTACCGATCAACCTGTCTACCTGTATTAGGAAAATATTAAGAAAAGAGAAATGGTTTTAAACCACTAATCATTAGGTACCGTAGGACACAGTTTCATCTTAATATCTTTTATTCCAACAAAAATAAGTTCTTCGCCATCGTAGGGATGGATGTTCGCAGGACAATGTTCTGCACTATTTTTCTAAAAGCATAATCTGCCCAACCGCTTAGCGCCACAGCTCCCGGGTAGCCAAAACACTGTGAGACCATTTCGCAAAGTGTGTCATTTATATCTGTTTTCCGGGTGGCCGCTCTAAATAATGCAGGTAAAGTGGAAAAAGCAGCCATTAGCGCTTAAAAGCGCTTTTGGCCAACGATAGCGAAGCCAGACTTTATGCTGGCGCGTATTGATTTTGCGTTGTGGTTTCCCAACAAAGTGGCTTCAATGTTAAACTTTCAACATGGATTAAATTGTTTCAAGTTGTTGTTAAAATCGTACTATAGAGTATGATGTAGTCTTTGATTCATATTTAATCATAGGCTGTATGTAGTACCCTCTCAGTTCATAAGAAACGCAGAGATTTACTTCAAGGAAGGTTAACTCCTAACTTTCTCCACTAAGCCGGCTTCCTACTTAAATAATATAATCTCAATCCGACATTTATTAGTTTGGTTATTTTTTGCGTTGACACCGGTATCGATTGCATCGCCTGCACACATTCCATTCTTATTTGTTGCCTGATTTTTATAAGCTTTCAATAATTATAAGTATATAAGCTAAAGGTTACGTTCGTGGCAAATTGTCGTGGTGTGTTGAAGCTATTCAGGAAGACCTAGCAGCACTGGCTATCATTCAGCAGAATTACAAATTAAAAGTTTAGGTACTTGTAAAATTTTAAAATGCTGAGTACTAAGTTCTTCTTAAAGCAAGTCGTTATATAAGTCGATGTCCGGCTAAAGAAGTCCGGTACCATCAATCAATTGAAGGTCTAGACACTTTGGCATTCAGAACATTCCGAGACGATAGGTACTTAAGAGAAACGTGACCGTTATTTGAAAATTGACTTCAAATAATTCCAGACCTTTGACAATTGTCTAGAAAGTATTTTTGAAATATTCGTTGAGATAAATCCGCACTCTAAAATAAAAGTTTCCGAAACACATACCCACGCTTAATAAGGTGTATAAGATTTACGATCAACCAATCACTATGGCATTGCCTCCGGTACCTCCCCGCAAGGTTTTTAGGGATTATTTTGATGCAAGTTATTTCTAGTGTGGAGTACAAAGGGTGGTAGGTCCCTACGTGGAAAAAGTAATTTAATCAAAGCAATCGAACCCACGGGAAAATATCAGATCTTTTCATTTCGGTAGCAACGAAATACCACTTCCATCCAAACTCCGAAGACAACAATATAATATATTCTTCGTCCAAGTTCACGCCACTGCCAGTCAGCCAGCACAGTTCCAGGTGACATGCTCATAAATATGGCCATAAAGTAAGCGGTATTAATCCAAAACGGGAATAGTTGGCAAACATTTTTATAGCGACCGTCCATCTTCATTTTACGACAAGCAGACAGTATCGTTACGGTTATTATGTTTTTGTAAACAAATATTTTAAATGTCCCGTGTGTTTTTTACTGGGCCGATAAACCTGTCTTTTTAAATTAATTTTCTCACATCAATAAACAACTGGATGAAGACACGCAATTTTTTTGAGATACATTTTATACCACTTATAACATCTGTGCCACTGTTGAAATTATAACTATGTTAAGAAATGTAACAATTATAGTTGGATTTACTTACGTTCTAATTAAAAAAGTGAGGAGTTATAATGACCTTGATTAAAGTATAAGTTATTGGTAAGATCTTAATGGTAAATCGGTTCCATAAAATTACAAACTACATGATTTTAACGAAAACGATATTGGTTTAGGTCACGAAAAAGAATAACATAAAATCTGAAATAGTTTTTGTTCAATATTTTTTTTATAGTAATATTATATGAAACTTCGGTTAACTTTTCTGGTATTTATGTTTTGTCTGCGTCCTATATTTGAATGCCGGTTTCGTGCCAAAAATATTTTAGTGAGACTGAAAATTCTACAATTATTTCGAAAAAAGTTACAAAATGCTACCATTCAAATTGAAATCATATACCGTGCCTTACATTCGTTTTTTCCAACAATAGACGAAGATTTCCAAAGCTGATATTGCATACTAACGTTGCTATTATTTTTATATCCAAATGTATAAAATCGCTATTTCTAGGGCTTCGTTTGTTTCCGATTTTATTCTGTGTGATTTCGCAAGCCTTTTGGATTCGTTCGCTTGTCAATCTACGGTACTCGCGATATGTTTTGTTTATTTCGTCACCAATATACATGGCTGTATTTTCGGGATCACAAGCAGTGTCAAAAAGGAACAATCGTCGGTACACTTGGTTGCTCAGACGAATGGTTCGCTTTGTTAGAGCTGAAGTTATTGTATGTTTCAACTGTAAATTTCACGGTCAATTTAAATTTGATGTATCATCAATACAATTGATGAAATAAATCAACTAAAGTACTCTTTATAATTTGTTTTTTCAACACTATATCTCTATCTTCAATCCGTTTCATTGAAAGAGTATTTAGAATAATTACTTACATAATATAGTTACATTTTCAAAATCACAGTAACGTAACCGATACATACTTATTACTTCAATTTTGAATAATATGAGCTATCGCCAACTTAACTACAAGTGGCGATGTTGATATCCGCAATATAGAAAAAATATATGTTTAGTAGCCTCTCTATATTGAGTTTCTCCAGGATATTGCCAATTAAGGGATGTGAATTGGGGGTGCTGATACGAGGATAGCAAGGAAGCTAGTTATAACGGGCTTGGGTAAATAATTGCTGAGCTATTATTGAGCATTTTGCGGTCTAACCAAAGCGAAGATACAACAAACATGTCGTCGTCATAATGGGATATAATTTTCGATGTTAGATAACAAAAACAATGGGATCAAGAAATATAAACGGTACACTAAATGATAGTAACAGACTTGAGCCGTACTATGAGCAGGACTTAAAAACGTTAACCTTTTTACGCTGGAACGAGGCTGAAGTTTCGCTGGAATTGTAATAATGATTTCAATTAATTTGGCTAGAACGTAGATCCACGCGTGACGTGATTGACTTTCTATTGTGTCAAACCAACGGTTAATAATTTTTGTTGTCCAGTAATAGGCAATCGCTGGACGACCCCTTTTCTATCAAAAGCTATGATTTTCTCATATCTTGGGCGCTACTCTCCAAATATCCCTTACAAAACCATCATTGAATACCATCCATGCATCATCTCCAACAAACGACCCCATTAGTTATTAATTATCTTGGGCCACGTAACATTTCTTATTCCCATATCGTTTCCCATCACAGGCCCATTAACGCTGTTTACGTTGACATACGACCCTCTAATCCGTATTTTGACCTCACCCCTCCGACCCTGATTTATAGTGCGATCTTTATCATGACAAGTGTACCCTTCGAAAGATAGTTTATGAAGTATTAAAATGATTGAGATTAAATTTGAATGATTTACAATTCAAAATGCTGAATTAAACTACCTTATATAATAATAATAATTTAGCCCTTTTGACGTCCCACTCCTGGGCACGGGCCTCCCCTCAACACGAGGGGATTCAGGCCATAATCCACCACGCTGGCCCAGTGCGGGTTGGCGGATTTCACATGTCTTTCGAAAATTGGTTAAATCTTCTAAGACATGCAGGTTTCCTCACGATGTTTTCCTTCACCGTAAGCAAGTGATAATCATATAGAAATTATGATTCGCACACAGATTGCGAAAAATCCAGAGGTGCGAGCCGGGGTTTGAACCCAAGACCTGGTGCCCGCAAGACGCGTGCTTTAACCAATCGGCTATCACAGCTTATTAAACTACCTTAAAGTTTAAAAATAGTGGAAGTGGTTCTCCTTGTGCATTTATATTCAAAGACGTCTTAGCATATCCTAATCTTATAGGTACAAAATATGAGGGCTTTTGAAGCAATAATCATATTTAATGTTATAGTTTAATCTAAGGTAATTTAGTAGTAGTAATAGTAGACTGGTTCAGATAGACTTGTGAGAGGTCTTTGTTGAAAAAACTACTCTGGAAATAACTCTAAATTGAAAATTTAAAAACCCCCGATGTGACGACCTATTCATCAAATGTATAATTTACCTAGTTCTTCCAAATAATGAAGTTAGCGCGATTTGCGTAGCTCCCGCAGCTCAGTATCCATAACTCATCTCGCAAATTCATCTGGTACAACTAGTTTCGATGCCAGATTATGAAAGCACCATTTACATAATTTGTTTTGGCTTCCTCATTTATAATCTGATGTACAATAATCAACAGAAAATCTGTGTAAAAGTATGAGACATTATTTTGTTATGACATTAGAATAAACAACGAATCTAAATATTGGTGCCACGGAGGTTTAATTCCTAGTAAAATATTATCAATTATGATTCAATTTGATGTAATAACTCTGGTTGAGGCGGACGGGAGCAGCCCAGGGGAAGAATTTTCAATAACGCCAAATTTATTTTAAATTAGATTTGTTTTTTTTTTATATTTTTTCTCAATGGCGGAGCAGCGCCCTCTAGAATTATTATAGCGTAATATTCCATGACCATTAACAAAACAAACAAATTTTACGCATGCGCGTATCCATCATTTGACACGTGACTTATGGAACGTCTTTAGTTCATACACAAATCTCATATAAAAGTTGATAAAATATACATTTTTTCCAGAATCAGGGAAACTTTTTAAATTTATAATATTGTAAAAAGCCAGTTCAGACTATTACGATCATTTAAAAATATAATAAATCGAAATCCAATAATCACAAATTTCGAATGTATTCGAGCCGTGGGAATTGGTTTTGGCCAATTATGTGGCTTTTTTAACCTACAAAAGAGCTGATGATCTTCAAACGGCTGAACCGATTTTCATGAAACATAGCTAAGAACACTCTCGATCAGAATACCTATCTAACAAAAGAAACAAAATTGAAATCGGTTCATCAGCTTTGGCGCTACGTGGCTACAGACAGACACACAGATACACAGATACA
Source organism: Notodonta dromedarius (assembly GCA_905147325.1). Classification (NCBI taxonomy): domain Eukaryota; kingdom Metazoa; phylum Arthropoda; class Insecta; order Lepidoptera; family Notodontidae; genus Notodonta; species Notodonta dromedarius. Next base: position 12,885,846 of record LR990163.1, on the reverse strand, counting down.
CAGATACACAGATACACAGATACACAGATACACAGATACACATGTTAAACTTATAACACCCCTCGTTTTTCGTCGGGGGTTAAAAAGATTAATCAAATTAAAATGTGATCTTGTTTGAAGGCGAACAGTGGATTGGTTACAGTAGATTTCAGATCAATTATTTCTCTGAAATCTTGAGTAAAGCCGTTGCCCGTTATTAGTTAATACCCAAACACATATTATGAAAGCGAACTGTAAATCTCCTTTACCTCAAGCAGGATACAAATATCGTAATTTCAACATTAACATGTGCTTTTGGGATTATGTTCTGGTTACGTGAAACCATCCATTTGTGCATATCGTACAGGGTACATGTACGGACACCCTCTCTACGAGAAACCGAGCAATTCCACCAATAGGGGTGCTCAAAAATCACGACATTTTATTACCACGTCATAATGTTAATTGGTTAACTCTTTCATCAGCTTTGATTATCACCACATTGATATTTTGCCTTCGCTTTTTTGACCCACGCCGAGTCTAAAAGCATACTCAATGTAACTCAAATGCTTCTTTTCATACAGTACTTTTAATTTTAGTTCCATTCTTAAGCTTTCGTTCGCTTCGTCTGTACAATCTTTAATGTAACAAGTGTACTTAATAATTAACAAGCTCAATATAATAATTAATTATTAACTACTCATTAAGCTATTATGTATTTACACTGCTTTGAACTCGCTTTGTGATAGTATTTCAATTGAATATTTGCTATCAATTACAGTGAGTAAGAGCGATGTTAATGTAGGAGCGGAGATACTGCCTACTGATAATAAATAGCAACTACAATTTACTGAAAATTCAACTCGATACGCACGCAGGAATATAGCCTTTAAAAGCACAACAGCCAATAGTTAATTAGAATTTATTCCCATCCAATTTCCCGAGTTCCAAGCTGCCACCTTATCACAAAGGCTGTTATAGGATGGTCTGGGACAAATTAAAGTTTGGTTAGGACGAGCCGGACCGCTGCCGTTTGTCGTTGACAAATTAAAATATACATTTCAATCTCTCGTTTCATTCTTTCGGAGGGGAAAGAAACGGGCAATTTACTTTATATTTGTAAATTTGATTGTTTTCTTTGCTTGATCTTAATAAGGAAAATGGTGTTTTATTATCACAATAAAAATGTATTTTATTGTGGGATCATTTTTATCGCGCAAATATCTTAAATGAATTTGCGGACAATGCCTTTTTATCGCATTATATCTCTATCTCCATATTTATAAATGAACTAGCTGTGCCCGCGACTTCGTCCGCGTGGAATTTAATTGACAAAGTTTCATACAAACTTTCATCCCCTATTTTTTCCCCTTGGGGGTAGAATCATTCAAAATCCTTTCTTAGCGGATGCTTACGTCATAACATCTACCTGTATGCCAAATTTCAGCCCGATCCGTCCAGTGGTTTGGGCTGTGCGTTGACAGATCACTATGTCAGTCAGTCAGTCAGTCAGTCAGTCACCTTTGAGTTATATATATATATAGATTATCAGGTAATCTCAAACAAGTCTAATCTTATAAGAATACATTATCTGTAGAATGTTAACTCTGGCTTGGTATGTAAATTGACTACCTCAAAACGTTACGAATTACAAAAAATATTATCTGTTTGTAATTGGGAGTTGAACCTTAGCCTATAAATTGGAGACTTAGTGCGTCAAAGATCCAGGTATCTAAGGGTCGTGACCTATTCACCTATTCGACATTTACCCCACGGGAGCTCAAAAACATATTCAGAGACGCTAGAGCCAGTCACTGTAAGGACTTAATGTCTCGTTACTAGGTAGTACATGAGGGTTACAGTCACCATAAACGAGAGATATTTTCAGGATATTACTAGCCATTATTTTCAGCACTTATATTACCCATATGAAGAGAGAAGACAGTTTATGTGAACTGGAAATATCTCTTTACAGTGTGTTTCAAAGTTTTTACAAAAATACAGTCATACTTTTTTCAATTCAGACTTTTTTCTTAAGTACTCAACTGAAATGTAAATGGTATGCAGATGAAAATTATTCTCATGCTAATATAACCCTAAGAGCCGACCCTAAGAGTAAAGTTGAAAGTTTATTTCAATATAATATTCAGTGATTTATATGAATATAATATTTTATTTTAAAATTCAAAATATCAAATCGATCTTCCCCGAGATTATTCTTCATTTCATAACTATTAATATGGCCACAGTACTAGTATTTGTCCCTTGATACTTGTACGGTTCATTTCAGGGCTCGGAGTGTTCCGAATTCGGTCGACTGATTAGTACCCTCGTGGATAGGTAAGCCCGTTGTTCGTCTAATAAATGGTTATGCTAACAACTATTTAGATGAGATCATTAGAAGGGCCTTATGGGAAGATAGTGGGCTGAAGACATGGAGGTTAACATAAGTAGGTATCATAATTTTGTAAGGTAAAATTGAGTATTTGCTAGTAGTATCTTGTGAAGGCCATGCTCCTAGTTGCAAGATGTAGATAATTTTCATGAGATTGAATGAAGACGCCATATATTTGAGATTAAACAAATTAACACTTTGTTTTCAGATCATTTCCAATAAGTAGGTGACAATGTTGTCAACACGAGGGTGTAGTGGCACTGGTCAAGTACTCCACACGCTGTAAATTCACACTTTCGTCCCTACAAGTTGTGGTCTCTCGGTATTTAAGAATTCATTACGGAAATTTCACATGTTTTAACTTCTTGCGAATGTCACTTAAGCGATAGCGTAATGACTTACTTCTACAGTAAAGACTCGGGAGTTAAAGCACGTTGATGTAAATTTTTTTTAATAATTTAGTCGGCACACAATCTTATCTTGGCTTAAACTTAAATAATTTATTTTGTCATTGCTCCATCTGGCTGGAATGATTGCAATCTTAGGAATTACAACCTTCGAAATTGTACACGTTTCATCGTTCAGTTAATTTTGTGCAAACATCTCTGAGTGCAGCTGGAAGCTGAATATTCATGAGCACTCGGTCGCCATGGCAACCAGCCGTTAATCTGGTTAGATGCCAAGCGCGACCCGGTTATGACTTATCTCTGTGTCTTACGTATACAAGTCCGTCCACTAAGATAATTTTCTTATACATTTTATACATCTATGTAGTCGGTATTGAGTTATTTCATTCAATATAGACTGGACTTGCGTGGCGATTGTTTGATACATTTTTCGCGATAATACCTATTATTATTAAAAATAAATGAAGTGTTGGAGTGTTATAACCGAATCAAAAGGGAAAAAGTTCTAAATTCGAACTATACATTTTATTATGTACTAGCTGTGCCCCGCGACTTCATCCGCGTAGTATTGGATTATTGGGTTAAAAAGTATCCTATATGTTAATCCCGGTTATAATCTATCTGTGTTCCAAATTTCATCCAAATCCGTTCAGTAGTTTTTGCGTGAAGGAGTAACAAACATACATACATACATACATACATACATACATACATTCATACATACATCCACACTCACAAACTTTCGCATTTATAATATTAGTAGGATGTTCTACTTCTATTCTGCATCATTAAAGCAAATTAATTGCAACTCAAATTATTTTAAGCTATCATTCACACGATGATCACTAAATCGTTTTTTCTGTTCATTTTTGACAGATAAAGGCCTTATTTCGCACTTGTATACGTTAAAATACATAGAGATTGTCTGTGTCAAATTGTCCGTGTGAATTACTGCTACGTTGTTTCAGGACACAAAAGAATATTCGCATTATTGATCATTCTTACACCGATTTTACCTATAATATTCTAGACACTAACCTCCTCATTAATAAAAGTGGATTAGCGGGCGAATAGTTACACACAGAACTATCTCTCTCTGTCATCAGTAATTTGACATTCGAAAGAAGAAGACAAAGTATGGTGTAACTATACAACCGCTAATCCACGTCTATTAATAAGGGAGTATGGATATGACATAACATTTCAGTAAGAATCTTAATTTAGCATGCATTTAAAAACGACTGGCACATCTGGGACACGCTCGACGAGTAACAAGATTAAAACGCCATTTCCAATATTTTCCCCGGCGGGATTCGAACCCGCAACCATCATGTGCAGTGAGCCGAGCGGCCTACGCTCCAACCACTGCGCCAAGCGGTCGTCAATTATGTATAATACGTAATTGTGTTTATTAATGTGCGTGAGTGTGGGCAAGTGACGTCGCTTCCGTTGCCATAGCAACGAGGAGCACTCTTAAATATTCACCGTCTATGCTGAATATGATGCTAAGAATTAGCCGAGCGTCCAAACTGTATAACTAGGTTGACGCTTCTGGGCTAAGAGATTTTACGTCGATTGAAACAGAGTTTTAATATTATAATGTAAAAGGCTTCAATCAGCGTGGACTTGGCTTTCGTAGGCGTATCCCCGCATTTCTCTGCTAAATATTATTTTTATGTTTCCTTAGTATGCGTCTGTTAGGTTAGCAAGTGTACATACATTCGTATTTTTTTGAGTCTACTCGAGCTTCCCATAGAATTGGCAGAATAAATTCGGTACTAAAACTGAAACTAGCTCACCAGAACTACATTTATACTCAAAGTATGAACAGCATAGATATATAATGAGGTGTATCTGAAGAAAACCAAATACGAAACAACGTTTTAGCAGAAAAAATACACTAAAATGTCACAAAACACACCCTCACAGAAACATTCCCTTTGTCGCGAAAGTTATAAATACACTGACCCCACTACGTTCAAAAGGTTCTTCATAAGAGGTTAACAGCCCATAAAATTCCTATAATAAATTTTTAAGTACCACCAGGAAATAGGCCACGGCCTGGAGCGCCGGTACCGTGACGAATGACGTGTGAATTCATGGCGCGGAGGTGTTGGGTCGCGGCGATAAGTGGCTCATGTAATAGTTGCGTTAGGGCGAGGCCATTCGTTTTTGTTATTGGGAAATATCGAGGCCATGGCTTGTAAAAACAAAAAAAAAACAGCAGTGTACACAATAATGTCGTGAAAAATATTTTTTAGCTTTCCGCTAGATGGAAATAATAATTGGAGCTGAATGGAAAATCGTTTAGAAAACTGTTTACAGTTCATTTTAATAAGTACATATTGTACTCATTAATACATGAAATCCTTTGTTTAACATATTGTATTATTAAATCATGACAGTTCAATGATTATTATTTCATGATTATTAATCAACTGTTTCTTATTAAGATTTTTGAATATCCTAGGCCTTGGCCTCGAAACCGTATTATTGACTATGGCATTCTGACGTTCAAAAGATTTTCTAGGCTTTAGCCTAATTGGCTAAGAGCGGCAAAAAAGTATCGTCTTTTCATATCCACATTACTCTATCCCCACTTGAAAGTTATAGACACATTAAATAATCTAACATCTTATTTTTACGATAAAGTATAAAAGTGACGTAAAATCCAACATGTTCCATGTTATTCTTTTACGTCGACGTAAATGTTTCAACGGTAATATAAGGAGACTATTGGCACGGAAACGTTAAGGTTAGTATGTTTTACAGTTCGCTGAACGTATTTACCGTCGGGCCGCTTGACAAATAATGCCACAGAAATATCACTTGCAGTTGATTAAAGAATATTTACCGTGTCCAATGTGAGTAAACCAGTGACTAATTAGGTTAGATTCGATTTTATTGGGGCATTTTTGTTTCTTTTAAAGTGGTTGGTTTGATAGTGGAAAATATGTTTGTAGGTATGTTTGTGTTTCTGGGATGTAATCTCTAGAACTAGTGAACCGATTATAAAAAATATTTCGTTGATGTAAAGCTAGAGAATTTCTATCCGGTTGAAATCGCGAGGGGCAGCCATAAGAAAGTAATTTTATAATAACACTAGATTTTGTCCGCAGCTTCGCTAGCGTAGATTTTATTTCCTAGATGTCAACAACAGCGCCACCTATCGGGTCCAACTATGTCTAAGAATTAACCAAGTGGCTAAGTAAAAAAAATAAGTATATAGTAGAGTAGTAATAAGTATGTACAAAAAATATCAAAATCGGTCTAGCCGTTTAAGAGGAGAGGAAGTACGAAACACACCGGAATATTATACATATAACGATGTTTTTGTCTGTTTGTATGTCTACCTATATTTGATGATAAACGGCGGTGTTTGTGTGTTGATTCTGTTGGTACTCAAACTAAACTTGACTAACTAACTGTATTACTTTTCTATCCTGCTCATGTTTGTAATGTATGAGCAAGACAAATATTTTTATGTGGCTCAATTTTAGTTTAAACGTGATTTTTTCAAAGTCATGTACTTATCAGACTGGTCTGTGTTGTAAACGGAGTCGACCTTCTGAACTTCTCATTGTGTGATTTCTTTATAGAACGATATTTTTAACAAGATCTCTTTATACGCCTACGTTCTTGAATATTAGATGCAAGTGATAAAAATCATGAGGATTGTGGTAATTTTCCCGAGTTGTCTATATACAGAATTAATAGCAGGTTTACATTTCTGAACTAAGTTTATAAATAAGTTATCAAACCCGTGTTTTAGTATTTATTTCTTTGGGAAAATAATAGGTACAAGATTTTTTTCTTACTACGGGTCTTGTAAATAATTTGGGCATTTAGATAAGTAGGTAGTTTCCAAATTACTTTACTCATCATATTTCTCTTAACAGACAAAGTCGCGGGAATATTTAATAGGCATGGTTTGTATTTAATTATATGTATTTCCAATATATTGTCCACATCCCTATTTGGTATGTCGGCCTTGTGCACACAGGTAACAGCATTAATCTCACGGTAACCGCTGCATACAGCTTACGCAACATCATGAATCCGATACATGACAAGGGGTGATGACTTATGTAGGTATTAGAAAGGGGATGGTCAACACAGCCTTGGACTATCTTAAAAGCTAGTTGTGGATAAGCGTACCTTTCTAGCCAATTAAATTTAGATTCAGTAAAGCTTCGGGGAAATAAAATAATAAAGAATTTACATTTACCCAACGACTTTTGGGACAATGATCAATGGAGGTATATCAAGCAGATCTTTGTCTGGCTGTATGGTAACACGGTAAGAAAAAATAAGCATTTCTACTCACACTCAGGTTGTTTACCCAAAAGACTTAATACATTTACTTTTATTACCATAACAACCATCTTGAAATTCAAGTGCCCGGTTAATTGGGTCATAAAGTGTCGTAAAATGCACCTTGGGTACAATACCGGGTGGGGTAGGTATCACAACGCCGCTCAAATATAAATAAAGACATTTCAAGGGACACTAATTATCTGCTGTAGGGTTAGCTGAGCTTGATCGCCCCTTAGTTATTAGCATTATGAGCGGTAAAATTTGATATTTATTGTCAAATTTGGGTTATAATAAGCAGCATATTTGTAGGTCAATTATTTTAACTTTAAAATTATTTTGAGTGTCTCCCTATGGCAGTGACTTATATTGTGAAACATCTAAAAAACAAGGAAAAAAATTGTAGATCTGCAGTGCAATTTTAATTTTAAAAAAACTTGCCTTTAATTCAGAATACTGCTACTGTTCGTAGTTTGGGTCAAGTCTGTCACCAACTATGTGATCAGCCCATCAGTTAGTATAATACCTACTATACTTAACTTATAATTTTATATCAAAGCCGAACTCACATTTTTTTTTTTTTTTTTTTTATATCTCCAATTAGTTTTCGCAGGATACCTGAGCATTTACATTGCAAATTTTTACTAATTACCAGTTTCTAGGTCAAAGATCCTGTTCAGTAATGTTGTCTGTCCAAATTTGCAAATATGTAGTACATATTATTTATAGATCCATAATGTCCATCAGGACTGGCGATGTTTGCCATTGGATAACGGGTTCAGGTGTGTTGATTCGTCTAACTGCCAGCTCAGGCTATAACTCAGGCACATTTAGGATTTTCCAGTCATGCGAGTTAAGGCTAGGCTTATAACCCCAAAAGACCTATTTCGCGTTCTAAAATTTTGAAAATTAACTATCATTAGTTAGATTCTTACAGATATTTATAAGTAGCTTCTGCTCGCGACTTCGTCTGACTGGACTTAAGTAAAGTATCATGTGTGTTTAATCCGAGTTATAAACTATCTGTGTCCCAAATGTCTTCCAAATCCGTTCAGGCGTTTTTGCGTGATTGAGTAACAAACATCCAAATATACAAACTTTCACATTAGTAGGATAATTCAACTACGTCATGGAAGTTGTACAATTGAAGTATCCTAACTATTCATTTCCAGAATTCTGTCTCGTAAGCTTTATGTTAAAATGAAAATTCCGGTTTAAAAAATCCTTCTATGTGTAAATTGCAAGAATAATAATGCATTTTCATCGCGAACAGTGCCACGCATTTCTTGCTCTAACGAGAAATGTAATAATGCACAGTGGTGGACTATGCGGAGCAGGAAACGAAACACAACGTTTTGAATATTATTGCTATAAAGTTGCAACGCAGGTTGGATGATAGATATGTTACAACAATGTTGTTACTTTATTTTTATTTTTACTACGATAAGTGCAGGTTTTTTTGGGAGAAAACACGTTTCTTGGGCACTATTGAAGAAATTCTATTGACAATTAGAATTAAATAATATGTAATTGTGATAAAGAATCATTAAAAGTTTAAACATTACTTCGTATGAGACTTACTGTTAATTAAATAATAATAATAATAATAATAATAGTTTATTTTCACTTCCTTATATAATTACAGTTTTTCACTGGCACCCAAACTAGGACAGCCTGTATTTCAGGTGCCAGGCTCCTCCCTTACATATATTATATTATCTATAATTAGAAGTGTGTGTGAAGGGTGTGTAGGGGTAAGTGTGTGGGGGGGGGGGGGTGTGAGAGTGTGTGAGGGTGTGTGTGCGTGTGTGTGAGGGTATTATGAGTGTGTGGTTTTATGTTGTCGTTATTTTCTTGTATAGTTCTTCAACCTCTGCATACTTAAGTGTGCCTAACCATGTTTTAATGTAACTTAGAACCTTGTAATTATTAAATTGTCTTATGTCCTTGCTGTGCTTGCTGATTTCATTGTAAAGTCGAGGCGCAATACTGTCAAAATGTCGTCTAGCAAAAGTACTCTTTGTTCTAGGAGCACGACAGGATATAGATCTTTTGTTAAGAACAGGTAGGTGTGAGACACTATAGCGATGGAAGCGCCGTAGACATTCATAAAAGTATAATTTCCTTACACTTAATATATTAACTTTTTCATAGAGCAATGTTGTCGGATATCTAAATGGAAGAAACAAAAGTATCTTCAGGACTGCACGCTGGGCACGCTCAATTTCTATCATATACGTCTTGCCCGCTCCACCCCATGATAAAATACCATAGTTAATTACGCATTGACAGAGTGCCTTATAGGTCTGTAGCATAAGCGATAGTGGTGCGACATGTCTTAAGGTCTTAAATATGTAAATCAGTTTGCGAATTCTTTTTGCAGTATAGCTAATATGTGGTGACCATTGCAGTTTTTCATCAACTATAACGCCTAGATATTTTATATTACTCTCCTTCTGTAAGTGTTCACAATGACATGTGTCTACGTGGTCTGCAGCACGGTTACAAGGGAACGTATGCACCACAATACCAAATGACGATGGAGGATGAGAATTCTTAGTCTTAGAGAAGCACACATATTTGGTTTTATTAGTATTTATTGAGAGAAGGCTATTCTCTAGCCATTTAGTAACTTTAGCTAAACCTGTTTCACACGCCTTATTCACTTCCGCCCATGTTTTACCATAAAATAAAATGGCAGTGTCATCAGCGAACACAGTGACCGTTGCATCGAGCATTTTAAGATCACACAGCTCATTAATATAGATGAGAAAGAGCATTGGGCCCAGCGTGCTTCCCTGTGGGACACCGTATGTACAGTACGCATCCTCACTCATGAATGAGTCGATACGGACACACTGTTTTATATATATATTATATATATATAATAAAAAACTTCATTAGTAAATTTTTATGCAATGTTTTGTCTTCTTCTGCCAATCCTTTTCCGATATCTCTTAATATTAGGTTTGTCTTCCAATCTACCCTGATTTCGGATTTACACAGTTCCTGAACATAGTGCATTATGACACAGACTTCTGAATTTCTTAATAGTGCCCCAAAGTAGTGCAATTCTTTTCAAACCTTCTACGTTCCCAGTGACATATTGGTATGGAATAAATCAAACAGATCCGAGTAATACATTCGTGCAGCGATCCCGCGGCGCGGGTGGATCAGCCAAAGTGGTGTGTGGAATATTCTCGTGACTGATGTTTGTACTACAGAAGATGAAGATGAATTTATTACATAAAGTTTTGTTTAAGGAAAGCTTTTAGTAAGTTACTCTACTTATGTAAAGTTAAACTTTTAATGTGATGCTGAAATCATATTATTGTAAAAGTGCAGCTGAAATTCAGGGTAAATGTCTTTATAAGGGCTTTATTCTACTGATAGTTTGCGAACAGCTTGCGTGCGGGTTCACGGATCAACGCGCTTGGTGCGAGTGCGCAGCGAGATCATCTCGTCTCACTCGCATTCATGCCACCCTTGCTTGTAAACCACCAATGGGATAAGACCCTTAGCAAAGACCTATTATAAGCATGCAGCACGCGTTTATTTGAACTGTCAAAAGTATATTCTTTAGGTGGGTGCTACCATAAATAAGTATACAAGGTGAAACAAAAAGGGTATACTATTTTTTTCAAAACCTAACTTTGTAATTCTGAAACTATCAGCTTTGGAGGGAACTTGAAAATCAAAAGGGATACAGCTGTTGACCGATTTCACAAGTCTACAAAACCTTTAGTACTTCAACTGTCCCACAAAGCCGATTGTTTGAGATTTACAAAGTTAAGTTGCAAAAAAAATAGTATACCCTTTTTGTTTCACCTAGTAGAAGTATACCTACTTTTTTTAAGTCAAGGGTACAACCCAAACTCGACTGATATATTAAGAAAAGAGTGATACACTTACACTTAGGTGTAGGCCTGTAATAACAAATAGATCACAAGTTTGAGAGCGATCTTGGAAATGTCATTCCAGTACCAAATGACATGTCCAAAGCGTACTTAAGATCGCCCTCAGACTTGAGATCGATTCACTAACGGGCCTAAGTGCTTAGAGCAAATGTACTAGACCACAAACCCGAAGGAAGATAGTTTACTTACTAAAAGCGATCATTATTAAAAACACTTTAAATGCAGAGTGTAATAATTCTGGTAATAAATATGCAGAGCATAATGATTCGTTCTATCAAGATAAGCATTATCTATATAATAGGTACGTACTCTTAAATCTAAATACCTACCTAATCCAAGAGATTACCAGGATAACAAACTCAAACAAGATTCAAATTTTTGGCAATCCAGCGCTTCGTCGCCACGTTTCCCATTACTTTATTTTGCTGTAAACACGTGTTGAAAAAATTCGTGTAGCATTCAGCGCTTGAAGCGAACGAAGCTCATTATAGGACCTTTGTCAACACAACCGGAACACGGTATCCGTTAAAAAAATGTTACGGAAATGTATTTTTTCGCTGCGTAATAAGAAACGAAACATGAGAAGAACATTTTTTGCACTAATTATACCTAGTGAGTTCATGATGTTTTTGTTTTGTGGTATAAAATAATTTCGATTTTTTATAAAATTGTAGCCAACCAATTATAATAAATCGATCACTCAGAGCAAATGTCCCTACTCAAAGGTTTATACTCTTTGAAATATACCTAATCGCAAAATGTTCTAAACAAATTCAATTAAACTGTCAATAGCCCATAAACAATTTAGATTGCCGAACAATGGTGGTATTGAACCAATTCTATACAAAAGTCGACCATAATGTGTAATTTATAAAGGCTAATTAACCTATTTTAATTCAGCAAACGGAACACTAAATAAAAGGAATGGGCTATTCGGGAGATGCTTAATTGTTTACAGTCTTGGTTTAACGTGGCCATTGGGATTGATGTTTTTAAACTTTTACCAGGCAAGTTATAATTTAAATGCTAATGCGTTCTGTACGTTACTATAAGCAATTTTAATTTCATTTTAAATATATTACAAAACTTTTTTTGTACAAATATCGTTAGACTAACACTCCAAGTGTACGGTCCTAAAATAAGCAACGCTTGTATTATGGGTACCGTACAATAAACTAGGGGTAGACCCAGACCGAAGCAAATAAAGGAAAAGCCATTTGTGTAATTTGCATCCTCGGGAATTGAGCCCGCAACCACACGGTGCAGTCAGCCAAAGCGGCCTACGCTCGAACAACTATGCCAAGCGGTCTTCAATCTAAAATAACATAGCGCACAAAAATAATATAAGTTCAAAGTGTGTGTGAGTGTTAAGTACGACAATTGTATTGCCATCTCTTCACTCGAAAGTGTGAAATAAAGTGAATGATAAACCGGAACAAAGCCGGTACAAACCGATACATCCCATGAACTCTTCAACCCTTAAACTCACTTCTGAAAACGTCTTGTTAGAAGCTCGTTACAAAATTCCAAGGATTCCACGCGTTGGGACCACTCGACATCCCAGGTACGTGCTCAGCGCAAGTTTACACGGCTTCCACTGGGTGCACACTTAGGGAAGGTGCAAACTTCTGTTTACCGTTGTAGGTACTATTTGCATAATGTATGTATGCGCAGGTAATTACGGACAAGCTGGCATTTGCAATAATAAAATTTAATGCAATGACATAGCGCACATAATCCTTCCAATTGGCTTAGCATGCATTCTCCTTGATCCCAACTAGCAACTAGCCTTTGGTCTTAATCTCCTAATTGCATTGAGAAGGAATGTGCTCTGAGAACTTAATCGCAATGAGAAATATCGATGGTTCGCTTGAGACTTTGCAAAAATAGAGTTTTAATTACTATTAAGACATAAGGTTTTTTATGTCCAACTTAATCACGTTAACATATTGTTTTCTTATATTTACGCGAATACTACACATTGAAATAAAACTATTTTTCGGATTTTACCCGTTTATTAACTTACTAACTATGACATCAGGACGTCTAACACCGCAGTCCCCCCGTGACCATGGCTGCTGTAAAGCAACCGAAACGTCGGGAATATAAAGTTAATAAACGCGATAAAATCCGAAAAATAGTTTTATTTCAATTAATCACGTTAATTTAAAATTACAGCCATAAATAACTTGGGTCAATATTATTTTTGAAAAATAGTTTGTTTCCGCATTCCAATCTTTCCAAGCTAATTTGAATCTGTCTCTGAAAAACTGCACGTGTTGGTTCAAAAATAAGGAGCAAAATAAAATGCAAATTTTAAAAGCCAATGCTCCGTGTCCCACTAATGGAACTTGGCATTCACTTCGAAACTTCTGAACAAGAGCCCCAAGTTCTACGGCTGGTCCAAGTGGGCATGTCTGTGTCGATCCACGTTCCCTGCAACGTCAGTCATGGGGCTACATACAATTCTTGTTAAACTTACAGAAGGTATAAGTTATTTGGAGCGTCGACATATACCCAGCAGCCGAGCGAAGCAAATGCTTTGTCTCGCATTATGTCTACGTGGTCAGGTGTCAAACTGATGCACACGTTAAACTTCTCAGTCTATTTGCTTGGTGATATCTGCATGCGCTAATTCAAGCATATTTGGTTTTGTGGAAAGATACATTGATACTATATTACCTATCTATGATAGTAAGAATTGGTCCTGGGAACTTTCCGATACTTACTGTAGAAACACGTTCTTACAATTTGGGCCGCAGGTGAACAAAAACAAGCATTAAAACAAAATCTCCTCAACATTACACGATGCTTTATCGCGCCGGCAATGGCCCGCTCGTATTAGCTGATGATTTATAATAAAGGCTTAACCCCGGAAAAATTGCTTACACACCAGATCCTTTTTTACGAGAATGATATAACGTTAATGTTGCCGCCAGTTTAGATCAGTCAGTTACTGACGTAATATCAATCTGAGAGAATACTTTATGGGATGGTATTTCAATTTTGTGACGTCCTAAAATTATCGTAAATACGTTTATCACTAACTTCGGATGCAATATTTCAATTATTCCTCCCATTTTCGATTTTTGGAAAATGCACTATATAGAGATGATACTTATGTAACTTGAAATATTGACATACTTTTCTGGATTTAGATAAAACTTACCTTGCCATTTATTCATTTGAATATTGCGTTAACCACAGTTAAAATTAATTAGTACTAATCCATTCTTTAAAAATAATTTACCTTGTAAACTGTTACAAATTTTATTTCCCTCGCGAACTAACGCAGTTTCACAGCAATATCTTGAACGCTTGATTGCAATTTGCCAAGAACCAGGAGACGCGATTCCAACAACAACAGTTAATCCAAAAATAAAATTACACAACACAGCGTTAGGTAGATAATTGCATAACACAATTACTAAGTAGAAGGGTGTCTACAAAGCGTTCGGTTGTAATCTAATTAAAATATCCAACGGAGTGCATGGAGTAATGTACAACATAGAGAGGTGAATATAACAAAGGTCACGGAAGCAATGTCATAATCATATTTGAATTTTCAAGTTTTTGATACCTAGAATATATTCTTATTCCATCATTGGTTCACTGTTAATGTATCAAATTGACATAAAATAATCAGTAGGTAAGTACTGTAAGCATAACAAGCATTTTATTAAATATAATGAAAAAAGATGTAAGTAGCCATCTAATCGTTTCCTGAAATCGCTCATTACGTACTTTTCTCGATCTACAAGTCTGCAGTCACATTAATGTTTTAAAGAAATGTATAATTTGCCTCTTAAATTTAAGATGGGTCGCCTTTGCTTCAAAAAAATGACAATTTGAATATTTATAATAAATCTCAAAACATTTGATTCCCCCGCTACCGCTGCGTCCATTACGTAAGCAGCAGCCTTACTGTAATTACAACCCTCTCGAATTTGTTTTTCATTAAAATCGTAAGCAAAAGCAATTTTAGCCGGAACACTTGAGCTAGGGAAAATTTAAAGTAATTTTTATTATCACGGCATACTGGCTTTCTGTGCAAAGCCTATTTCTTGGAATGGTAAAATCTTAAGTAGACTGAAATTACTTGGGAGGAGGAAAACTATTTCCTCCAACTCCAAAATCGCTGGTCTGTAGTAAGACTTAACTTTAGATGTAAGTCCCTAGTTATAAAAATAAATAATTGAATGGTCCTAGACTAAGTTATGTACCACACAATACCGTACACTGGACGGTATGGACCATGGTACTAAGCCTGAGAGCGATACCAGCCACACCGAAACATAGGAAAATTATGAAAAAGCTAAGTACTCCTGAACTTTACCCTGACAGGAACCGAATCCGCAACTACCCTGTGCCATTCAATTGAGCCAAGTGACCATTATATTCCGACACAAATTTACCAAGCGGTCGTTATCAGCTATTTATACAAGATTATAAGTGTAAATCTAAAAGGTTCATCACCGACGTGGACAAGGGTATCTGGTGAGTGGATTGCAATATCTAAAATATCTTCCAGCCATCGTTTGAATATCTGGATTCTGAATTTTCGAAGCACTTTATTATACATACACTATTATAATATATAAAAGTAGTTACAGCACTAATTCCTTATTATGACACATTATTATATTCATCATTATTAAATAACTTTAATCCTCATAATCTTTTGAAATCAAATTTTGATCTCAAATCATAATACAAGTGATTTATTAATACTTAAGTATTAATCCAAACAGAGCAAAGTAATAACGAAATTAATTGACAAGCTACAAACGCCTCTATACCCCAAGGAATATAGACCAAAATTCAACTTTAGAGGAACTAATTAAAATGAAATTTGATCGACGTGTGCGGAAACTGGCTTGCGTCGAGAAATTTTATTAATTAGACGGAAATAACTTTAGGCGGTACCTAAAGAGTTTCATGTAAGACTCTATATATTATGCGGAGCAGGTGTACCTAACTATCCACTATGGAATAATGACGTCAAAAGACTAGACCACATGAATAGGTAAATAGTTTTATAGTAGGTACAGATTACTGTACCTACTATATGCATTAAATTAATAATTATGCTTATGGTATATAGCATATGCATTATGCATTTAAGCCTTAAATGCGAAAAAAATTAAAATAAAAACGTCTGAAGAATTACCTATTAAAAGTCGTAGAACAAAAGTTGCTGATTTAGATATTAGTAGGACAGTCTTGCAAGGTTTACCTTTATTGTTTTACCAATAATCCTGTATATTGCGTAATTTCTAAATGCAGTTTTCTTCCCCAAAAACAACAACAAAACATTTTACAAGCCCCTGTAATTCCATTCTGAGCCGTAATAAATTTACGCAAATCAGTCAACTGACGCGTATTTACGCGGCAAAATGTTAACAGTCCGTTTATATCGTGCGAGAATGTGCTCGCATTGCAACACATTTCGCAACATCGCGGTTTTTGGGGTCAAATAATTAATTATGTCGATTCATAAGTGCTAAACTGGTTTATATTAATAATACATAATAATATTTATTTATTATTAACTACACTAAACTCAGTTGATCAATACCGTGACTGTCCAAGGCGCAGTGTAATCTTGTGGTACACCACTTATTTACAGGTAAGTACCTAGTTAAAGTAACCCATAGGTTTTAAATGACTATCCAAAAGTCCTACCCTGTTAAAATTATCCTGATGATTTCCATTCACAGCAATATACCCATATAATACCGAATGGTAGGGATCTAAATTCTCTCGTCCTAATTAAATTACATGAAATTCAACGGAATCCCAAACATTTCATAGGTATTAACCGAGCGCTCTTCATATCCGGATGAATGGCGGATACCCGTGTTGGTAGAGAGAGCTGGACAAACCTGATTAACCGTATTTGAGAGCGATCATGGAATTGTTGAAGTCCAACCGACGAATGTGGGGCATGATAAAATGGCGCTGAATTATGCTTACCTTATCAACTTACATACAGGATAATATCACATAAACCTGTCCATATTAGGTATTAAATTCATCCATTCACCATGCTTTGATTTCATAAATAGTTGATTAAAGATTTAATAAAGACTCCCTTTCAAGGTGATCATTCTAGTATCTTGGTTTATTTTTCGACATTGCTAAGTCTAGAAGTAAATAGCACAGTCAGTGAAATTTTCACTCTATATTTTCATAAGAACATTTAACTTTTCCTCGACCCTTTTACTTACTGATCATGATAATTGTACGCTTCTAACCCATTACCAAAAGTCCTGAAAATAATTTCACAAACTCAAAATTAACGGTAACAATGGCAAAATTTCAACGCAGCATATTACGTGTTCACTCCTGTATCGCGCTGCGTCAGCAAGCTGCAAACACATTTTCAACAGTAATTGAACACTGGAACTCGGCCTTCGCCTGTACCCTATAACCGATTCTAATCGTTCGCATACACCCGATAGGAATTCAAATGATCCAAAGCCAACAATTGATAAATATCTAAATACAAAATTAAAAATTACCAATTTTTTTTCTTCAACTCCTGCTAAATAGTAAAATGTACGGAAATAATCTGTGTCGGGTTGACCGTGTGAATGACCCCTGAGTGATCAATTACGCAATCTTGTAAGCAGCCATCAACGCTGTACCAATATATATGTAAATCGCACATAGATACAAAACGGACAATGGACGGGCCTTGCAATAATCCCTTTGATGTCGTACCCTGAAAGTTGTGCCTTCGAAACGGGCGGGAGACGCACGTGACCCGCAAGCCGATGTTTTTCCTGCATTCCAGAGACGTTTCGACTTTATAGCCCAACGTTTATGGTGGATTGGTGTACTGATGTGGGTATTTACTTTACTTAAATGCTGTTTTTGAGTTATGTGTAAAGGAATAAGGTTTGCTCGATGTTGTGTGAAGAACTGAATTTATGCCAACATTATTTTCTGAATTTTAGGTTTTTTTTTTTTATAAATATAGTTTTTTATTTACTTTTATAGATTTAACTAGCTGTGCCCGCGACTTCGGCCGCGTGGAATTTAACTTAACAACCATCCCCTATTTTATCCCCTTGGGGGTAGAATTACACAAAATCCTTTCTTAGCGGATGCCTACGCCATAACACCTACCTGGATGGCAAATTTCAGCCCGATCCGTCCAGTGGTTTGAGCTGTGCGTTGATAGATCACTATGTCAGTCAGTCAGTCACCTTTGAGTTATATATATTTAGATTATATTTCAGCTATAGCTCAGTAAGGTCTATAGGTACTTATAGCGTCTATAGGATACGACAAAAAGTAATTATCCAATAGGCATATAAGTTAACAATACTCAACCCACTCAACGTCACTCAACGAATGATTTCGTTCGGTAAACTTTGGATTTGCTGCAATTCAAAAATTGGAAGATAAACCCAAGATTTAAGCGTACCTACATATCTACCTACATATCTATGTCACTTATAGGTACGCGGATGTTTCATTATATTGTAGTACATGAGAAAATCATTCATCAATAATAATTGTCGTGTAACTCGCACGGATTATGCGTGAATCGATTTTCCGCAACGCGCCGCTAGTTACGAGCTCTGTGATTGGTGGGTTAATAACTGAGTATCAATTAACCCAGCTAGATCGCGTGAGCCAAGTACTGACTGATCGGGCAGCCTCGCGTGGCACTCTCGGCACATGCCATGTTAACATACAACAAAATATAATTTGAGATTTCTCTGTTTTTTTGTACCCATCACTCAGCTGTGAAAGTATGTCCTTGCCCTATGTGGTGCCCTTAAGCTAGCTACCCCCCCACCCTTCTGGATAGAGCCCATTTTGCGCTCGCGATCTCTTCAGGTGAATTGGTTGTGGCCATTTCTACCAACAACATAACATAGAATAAAAAAAAAAATATAAGTTCGATAGAATATTTTAATAAGACCGAACTCCGATAAACAATAGTCTATCGGTCATGAGTGCCAGAGATCATAATAATGAGCAGTTTTCAAAATGAATGTCCGCAATGTAACGCCTGAATCAATCCATTAACGTACTACAGTTCAGTTGAGTTGATAGCGAGCATATTGATAAATGAAAGAGCTCGGGCAAGGCACCGCAAGCGTTTGTCTCGGAAGAAAGTAACCACGTTCTGACTGGGAAAGGAATCGGGAGGTTGGTCAGTTAGTACGCAGCTAAAGTCTATCCACTTTATCTGCTTGGAGTAAGTACGGAAATATAATATGGAAACTAAATCATACGAGGAGGATATGCCCAGTCATCATGTAATCTCATACAATATTATTGCCATTTATAGTCTACCTAAATTTTCAACAAAATAATATGTTCACACATCCATTTTCCCCACACAAAGGACTCGCTCAATTCAAAACCATTCTTGTAATATGACGATAGAAATACAGTACAAAGAGTTCTCTTTGATATTAAAAAGCAATTTTTTCGGGTACAATGTTCGGCTTATTATTATGATGACCAGTCTATAAGCGATTCTTTTTTATTAGAAATATTTTTTTAAACGATTCATTTCAAGGCATTATTATTTCATAGATATTATATACTTTCTACGTAATAACCGACAAGCACATATTATGACAAAACCCCTTAACAAGTAAAGATTAAAAAAGAGCGAACGAAACTGATAGAGGAAAAATGTTAGCTATTGCTTCGGGTCGTCAACTCGTAGCTTTGCATAACACTCAAATATAATAGCTATTTTCATTTCTATTAGCTTCCATAAATTAATAATTAATTATTATTTACTCTATAACTTCCTTAAATATTGTATTGCATAAGGGTAGGTAGGTATTATGAATATCCTGTCTAAATATTTACACAAGTAACTTTAAAATTGCTATGCTAATGACTTGTATAAAGCGCTTACAGAACATAGCAACCAAGTTATCAGCCCCTACAATTAATCACAATCTATTTTGTTCGCTAGATAAAATTGTATGGTACAATTTATACGCCGCAGTAAATCACTCGACGGTTTTGTAATAATTTGAAACCGCTGGTAAGATGTGAGCAGATACGCCCGCTCGGCGCCGCAGATAAGGCGTAATAAATTTGTTTTTATTTGCAGGATGCAATTTTAGATAACTGGAGCAATACTTACCGGACAAAAGCAGTAGCTGTTCTTAATTTAAAGTGTACCCACATCTTTATCTATCAGCTGAAAGATGCTCACAGTCTCTGTTGAGCGGAGGTTGCCACTGGCTTGCACAGATTACTGGCAGTCGTCACTCGTATCTCGCGGCTTTCCGTAACGTGTGTGATGTCACTGGTCCACCTTCTGAACGGCTGTCATACACCTTCGAACTCATGGCCTCGAATCCAGAACCTTTTTGCTCCAACGATTATTATTTCATACACTGTAATAATATACAATAAATATATTTAGTTGGTGGCCCTAACTTAAAATAAGTTCAAAAATATTGAATAAACAGTGTACGATATTCATCAATACCTGTTATCATATTCAGTGTTATCTACACATTTTGGGCCTACTGAAATTCTATCAACATTAAATGTACAAAAACAACAGACAAGAACTGTGAAACGTGTTTCAATTTAGCCAAAAGCCAACACAATATCGTTTCGTGGTACATATCCATTTATTCTCTTTTTCATCTAAAAGTATAAAACATTTTATCAAAAACAAACGCGAGGCTTTATGAAACAACAAGTTAGGTTTCAAAAGTTTGACGGGCCGCGGTAAAAAACTTGTTTACTGTGAATATTGGAATAACTACTTTCGCAGTAAATATTAGACCCGAACCAACTTTCCTAGTTCTGAATGCTTACTAATTGAATTGGTTCCTAATCAAATCTGTTCTAGTACATTAGCGGAAAACGTGGTGAGACCAAAATTGGTTTAGAAATATAATAATTGATAAATAACTGATTCTGACGCGGTAGCGTCGTCGTCGCTACAGCTTCTTGCAAAATGTAATAAAATATTAGTTACGGACGCCAACTACGATTTTAGTCACCTGAACTGATACTATGGAGGCCCTGTCACTTAGATTAACATACTTTTGAAACTTGTACTGGATTACAATGGAACTAGGGTCTTCGTAGTAAAATAATCATTATTGTCCTTAATGGTCGTCCGGTCAAGAAATGTCTATTCCAGATCTGTAGTATCCGCGACACTCAGATAAGGCGCTAACAGAAAAAAGGTAATATTTCATCCTAATAAGTGGCACTTGTTTCCAAACGTTTACACGTCCATGATAAATTGAAGAGATTCCCCGCAACCGTGTAAAAACACTTGACAAATGATCTGGCACAGCAAAACTATCACGAGCAAGTGGTTTACTAAGTAACTATTACTTACATTTTCTTATATTTAGCGGACTGTGCTGGAAGGAAAGAAATGGAGGTATGACTGTGTTAATTAAATAGAGATTGAAAAAGTGGATTATTGTTGTTCTGTCGATGTTGAGATTGATATATGCCTACTTTGCATAAAAGTCTGTTCATAGTCCATCTATAGCCTTACATCTGGTTAGTTTGTTTTAATGTACCCAATAATGTGTGCCAACATAACCTCAATCCAAACCTGGGTTACTGATTTCCAAAGTTCAAAGCCAAGGTTTGCTAAAGAGTGAAGGAGCGCAGTTCCAGAGTTGGTGCCGGCTTTTTAGGGACCTGTAGACTTGTTTGAATACCCCTGGAAAAGTGGAAAAAAAAAATTATCACCTTGTGGACTCACCCTTATATGGCTTTCCACACTGAAGTAGGTTGACAAACATTTGAGTGACAATCTGGATCGCAATAGCGGTAGTGTAATAGAAGTGAAAAATATTGCTGAACATGAACCTTTACAAAATTATTTGTACAGACTCAATCAACACGGGCCTCACTTTTTCGACACGTGTGAGGTATTTAATCCACCCTTTGAAGACCGTCTCACATCATGTCTTCCGAACATCAAAAGGACCGGAACTTTATTATTCATAGTTCCAAGTTCTCATTTCCAGTACGGAACAAAAGACAATGTTTTCCCACATCTAAGGGATACCTGTTCCCTTTTGTTTGAATTCCAAATTGATTCGGTTAAACGTGACCTGTGTCAGTAGCGGAATTTTAATACGTAATAACGATAAAAGTTATTGTTATAAGGCCGAATATCGTTTGGAATGATTCTCACTTGCATAATGGAACGTGTCTGTAGATTGAAATTGTGTATTTTGATGTATATAGGTAGGTAAAAAGGATTATTCCGTATCAGTTTCGTCACAATGGCTGACATTGTAATACCTAATAATTCAGGTTTAACAGTAAATTGTTAGTGGGCCCACGTTTGAAGATATTTTTTTGATGTTTCAAAAATTTTGTAGCAAATACAATATTTTCATGTACCGAAGGGTAAACATAGCTTTGATCTCAAAACCTTATTTGAAACTTAAATTTTAAATCTCTATCATGAACCGCAAGAATTTAAATCTTCATCTTTACTACGAATCTCTTTACTTATAAATACAATTCAAAGTTTGGTTTATACCTTATATCTAAAGCAATAATGGTCACAGTCGAAGTCTGAAGCCGCAACGGTCGATGCCGAAATATAACTTTTACTGGCACTAATAAGGTCAAAGTTGAGCTACTTACAAAGACGAGTGGGATTAGAGTAGATTATCAGGGCATATCTCGATGTCTGAGCTCTTGAAAGCAGTAATATCGACGTGATTCTTAACAAAGACCTTATAGCATTTTGTACCACAGAATATTTTTGGAACTTCATTAAGGAGTAGCCGTATTTGATGTTCAATCTGTAACATCACGATGTCATCATCTAAATTATTGTTTTTTTAGATCGCAACTAACTTATTTCGTTAAAATTAAATTGGAATATATTTATCCCTGATTTTATGTACTACCCCTGGTGCTAGCGAAGTTTGACTAATTGGAATAATTTCAGAAATTTATTCAGAATTCGTAAAATGCTGACTAAAATTCTAAAGCAGGCATTTGGTACTGCCATACTCGTAAATTAAGAGAACAATAGGTTTCTACTACACAATAGTTTTCAGAAGTTTCGTTTTCTATCTACACTTCAATAAGGCTCATTTTGGGGCAAATAATAATTAAAATGAAATGACTTTTGATCACGCCCCGTCATTCGCTATTGAAATTTTCAGGACGGCAACATGACTGCTGTGAAATCACTGATTGTTCCGAGTTGGCACTAATTGAATTAATTTTAAAATAATATTTACTAGTTTATTCGCTTGGAATCTTTTTATTATTTTAACAAGCACAGATTAACGTCTAGTCAAACATTTTAGTGTTGGTACCGAAAGAAGTAGCAAACATTTTTATACCTAGAGTGTATCTATTAAAAATTACAATATATATAACACCATTGGCATAATTACGGAAGGACATTGCGAAATATGTTTGAAAACTGGACATAAGTTTTGAAAAGTTGGTGAACTCCGCCAATGAGCTAAGCTCGCGTGATGGAAATCCTCCTCACAGTAAGAAGAAAAAGCCTATACACAGACAATATTTATCTTTACATATATTTTCAAGCCTGTGAGAGAAGAATATTCCATTGCGAAAAAGAGTGCATATTGCACACGGTGGTGTGCGACACACTCATCATGAACACCGGCACTGCTTAATATAAAATGTTTTATACTTTTACACGATGCTTCTGTAGACAGATTTTTATAAAGTTGTTGGTACCATTTTACGTATAATATTTTTATGGAACGTATTTTTTGGAGAATACTATAATAATGTTTGATTAACATTGATTTTATCCCCCGAATGCGAAATTACCACTTTCCGAAAATTACCACTTTCAAGTACTTCAGTATATCAGTCAAAATACGTCTACTAATCAAGAATTTCTCACATAATTTTTATGTGTATTAGGTTATATTCATTACATTTTTACTGAAAGCTCCAAATCTATATATATAAAACTCTAAGTTGACTGACTGACATAGTGATCTATTAACGCACAGCCCGAACCACTGGACGGATCGGGCTGAAATTTGGCATGCAGGTAGATATTATGACGTAGGCATCCGCTAAGAAAGGATTTTGATTAATTCTACCCCCAAGGGGATAAAATATGGGGTGAAAGTTTGTATGAAACTTTGTCAATTAAATTCCACGCGGACGAAGTCGCGGGCACAGCTAGTAAGTATACTAGGTGATACAAAATGGGTATACTATTTTTTTTGCAACTTAACTTTGTAAATCTCAAACTATCGGCTTTGTGGGACAGTTGAAGTACTAAAGGTTTTGTAGACTTGTGAAATCGGTCAACAGCTGTATTCCTATAACACCTTTTGAATTTCAAGTTCCCTCCAAAGCTGATGGTTTTAGAATTACAAAGTTAAGTTTTGAAAAAAAAAGTATACCCATTATGTGTCACCTTGTATATATTACGAATTGGAGCCTGAAACACATATGTGCATTGTAATTTTACATCCTTAGGGAGAAAGAGCTAGTCAACAGTCCCCAGCAAGTAGGTACTTGTAGTAACATTATAAAGGACAGTTTTATAACTTTGATAAGTACTAAGTCTGGTTTGTAACTTTTTAACAACTTGAGGAACATACGCGGGTTTCTAATAACTTTTTAATATAAAGTTACAAAGGGACAGGGAGTCCCGTATGTTTATAATTTAATTCGTTTTGGGTTAGAGACTTACGAATATAATTATGTTCAGAGTAGCTGGACGTAAGTTCTCTTACAGGGTATCGCAAAACCTATTCTACTCTAAAATACATATTAAGATGTATTAATTAAAGTCACAAACATCCACCAGTTATTGTTTAAAAAGTTTGTCTCAAGTTTCACATATTTGCAATAACATTAATGACACATAGAAAATAGATCCACAATGGCTCAGTAAGAAATCTACTGGTAAAGATGTAATAAATGTCCTCAAACTTAATTACCGACCGGTAAAAAAAAGTTCTGTAAAATATTTTCGCATCCCGCCGGATGTTCCGTGCCAATAAATAGTTGTATGTTTTTCCAATAAATTATGATGAAAAAAAATTGTTTGTCGCGCTAATGGCCGACTATTGAGCGGAAATGTTTGTTTGATGAGTCGTGATACTCATGTCGGTAAGTGATATGCGATTAGCGATTTAGTTGTTGTTGGGCGGACACGATATTCTTGTACCATAGGTTTCCCTTGAATAAGATATTCAGACCATTGTTCACGTTATTATAAGGTAAAATTTCTCTTATTAGTTATTAATAAATTCTTTCACCCGGAATATCGTGTATTCAATACGATTCAGTTTTGTTGAATGTATATTGTTGGGTCTCTTGGAAAGGAAATTGAAATTTCTAAATAAACGGTCACAATAAAAATAATACTCTATATAATACTCTTAATGTACTCTTTGTTATTATAATTATTTTATACTAAATTTGGATTTAAGCTCATACTATGACGTTATACTACCGCTATCCGCTCCCTCTTCTAAATGAATCCCTCAAAAATGTCTGAGCAGTCTCAATTTCTCCAATTGATTGATTGCACGCCGAGAGACTCCCCTAACTGGATTCGCACATTTTTCAAACCGTGACACTCACTGACAATAGCTTTATTGAATGACATTATCTAAGATTGATAGTTCTTTTAATTTTCTACGCTTTTACCAAAGAAATCACCTTTGAAATAGATGAAAATGTATTCTGGTTGAGCTGTTTATAGTTCAGGGTCAGGAAATTCTCAGGTATTTTTATGGGTTTGTATTTGTTAGCTTTACTACTAAGTGCTCAGTTAGTTTTGGAATACCAAAGGTATGCTTTGAACTTGATAACCGAATTATTATGTTTAATAATTTCTGTTGATAATTATTTTGCATTGCAATTATTTTGTCACTGTTATTCTTATTTGTAAAATCTGTCATATAAGCGTGCGAAACGCTAAGCTTGTGTCAATCTGTATCAAGAATGTAAACTTGTCAAAGACGCTGAATTTGACATTCCTGTCACGAAATTATATATTTATTTGTGACGACTCCCCCTGCCTGCGTTTGAATAGAATTTAGCATTCCGCATGGAGGCAGGAAAACGGTTAACCCTTATCCAAAGTGCCCGTCACTCTCTTGCCTCGCTATTGTTTCGATAGAATTGAATATTATTCAATGTGATATTATTTTCGCAAGTTTATGTTAAGCCGAAATCTTGTTTTTATATCCTTGTAACATACAATTTTGAATTTTCCCGGTATATTTTAAAGATACACTTATCCGTAATGATAACTTATATCTTAGACTGCTCCAGCTATACTTATCGATCTTTGAAAATAGCAGATTAGATCATCTGCCATGGCAGTCTGGGAATTTCGTAACTCCAAACTATCAACAAGGAAATGAAGCTAGATGTTTGTCCTTGCGAATGTCAGATACCATGGCTAGCTTAATTTTCCATTCAGAAAATGTGGAAACGGCGATAAGGGACAAATACTTATATGTATATATTATGATGTACATTGAATTATTTGACATCTCAAATTTCTTAAAACTTTCCGTTAGATTATGCAGTTCACATTATCTAAAAAAAAATTCGCCATGTCGAGCCATGCACAATGAAGGGTTCCGAGTCATTGAAAGTAATCTGTTTAAAATTTCACCCCAGATTGAAATAGGTACTAAAGTTGTATACTACTACCGACATCTATGGACACCATTAAATACTAAGAAATAGACTAATGAACATAAAACATACATTTATTGCTGTTATTTTATTGGAATTTATAAGGTGAAGGCGCCTGTCTAGCCCGCGAAGTTCAAATTTTTTGAATACTTTAGAAATTTTTCAAAATCTGATAATAATAAAAGACAAATTTTGTAATCCGCGAAAAATACCGTGTGCAGTGCATTTATTAATACATTTATTTTACTCTAAATATTATCACGGTGGATATGATACTAGTAAATCACTAAATATACAAAAAATGCCAGATTATCTGGATAGCTGTCGTTCTTGAAATGTTTTAGAGTAAGCTTAGCGCTTTAGCCTTAACAACGTATCCAATATCGTCCGCATAATCTTATTCATATTTTTGCAACATAAAAATGTAAAAACTGTCGATATTTATTACGTAAATTTTTATTTAATCTTTATCAGTAAAAAATCTCGCAAACGGAATTTTTGATAATAAAATGTTGTATGAAAACACCATTTTATTTGAAAAGACATTTTCAACGATACCCTACATGTGGGATAACTAAAAAAAAATATCCCCTCTTTCGATGTTTGGGGAGGTCCTCAAAAAAAGTCATTTTGGTACATTTTATATTTTTGAAAGTGAGATCTACTCTTAAAGTATTTTTGTACCAAATTACATCCACTTCCGTCAGAAACTGTAGAAGTTATGACCCTGTGACAGGTTGGGACAGACAGACGGACGGACGGACTGGATGATCTTATAAGGGTTCCTCGTAGGGACTACGGAACCCTAAAAACCGTTAGATTATGCAGAACTAGAAGAATATAGGTAAGATAACACCACTTCATCCTTCTAAATACCAAAACACTATGTTTTCGAATAAATAATTTACATTTCTCTCGTTAAATATGCATGAGACTAGATCACAGTGTGGATAGGACATCTGACCGCGGAGCCCCTCTCGGCTCCCGGCGGGTTAATATTTTTGCATTCAACTCATTTACATGTGCCGCGGCCGCATCAAGAGACACTCACCCGAACAAAGTTCGTAATAACTATGGTGCCCATGGTTTTAGGAAGGACAATTGTAATAACTAATGTTATATACCGATATTAAAAATATCTACTGATTGATTATTAAAGGTAGCAAAATTATTTTATTGGAAAAAAATATGTTACATAAAATTTATAGAAATATACCGATCTACTGCTCGCATATTGAGTGTGAAATATCTTAAAAAATACAATAAATTATAATTCTTGTAATTACATAACATAACGTTATCACTTTTAGTCGACGTATCCACCTAAGTGACATTGACACAAATTCTTGTGTAAAATTTGTATACATGATATGTCAAATGTCATTGACTGATATATTACCTTGGTGGGTACGGCAACATAAAAGGTATTTTTAATATTTTGTAAATTAGAGAAAATCGTGATTCTTGACTTTATTGATTTGTCACAGCACGTATCACCGCAGATTACGATTAGTGTAATTTTAATGCAATATTCCTGATAGTATTTAGTCAATGTAGACCTAATAATATCCTAATTTGATACAGAAAATATGGCCTCTGTTATGCGACACAACTTTTGCATAACACTAAAAGCGTGTTCATAATGAAAACCTGAGCCGACTGACGAGTGAGTGAGGGAATTAAAGCTTTTTACATGCGGTTTCTACTTGTGGAAATAGAGATAAACCACTCTTAGAACTCTAAAGTTTCCTTTGCGATGCTTATTGCACGTAATCAAGGTTGCTGCATATAAATCTAAAGTTACCACTTACGTACGTGATGTTTTCAGGAATGCTTGTTGGTAACTATTAATATAAAATTCAGCTGTAAGAATTAAATTGTATTTTTTTATTTTATTAAAATAAAGTTATGTGACGTTACCTACCTATTTTATTGCGTATAAACTAATGTTAAATTTAATTATACTTTGTAATCGTAATAAATATCTGCATTATTCCATTTTAAAAAGTCAAATCTTAATCTAAAGAGTCTCACTTGATAAAATGCATGGTCACCCGCAGAATATCGCAAGTTTTGCATAACATTAGCGTGTGACCATAATTGAAGCCGCGGGCAAGCACGCCCGCGGGACTGGTCCGCTTTTTGCAACCACTCCGGCTCAGCCAACAAGGATGACGTACTTTGTTCAGTTAACATGTAATGGCGGCCTTGGGAAATTTTCATCAATGGGGAAGAATGTGGTTTTAAGAAAAGTCTTGATAAGTCGAAATAAAAAAAACTTAAAAATATTATTGTCACTCAATATTATCAATCGCAACTGCAATTTTATTGTTGTTTTGTTTCATCTCATTTGCATATGTTCAAGATTCTTCAATCTTCATCAATCTTCATTGATGAAGATTTTTTTGAACATTGTCGTTAATAATCTTTATGCTACATCTCGTTCAGTCTACATCATATTTTAGTCTACACAAAAATAGTATTTATTGGTATGAGATTTTCTATGGCATCTCTTTAGATTATTAAAATCAAGTCCAAATGCTTAAAAATGTTATGTTATATCTATTACGGTGAATATAGCTAGGGTATTACATATCCAAGTATGTAACATCGCTAAGAGGATTATGCGCTACACTAAGTGCCTTTCGGTGCTTAGTACAATGGCGAGCGCAATTAATGACCCAATTAAAAGATTCTAGCATGATATTAAGTTTCATCTCCAAGAATAAGTAAAGTTGTAAATAATGGAACATGTTCTATCTATAGAGTAATTTAGGGAAATATATTTTAAAGTAGCGCAGTACACAAGTATTCTATTAATGACCATTCAATATTCTCCTCTAAAATACAATAGCCTCGGAAGGGAGACTACGCCTAGGAAAAACAGTGTAAGGTGAATTTGAGCAAACAAACCACCATCTTTATCCACTGCTTCTCGATATCCACTGCTAGGTATGAATGGTATTCGAGAATAAACTTGCAATTATTAGAATTAGAATGTTCCCCTTACAATGTCCGCCATCACATATTTATATACCTACCTTACCATGCAGGTATTATAAAGATTAAACTGAGCATCGTCAAGGCGCCCATAACTTGATCTTGAGACTGCAGATTAACTGTAAGTTGCCTCGTGTGGAGACTGTTAATACTTCTTAATGCTCTACTCTCTTGGAGTAAATACTTTGGACTAAACTATATTGTTAGTGCTGTGAAAAGGATTTGCAAAGAATATCATTGTGGGCTTAATGATTTGACTTGTGATTTATTAGTCTTAATTATTTTTCCAAGGTGTAACAGCTAAAGCAAGGCCAATACGAAGAAACTTAAAATGCCGACAGACCTTTCCGGGGTGACAGTTAATCCAACCCCTGAACTCCTCAGACTTCATAATGGAACATCTGTGTTTGTGCTCTGTCCCCCTTTTTTTGGCGCACCCGACCCGCGTCAAGTCTGTCAACCGCAAAGGTTTTAGAAAAAAAAACATTGGCGAAGTGTGGACAGAAATATAACTGTGAAGGTTCCGTACCTATGGTCATAATGTAGGGAGAATATAAAATCCGTAGATAAGTGCGGAAGCTCTCCCGTAACGCCTCCACAAAGCGGAAATCTATCATTGACAGAAAGTAAGATGCAACTATTTTGTCTCATTCTCTTCTATACATTAGAAAAGAGAGAGCATAACTTGGTGATATAATCTGTGACAAAAGTCTTCATGACGTGCGCGCCTGCTGTTAGGGTTTACTACAAAACTTAGTGATACTAAGCTCTCTACTGTATACGAGTATTACTAAGACCAATGATAAAAACATATCACAAACTGACAACCCTCTCAATTTAGTTTACATGTTGGAAAGTTTTTTAAGATGAGTGTTAACACAAGGTTAGTAAGAGTGCGGAAAGGATTTGGGGTTGAGAATGGAATATAAATATTCGAGGGTAAAAACTTGGGGAGAGTCCCGAAACTTAGACAAAATCCGCCTCGTGTGTTCTATGCTTAACCCTGCTATCACATAGTTAATAGTTATGTTGTGTATGATAATAATCCATGAATAGCTCAATATTATTACAATCTTGCAACATTTCACAAGATGGAATGGGTGGTTGGGTGGTGCTATCCTATTGTAAATATTTGTGCAGCTGACATGAGTCTTGCGGCTCTAATTTATAGCATTAATGATACATACAGATATAGCATTTTGTTATATTCCATGTGTATCTACAGTATTCTGTGGAATTTTTGAGGTTGATCATGTCACTGAACCCTAAAAACAGTGTGAAAGTGCGAACCATGTATATATGGGGAACAATGACTGTTTTAACTTAAAGGTGCGGTTTGTGGACAGCTTTTTGCTCGAGTTGTGAAGTTGAATGTAGTGGTTTTAGCCTCGGCGGCGTCGAATGTCCCTTTTATTCCCTTTTCATTATGTACGTATACAGGGTGTAAGGAACATCGTAATAAAAACTGATGCCATGGATTCAAGTCATGTTTCTGGACTCACCAGAGTTGGAATTTTCCGTCGATATTTTCATGTACTATGCTCAAATTTTGATCTGTTAAATATAGGAAATACAGTGGTGGGATTGGTTCGTCTAGAGTGCATTTTTAAAGTCCCTGTCTATGCCATAGTAAGTTCGTTAATTAATTTCCATTCGTTGATGTTCGGTATTTTTGCAGCACTTTTTAACTATATTTTTTCATTTTGATTAAGTAAGTACCTAGATATCCACATCCTAGATAACCTTGGATTACCTTTTGCATTATTTGAGACTGGGAGCGTGACACCGGGCACTATACCATGATCTATAGTGCGTTAGTACATTTCTAAACAGCCATAAATTGGCATGTAAGCCCCTGGCAGCTTGAAAAACAAACGCTCGTAATTAAACTGCTCGCGAGCGTTAATTAACAAAAGCTGTTAATTAAAACATGTACCCGGTTATAACAACGACCGGTACTTGTTTTGTGATATGTTCCTCCATTTCAAGTTTGTTGTGTTAATGTTTATACCATTGTAATTATATCAAAAACTACCTACATTGATGAAGCTAATTTGTGATTGCAGTGACGAAAAATTTAATGATTAATGGTTTTCATATGAGCTCTACTATGTACCTACCTAGATAGTATTGGCTAAGTATGGACTAGCTGGTATTGTTCACAATACATAAAACATTACATTTACAGGACCTTTGTAGTCAAGAGCGATTTGAAAAATAAAATCATTGAATATACTGTGGTTTGGTTTAAGTAATAGACTTTAAATCATAAAATTCGGATTTTATAGTTGAATATTCAGATTAGAGTGTTGCAAATCAATCGATCGACCATCGGTCGATGATCAATTGAACGATGCTCTGCTTAACTATTGATCGGCGTTGACTCGTCTCAAGCTGTACCTTTTCTCTAATAATGTAGGTATTTTACCTATAACTTGATAAGGGTTATGACCTCCTTCTTCGAATTTTGGGCGAATATTTGTATTGTTTGTCCGTTGATAGCAATGTAGATACCGAATATCTATCCAAATCCAAATAACTTTGTACAACAATATTGTTACCTGAAAAGTCTTATAATTTGCACTATCGTCTCATAGCCCAGGGGAGATATGCCGGTGGAAAGTCCGCGCATTTGCAAATAATTTCCGGCCACGTGGCCAAAGGAACCGGTGACTGCACCCGATGCAGTCAAAGTGAAATTGTTTAATGTTCCCCTGCGTTCTCGAATACCGTTTGCTATTTTCAATTTTGCTTTTGCATATTTTTTTAACCTTTAATACTTATGTTATAATATCATGTTTTAAATGTAAATCATGTTTTTTTATTATCTTATTCATGAAATAAATAATATACTGGAAATAGGTAGTATGTTTTGAAGTCACACGTTGAGAACCGAACATTTTTCGATTGCGTATATAAACGAATAAAGAAACCAAATGAAGTAAATGTCTCACAAAAGATCGGTTTAAAGTAGCCATTATGGCTGCGTTTCGTACGATCAATGATAGAGCCGGAATCTCAACCTTCCTCCGTCCCACTCTCCTTCAAGTCGGCAATGTGCGAGAAATGCCCTTGGTATTGCAAGGGTCTTTAGGTTACAGTAACTGCTTAGCATGAGGCAGCTTGTACGTTAGTTTGCCGACTTGGTTATATAAAAGACAAAATGTGTGAATAAACAAAACGTAGTCAATATAGCAATGTATGAGATCTACTTGGCCCCAGTTTAGATTTTTGAATAAATTGTGAGCAACGATAATTCTGTTATTATAATAAGTATTATTTACCGTGGTTTTCTTCGAAACTCGACAACAGTTCCTACCATAGTAACACCTAGTAATTTGACTAACTTAAAGTTTTACATTTACACAACAGCACATCCTTCCTTCTTTCACACTCCTAAACCCTCTAATTCTTAACCAAAAGACACCAAAAGATATCCCTAATTTATTATCTCCGCTGCTAAAAATTTAACGGCTCGTTATTCAGATGGCTCAATATTAAAGTGCGGCCAGTCAAACTGAAAGGGCCTCAGCAGTAAACGTCACTCGTTATGATTCATTGCAAAGGGTTTAATTGGATCGCTTTAAGTGTGATCAAGTCCTTCTTTGATTGTGGACTGCGAAAATAATTAGGGTGGTACCGGATTTTGCGTGGGACAGGCGACAAATTTTGTCTGGAATAAAGTATTTTTTATTTTAATTTGTTATTATATTAAAAAATATATCAATAACACGAACTTCACGTGAACCTCCGATGATCGCATAATCGTGTTGCAGGTATTAGCGGCATCCTTATAACTTTGATTCAGAAACATTTTCCATTCTTCACAGCAATAATTCAAAAATTTCAAAGTGGCGGATCGTATTTTATACACCGTTTAAAATATTATTCAAATTGCCGCAGACGACCACGATATATCCCTACAACATATCTTCTAGCGGCCCTATATTTTTGAAAATCCTCTTGAAGTCCCGGATAAAGCGTAATACATTCCAAGATCTGTGGTACTGAATAAAGAACCTATTTTTATATATAAAATGTTATCAAGATAAACATGAAAAAAAAAATGTGTGTGTGTCTTTCGTGGAATGTAACATTCGAAAGAGGAAATAATTGTACGTATATATCATAAACCATATTAGTTTACACGGTGAGTATTTAAAGGTACTTGATAAGACGTTATGAAATAATTTCGCAACACTCTATCGAGGAAGAACTCTTGGAAAAATAAACTATCTACCGAAGTCGCGAGCAAATGTATACACTGAAATAAAATCATTATTTTTTAAACAAACCTTTTTTATCTTGTGACGGGTAAAGCATAACTTCCCTCTATTTCA
Organism: Notodonta dromedarius; assembly: GCA_905147325.1. Lineage (NCBI taxonomy): Eukaryota > Metazoa > Arthropoda > Insecta > Lepidoptera > Notodontidae > Notodonta > Notodonta dromedarius. The sequence goes on along the minus strand of LR990163.1, from coordinate 12,851,837 downwards.
TTTACATTTTTCTCTATTGAATTGGAAAAGGCTTCGGCGAGTAAAAAAACCGTCGTGCATTTTCAACGTGAAATATTTTTGTGGTTCCGTCATATTTCAATAGTTGAGACGGCTATAAAAATCGGATAGACGTATCCAAATCTGTGAACTCTATATATTATTTTCATGAGTTAATAATAAAATAAAAAGGTCTTATAACTCAAAAAGTATTGGTAGGTAGGAGTTGAATTTAGTGAAGGAAAATATTTCATATGGGTTGGTTCTCGAATTATTTGCCACGGGACTTGTTGGATTGTTGACCCCTAAAGCCTGTATAGCTGTACCAACCATCGGTTCCAATAAAATTCTATGAGAAGTTTTTTGTTTGCTTGATAGAGTGCCTCTGTAGGTGTTCGCTGTTATATAGGTATCGCAGCCTTTTTTCTGCGAAACAATACCTACCATCCATTCGGATAGAGTTTTATGAAAATGCTTTTCCATTTACCTGTCTGGCGATAGTCGTGTGTTTTTATTGAGTTCTTCACGGGTTTCGCTTTGATTTTGATTTCTCGAGGAGATGGGTATGTTGACTGTTTAGAAATTTGGAGCATATGAGTTATTTCTAAAAAAGAAAATTAGAATTTCACTAGATACCATACAAAATATAATACGAGTAAATGGTTGTATTATGGATATCTTACAATGGATTTATTAGTAACTAGAAAACTACCAATCAGACACCACGGAATCAGTGATGAATTTTTGGTTGTTGCTTGAGTCATACTATAGTATGACTCACCGTTGAGCTTTAATACGAATCATTCACCCCCCAAACCGTGTAAATCTCTACCCTTATAAAGAGCTTAGTTGGCTACATTAATAATTAAGTTTTTAAATCGTAACAATTTAAACGCAGAAATATTAAGATCTGAATCAATTTATCTTATGCAAAACGACGAATGAGCGGATATAAATTATTCATATTCAATTACGGGAAAGACGAAGCCGTTGGGAAATTTATGATTTTGTGACGTCACCGCCCGCCGTCGCCGGCGGAACAGTTGCGGCGATTGTGCAGCGGGACACTTGTTAGTTTATTATTCTTCTTTCGGTAATTGAATTGTATTGGGAAGGGTTAACAATAAATAAATAATAATATCGCCAGACTGACACACCAACTGTATGAACCCAAACTAAGAAACGCTTGTACTATGGATACCGTAAAATGGACTGGGGGCGATCCCAGTGACACCCAGACCTGGAAAATTACGAAAAGGCCATTTCCGAAATTTTCCCCGGCGGGAATCGAACCCACAACCACCAGGCGCAGGGAGCCGAGTGGCCTACGCACGAACCACTCCGCCAAGCGGTTGTCAATGTCATAAGGATTATGCGAAAAAGTGATCACCAATATTTAGCCTTTATCAACATTCAGGTCTTTGGTAATACAATTTTCAGACCATAAGATTAATATGAACATACGTTTTAATTGTTTTACTAACTTCCATCCATCCATGCGTTAAATAGATGACGTACTCTGCTTGACAAAAGCCTACTCTTACATTTTAGATAAGTACTTGTCTCGTTGGACCTTGTGGTAACATCAATTTTAAATCTTTTATCACATTTTAAATTATATAACAAGCCCTCAATGATACTTAATAATGTCATGTTTATGTACCACATATGCAGTAGAAATCATTTTACAAAACCTGTAAATACCAAAGAACAATTGCCACTAACATAGCGTTGTATCCGATGAGGCTGGCCTTGCACGCGAGCCGGCAATGCGCGCGACCGTCGCGCGGCCGCAAATTAGGAGTGAAGCATTAGCATAATTTACTTAATGGGGAATCATACGAGCACCACTACCATTTTCTTGATGCTTAAATAAGTTTTTTATGCGACAAAGTCGGCAAACGTAGACCTTCCTGATGTAGAGCAGGTATCGTAGCCAATATATTATGCTTTAAATACCAAAGGTATTGCTCGCATGTTGCCAACTTGAAGTAGAGTGGGACAAAGGAACGGGTTTGGGCTTCCGGCTCTCTTCTGTGAGAGGGTGGTACCACCTCGGTCGACTAGCCTATATATGAGCTGTATTCAATTGGCTACAACTCGGCTCTAGCAACTACAAAATGAAAAACATACGCACATATATACAAATAAATAAAATTGGAGTGTCTGTTTGTAATACCAAAATAACACCTTTTCACTAAATGCATATGAAAGTACATACGACACCTATAGCAAAAAGGCGATTAATTTTTTTTTTATCTGTCTGTCTGTCTGTCGGTGTGTTTGTTACGTGTAATCTCCAAACGGCTGGAACGATTTTGACGGGACTTTCACTGACAGATAGCTGATGTTATAAGGAGGAACTTAGGCTACATTTATTTTAGAAAAACAAAATTTAAAAAAATGAGGTCTGTCGCGCGAGTTCAGAACGCGGGAGCGGGCTTTTTTGTTAAGTTAAATTCCACGCGGACGAAGTCGCGGGCTCAGCTAGTTATTTATAAAAGAATAAAGTACATACAATTTATAAGTATAAAACGTTTCATCAGAGATAATGCGTCTGTCTGTAGCAAGTTCATCGCCCACTTTATACCCAATTTTGTGCCATTTTGGCGTCTTATAAAAAATGTACGTCATATTAAGGCACTGGCAAGAGCTAATTCAGTTCACTCGAGTGAGTAGAGTTGGGTTTCAGCGAGACTTTTTTCTACTTAATTTTTTATGTTGGCAAACTCAATGATACGGAAGTTCAGTAGAGACCGAATAGAGAGTTTATTTTCCGCTTTTATCGTAATACAATAATTTCTAAAATGTAGTGAGTGTTCTGGAACGAACAGACTAGATGACCATATAAGGTTCCCCTCGTAGGGACTACAGAACTCTAAAAACTATTCGTTTCTTCGTTTATTGCCTAAAATTCGCTTTGATAGAAAGTCGTATCTTATATAAAACCCTTAAATTTTGACTCTTTTCACCAACCTAATCCCTGATAATATTGTAATACGCAATTTATGAGAATATTAAATTTCTAATTCGTTACTGAAATGGATATAAAAGTACTCATTTGACTTTATGTAGGCTGAACCATTCAGATTGTGATATTAAGATTAACAAATGGTAAAGTATTGTTAACACTTATATATCATTATGAAAATTTCCGATATATATATATATATATATAATGCTTTTCAGAATTAACCTTGAAATAAGTCACATGGATCAAAATTCTTGTAGAGTTCATAATTATACCCATAGTAGAGGCTGATTATGGGAGTAATTTAAATTTCGCACAAAATTGATGGGCTTGAAACATGTATAATGCGGGCGACAGGGTATGATTGATATGGCAATCACAATTATAGAGGCATTGATATAATTAATGGATACACATTGAACTCTGATATTTTGAGCAGATACTTGTAATAACTATGACATTGTTTTAAATGTTCTATTAAAACATGTGAGACAAACTCTAAAATCTTGGCAATGACATCGAAAACGTTTAGTTATAGTATATGCCACATAGTCAGCATACAATAGACTATGTATTTTATATCGTTGTACGAAAAACGGGGCTGCAATATACATTCTCAAAATCTTTTTTTCGTAGCTTTTTTCTAACAATTTGACTTTAATATTACTGTCTGCCATCGCAGAGGAGTATATCTATATAAATTAATAAAATCTAAGGGTCTATTTTAATGTGAAAATTACAGATTATATTAAATGCATATGAAAGGATATACGGTCTTTATAACAAAAACAAAACAATTTGTGTCATTTTTGTCCGGCTCTCTGTCTGTTTATTGAGGCTAATTTCTGAAGAGACTGGACCGATTTTGTCGCGACTTCCACTGGCAGATAGCTGATGTTATAAGATGTGACTTAGGCTAATTTTATTTTATCCAAGTACGACACGGGAGCCGCAGGCAACAGCTAGTCAGGCATAAATACACGTATTGTAAGCGTGAGATAGAGTGTCTCTACACTCAGTGTCTATAATCACCCGAGTGAGCTCTAACCCGGTGTGTGAAGCTGTTACGTACATCAATTAGACAGTAATGGCTGAGGCGTGAATCAGACGTGATAACAGAGTAGCGTTAAGCCTTTGTTTGTAGTTCACTTAATTTAGCTAAGGTGGTGAGTGCACGGGCGAGTCTCTCGAGACTGGAAGACTTTACATACCAAGTATTAATTTTGATGATTAGAATGATGATTTTATATCAACATAGCATCGATTTAAAAGTGCATTATTCCAACACGTTGTATAATTTTCTCGGATACGATTGGAAATTCTTCAACTGTTGTACATTTGATAATCATATAATCTATGGTTATCACTTAGTGAATAAATGCAAACAAGCATGGAGAAAGACCTTTGCAAAGCAGTGGAAATAAATAATATTTCCGATTCAGAGGACTCGCTAGTGTATAGAAATCCTAATTCAATTAGAGTATTAAAGTATTAGCCAAGCCATTCCTTATTAAAGTATTAGCTAATAAAAGTAGCATTAATGTGCCACCGGGAACCATGAGGTTAAGTGGCACTATAAATAGTATGAAACTATCAAGACACATTTAACCATAACATTTTATTCACTATCTACATTTAGTGCACGAATCTATATTTTTATTAGTTAATATAAACTCCTTTTGTAGAAATTAAGTAGTCATTGACGATGGGTTATCGGTGGCATCGATAAACTCTATACATTTTATTGTAGGTAGATATCCAATATGGTTATTATCTGACAAAAATGTACAGTCAAAACGAGGTCGGCTTCAGTGTTTGAATTTCCACTTGATACTATGTATCATTACCCAAAACATGGAACATTTTATTAAATAACAAAATATTTTTAAAATTATACATTTTTTTAGCAATAAATGCTCTGATTTGTACCTTATGAATACTTCCGAGTTGAAGCTTTTTAAAGATTTGTCGAGCTGGCATGAATGCTTCATTCTCGTCTCCAAGGAGTCCGAACAAATAGAGGGAATTCATTACATGAGGATGATATTGAAAATTGTCCAAACACTGTCTTTGAATTATTCAACGCTGAGATATGAAGTTGTGGATGCAATGAAACCGCAAGAATATTTGTTCGTTCTTTTGTTACACTGTGTGGGGATCTCTTGAAATCGTTCGAGTGGAAACGTTGGCGTTTTCGAATTTGTTGAGATTTTATATTGGTTTGATGTAAATGTCAGATTTTAAAGAACAACCGATACGGACTATAGTAATTGTCCTAGTTTTTTTTAAGTCACTTCAAACATCTGGAACATTGTCGGAATCCATGTTTTTTGATACTATGTCCTTTGGGGCAAAAATGTATCTATTATATATGAATTTCTATTCATTTTCTTCATATTTGTTAGTATACCGAATTATCTATTACGGAAGAAGAGATAACCAGTGTTAATACAACATTAGGACCTTTAGGTACAAAAATCCCACCATCCCAAGATAGCGACTTTCCTAAACACCCTATGGGTATTTAAAAACTGCCTGTAGCATGAGTTTAGAAAATATACAAAATATATTAAATAAATGGATTAAAAAAAATATCGCCAGACAGACACACCAACAGTATGGTCCCAAACTAAGCAGAGCTTGTACTATGGGTACCGTACAATGGACTGGGGGCGATCCCAGTTACACCCAGACCAGGCCAAATTACGAAAGGGCCATTTCCGAAATTTGCCACCGCGGGAATAGAACCCGCAACCACCATGTGCAGTGAGCCGAGCGGCCTACGCTCGAACCACTGCGCCAAGCGGTATTAATACTAAATCACATTTTTAATTTTATTCAAAAAGTATCCACCCATAATTTGAAATTAGCTGAGCAAGATTAATAATAAAGTCGACGCTGACGCATTATGAATCCACACAGGAAGCTTGCTTTACTTGGAGTTATTCCGGTATTGCTACCTAGAGAAAGGATGCATCGTGTTTGTACAGTCACATAGAAAATACAAATGGATTCAACTTATTTCAACCGACTTTAAAAAGTAGGAGGTTCTCAATAAATTGTATTTTTTTTAACTGTGTCATTTAAATTTTTGTTACTGGATATACGTTTTGTAAATAGCAAATTGAAGGAATTCGAAATAAAATATTTTAGAATGTACATATCACTACTGCTTAGCTTTAAAAAAAGCTTAGAAACGTCAAAATGTTACAATAGCAGTCAAGTGTTATTCAGAGATATGTATATGATATCAATGATCATTGTCTATTAAAATGTTTACCATGTTCACTCGAAGTTTATATTATTGTTTACTACATACAAAACTAATTCATTTACTCTTCAAATTAAACAGAAGCTAATTAAAATGTAAACGCCTGCGGGCAGCTGGGAGCTCGTTCATTACGGTGAACAGATTGCAAACGCTGGAAGGAATTCGATTAGACGGTATCTCTGAATGCAGCAATTGGTTCTTTGTTGGTATAAATGGGAAAATACTTCGCGAGCGCAAGCGGGTGTTTTACTGTGCATACTTAAATAGTTCGTCGAACCTTTCAATAGATTTTGAATATTTTATTAAACGCTGTTCACGGGATAAAGGCCCGTTGTTGTTTTTTATTGATTTTGAGGTTCTGTTTGGTGCTTTTAATAGCATTCTTTAATTTAAAGGCTAGGTATTATTGGTTGCAATAAAACTATATTCCTTTTATTTTGTAATGAAATAACGAGCATATCAAAGATATCATTGAGAGAAGCAATTCAATCAAGTTTGTCTCAATTTTATTTTATATATCAGAGAGAAAATAAACAATTATAATTGCGAAGTACTTACGCTGAAATGCACGCCGTTATATCTCACTTTCAGCATTTTGTTTTATGATATTAAATTAATTTAGTGGATCCCATATCCTATAGTTATTTAACTATAATAATAGTCGTCAGAATAAAGTAGATCGAGAACCAGATAACATTTACATATCCTTTACCTATTTGATTATAAATTATTCCACTAAAAGCACTTTCGTCAGTACCTGTACGATTCCCGTGTGACACTTTCCCGCTGAGTCTGGATTCGCTCGAACACGCCTCGCTGCGGTATCTACTGTTTCTATATACGTACAGTTTTGTAAAGTTCTACATTGAGGTAGGTGTGCCTTCGGTATTTCCTATCTAATTATATCCAGAAATGTAGTATAGTTTAGTATGCATAGTTTACATACTGTTCGTATAGATGGAAATTAGAGCATGTTATATTGTAGTACATACAATGACTCATATGTAGTGTGAAAAGTATAATCCATAGATACTACTTATTCGGTTAAACATGGAGTGCGATCTTCTAGGTTTTTGGCGTGAGTTTTATTTCATTTTAAATAATATTTGGCTTGTTTTTTTTTTGATGGAATCAGATGGATCAGATAATATCAATCGGCCTTTTAGGAATTATTATATACTATCGCAAAAAATGTGGATATATAAAAAAGGCACCTATACCTAAACCTAAACAGAATACAAACGCGCAAAGTAATTACGTAAGACGTCAATCTTCTTTAATTCCTCAGCTTCAAAATATTATAATGTAAGGGGCGTCGCTCACACGTTCTACAGTCAAGCAGCACGGTGCGTCGCGGCCCGGTCAAGGTGGGGGCGCGAAGTGTGCCCGCGTTCCATGCTGCTGCCATTTTATCTTTAGTTGTTGCACTGCTGAAATGAGAAAAAAGCATAGCCGCCCGAGCGTTGACTCTTTTCAAAGATCACGCTGCTACCTCGACTTTGCAGTGAGCGAAGCGCCTTACAATCATCACTACCCACCACATTTTTCCAACTCGAGGAATACTTAAATAGATTAAGTATGCGAATAAATTTATTCCTGCGGCTTCAGGTACGGCGTGTATTTGAAAGTCTGATTTCCGAATGGTCATACGTTTGCGGTTTCCTCGGAAATGTGCAAATCTTTCGGCATTTGCAAGCGGAATATTATCAGTGTTTGTAGAAGTAGGTAGTTTAGCGCTTTCAATGTTTTGAAGCCGTTCATATGTTTCCACGTAAATGGGCACCGTTGTAACAGTAACTCTACCATGTATTAATTACGTAGACTTTAGTATATACTACTCGTAACTACTCGTTAACTAATCAACTGCGCTGATACCTATTTGCTCATAGCGTTAATTAATAGCAACATACAAGTATCTATTATAGTTGTCTCGCTATGAAAATAGATGATCGAGCTACGTATCTATGTTGGTTAGTTAGGCCACGGTTTATGGTAACGAAATTAATCAACATTATGTTATTTATACCAATGACATTCCCCGCACGAACAATGTGCAACTCGCACTCGCACTTTATTTCTCCCATCGTAACAAGGCTCAAATCACACGCGTTCTCCAACGCGCTGTCAATTCTCTCGGAGAGTGGTTTAGGAAATGGCGAATAGAGGTGAACCCGGACAAAAGCGCAGCCGTGCTTTTTGCCAGGACCACCTCTCGACGCCCCTCCAAACGCCACACTCGCTCCAACTTAGGTACTGTCTCTTTGTACAAGCAGCCTATCCCTTGGTCCAAATCAGTTAAATATCTCGGGGTCACTCTTGATGGCTCCATGACCTTCGGTCCTCACATTAGAAACGTCCGCAATCGAGCCGCCTTTGTGCTCGGTCGCCTTCATTATCTCTTATGCAAGCGGAGTAAAATGTCCCTTAGAAATAAGGTGACACTATACAAAGCTTGCATACGCCCTATCATGTCTTATGCGAGCGTTGTGTTCGCTCACGCGGCCAACTCGCACATTAGTCGCCTCCAGGCCATTCAGTCCCGCTTCCTTCGCCAAGCCGTCGGAGCCCCGTGGTTCGTAAGGAACGTAGACCTTCATTCTGACTTACGCCTCGATTCTATCCAGAAGCACTTCAAAATAGCGTCCGAACGCTATTTCAAGAAGGCTTCTGAACACACCAATGCCTTAATCGTCGCCGCCGCCGATTATGCACCTACACACGCGCCAGTTGCATGCCGCCGCAGGCCGCGGCATGTGTTGCTGGACCCCCCCGACCCACTCACCGCTCTCCTAGACTCAGATGTCGAGGAGAACGACACACGCACACTCCCCACCAGACACCGACCTCGCCGGCGAGGTCGACGAACCCCCGCTTCCGCTAGAAGGTGCGTCTACTTACCTAGACGCACCTTGGCACCCGACAAGCCCGCTGAGTTTCTTGCCGGATCTTCTCAGTCGAGGTCGCGTTCCGATCCGGTGGTAGATTTACCCTCGCCACCTCTCCTGGCAGCGGCCCAAGCCGAGGTCGTGTCCCTTGTGGCGCCCTTGAGCTAGCTGCCCCCCTGCCCCTCTGGCTGGAGCGCACTTGCGCTCGCCCTCTGTCCGGGTGAAGTTGTTATGGCCACTCTGGCCAACAACATATAGTCAATTCAAAAAAAAAAAAAAAAAAATGTTATTTATGTAAACAAGCAAAAGATTTATGAATATACAGCAGACTCTACCACTGGTATGGAGTGCTGTTTCCACTGAGGAGAGCCGGCAAGAAGCTCAATGGACACTCTTTTTAAAAGAAAATAAGTTTTTTATACATTCCGAGAAACAGCAGGCAACCCCAGTATTAAATTCCTATGCCAATATAATTTTATTAAAAATTTATTTGTCCACTACGTTTTTGGTTAGTATTATTCTTAGCTATTAAATCATTTAATTCGCACCGAAAATTATAAAATAACGTTTGCCACTTTATACTTCATTGGTGGTTACATGGTTATATCATTTAAATTCACATAGAAACCGCTATGACGTGGTGACCAATGTAAATATCATGAAATTTAACAGTTTTATTTAATTGGTTAATGTAACACAATTTGAATAATTAAATGATTCATCACAGTTTAAAAAAAATATTAAATTGGGCTGTATATTCAATTAAGTATTTAAATAATCGTTAGGGTTTTTTTAAATAATGATCTTATATACTCAAACCTATCAGATATTTTTTCTACTATTAATGAAAATTCCTGCTCTTCTTTTACATTATACATTTGCGAATCCGAGCAAAACATAGTTAAGCTAGTACCCTACTACAAGTTCCGTAGTCCGCGGTCCATATTTTACGACGAAAACGGACAGTGGTTTATCAAATAGTAGATTGTCGCATAAATCAGCCGGCGGTAGCCGTCCTGTGCCGCCGTGCAACGATGCGCGTTGAAAAATTCAGACAATTGGTTGCAGGCATCGGTTTATTTATGTAATTCAATTACCATTTTTGACGGTTCAGTATTGATAGCCTCTAACTCCATGCGTTCTAAATTCTAAAGTCCACCATCGGTGATAGATTAGTTTATTTATATTCGTTTTTTTTGGTTAAAAATACTTATGTTTAAACATAAACTGTTGTTTTTACAATTATTATCTATACAAATAAATAAAATTGGAGTGTTTGTTTGTAATATAAAAATAACACCTTTTCACTAAATGCATATGAAAGTACATACGACACCTATAGCAAAAACGCGATTTAATTTTTTTTTGTCTGTCTGTCTGTCTGTGAGTTTATTCCGGGTAATCTCCGAAACGGCTGGACCGATTTTGACGGGACTTTCACTGGCAGATAGCTGATGTTATAAGCAGTAATTTAGGCTACTTTTATTGTAGAAAAACAAAATTTAAAAAAATGGGTCCTGTCACGCGGGCTCAGAACGCGGGAGCGGGCTTTTTTGTTAAGTTAAATTCCACGCGGGCGAAGTCGTGGGCTCAGCTAGTAAATTATAATTATGTAATTACTTCTAGTATTATTTAATTATATTTTGCAATGACTAAATTAAACTGAACTATACTAAATACAGTGTCTATAACTCCTAATTGCAAGTGCAATGCATCACCCATCGTCCGCAACTTATCGGTTGGACGGTTTATCAAAATGTAGATTGTCGCATAAATCAGTCAAGCTCTGGCGCCCAACTACACCGGGTATGTGACATGAGCTGAAAAATCCGACCAATTGGTTGCAGAATTAATTGTTGGTTTTATGTTATTGAAATGAATAATCGCATGTGGGCACGTTAGTTATGGCGCTTGTGTTATTATTTTTAATCCAGTGCTTACTACACGACACAGTTTAAGTTCGAGAAGAAAATTTCAATAATATGTTCTCACAATAATGCTTAATCGTGTACATTCGCATTGTTCATGCTGCTTAAATTTTCAATACAACATAAGAATATAATGGGAATCTGAAATTATGAGTGTAAAAAATGTAAATAACCCAATGCGAATGCAAAGACTATTGAACGAAGTCACTGCCATTCGCCAATTAATTAGCAATGTTCATCGATTCCCGTAGCTTTCGAGTGCCAATCACTACATAGTATAAAACAAAGTCGCTTCCTTCTGTTCCCCTACTTAGATCCTTAAAACTACGCAACGGATTTTTATGCGGATTTTTTTAATAGATAGAGTGATTCAAGAGAAACGTTTATGTGTATAGTACATGCATAATATAGTATAGATAAACACTTTAGTATCAACATTGCACCCGTGCGAAGCCGGAGCGGGTCGCTAGTTCTCAATAAAGCATTGTATCATGTAACTGCAAAACCCAAAATGTGTGAACATGAACAACACCAAGCAAAGTTTTTTTCTCTAAAATGTTAATTTAATATTGCCTTATAATTTATTAATGCATACAACTTCAAAATGAGGTGATCCAATTGGAATAAGCAAAAACGTATGTATTTGTAGTCACTCCGTTGTTACAAAGTTTCAAGGGTTTTTTTCAGTCTATTGGTACTCTCCATTCCCTAACAAATTAAATGAAGTAACAAAACAAGAAGGGACTTAACAATGAAGGCCCAAATAATGGACCCAGTGATAAACTATCCATTCATCTCGGCCTTTCTTCCGGCCTATTGTGGCCCCAATTCACCAATAAAGCGGCTATTTGCGGCCACTCGACGACGGCGGCGGTTGATTGGTTTTCTTTACATGGCATTGTTGATTGCGAGTGAGTTGCGGAATGAACGGTATCGATAAAGTGTGAAAATCGCGTTTTGTTTCCTTGAAAAAGTTAGTTAGCCGTTATTTGTATTGCTTCTGAATAGGTGTCGCTTAGTTATTTTTTCTAATCATTGATGTTGGGATACATTTTTGACAAGTTCCTTCATCTTGGCTTACAGGAAAGTGCCTGTATTTCAAAAGACAAGTCTGACTCCAAAGCTCTCCTCAGATTAACATTGAATGTATGACATAATGGTGTATGGTGATGTTTTAAATTTACTGTTTTATTTTATGTAAATTAGCTAAATCAATGATAAAGTTTTGTTGTAACTATGTGTGTGTGAAGGGTAGAGAACAACGAAAGTGGTTTTAATTTTTTGAATGCAAGGATAGCACCTTTTAATGAAATTGCTTTTGGATGTTTTCAATTAGTTGTTAATGAATTGACGGGAGATGATAGATTTTTTTCCAAAACCTTTAGGCAGTAATTGGGTTGTTGACTTTTAAGTATTTTTATTGAATAATAATATTATGAATTGCGACATTTTTCTGACATAACTCAACAAAATTACAAAATCACAGTCTCAAAATTTCAAATCGGAATATAATGGAGACAGTCCAGAGGAACAGGGTCACTCATGACGTCATTTCTGTAAGACAGAGCGTGTGCGACGGAGAAATATGTGGCTTCGTTTACTCCTCATCACTTACTTTTACCGAACTTTAATACCAAATATCTATAAACTTAAGGATTTAAGATAATAGTGATCCTTGCCAAAACATGTCTATTTAATATGGTTATATGTTTTGTAACCGTGGTGTCCACAGTTGTGTCAAACCTAGTTCATGTTCTAATATTGGCAGTGTCATCATATTGATACATATTTACGCGGCAATAAAGTACAATCGTAAACACCGTAATAAAACCGGTCATTCGACGCATATTGAGTCTGCGTATAGAAACATTATTGGCATGTTCTGTCACTAGTTATAGCGTACACAAATTATCTGCTAGTGTTCGACCATGGAACTTATGTTGCTTATATGCTTAACTCAAAGATTGTAAATGATACTGTTTGTAAATGAATATTCGTTGTGCTTTCAACACTTTTTCAAATTGTAAAGTAAGTAAGTAACTCGAAGGAATTATGCTCTTTTTCTCAGTACATATACAAGGTGAAACATAATGGGTATACTTTTTTTTCAAAACTTAACTTTGTAATTTTAAAACCATCAGCTTTGGAGGGAACTTGAAAAATAAAAGGTTAATAGGAATACACGTGTTGACCGATTTCACAAGCCTACAAAACCTTTAGTACTTCAACTGTCCCACAAAGCCGATAGTTTGAGATTTACAAAGTTAAGTTGCAAAAAAATAGTATACCCTTTTTGTTTCACCTGGTATTTTTTGTCTGTAACATACTAAATTTCAACTATCGGTGTATTTTAGAGTGGCAACCCTATCAGTAAACATGAAACAAAATTAAATGACTTCAAATCCTCTATTGAGAAATTTGTTGGTAAAATTACAACGTAACACACAATGCAGAACTTGCGTATAATCATAATAATGAAAACTTTCCTGAATTGCACACTCGCATTTGAATTGCAGCGAGCTGGGTGGTACAAGTTGGAGACATTTGTTCCTGGCCCGGGCGGTAATGTCCGCGGACCACCCCGGACAATGTAATTCCCTGTTCCACTTCGCAGCGTGAAGTGTGGAGAATTTGTCACCCATTAAGATTCCAGTCCAGGAGTTTGATTTGTGGTAGGTGTGTGAGGAAGATATGGCTATGACCTACATTTATTTTTAGGGAAGACCTGTCTGTTAATCGTGTAACAGGTAAATTCTGTAAATGTTTTCCACTACTGCAAATGTATACACGTGTGTCCACATGTGTCCACACTGTAAATGGTTCAGCAGTTTGGCCGTAGGCCGTTGTAGGTTCGTTTCCCGTTACAGCAAACTTCGAGGATGGCCTATAAGAGTGTAGCTCAGTATTAAAATAGTAAGCAGCATTATTTTACTGTAAATAACATTATTATCAAAATATTGGTAGGCACAGAATTTAAATAAATGCCACTTGATAAAGGATCAACGAGCAGTAAAATAGTTAATTACTCTTATTGTAAAAGATAGCAGTATATATTATTTAATGATTATAGCAATAGAGTCTCACCTTTGAGATAAAGGATATTGTTCAATTTCGGAAACGGCAAACACGGAAGTAATCCCGTGTAAGGGAAAATATATGAACGCCCATTAAAAAGTTTTGCTTGTGCACAAGCATACGGGAACTGATGTTTTAAAATTTTATAGCAGGCTATAAGTTATAATATGAGGAATAATAAAGATTTATTTATGTTTGAAATGTCATGACCAAACAACGGAAAGTTGGTCATGTTGATTGCATTATAACTAATATTACTCTCTTTTCTTTCTTTCTGATAGCGGTGGTAGGTAAAGTAGCTATTATAGCTGCGTTTCGTACGATGAGTAGGCATGACAGCAATGCCTTTGGTAGGGACTGCAGCTTAACGATACGATTGCTTTCTGATTTTGTAACATTTAAGAAGTGTTTACACACTATGGGAAAATAACCTTTTCATTACTCATACTCTGAAAGTAGGTCTGAAGTTGCCTGAGGAGCGGGTTGAAAGTGATACTTTTCCGGCCCGGGAGAATCGCTTTCAACTGACAGCTGTCAAATTATTAAAAAAAAAAACTAGTTCCATTTTCACATTTCTATGGAACCATGTTCAAACTTTTTCTACAGTCACTCAATTACAGCATGATATAAAATTGAAATAACATAAGGTTAAGTATTAATTAAAGAATATATATTTTTAAATGACTTAATTATAATTTAGTTTTAAGAATTTCTTTAAAATAACATAGATTTGGGCAAAATATTAAAAGATGAAAATGAAAAATAATGGCTAAATAATTAAGTTGGCCGGCCAACGAAAAAAAAATAGGCGGCAATCCGATCTTTTTTTTTTTTAGTTGTAGAGTATTGTTTATACTTCCTTGTATTATTTTTTTAGCCAATTCCTGTTTTTATTTTTACTTTTCTTGTATTCGTAATGAAAAGCACAGTGTTTACCTCGGGTGAAAGACTTATTTAGTCCCGAGACGGGGTTTGGCGCCCGAGCGTAGCGAGGGCGCTAATAGTTCGAGCTAATACTTTCACCACTCGTGTAACAATGTACTATTACACCATCCGTTAATGAAGCTACAAGGTATCCCAGTACGTATTGTGGTACGTCCCAGCACGTGTCCCAAAGTGACAATATACAATTGGTACCAAGAAACAGCCGCTCTACCTACACCGCAGTTCCACGTGGAGCGTTCTGGCGAATGACGTGCACGGCGCGCGAGCCCTTTATCAATTGGGAAGCGTGACTGGGCTGCCGAATGGGCAGGTATCCAGCGCCGGAATTAATATAACCGAGATTTATTTTGGCCTGTTCGTGGGCTTTGTTCGATTTCTTGCTGAGTTCAATAACCTGTGGTTCAAATGCGTAGCTGTAGTTGAAATCTTGAATAACTTACTGTCTAGATAACGACCGCCTGTATAATATACAAAAGGAAGTCGCTTTTTAACCGGCTTGAAAAAAGAAGAGGTTCTATGTTCGTTTGTACCCATTTATAAGTTTATTAGCTGTGCCCGCGACTTCGTCCGCGTGGAATTTAATTGACAAAGTTTCATACAAACTTTCATCCCCTATGTTATACCCTTGGGGGTAGAATTAATCAAAATCCTTTCTTCGCGGATGCCTACGTCATAACATCTACCTGCATGCCAAATTTCAGCCCGATCCGTCCAGTGGATTGGGCTGTGCGTTGATAGATCACTATGTCAGTCAGTCAGTCACAGTATATATAACTCAAAGGTGACTGACTAGTCAGTCACCTTTGAGTTATATATATTTAGATTTATTTATTTTTATGTATGGTCACTGATTTAGCCGTCAATTGTGGACCGATATTCTTTTTTCTCCATATGAAAGAAATGATTAGTTTCTTAGTTATTTATTCTTTTTTAGTGCAACCGGGTTTTTTAGTCCGTTTAATTTATTTATTTTCTTGTTTGTATTTTTCTAGAACTCCTAATCTCCTAAAAAAATATACTTATTGACAATCACGATTTAAGTAATTCTCTGAAGAGGTAGGCAAAAAAATATTTATTGTGGCAGAGGTGCACCCATGTTTCTTCATTGATCCTAAAATGTAATGGTAAAGTGAAATAACACAAATGTTTTTCGACATCTATGAAGGTTGTTTTTTTTTTTATCTTTTAAAAAGACTTCAATATAAGTCTCGGCCCGTATGTTTTTTTACTTTATTCCGCCATTTATGAGAAACGAACAACATTATCCCTCCCTCACCATCATTTACCTTATTTATCTTCACAAAATTTATCGTCCGTAAAATTCGCGATAAACTCCATATAATTAGCCAGTCCAGTGGTTTGTCTCGCAAAAAAACTTTAAGTTTCACTTCCGTTTATTACCAAAAGCTCGGGATATGCACTAAACGTAGCGACGTATCAATTATAGGCCCGCGGCGCGAGAATGTCCAGGCATTACGATCGCATAAATTTTATAGCGGTTCGGGCCATAAAAATGAGGAATTATCAAACTGTGACGGAATAATCCCAATAAATTATTCAGTCTGGGCCGATGATAGATGGAATGTTGACAGTTCTTGGATCACAATGTCAAGGTTTATTATTTATTATAATATTATTACACTTTGGAAGAGGGTGTTGAAACTATTATTACAGATGCATATCGTTTGGTTTATATGATAGATGCCTTTCATACGATTTTATAGAACTGGAGCAAACACTTTTACCTTTCTTAATAATTATAGTTTTAAAATTCTCATTTACCTAGGTAGGATTGCAACACAGCAACATGACTTTTTTATGATTTTCAGTGATAGACATCAGTCTTAAACTATCAAGTTTAATTTGTGAAAGTTGCTAAAACGCCGAAAGGATTTTATAAGATGGAAAATTCAGAAAAAATGGTGATGAAACTTTCCCAAAACTGTGGCAACAAAGAACGCGGAATGCATAGATGTGTCCTGTTTATTTATTTCGAGAACAAGACGCGGGCGAAAATTTAAACCTCCCTCGCTCGTGTTCGGAATTCACGATACAATATTTTCGTTTACTTGTTTATTAGCTAGCGGTTTTTTTGGTGTTTTGTTTTATTATTTCTGTTGTCTTCGTTTGATAGGTTCAAATAATTTGATATACTACATTTGTATAAATTTATCCTCGTGTACGCTTTTGCGTACACGAGGATAAATTGCGTTGCCTCCATCAAGCTTAAATTGAAAGGCGCTGCGGCAAATATTACAGACATATTGTGCTCCGTGTACCGCCTTTTACCTATTTACTTAATTGATTTTGATTCAACCATATTAATGTTGACTGGACATTCACAAAAATTCGCCTCCTAGTCTTGGCCTGTAGTAAACGACAAACAACCCTCACATTTCATTAGTTACAGTTAACTCTACGGACTAATGTTTGGGCCCCACAATTAGTCACTGCTCCCGCTAAACCATTGTGGTCGCGTCCTTACGCTAAACTGTTAGGAAATTCACTTCTTCGACACATTAGAGGATCATTCTAATGGGTCTGTTGATTGATGAGCTGGGAGTTAATGGGATTATGAGGGATTTGCGGTGGACTGGTTAACAATGGAGCTTCAAGTGTGTGAGTGATTTTGCTATAGGATATAAATTAAGATAGTCAGATTCGGGTACGATGACCAATGAAAAATACATTACGAAATAATAAACGTATTAATTTATCCTTTATACCAATACAAAAAAAAATGTTAAAAAGGATCCAAGATCGGTAAGTACACGAAAATATTTATATGTACCCAACTTGATCCCTTTTCGCTGCATCGTAATTCAATTGAATTATGACATTTGTATTCCATGTCAATAAGGTCTGTTTTCAGAAATTATATTCGGTTCGAAACCTCAGTTTTTCATCTATCACAACGTTTGCATCTATACCAAGAACTTGGTACCTACTTCTAATATAATAATCGTCAATTTTATTCAAAACTTGTCCTGAAAATACATTAAGCAAAACACCCCAATCTCAGTGACCGATGAGACCCCTGAAAATCATTACAATGACCACAATTTGCGGACAGCGCTTCTTACGTGACCAGAAACTCTAGCTTTCACCAGAAAATGACCGTCATTTGTACCATTATATTCAATCTACCTGTTTGCGGAGCGTGACCAATCCGGTGGGCTTGAATTATAAGTGGATTCTTATTATTGTGTTATCCAAATTGGTATTACAATGCTAAAATTGCGATTGCGAATATTTCATGTAAATACGTGTAATATTTCAGTATGCCAATAGGGTCGCGGTCGTTGCGAACCGACGTTTTGAAGGGTTGCTATTATTTTGTTACGATTTTTTTGAATGTAGGTGTTTATGGATTGTTTCCATTTAAATACATCGGTTGCTTATTGCTCTGGTCTGCTTATGGCTTACTTTTTTCCTGTAAAAAGAATGAAATACTTTTCGTTGATTCTCCCGAATATTCCACTGTTAGGGATGCAAAGTCGAGGAAAATTAATTAAAAGCTTTAAAACATGTCCTATTGAAATAAAATATATTAAAAAAAAAAAAAAATAATTAAAAATAGTTCGCAACTATAATAGCTACTTATTTTACGCCGAATTTCCGTGAGAGGGTGGTACTACCCTGGTGGAGCCATCTTATAAATGGGCTGTAGCCAGATGGCTACAGCTTGGCTCCTTCACCATTAAAAATAAACAGTAGGTATATTTATCCATTTATGTACTGATGGGGCCATCTGGATGGATCTTAGGCCCGTATCTAAATATATATAACTCAAAGGTGACTGTCTGACTGACTGACTGACATAGTGATCTATCAACGCACAGCCCAGACCACTGGACGGATCGGGCTGAAATTTGGCATGCAGGTAGATGTTATGACGTAGTCATCCGGTTAGAAAGGATTTTGATTAATTCTACCCCCAAGGGGATAAAATAGGGGATGTCTCGGGAATAATCCCGAAGTTTAATTACAGTTTAGTTAAGTTTAATTACACGCGGACGAAGTCGCGGGCACAGCTAGTTAATAAATATATCTCAAGTCTAAGAGCGGTCTTGAGTAAGCTTTTGACTTAGGGTAAAACTAGGTAATATGCCCCACTTTTTTTATAAACGTAATATAAAATAAATGGTACAAGATACAATCAAACTCTTTATTTTAAACAAATATTTGGTGCCTTGACAACAATATGACAGGCGGCTATCTTAGTAGGAACAATAGATTCTTTAATATATTTTTTTTTTTTAATCCTTGGGTGGGGCGTTTTGTCATGTGACTGTTAGGTAATATGACTCACTCGTATTAAAAAATGCCCCACTATAGAAATCACATGTTTCTGCATAACTAACAGTAATTCTAAGTCAAAATAACACTTAAATTTAACTTAAAATAATATGAGGCACACACTCAGTCTTTTGGTTAAATCAGACTTTTCAAATAAACATTTCAATAAGACATAGATTAACTAAATAAGTTTTTTTCATGAAAAAGAAAACAAAATACTAGGTACAGTATAGTATAGTCCTCTCCAGTCCATGATGCTCGTAGTGTCGTTCTCTGATATTTTCGAGACATTATCTGTAATAACACATGACATAATTTCAATTTACGCGGTTAAAATTCAGGGGCGTTTTATACAAGCGGTATTAGGGCGTCTTGTCAAATTCGATTTTCAAAATGCCCCACCTTGTTAAAATTGCTAGATTCAAGGTTATAACTTTCAATTCATTTAAAATATAAAGGTTATTTCATGTATTTTTAGATAGTGTGGGCATTTTAACACAAAATATAAAGCTAATACTACTAAGATATTAAAAATTCATTGAAACTTACCACAAATTGTCGGGATGCAATAAATGTAATTTTTGCAATATTTTCTAAACGGACACAAAAAATCACGTATGCACGTCTTGCGACCACTGATGGCTAGTCGCGCGCCTAGTTGTCAGTTGCGAAGCTTTGCTTGTGTGCGTGCTAGAGTAGTGGGGCGTTTTGTCAAATAGGGCGTATTACCAAGTTTTACCCTATAATTTTGTACAGGTCTGACATAAGAATGACAATTCCAAGACCGCCCTCAGACTTGAGATCGATTTATTAATACGGGCCTTAGTTATAGTTCGACCTGGACCCTAACCACCTAACGTTCCGCTTTTGACGTTTTGCTGACACCATACCATATCAATGTCAGTAGAAATCGTGAACCTCGTGTCAGCAAAACGTCAAAAGCGGAGCGTTTGAAACGTAATCGCGAGCGTTTGCTTTTCTATTACGATTTGAGTAGCTAGCGTGGTTAGGGCCCTGGTAGGTCGTGATAAAAATTTACGCTAGCACTACTTCGGGCCAAAACAAGTGTTTAGTCAACTCCGAATTGTGCCTCATTCTGTACTTATTTCATCGTTATTGCAAGACAGTATTGGCAAGAAACACGTATTGCTGATAATTAATGTTCAATGCGACCGTCGGTTTGCTGGGCAAGCTAACAGTTTCTGGTCACGGCGCGGCTCCGCGGTGTGCGACCGTGATTATTATATTAACGTATTGGATACCGTAGTTAAGGCAATTAAAGTTTTATAACGTTTTATCAAGTTTGATAATCATTTGTACGTGTATTTAATATACTTTCGGCACGTAAAGCTGAACCGCTGAGACTAGGCGTTTACGTCATAACCGCGTTGGTCGAGTAAAAGTCAACAAGTGAAGTAGTTAATATGTGATAATAATCCAAAAGAGATTTTCTCAGAGTCGATTGACGTCCTTTCTACTTGCAATTCAGTGGTTTGATCTCAACTTGGTTATAGGGGATCAGTTTTATGAAATGCATAAAAACATTTTGCGATTATCATCGAAATTAATTGTTCATTCAACCATAGGTATCGTTTCTCGTAATATTTTAGAGGTAATACCAAGTTCAATCAAAACAAAATGTAGAGGGTATATCAAGGGATATTTGGCATTGGCCAATCCATTTTCAGTAGATTTGAGACGATATTGTGAGATTTTTAAATTTTCTTTCTAAAATTCTGTTACTGCCAATAGTAAACATCAAATCACGGTAGGCAAAACCGGGTTGAATCCAATATATATATATATATTCTTGATGAATTGAAAACAATTCTTGTTGACGAGCCAATCTGCAATTGACTACATGACTGTCTCGGCCGGGCTAGGTACACATTCTCACGGAAGATTGGCGTAAACTAGCTACCAAGGCTGCTTTTCGTACGATAAGTGAGAGAACCAGACGTCCACTCCCTTCTCCTCCCTTTGTCCCACTCTCTTTCAGGTCGGCAACGTGCGAGAAATGCCTATGATATTGCAAGCATCTCTAGGCTATGATAACTGCTTAACATCAGGCGAGTCGAACGCTTTTTAGCCGACTTGGTTAGGTATATAAAATAAACAAATTAGAACTCACATTCACAGACAATTATTATAACATACCTCCAACGTATACAAAAACGGCACGTGTATGATATCTAGGAGAAGTGAGACATCAAACGAAATTATAAGCAAACGTACCTATTTTGTACTTTATTTAACCATCTGACTCAATTCCATACAGTTATCTGCGAGGCTCCCACGAAATGATGCCGAGCTTGACGAGGATAACGTAAGTGTGGATAAGATGACAATAATTTTTAAAATATCGCAGTTGCACCAACCGTGCCACCCGCCTGATGTTAAAAAGCTACCGTAGGCTATACAAGGTGACACATAATGGGTATACTTTTTTTTCCAAAACTTAACGTTGTAATTCTAAAACCATCAGCTTTGGAGGGAACTTGAAAAACAAAAGGTGTTATAGGAATACAGCTGTTGACCGATTTCACAAGTCTACAAAACCTTTAGTACTTCAACTGTCCCACAAAGCCGATAGTTTGAGATTTACAAAGTTAAGTTGCAAAAAAAATAGTATACTCATTTTGTATCACCTAGTAGATGATTGCAATACCAAAAGCATTGGTCGCACGTTGCTGACATGAAGTGTTGTGGGACAACGGGACGGGAAGAGAGATTGAGGGGGGTTGAGCTTCTGGCTCAATCACTAATTCTGTGAGAGGGTATAACCGGAACGAGTGCGGCGAATGAAACGGGCTTACCATGGAAACAAAGAAATAAATGCAGTGAACGCATATTTCGCAGATACTAGTTTTGAAATAATTAAACTAATACCCGTCTTATTGTGTTGATGATTCGAAACATACTTAGTTCACCACCCTGCCCCAGTGCGAGTAGGCGAACTTCACACGTAATTTTTCGAAAGAAATGACTACGCACATATTTTGTCATTATTATAAGTTTTGAAGACCACGTATTTTTTATGCACATTTTATAAGAAGTCCATTCCATATTCTTGCATCCCAGACACGAAGTCTATTGGTACATACAACAACAGAACGCAATTCGTTCCCCCTCACAATTTCACCTCTCGTTTCCTACTTACATTTAAGGCATGAGGAGCTAATGCTCTTGACTGTACTAGACTACTGTCGCACGTATTGTACAGCTTATAATAATGATTATAGTCTCCAGGTAAACCGCATAGCTCTCAGGCACGTTCAAAACAGAATCACCTAATGGCCAAGCTATACGCTTTAATAGCTAGTGTGCGATATTAATACTCATATAGTGAAGTGGCTATAATTAGTTATTACCTGAAAATAGTATATGACTTGAGGATAAGGGTGATTATCCACTTGGATATGCTATGAAGAGGGCCTGCCCGCTTCGACCAATAGGATCGCTTACCTTCCTACTTTTAAAATTAATATTGATTTAAAGTGTTATACGAGTATTTGTCTCCTTGAACCCAATGTTATAACTTCCAAGCACTAATAGGTAATAAGAACCTTAACCTTGGACTTTGTGCCGCCATTTGACAGATATATAGTATCCCTTACCGACTGATTGCCAAGTTTGTCTGGCAAAATGTCCAAACTTTGGGGTATTGATCTTAGATTTTATCCATTTGTAACTATGTTTCTATGTAGTTAAGGTCCAGATTTGTGTAGGTTATACAAGATTATATTCAAATAGAATTGTGTATAAATGTAATTATGTAAATAATAAAAAAGTCGTCTATAGTTAAGATAAGCAACATTATCGTTCCGGAGACCGCAGACAAAAATGTAAAACAGCAATTCCTGTTGATGCACAATATGTAAGTACCTACATGTTGTAAAACTTATAACTTTTTTGTATTTATCGTGAGGTTGTGACATAACTACTCCCACTGCCTCATCCTACTAATATTATAAATGCGAATGTTTGTGAGTGTGGATGTTTGTTACTCTTTCAGGCAAAAAGTACTGAACGGATTTGGATGAAGTTTGGAATACAGATATTTTATAACCGGGATTAACACAAAGGATACATTTTATCCCGATAATCCCGAAATTTTTGTTGAGTTAAATACTACGCGGGCGAAGTCGCGGGCACAGCTAGTACTATTATAAATGTGTTAGGAGTGGACTCAGGTCACTATTGAGTTTACTGGTCAGGATCTCGTGGCTCCTGTAATCATTCTATCAATCCTCTGATATTGACTTTTTTTTAAAATAAATGATGACAAATACCTAGTCGGACTTTCGAAGTTGTTAACTCTTCGCTAAAAACTTATTTAAAATTTACTGGTACAAAGTCCTTTGGAGACCAAAACGTTTACAGCAACATTACTTTGAAAAATGAATTTCCTTACAAAAGAACTTCGCTTAGAGCAGAAGCTATTACTATGATAATGCTGATCCCCTTACCTCCAGCTGCGAACAGCAAATTGAAAAGGCGGAAGGTGGGCCATAAATATCTAACTATGGTCTAGTTATAAATAAAATAATGGTCAAGTCGAGGTTCTCCGCAGGATATGGTTTCGTATATTTTTAATCCTAGTGCCAACATATTCTTAAGAAAATGAACTTATCTGGTATATTATATTCTTTTGTTTTATTAAATCTTAGGTACTGAATTTAATATTAATTCGCTACATAAAGCTATAAATTCAAAGCATATTTTTTACTCGTAGGTACTTACAGTTTTATTTTAACTTGTAAATAACTTTGAATTGCACTATAAACATTAGTTATAACAGCACTTGCAAATATTGAACGTATTTTTATTAACTAAAGTTGCAATAAAATAATTACACCGATTA
This sequence comes from Notodonta dromedarius, assembly GCA_905147325.1. NCBI lineage: Eukaryota > Metazoa > Arthropoda > Insecta > Lepidoptera > Notodontidae > Notodonta > Notodonta dromedarius. The sequence continues at coordinate 12,827,602 of LR990163.1, read as the reverse complement.
TTTTAATTTTCTCTGCAATTGGTTTACTATGTATGTATTACGAGTAAGCGATAGATTTTTGTAAACATATTAAATTAAAATATTCTAAACAGTTGCAAAAATCTGAATACCTACCTATACCATATGAGGAGACATGAAAACTACCGATTTATTATAGTTTTTTTCATCAACGGAACTCCAAAAACTGAAACAATTACCGTACGTGTGAGGCCGTTTAATACATGGCCACTAATATGAGGTCGCGGAGTTGGCACTCGGCCAGCCAGTCAGCAGGGCTGCACAGGGGGGGGGGGGGCATAGAAAGTGGAAAATAACCTGCTCGGAGCTAGCCAGCTGAGCTGAACACGAAAATTAACTCGAATATATTATGACAGTGTTATTACAAACAAAGATTTTAAATTGTAACGTATTTTTGAGCGATTTTTTTTCTCTTGTACTTTAATTTTGTTTTTTAACTAATAAGTGAGATGTGTAGCCAGTAGCTATACGATAAGTTTTACGGTCGCTAGTCTCTAGGTAAAATATTTGTACGGCAAATTTGTGTGCCCTGAACGGCTCCCCGGGTACTAACAATTCGTTAAACAAATATTACACGTAGATGCGTGACTATAGGGTGGGTCTCCAAGCGAACATGATGACCCATGGCACAAAATAGCTACATTAATTTTGAATAAGAATATGAAATATATTTGTCAGCGTGTGACTATTACAAAAATCCTTGGTAAGAATAATTACTATAATTGGTCATTAGTCGACACACAATAAACAGCTGAGGTTGGTAGTAGGCTAACATCGTCAGCCTTTGCGTTCATTCAAACGGTTTGAACCCGCAATCGATAATTTCTCAATATTTTACTGTATCCAGAAGTAAATTACGGTCTAAATTTGTCATAAATGTATAGACATAACGTTTTTTTAGTCTTCGTGTCAATGACCGCGTTGTTCTATCCATTAAGAAGCCCTTTGTAAATGTCTATTAGATTCAATTCCAAGACGGATTTTTTTTTTACCTCAAAAGTGAAAAATGTAAGTGCTAAGAACCCTTCAAATACCGCGCTCTAAACGTTCATTGAACGTTATTATTAAAGTAATTAGTTCAGCAACCCGAATAAACAATTGGAGCGAAATTCTAAGAAAACTCCAGTCATTCCTCCAAATTAAGTGTTTTTGTGGTAACGTTTCATTTTTACCGGGAATAACTCTCGAAATATTTGCGTTTCATGTTCCCGGGAGTATCACAATTTAATTCTGACGGAAATTCGAGAAGAGCGATTAATTTGGTGAATTTAAATAATATTTTTTGGGTTCTGTTTTGTCTTAACGAAAAAAATATGTAGACCGTGAAGAAATTTAATCGACTTTTTTACTTGAACGACTTTTTTAATTAATAAAGATTTGTTTCTGAGGCCAATCAATTAGTCAAAAGCTTAAGTAATTTTTTGGTTTTGGACCATTAAATTTGTTGCTTACTTGTTTTTTATATGGATTGAGTAGCTCGACTTACGACGCGATACTTACTGAATAACTTTGGATTAGCTTCAGGTATTTGATAAACTTCCTTTATCAAAGCTTCAGGTACTTTAAACTAAAATAAATGCTTTTAACAAAGTTATGGCACAATAACAAACATCTACCCTGGAAAACACTTTCGATTCCTTTCCGCTTTTTACAAAAACAAAACACTCCGTCCTGCCTCCTCCTTTAAGAGGTCGTTTTCTCACTGAAACAATGACCCTCATTCCCAGCGAACGCTCATTCGCCTCGAGGGACACGGAGAGTTTAACATCTTCAATTCAAACGATTTTCATGTTTGCTTGGTATTTAGCTAATGATTTGAACGTACAACGCTGTACAAGGTGTATGGGTGAGGTCAAAGAATTCGATTTTGTATTTATTTGAAGGCAAGAAGATACTTGTACTATTCTGGTTTAGTTCGCTCATTTCACGAAAAAGCATGCAGTGACTCTTATGGCACTGGGACATGGGTCAATTTGCAATTATTCACGCGTCTTCTGACTATATATATCTTAGCAGTATTGCAATAAGTACAAGTGTACGTAGCTACATAGCTAAAAGACTACGCGATACCGTAGCGCTACGAAGTAGCTACGAAGCGCTACGATGTAGCTCTGCAGTATGACTACGTAATAAGTAAATTCGTAGTACATCTAATTTTGCCAAATAGCTCAAAGTCTTGGTACTTTTGTAGACAATGCTAAAAATCGTCCCAAGACGCGCTAAATAAAACAATTCTGACCCGTGCTAGTGTTGAGAGGTTTGAGTAATGGCAGCACGAGTGATAAGGGGTAGATTCAATTAGTTTGTTAAAAATATATTTAGATTACCTTGGCTCAATATTGTAAGTGGTGCTGAAGTTACTATGGAACAATCTAAGTAAGAGACCATATCTACACAAAGTTTAACATATCTCAACTGGCTATGCGTTAGCGCCCCCTGTGTGACCTTATATTAAAATTTGTGAAGATGGGCGTAAATATCATAGATTTATATATTTAATAAGTGATCAAGTTAGATAGGAATGAAAGAAATCAGTAAACGAGTTTTTACTTACCATAATACAGTCCACATCAATAGTATCTTGGGATCTGTAATGTCCGAAATAATCACATTATATTATACACGTTACACATAACAGCTGTAGACACTAGAAGTTATATAAAGTAAACCCAATATTTTGTATACTTATTAATTGTATACTATGGAAACCTGGTGTCATACTTCTTATTATGATGTGTTTAACAGAGCGATTATTTTGGACATTTCAATTACCAAGCTACTTTAGATTTCGACTGTGCATACTGAGAAGTAAACGTAACTTAATAAATTAATTTAATTTAAGCCACTCTCTGTCTCTGTTCTCAAAAGTCCTCCGCTTGGTTCTGTTGACAGCTCCTATTGTTTGCACAGCCGTCTCCAAGGCCCTGCTTACAACCTAACTAGAAACTTGAATGGGGGACTTACTCTATAAAGGAATGGGATATTATAACTTGGCCCAGACAATGAAACTCTTAGCCAGGCGAGTGTTTCGCGAGCTATGATTGAGATGTCACTATATTAGCAGATTTGCGAGCTTTTGTTTTATGCTTTTGTCTAGACAAACATCGTGAGGAAGCCTGTATAACAATATTGTTGAAGAGAATTTACGACTATGGAAAACTACGACCTAACTCCCGATATCTATCTATATTCTGGTCTTCTACATTTTTTTCCTTCCAAATCTTAATATAACATTTTATATAGTGACAATGGTGTTGCGTGCTCACATTGTGTTGCTGTTCCTAAGAATGTACATAAGTGCTTTGTCGGCATACATGTATAAAAAAAAATCGTTATTTTTATATATCGTTAAAATTGGAATGTAATAATTCAATACCATCATCATCACTGCTTGCCGTTACCTAATGTTGCATATGGGCCTCCTTTCATTAGCGCTCTAATCTCTCTGCACATACACATCACTTGACGCGTAACAAGTTTTGTAATTTATCTATCGTTTAAAAAATACTGAAATAATATCGCCACGTAAAACATTAGCAGAGGTATCTTTATCAAGGCTTATTATCATTATATTGTCTTTTTTGGCTGACTTAACTCTATGGCAAATACAATATTGCCGCGGGAAATATTCTGCTCATAAGGAGTCAGAATAAGTTGCGCATAGGTAGGTATTTATAGCTGGAGTTAAGTATGGTCTTCTGGTAGATATACTCTCGTAATATTGTTGACTGCCATGAACAGTAGGTTCACCAGAAATGCCTAAATTCATTTAGCATTTCTCAAAACAAAATTGCTTCTGCTTTTCTTGTCAGCCGGTTATAACTTTCTATTGATTTGGGGGTCACATTTTATTTTGTTGGTAGTACTTATATAAATGTTTTTATTCAGCCATTAATGCACAATTTTTTTGTCTCTCGTTTCGCACAAAAACGTACCGGTAAGTACTTTAGAAATTGTATAATAACTTAAAACTAAAATAACTGCTTACTCAATAGTTACTGATATAAAACAATTTGTATAATATGTTACTCATAAACCGACATTTTTTTTTCCTCGCACTAATGTTTAGACCACGAAATATCCGAACACAGAATAAGTTGCCAATCAGGGCTCAACAGCAAACAGTTTTAACGACTAAACATTCACCCATTAGGGCCGCTCCCGAACATTCAGACTTCATCCCGTTAGGAAAGGTCGATTTCAGGCCACTATTTCGATGTGAAAATATTGTAATGGAATGGTCCGGGAGATCGGTTTGCGGCCACGGTTTTAAGAGTCGTATAGGAGAGTTATTGGCGGTTTGGACTGCAGATAAAAGAAACCGTAGGTCGATCGCGCTATGGAGCGGGAAATGTTTGTGTGTAGGGTTAATGGTTTTAGCGACGGCTGTTTATAGGAATTTTGTTGCTTCTTTCTATTTTAGAAACATATTTCCGGGACTGTACATGTTGTTGGGACAATATTTTTTTTTTTGTTTTTCTGACCGTACTATACGTGTGGCGCAGAGCTCTGGTCGTTAATGGTTGTGGCATCCCTTTCGACTATTATTCATCATTAAAAATGATGTATACCTTTATATAGATACCTACACGGGTACATATCATTGAAATGAAAATCTACATTTCATCGCGTAATTTTATATAACCTTAATCTCAAAGAGATTTCTCAGATAAGTCAACATAACTTTAATAACTTCAATATTAATAGAGGTAGTAATCTTAGAATTATTATTCTGAATGTTTAAATAGAATATCAAGTAGCTCGGATATCTTAAGTCCATCAAAGTTTGTGTCTCAGCAATTTGAGTTTAGTTCTGTGATGTAAAGCTTCAAGGCAATCGGATTAACGTTTAAATAGTTGTTGGTATCTGGTTTCACAAAGAAAGTTGGTATCTGACTTTATTACTACAAATACAATATTGTATTTGTAATAATGAAGTAACGTAACGTATTAAATAATGCTATGTAGGATGATATTCCAAGTAATTATCATAATTTCAATAAACCCTCCCTAATACCATCACATACAACCGGATAACCGCAAAAATCTTGTTTAGACAAGCTGAAATCTTCACATGCGAGCGCGCGAGATTAAGTCGTAATAACATGCAAATTAGTCCCCTATTCCTTATTGTGGGGGCCAAGACGTAAGATGAAGCGGGAACCGGATTGCTAATCCACAACATTGAACATTAAACGCGGGTCAAATGAGTAAGGTCGGTATCGACTCGGTGATCTGATAACTTCATTGGGATCTTAAATGATGTGTCTATGGACTGAGTTATAGTAATATTTTCTATAGGATTCGTTTTTGTTAAAATATTGACTTAAAATAGTGTAATGCACCTATATAAAATTCAAATTGGCAATGGAATGTTGGTCAAGAGACCATGTTTTAATTTTAAAATGTTAAAATTCTGGAAAATACCTTGCTTGGGGTTCCCTACAGACCTTTCGTATTTTTCTCTCTTATCTGGGGTCACAGAGATGGGTACAGGATCCATAGTAACTACGTTGCTTAGTTTAGGGCGATACAATATGCCTGGAAATATTTGTTTATTCTATATGGAAACCAATTCCGCTTCCATATCTCACACCATATCCTCTCATAAATAATTCACTAACAGTAAGTTTTAGTTTTACGTGTGCATATACTGAGCAACCTGTACGAAGCCCATTGTTGACCGTTTAACAAGCGCTAGAGCTTGATGTGGTAAGCACTGTGAGGGACAATTAAGCAGGAATTTATTTTCTAATAATGTGAGGGTGTATTTGCATATTACCGGAGGACCTAAATAACATATTACTTGAAAAACAGTATCACTTTTCAACATCAGTGTAGACTGAAGCTGATGATGTTACAAATATAAACGGTCTTTACCATTGAAATAAAACTATTTTTAGGGATTATATCGCGTTTATTTACTTTTTATGTTCCCGACGTTTCGGTTGCTTTACAGCAACCGTGGTCACGGGGGGACTGAGGTGTTAGACGTCCTGATGTCATAGTTAAAGCTGGGTACCCTCAAAATTTAGTTGGTGTTTGCCGTCCGATCCACGCAGAAAGTGCTCACTGTGTCTTGAGGTCTTGCAATGGTACGCTTGGTTTTCGATTTAATTATATTAATTACTGGATCCCAAGTTGGTGGTAGCACCCAGCCATCTTCCCTATTGAAATTAGTATGTTTTTTAATTTCAATAATAAAAATAGTTTTATTTCAATGTGTAGTTTTCGCGTAAATGTAAGAAAACAATATGTGGACCGGTCTTTACCATTTCTTTTCTTAGACTTTTGTCTAGAAAGAGATTAGGAAACATGTTTGTCCCACGTTATTTACAGTAAAGTTACCTCCCAACCAAAAGTGGGAGGTATACACACGAAATATCAACAGCTATTTTCATTTACAGCGTGTTGCTCTTTGTTTTTGTTGTATTTTACGGAGCTTTAATCAAACCACCCGTGGCTATCGTGTTCGCTTCGGAAACGGTTTATTGCGGTGTATTTACACACAAAAGTAATATCCTTTGACTGGTAAGCATAACGTTTTGGAAACTGTTTGAACAACCTGTGCGATCTTGAAACTGAATACCTAGATACCTAATTATGGTCCGTTGGATAACAGGTAACGACAGGCCAGTCCGATCCAGCAGCATCTGGTGAACTGTAAACTGTTTGCTCTCATTAGGCTAGGATCCTCGCTCTTGCGTGATAATCTGTGTGATAGACAGATAACTCTGTATTGTTCACCAATGTTACACATACATCTGTGTGGTGTGAGCTTGCGTGGCGTTACTTGTGTTGATATATCTTTCCCCACAGACATAGGATACACAAATCCTACTAATATTATAAATGCGAAAGTTTGTGAGTGTGGATGTATGTTGGTTACTCTTTCACGCAAAAACTACTGAAGAGATTGGGATGAAATATGGAATACCGATAGTTTAATGCCTGGAGTAACATATAGAATACTTTACATAAGTCTACGCGGACGAAGTCGCGGGCAGAAACTAGTAGTACATAATATTATTAGAGGCTTAATTTTTTTTCAGTCATGTCGAATTAATAAAGTCGCAGTGAATACAATTATCAACAATATCGATCTTCTAAGTTCTGAATTTCAGCAAATAACTTCAATTCAAACTCTAAGCGAAAAATAACAGTATGTTTTGAACAAAACACTCAACTAGCAACATTTGTTTCCATTTGACGAGCAATGTAGCGTTACTCAGTTGAAACGGATCCGGTATCAGAGGTAAAAGGGCCATAAGTGCATTTTCCAATACTTTATGTATTTTCTGAAATATATTCCCTATGTATCCCTATACATAGGGAATATATTTACAGTCTCAGAAACAGTATAAGAAAACAGTTTACACTGAATGGTGAAGGAAAACATCGTGAGGAAAGCTGCACGTTTTTCGAAAGAAGTGCTAAGTTTGTCAACCCTCACTGGGCCGGCAGCGTGGTTGAATATGGCCCGATTCTCCCACGCAATGAGGGGGAATGGGGAATGTCCCCACGTTGTTTTCCTTTGCCATTATACTTTTATTCTTAAACAATTTCCTATAAGTATTGTTGCTGTAAAATTCCGTCTACCAGTGATTGACATAAATCGTTTTACGACCCGTAAATTCGTAACTACACACAACAGTATTAGAAACCAATAAAGTCTTATTAAAACCCAGTGAGGTATAAAATCGGTTGCGACATTCCTGTGTGTAAGGCTACGAAAAAAGCGATTTTAAACTCGTTCACACAAATTTTATTCAACCTTCATTTAAAATTAAACTAACTTAAAAAGTGTTTTTTGAGAGGTCTGGTTTGTCTGGTTACTTCATGGCAAGCGTTATTAATCTATTTAGAAGGACTGCCATAGGCCTCATGGGTTTTGGTTCGATCTCCATTCTGGGCATTAAACTATTGTCGTAAGCTCCATCTTAGCATAAGAATTTAGCTTAATTGGAAACGCTAACGGGATTAAATACTATTAGTGTGACAAATTATAGGGCTCTCATAAGTCTATAATATCAATTTTACGGCGATCTTATGTGAGGCAGTGGTACTACTCCGGACCGTAGTCAATTGGATACAGATTGGCTCCATCATCGTCACAAAGACCAAAATTGAAAATTTGAAAACCCCCGATGCGATGAATTTTTTAACAACAAAAGAGCTGATAATTTTCAGACGGCTGAACCAACATTCATGAAACATAGCTAAGAACACTCTCGATCAGAATTACTTTCTAACAAAAAAAATAAATTAAAATCAGTTCATACGCTTGGCCGCTATAATGCCACAGACAGACACACAGATACACAGGTATACATGTTAAACTTATAACATCCTCTTTTTTCGTCGGGGCTTAAAAATACATAGGAGGTATGTATAACTTGTTCTAGTATTTTCAGCTTGTTTAGAGGCCACCAATTACACTCCGCCTCTTAACACAAAGCCGCAACCTAAAAATACGTCGCGCCAACGAAATTCCCACCACCGATGTTTACTCCGTTCCTACAACCTTTGTTCCCACCTCGTCGCAACTTGTGTGTTGGTTTTTGCGAAACAAATTATTCTTGTTTGTAACGCAAGTGTAATGTTATTTATTTGTTGGAAAAAAAAGAAACACTTTTTGTTTTTGTTCCATCAAACAGTAGTTTCAAAAGCGATAAGTAATCCTACTAATATTATAAATGCGAAAGTTTGTGAGTGTGGATGTATGTATGTATGTATGTATGTATGTTTGTTACTCCTTCACGCAAAAACTACTGAACGGATTTGGATGAAATTTGGAACACAGATAGATTATAACCGGGATTAACATATAGGATACTTTTGAACCCAATAATCCAATACTACGCGGATGAAGTCGCGGGGCACAGCTAGTGTTACATAAATGGAAAAAGTTCTTGATAATCACGTGAAACTTTTGAAACTCATGTGAAATACAACCATAAGGTTTACCGTGCACTTGGTTCTGCTTAAAAACGGGTTCACCTGCTTGGTTACTATTAGGATTGCTTCACTTCCTCATCTTCACCCGGTTAAGCTCAAGTTGACAGAAAGAAAGGGATCCTATTGGTCGAACGAGCTGACCCGCTTCATAGCACAGCCAAGTGGAAGGTCACCCTAAGAAGTGTATACATATCGATCGAATAGAGTAAATGTATAGCGTTCCGATCCGGTGGTAGATTTACCCTCGCCACCTCTTCTGGCAGCGGCCCAAGCCGAGGTCGTGTCCCTTGTGGCGCCCTTGAGCTAGCTGCCCCCCTGCCCCTCTGGCTGGAGCGCACTCGCGCTCGCCCTCTGTCCGGGTGAAGTTGTTATGGCCACTCTGGCCAACAACATATAGTCAATAAAAAAAAAAAAAAGTAAATGTATGGGATTTTAATAAGTTTTTAGTTTTCTCTACCACCGATTGTAACCCAGAAATAGGTCAATTTAACGAAATTTGATCATGTTCAAGCAATTTTATATTTTTAAACAGAATTTATAGAATCGTAGAAATGCGATACACAAACGGAGTTTGTTAGGCTTCATTGTTTGTTTAGTTTCCATTGTTTTGCCGCAGCGAGGCGTGTACAGACAAGCGTAAATTATTATATTATTTGTGTAGATACATTCAATTAGTTTGCACAAATAAATTTGCTCGCGATCGCAGATTGGATGAATATTAAAAAATAACCTGAACAATGTCAGTTAAAAAATGCCACACAGTTAGAACGAGGCATGTTACAGTTACAAGGAATCTCAACTAAGTAATCCAGTACACAGAAATTCAAATTAAAGGAAAGCAATTTATGGTTACTTGAGGCTAAGCAATTTTATTAATTGCTACTGTTGGTTTACGGTGGTAAAACTAAGCTGTAGCTGGCTGACTTTAGCTCATAAACGGGCTGGTTCGATCCGGGCAGTACTAACCTCTCACCGAAGATCGGCGTTAAGTAATAACTACCAATCGCCGTGTTTCGTACGATGAGCAAGAGAGGCGAAAAACCAACGCCTCTTCCCTCTATGCTACTCCACTTTAGGGCGGTAACGTGCGAGCAATGCCATTGGTATTGCAAGCATCTATAGGTTACGGTAGCTGCTAAACATTAGGTGGAGGTTTTACATAATAATCGGCCTCAAACACCGAAATCTATCTATAACGCCTGTTTAGCTGTCATCAAATCACCACTAAGTAGTAAAGGCAACATAGCCAGTCGACAAAGAAATTGTCTGCGAGGAAATTGTATGTGAATTGTAACTAGTGCTAACAATTCTTTCCTACCTGCATGAAGTTTAGGCGGGCGGCGGTTTAATGAAATTTGCCTGTAACATGGGGATACTCAGTGAAGCGAACGGCAGCCGGTTTGGTAGAGTGATGTTACATATTCATTTAGTAGTGTACCGATATACAATTTACGAGGTATGCATATAAGAACGGTTTCACACTTTCAAAAGAGCACTCACAAACAAATGAATGAGTATCTATGATTTTAACTTACCTTTATTTTGAATAATAACCGTATCTGTTGTTGAAAATTGTTGTAATTTTATGTAATTATAAAAAAAACAAACTATGTACAGACAGACACCGCAGTATACCCCAAGGGATGCAAAATTAAAGAACTCCCAAACCCCCATTGCGAATTCTACTCTGCCGCAGCACTTAAAACGTAAGTAACAAGAAAGCCTACACATTCTTATTTGGCAGGAACGTTGATTGAATCACCAAGCCTGCCAAAACCAATCCGAGCACACTCCAGAGGATCCGCCCTAAAACCTGTCTCCATTAAACCAGGGCGCGATGGTGCGGCACTAATCCGACAGCTATACGCCGTCCAAGGTTATCTGTGGTCCCGGAGCCCCGTTGAATTCAGGCGTAGGGCTGCCAAGTTGAAAAGCGATTGATGGAACATCTTACGGCCGGATACTGTACGCCGCTCATTGAGAGCGGCTTAAATTTGAGGCGCCATACAAGAATTTACAAATGACGACATCTCAAACGCGCTGGGGCTTAGAGGCTGGTATGTAATAAATTAATTTCAAAACTGAGAGCAATCTTGAGTACGATGGGTAGATAGGTACTATTTGCGTTTCCTGTCGAGTTGGCTTATCTAGATGTAAATAAAGAACATCTTTATTAATTACTTTATTTTGTAAACTTTTCAATTCTAGCATAAATGGACTGGACCTCACCAAACACAAAACTGCATTTTAACAAATCTCCTGGAAAAAAAATGTTTTAAACTGTGTACACTTTATGACTGACAATAAGCTAGAAAAAGGGGGACTGAAAGTAACCGTAGTTTAACTTGTCATTAATTGTATGTCAAAGCCTTAAGTCCTGCCAACCCTGGCTGTAGGCCTTGTACATACGTCACTATTCTTAGAGGAATTATTCCGGTTTGACGCGTCGCCAATCTCCTGGCCTCTGCGTGTCCTTTGGAAATAATTTATGACGGCCCCGCACGTACGTAAGACATTTTGTGTGGGTTATTTGAGATGAGACGTGGGCTAGGTTGCATGTAACGGCGTGGCTAGTTGTTTTACGATTTAGTTTGAATGTTCGCGAACTTTATATTTTTTAATTCTTTTATCAAGTGAAAACTGGAGAAGGGAGAGTCATATATAATTATGGATAATTTATTTCGTACTTAATAATTACTCGCTCTTCAAAACAGGAAATATGTATAAATATATATAAAAAGCGCTACTGTCTACATCATTTCGAACAAACTATTATGATATTGGAAATGTTGATTCCTAATAATATTAGATTGTAATGGCATTACCATTCAATTTCTATGTTTTGGAGTTTACCGCTAAATCTTATTGTTTTGACCAATCAAGTCGTAAACGAAGCGATGCGTGGGCTAGGCTCTAACAAAATTTGTATCTCAAGTAAAATGAGACAGCATCCTATTTATGCCTTTTGAAAGAAAGATACGAAATTACGAAACGAGACGAAATCTAACTTTTGTGATCGCTTCAGAAATCAAATGAAAAGAGCCGCTGATAAAATATTCTAAATACTATAACACCCCACTGAAATTGTAATTAGGAAATAATTGGATTCTGAAAGGACGACAGTCTCCTATTATCGAATGAAATCGATGATTGGTAGAGCTGTTCTGATGGAATCTTTGTATTAATGGGTTCTTAGAGTTTCGCAATTTAGGACACTAATTCAGCGGACTTTGATACGTTTCAAGGTTTGACTTGGGGTGTAGCTGTGCCCCTATTCAATTTAAATTTTACCGCTTTTAATTATGTAGTTGTAGCCAATATTTTTGGAGAAAAACTCTATTACTTTCCTCACAGAAGATTTGGGATCATCTCAAAAGTTTTGGCAATACTAAAGCCGTTCATTTAGGTATCGTCTGGAAATTTATCGTAGGTATAATAGTCATTATAAGTGATATTAAATAAGACACTAAAAAGATTCCTAAGGCGAGACCTTCAGAAAACAAAATATCTTATTACACCATTATAACGCAGATTTTATTAAATCTTATAGAATTTACGAGCTGTTTTCTGTGACGGCTCACTCTCATTGTAAGCGCGTCCTAGATTAACTTAGTACTGTTTGATGTATTTATATTGCTTTGGAAGAATGTTCATTTAGTTTTTTTGTATAAAAACATGTTATTCTATTGCTCATACTTAAATAGGGAATACCTTTATTTATATAATGTTTTTTCAAAAAAAAACCGAAGTATTGTAAAACAGAATTGTTACTAAGAAGTTAATATTCAAACATATTAAAAGTGTAAGAGATCTATAGTTAAATCAAAATTTAATCGTTTATTTTTTTAAGCCTATTTATCTTAAGTCAAGTAAGATGTAGTAGATAAAGACTATCCAACACTATCCCCCTTAAGGCGACGGAGAATTAGCCTTGAATACTTAATATGCGAACCTATTCACCAATAAAACACTACCCTTCGGACCATAATCAAGTACTAACCTTTTATAATGCTAAAGAATCAATGAACTATGCAAAGCATAAAAGTTGCACATTAACTAAGAAAAAATGTTGTACAACCAAGCAAGGACCTAATTCACTCTTAATACAGACTCTTCAGCCATTTTAAACCCTCCCATAAATCTTTCCTTTATTCCGTCTCCAGATTCTTGCCTCACTAAACTTTTAGTGAAGAATTTACGCTGTGGCCTTGGACCCAGACTGTCTGGGCCTAGTCCCGATCACGGCCTGAATTCGCTCAATGTCCCCAGATATTTGTGTTGTGTACGCCACATTGATTCTGTTTCTACAACAGTTTGTACACAAAGGCGAACAGAGAATCGTTATGAATATATAATTGAAGAAGGAGTTTGTGTTACTATCTATATTGTTATTGTAGTTTGTAAGATGGGAATAAAGTAATAGGTAAGTCATGTTAATATAATAATATGTTCTAAAACGACTTAGTTTATAACAACGGTATCTAAAAACCAGTCAAAGTGTTTATTACTTGAGTAGAAGTAATAGTTTAAATACATAATTTGATACTGTAGTTCAGAAAATGTAAAATGAAAGTTGGATTCTCGTCCGAAAAATATGGAAAACGCAGTATAATAGGCATTTTTCCAGTATCAAGTAACAAATACCATTTATTTATTGGGGATTCTAAGCCGTCATTATGACTTAGCTAAGAAATGATCAAGAAACAACTAAAGAACACAGACTTTAAAATACCTTAAGAAAAAGTTTATAGATACGGGTCTGCACCAGTAGTCGCGGGCTCGATTTCCGTCAGGCTAAATTTCGATAAATATATATTTTCTAAATTTACCCTTCTCTTATTTCATAATAAAACATGGTCGTTTAAGTAGCTTTCAGAAATTGGAACATATTCTTAAAAAAAAAATTGTCCGCAATAATAAAACAAATAATCCAATCCATTGCAAAAAATGTTACCCACGAATCTGGCGCACTCTATATTTTTACACTTCGCCGATAAAATACTAACATAATATCGAACGTTTCGTATGTTCAGGCAACTCGTAAGTTTCCCACTCCACAGAACTTTCCGCAAGTAACTCTCACGTTTGAATAGCCCAATAAAGCAACGAAACTCGCCAAAAAAGGGGACTTGCCGTTAAGTGTATCAAACCGTAATGGTTTAGGGGCGAAACTTAATTCTTTGCGAGAAGTGCTTCGAGCGAGATTGATTCGAAATTGGCCTATTTTCTATGGGAAATCATTAATTTGGAATGGGTGATTTGGTCCCGTGTTAAGAGCCCTAGATGGATAGGGCTCCAGGGCACGGGAATGTTTAAATAAACACGCATGCTTTTCATTTTGTAGGTAGGCCAATAGTTTCATATAATCGCAACGGGCGATCTTGTAGTTATAGATTTCTAAACTAATATGTAAAAGAGTTTGCTTCTCTTATTTTAGAAACTTTTTTAACATTGGGGAATACCAGCAAACATTTCGCTTTTAAATTACTAAACCATACCCTAATATTTTCCCAAGGGGTAGGTACCTACGTATATAGAGGTTGTAGCAGGCACATTTTCCCTTAATACGGAGAATGAAATGACTAAGATCTGCCAAAAAACCTACACTTAAAATACGTTAACGTTATCACACATATCATATAACGTAACCCTCCTACGTAGTTATAGTAGGATGTAGCCATTTAGCAAATCGTTTTTGATGAAGGTCCAGAAACGGATGAAACCATATAACTACCGGCCCTGCCCTCCAGCGGTGAGGTTTTTTATTAGCTTCGGATGTGAACCAACATGCGAGACGTGCGATCCTTTTAGTTGCTGCAATTTGTAGAGATTTCTTCACGATTCTTGCTACTCGTACGTCTAGAGAGAGTCAAATTCATATTTATCGTCGTGGTCAATTGTTGGGAGGAATAAGAGATTGTTTATTGAAGTTAAAGTAAACAGTAGGTATGTTAAACATATTTTAATAGATACTAGCTGTGCCCCGCGACTCCGTCCGCGTTCTGTTGAAATTTTTCCTGAATTTTCTTTGCTATAAACCTCACGGAGCCCGAGACCTTTCCAACGAATGCAAAACCGTGGAAATCGGTTCGTGCGTTCTGGAGTTATAGCGTCAGGAAGGAAAACCCGACTTATTTTTATATAGTAGATTATATTTCATCAATCATTAATGAGCGGTTCTGAATATAATGTAATGACATTTTGAACCTTCCGCTGTTGATTGATGATATATTTTAAAACGTCTAATAAAAGTAACTTCAGTTTATCTAGTCAGGTACCTAGAATATTAAGTCACGAGTAGATAGGTAGTAAATCTATTTATTTGCTGTTGTGTTTCGATATATATTGTTTTACATCACGCAGAAGTTATTGTAAGTAAAACAAACAACACTTCCGGGCGTTCTATAAATAGCTGTGTATTTCCAACTAAATATACACCAGTATTCGCAATGTAGTGCCACGCCGTAGTAGCGAGTGACTTGTACAAATATTTGCGGTGGAGCGGTCTAGATGTTCCTCATAATTGCGTAGCGGAGGAGCAATTTGAGGAATAGGTACCTTCGTCAGCAAAACATGGTAACTGTGTCTTAACCTTTTCCGAGGTAGGAAAAAATATAAAGTACCACCTGGACACAAAACTATGTAATTTTCGTGTGCAACTATGTAATTGAATTGTCATCTCTAAACGTTTAAGCGTACGGCGCAGCGTTGAAAATTGACATACTTTGAGAATAAAAAAGTGGTAAAGAAGAGTAAACCTTTTTGTGATGAGTGCAGCCTACATTTATGCTCACCAAGAAACGTAGAAACCAATAATATAACACAATTCCTGACTAGGAGAATCACTTAAGTATGTAGATAAGGCAATACATTTGTAGAGGCGTAGTGATGTACTTTGAAGCATTCATTTATTGATTTTATCGATTTGGTACTATTAGTGACATTCATAAAATTTGAAGAAACTGATAAATCTTTATATCATTGCTTTATTAAGTACTTCATTTATTCATAACCCTTTTGTTTAAATATCTGTCTTTTGATATACCTATATCCTTTGCTCTGAAGATACCAATTTTAATGGAAATTTCGTAAATGATGTAAACTTTTCAACCGTTTAGACGGTGAAAGGAGGCCATCATGCCATTTAACTTTATTAAAAACTCTGGCAACAAGTAAGATTATATCTTTTATAGCAAGACCTAGCTATAATCGTTTCAGAAGCGTGGTTTGAAAGCGGCGCCGTAAATAAATACCTCATTAATTAAAGCTAAGTTGCCCGCTTTGACGGTGAAAGCGTAAAAACAGGTAGTATAAAAAATAGGTAAATTTACTTTTCGCAAGGTCGTAACGAGTTGAACCTTATCATATTTGGACCAGTCGTTGGGAGCTTTATTAAACAGTTGATCTTTAGTGAAGATTCTAAATTAAAGTGATGTTGCTATAATATAATTTATATTCATTTTTCAGTTGTGTATTAAATCAAAGAGGAATAACCTCTAGACTGTTTCCATAAACACAATAACCCTAATATCTACTCCAGACTACTTAGTAAATGATAAGACCTAATGACTTTCACAGTTCCACATCGTACATTAATTTTCCTTACAAGACCAAATGGGAACATAAACTTTGTACATTACGATGTAACTTCTCCACTGCTTCTCTCGTTTTTCTTCACAATTTATCGACCTCCGCAAATCGGCAGTAAAGTGACCAGCAAACATCTTTATGGGTAAACGGCGCCGATAAACCATCGACCTTGATCGTTCGATTATCGATATTTACTAACGTTTTCACATCACTAGTTGCGGTCGTGTAAGTATAGAACACGTTTATACGACATGTGGCAAATGGAACGAAATAACTGCTTTGTGAATTTTATTTTAACTGTTTCGTCGCATTACAATCTTAAGTTACGAATCGCATGGTTAGAGATCATTATGTGTGAATTCAAAACGACTTACCTAAATTATCATAATATTTAAATCATACTTATTCGCTCTTCCATAGGTAGTATCCATCCTGTGAGCGGTGATACAAGAGTCTTCGTGTTGGTAAGTACAATCTTTAAAATATATTTCAAAAAATTCTTATCTTTAATTGATGGAATATCAATTGAAAGCTAGGTGAACCAAAAATCGGTTGCTTCTGCCATCTCACTTGTTTACGCGGGATGCGGAATGGACTGTAGTTTTGATGATGCGGAATATACTTGAACTTTACCCACTTTATGCACGAGCAAGAGCTAGGTCACCAGCAGAGATTACCAAGTAAAAAGGTACATACCGAGCCAGCTACTAATCCCTGCTCTGGATGTTGATGCTGTGGTGTCTGATCTCCCAGATGAGTTGGTGCGGTGATGATGATGATTGCGCTGCGAATTCTTCGTTTTTCACCAAACAATAATGGCGGCGCGACGCGATGCTAGTAAGCACAAAACGCGGGAACCATGCGATTGCGGTGTGCGAATGACAGTCGACGCGTGCGATGCGATTGGCGCAGTGAATGCAACTGGACGCGTGC
This sequence comes from Notodonta dromedarius, assembly GCA_905147325.1. Classification (NCBI taxonomy): domain Eukaryota; kingdom Metazoa; phylum Arthropoda; class Insecta; order Lepidoptera; family Notodontidae; genus Notodonta; species Notodonta dromedarius. The sequence continues at coordinate 12,810,103 of LR990163.1, read as the reverse complement.
GCGACGTGCGCGCGCATCTATTCTTCCTCTTCCCGCGATGCAGACATTGCATCTCAGGGATATAGCAGTAGCTCGGCACGAGATTATTTTACGAGGCAATCCAAGTGGTAGTACCTATTGTGCTCTTTCTCGCGCGAACATCCCCCCCACCTAGGCGAGTCAAATTCGCCTAAAAAGAAATGGGAAAAGGGGAAAGAAAGAATAAAAATAAACTAAAAATAAATAATAATACAAGATATGAGTTGCGGTTATAGTAGAGAAAGGAGATAACACATAATTGTATAAATGCGGGTTATAAAATATACAGAAGCGGTTAAAATTAAAACGGATGCAAAAGAGAAACTAAATAGGTAGATTTTATTGATTTGGTAGTGGGCAAATACTTGCCACTGGGCGCAATAAAGTCCCTGATCGCGTACGCACTGTTACTACCCTTATCACCCCGTCAGGACCTGGATGAACGTCATCGACTACAGCTAACGGCCACTGAAGAACGCGTAAGTTGTCAGATTTTATAATAACTACTGTTCCCTTAGATATAGGAGTTTTGTGGGTATTCCATTTCGGTCGATTCTGCAACGATGACAGATACTCGCGACGCCAACGGGTCCAGTAACTGGCTACTATTTGATCCAGTAAATGCTTGCATTTTATTAAACCTTGTGGATCAGGTAGGACTTCAGTCGCGTCAAACGTCAAACTTTTCAACGGACCACAAGTCAAAAAATGCGCGGGCGTTAAAGCGGTCGGTTCTGCGGGATCGCTGCTAAGAACGGTAAGAGGACGAGAATTAAGTATACATTCTATCTGTGTAAGGACTGTAAGAAGTTCCTCATACGTGAGAAGCTTCTCACCAATAATGCGTTTTAGATGAGTCTTAATACTTTTAATATTAGACTCCCAAGAGCCACCGAAATGTGGAGCACTGGGCGGGTTTAAACGCCAAGTAATACCGTGATCTACGAGTTCGTCCGAGAAAGAATTAACATGCGATTTTGAGTTTAAAAAGACGTTCAATTCATCCAATTGTGACTTAGCACCAACGAAATTAGTGCCGTTATCTGAGTACAGGTAATGGCAATCACCACGGCGCGATATGAAGCGACGAAAAGCCTTTATAAATGCGTCTGTACTCAAGTCCACAGCCACCTCGATATGAACGGCTCGAGTGACTAAGCACGTGAAAAGACAAATATAAGCCTTTTCTCGACGAGCTCCACGATATCTACTTATTAAAATAGACAGAGGTCCGGCATAATCAACCCCTGTTTTGAGGAATGCCTTTGCCTCGTGTACACGAAATGATGGTAAGTCGGACATGAAAGGTGTTTCAGCGCGCGGGTTTGCCTTGAAACAGCTATTGCATAACCTGAAACGCTTCCTTACTATGTTACGACCGGATATTACCCAATAACGTTGCCTAATTAATGACAGAAGAAGATTCGGACCAGGATGCATGTACTTGCGATGATAATAATCGATTAACATATCTACTACATGATCGCGTTTTGGAAGTAATATAGGATGCTTGGCATCGAAAGGCAAATCAGAGCGACCTAACCTGCCTCCAACGCGCAACAATCCATCCGAGAGTAGCGGAGAGAGCGCCTGCAAAGATTTTGAGGCTCTATTTTCCGTGCGGACTTTATGAATTTCTGCGGAAAAATAAAATTGTTGCAAATCTGAAAGAATTATTTTCTCGGCGGCTAATAAGTCTGTGGAACTAATTCTTTCAGAACGCGGAAGTTTTTTAAGGAAACGTAAAATGTAAACAACAACACGTAGATATCTTGACCACGATGAAAAACGAGATGCGAGTGAATAAAAGAAAGGTGCGTTTGTCGCGGAAGCAGTAAGTAAGGTTTGCGTACTCTTCTTTTGTTCTAAATCTACATCTTCGCTTTCGTTAAATTGAAAATTCGTAAGCGGCCAAGTAGATATAGGTTCGCGGGCCCACGACGGACCGTGCATCCATAATGGATGTTCAACTAATTGTGCCGGAGTAAGACCGCGGGAAAGACAATCGGCGGGGTTATCCTTACCGTTGACGTGAAAAATCTGCGTAGGGTTAATATTGTTTTGTATTTCCGTAATTCGATGCGCGACGAAAGTATTAAAACGATGCGGTAATGATCGTGCCCAATGTAATGCGACGGAAGAATCCGTAAATGCATAAATCTCGTGAATTTTATGACGTGGGGATATAGAATGCGATACGAATTTTAATAATTTTGACATTAATACGATTCCACATAGCTCTAAGCGGGCCAGTGTAATCACCTTGGTTGGAGCGACTTTACTTTTAGCGAAAATTAAATTAACTAAGTTGGGCGAATTTGAACCTAAAACACATACATAAATCGCGGCGCCGTACGCGTTTTCACTTGCGTCTGAGAACCCTAAAACGACTACTTTTGTATCCGAAGCTGTAATACCTAAGAAACGCGGAATCCTAAATTGGTTTAATAATAACAATTCGTCCTGAAATTTGTCCCATTTTTTACGAATTTCATGAGAAGGAGGCGCGTCCCAATCGATCTTAGCGAGCCATAAGTCTCGAATTAATAATTTTGCGTACAAAATTACCGGTGCACAAAACCCATTGACATCCCACAGCCTAGCTATTGTGGAAAGCATGGTGCGCTTGGTACAAACTTGCGGTGAAGATTTAACTTCCATAAAAAACTCATCTGCGATATGATCCCAATTAAGTCCCAGCAACTTTAACTTTTCGTATTTATTAAACTCAAAGGTCTCACTTAAGCGGTGCGATTCTGGGATGGACGATAAGAGCTCGGGTGAGTTACTAATAAATTTTACTAAATCGAAACCTCCACATTTAAATAATGCAATGAGTTCGCGTGATAACCCTTGGGCTTCGTCCATAGACAATACCGAAGTGCCGATGTCGTCCATATATATATCTTTTGCTACAACTTCTGCGGCGCGAGGATAATATTGTTTTTCGTCATTAACCAATTGTAATATGGTGCGCATAGCTAAATACGGGCTGCTCATTAAACCGAAGCAGACACGATTGAACTGATAAACCTTAATTTCAGTATCATTCTCAAAACGATACAAAATGCGTAAAAACGGACGATCTTGCGGACGCGTTACTACTTGTAAAAACATCTGTTTAATGTCGGCGGTTATAGCAATTGGAAATAAACGAAAACTAAATATTATTTCACTTAAGTCCTTCTGCAAGTTAGGCCCAGCGTGTAAACAATCATTCAATGATAAGCCCGATGACGTCACAGCGCTAGCGTCCATAACTATACGTAACTTGGTGGTAAGTTTATCGTCGCGACACACACCGTGATGCGGAATATAATAAGCCAAATCATTTTTGCTAACCTGCGGTACGAGTTCAAGATAACCCTTTTGTAAATATTCTTTAATTATATCATCGTATTTTATGCGCAAAGAAGGATTCGATACAAATTTGCGTTCGATAGCGGTAAATCGACGGGATGCGTTAGAAAACGATTCGCCTAATAAGCGCGGGTTTTGTTTAAAAGGTAAGGGCACCACATATCTACCCTCCATATCTCGGGCTACTGATTCGGTGTAAATGCGCTCACACTGACTATCGTCAGGTGACATGAATGTTTTTGCGGGGGGCTCTTCTATAGCCCAGAATTTGTCTAGCAAGTTATCTAAGCGTTCATCACTATTTGTTACTAAGAAACTACGGGTATTCGACGATGTATACGTATTATCAAATTGCGCGCAACCCATAATCAAATAACCAAATGCGGTTTCAATCGCATCGGGTTTCCCCTTTGGACCTAATATTTTCCCCTGACGTAATATTTCTGCAAATACTTCAGCCCCCAACAATATATCGATTCTATCAGGAATGTAAAAACTATCATCTGCGATTGTCAATCCATTTAAATAACTTAACGACGAAACATCTACATTTGTTTCAGGTAAATCATTCGAGATTTCCTTTAAAACTAGCGGTTGAATAGAAAGTGAAAACTGGCGGTCGTGACGCGAAAATAAAGTTAAGTTGGTACTACCGAGGACACCTTGTTCACTATTTCCGATACCTCGCACGAGTGTGTCGGAACCTTCATGAAATATATTTAATTTAAGACGTTTACATAGTCCTTTGGAAACAAAATGATTTTGTGACCCCATGTCAATTAATACTCGAACTTCGTGCGAACAACCCAACTTATCGACGGTATAAGCGCGCGCGGTACCCAGTAAAACCGTACGCGGAGCATTCATACTGTTCATAATCGTATGCGAGCCCTGCGCTGCGACACTGCAAAATGAAACAGCGGCGGCGGTCGTCGCGCCGTCTTGTTCGCGGCGAGTACCTACATCGCTCGTCAGGTGATTGGAAGTGGGGGCGGCGCGGGCGGCGCGGGCGGCCGAGTCGGCGGGCCGCGGAGGCGCGTGCGCGGGGCGTATAGGCGCGGGCGGCGCGGCGGGTCCATGTTGATTAGAATTGAGCGGGTCCGAATCCCAATGCAACATGGAGTGATGTCGTTTGCTGCATTGTTTACATACAGAATTGGATTTACAATTATAAGTAGTATGACGAGAACTGAGACAATTAACACAATAATTATTACCTTTAATGAATGAATATCTTTCTCGCGGGGATATGTTATTGAAAACCGAGCATTTATAAAGAGTGTCATGATGCGATTTACATAAAATGCAGTTCATTTTAGAGTCGTTATTCGAATCACTATTATTGTTATTTACCATGAATGACTTAGAATAGTTATTAGTGTTGTTACGTGGCGGAGGATTATTATTTTTCTTATTTTGTGGCGGGTCATTAGTTCGACGTAATATTTTTGTTTGCTCGCGAATAAAAGTAATGAACTCGGAATATTGCGGAATGGATTGTTGTCTGATACTCATCTCAAACAATTTAATTGTTTCGTTATCTAGTTTGCGCATACCAAAATGAACAAAAATTAAATCTAAAAGATTATCTATTTTTAGCTGTTTTAATGCGGCGATGGACGTTGTATACAAATCAACAAACTGTTCTAATTGATCGGCGGTTGGGTTATTTAACTTAGATAAATTGAACAATTTGTCAATATAATTTGTTGCGATTGCGCGAGTATCTTGATATTTTTCTATCAGCGTGTCGTAGATCAAACGGTAGTTATCGGCGGTCGGATTAATGCCTAACCAAATATGTTCTGCCTTGCCCTTCAATTTCGATACCAAATAGCGTACGCGTAAAGTATCATCTAAATCGGAATTATTGTGTACCATTGTATTAAAACTTTCGATAAACATCGGAAATTTTTCATACTCGCCATTAAACTCAGGAATACTTAATTTTTCCAGCTTAATGTTGTTACACACATTTTTCGATTGCGATGCGACAGTTTTGATGGAACTACAAAATTGTTCGAAAGCGGAAAAAACGTTATTGAACAAATCGTCAAATGCCCATAGGACCTCATAATTAAGAGCGCGTGGTGGGCTAACGGCAACATACAGCTTATTAAGATCCTCCACGATACGATTGTATTCCAAACGTAACGTGTTGATGTTTTTGGCGTTTGACATGAACTGCTTGAACCCCTTGGCCTCGGGAGACTCCGGTATCGAGTCATGCAGTGTTTGCATTCGCCCGAAATAAGCATTGCGCTTTCCTTCAAGCAAAGTTATCCGTTGTTCAAGGTCACTTACAACCTTAGAACTTTCGTTACTAGACGCGGACGCGGCGTGTTTTTTCTCCATTGTGAATAAGCGGGTAACAAGTTACGAACGAAAATAAATGGAATGCACTAAACGAAAATACTTACGATGGATGCTAAATACTGAATTATAAGCAGTAACTTGCGTATGCGATGCGGAAATATTAAATAAATACAAATATTTCGGTACAAAACGGGAAATTCAGATAGGGCGTATATAAGTAGGTATGTTTAAGTATGAAAATTTTAGAATAACCGGTTGAATCGGGCGAAGAAGGACCAATTTGTTTACGCGGGATGCGGAATGGACTGTAGTTTTGATGATGCGGAATATACTTGAACTTTACCCACTTTATGCACGAGCAAGAGCTAGGTCACCAGCAGAGATTACCAAGTAAAAAGGTACATACCGAGCCAGCTACTAATCCCTGCTCTGGATGTTGATGCTGTGGTGTCTGATCTCCCAGATGAGTTGGTGCGGTGATGATGATGATTGCGCTGCGAATTCTTCGTTTTTCACCAAACAATAATGGCGGCGCGACGCGATGCTAGTAAGCACAAAACGCGGGAACCATGCGATTGCGGTGTGCGAATGACAGTCGACGCGTGCGATGCGATTGGCGCAGTGAATGCAACTGGACGCGTGCGCGACGTGCGCGCGCATCTATTCTTCCTCTTCCCGCGATGCAGACATTGCATCTCAGGGATATAGCAGTAGCTCGGCACGAGATTATTTTACGAGGCAATCCAAGTGGTAGTACCTATTGTGCTCTTTCTCGCGCGAACATCACTTCTATTAAAAAAAGGGAAAATACATTAATTTCTATAGATATTTCGTCAGTGCAAATGACGGATAATACTCTTCAATATAAATGTATAATTATATATCCTGTATTCATAGCATAGCTGTTGCACGTGGCACCGCACGCGTACTTCGATAAAATGAAAGTCGCCTTAGTAGCCTTAGTAAAAAACACTTCTATTTTATTTATTTGTATAAGTACAAACACCCACTTTTGTCCAATGAAAGACCCTTAAAGCCATTCCCATCTGAAGTGCAGCAGAACGACAAGGAACGTCGCCCTGTCTTCATTTCCGAATACGTCCCTAAACTAATGATACTTTGAAAGTTTTCGCTTAAACATTGGCCCGGGAACGTTTGGCCGACTATAAACAGGGCCATAAAGGGTCTTTGTGCCGTTTCCCGGCCAGCATACGTAAACATACATTTGGCCTATGTTATACCCAAGTGGTCGTGATTTAGTTGCGGATTTGATCGGGGTTCAGGATGCCTTGCGTAAAGAATTGGTTGACGAATTTTCGGAATCCCCTCACATATACGAGAAGTCCGTGCCCAGGAATTGCCCACTGCTGGGCACGGGCTTGAAAGTGCACATTTAAGGGGAAAAATATTGTAATTATTATTTTTTAAGTATTTACATTCTAGGAATTATTGGAATCATTAAAAGTGCTATTTACAATTAGCTTAACAAGATACAGTTCAGATGTTCAAAGTTTTGTACCATTGTTTGTATACACATGATGTAATTGTACCTATACACATCACGCTTAAGTATATATATTTATTTGAAACATGAATCTAAGTTTAGTATAAATTAGTCCCATATTTATGTAGTAAGAAAGATAAACTTTACTTAGGTTGACTGTATACAGCCTGGCGCTACCATGGCGACTTTAATTTAACACACAAGTAGGGCTAGTGGTCAAAAATCATTATAGGGCGAGCTAATAGTATTATTATTATTCCTAATAGTATTTCCCTTTCGTTTTAATTTCATTTAAGAAATGTTATTATCCGTGACCTCGGCAGATGAACTCTGCGCTAGAGTTATTTACGTACTGGCTGCTCCAAAATGGTATTTCAGAAAATGTTGAATAATTTAATAAACAATAATGTTTAATAAAATTTAAATATGTATCTCGAAAATCTGACAATGCGAAGCCTAATACGTGTGTTAATTTAAAGTCGCCATGGTAGCGCCAGGCTGTATAAAAACTGTTGTGCAGTCATCACCCTGTACTAGTGCTTGGTATTTGAAATATTCAAAAGAATAACATTATCATAAAAAAATAACATAATGACCTTAGAAGTTCTCTAAAAGTACTTTAAAGACATTATAGTGTCATCATTTTTATGACGTTTGTTAACAATGCGATTCTTTGGGAACTATCAGATACCAAACTACTTTGGATGTTGACTGTACTGAAGTAACAGTTTTGTAGACAGTTGTACATGACCAGCGATAGCCGTTGATCCATCCAATCACGATCAACCAGCTTTTACGATAAGCCCCGACCTTCTGATAGTGCCACTACGCAGATTGCGTTTTTCTGCGAAGTTATTAAAGTGATTGGCCTAATCGCCGCGTCCGAGGTTCTGTCACTATCTCAGTAATAAATCAATGTCCTCCTACAGTTAAAGACCTTTGAGTTTTTTGGGTATAATTAGTGCGCTTAGGGATTACAGAGTTGAAAAAAATAATGTTTTAACGTAAATAGCTGGCTATTTTGAATTACAGACTTTGGCTATACTTCATATAAATGTATTTTGATATTTAGTATTGAAGTAATGAAGGGTAGAGAACGGTTATTTAGTACAGCAAAGTCATTTCTAATAAATTTACTACTTTGTTGGCTAGTTTATAATTAACTAGTTTCATGGCAAAATAGGGAAAAATTTAATTAAATCTCATGATTATTATGATACAACTGATTTTTATTTGATAATCATATTTCAATTTTGGAGAGAATCGATAACATTTCTAAAAAAAAACAATGTATCATCGACGTCCTTAAATAGTTTATCTATTTACAACCGTATAAATTACACATACACTTTTAATCCTGTAATGTAAAGTCAGATGGGATTAACTGTCACACTCTCATTTCGTCGATGGCGGCTTGCGGGAGGTTGGAGTGGAGGGAGGTCTTCCCTCTACGCAGGGTAGCGTGCGGCCCCCTCGCCTCATCCCTCGGGGAGGCTTGAGCCGTCGAGCCGTTCGGAGGCTGGAATTTCTGTTGCCGTAACTCTTGTAAAGGCGGCGAGTTATTGAACTGGCTCAAATTCTTCGGCATTGTCGCGTACCCCATCTGTGGGTAGCTCACGTTTGGTATTCTGAAACTGCTGCTCCTACTGCCGAGCTTGCCCGGTAGCATCATGTTGTCCATACTCAGTGTCGGACTCGGAGGCGACTTGGGCACGTCCAACGGCCCTTTGAAGTTCAAATTCGATAAATGCTGATCGGTCCCCATCATATGCTTCTTTCTGTTCTGCCTTTCAACATCCACCACTAAACTCGGAGCGTGTGTCGGATCCATGTGGTAATGGGAGTGTTTACCAGAAATCGTTTCAAAATGTTTCTCATTGAAGCGCTGTTGTTTACCTCTAGACCTCGATTTGTCACGTTGGTAATAAACTCCAGCGAATATCAGAACGTTTAGTATCAGTAGTGAACACCCTATAGCTATAGTTACGCTTAACGCCGTGGAGTAAGCGGCGTACCCGGCCGCTTCCAAATTAGCCAAAGTGTTTTCCGTCGAGTTCAATGTTTGCAGATCTCTTCCGGGCAGTATCGTTGCGCAGGTCGCTAGTATCGTGTCGACCGTAGTTATCGCAGTATCAGTATACACTGAACCGTTTGTGCGTCTCATTGGGTCATTGTCATTGATGTTCCTCGCCAATGGATCCGGCCTAACGATACCTTCGTACAAGTCTTGTTCGTTGTGGTTTTTGAATAGGTTATGTCGGGCCGCGACGTCTTCCATGCCCGCTCTATGTAGTTCTGGAACGAGACGGAGCCATACAGATAGCTGATGGGCTCTGTAATGGTTTTTGAGACGAGGTTTCATACCTAGAACAATAAGATAATATTATAATGTATATAGAGTCGGGGATAAAACTGACAGCTTTATATCGGTGTCGTAAAGTCGGTCCCCAACTTTACTATTGACTACAAAATTGTAGTTGAGTGCTGCGGAATTTATAGTTTTTGTATACACATTACGTATTCAAGTCGGCTATTAAAACTTCGAAGTTTATACGTAAGCTGAAAGGGTTTCAGTGTAGGTATTGAAAATTAGGGTTCTGAATGAACTAATAAATTTACCAACATAATAATAATCGAAAATGAAAATAAAATCGATACTAAGTTAAGTTCATTTAACACTCTGATTCACGAGTACCTAAACTAAATTTGAAAGATCTTAGAAAAAGATTTCTCTTGCTCGTAAGGGGAAATGTTTAAAAAAATCATTTTAATAAAATCATCTACTTATTTACGCTTTTCTTTAGCCGCTTTAAAGCAGTTGTAATAAAAAACATTGTATGTAATATGTAATGTCGCACGTAGAGCGAGCGCTACTACTCACCTATCTCTAAGTACTTCTGGTGCGTAGAATCGTATTCTTCCCAATTCATCCCTCTGAATTTATTTCTCTCCCTCGACGCGGGGAGCAGCGCCTCCTGGCGCACGTTGTCGTTAGGGTTTCTGTAATACATACGTTAATAAACCTATTGTAATAGCAATGTATACATCTGCTAGCTACGAATAAAATTGGGTTAAATACTTTGTAAGGGATAGAGCGGATATTCGGAGCATTTTCATTGTAGTGCAATGTATATTTTATGTGCTTTGAAATGTATGATTACTGTTTTATGTGAGAGGAGAGAGGGAATAAGAGCAACAATGTTTTGCAACGGGGAATGTTGAATGAATTTCTTAATTCTCCGAATTATTCAACTTCATGTTTCAGTTCAGCAAGTTTTGATCAATCGAATTATAAATTAATTCAGTGGTAGTTTTGATTATTATTTTTTATTAATAAATTGTTAAGAAACATAACCATGAAGACGGTATCGTGTAACCACTGTAAGCCACTGAAAGTACTAAAACCTAAACACACAATTTAATATGTTCATAAGATATGAATTATAGAATATATAGGTATATTACGTTATTCGCAATATTGCGATTATTCGGACAAACTTCACATAATAGACAAGTTTATAATAATATTAGTTCAGTAGAGACAATATTAAGTTATATATTATTACGTCCTCGTGAAAGTTTCACAATATAATACGCCTCTTGGTAACGTTATTATTGTATTACATTTCGGTACATAAAATCACATAGGTAGCGATTTATTTACTTTGATTAACGCAAGTAAACATGTTACGCCAAAAATGCAAACACCAAAACGCTAGGAGCTAATTGCATTTTATTTAAGATTTTACTTGAAAACAAAAACCCTTAAAAGTATTGACTATTAATGATGCTCTAATTATAATTACCTACTGTACTAAATAACTTTAATGACTTAAACACTCCCAAAAATTCAAGGAATATAAAACACATAATTGAAGGGAGAGATTATAGTAAAATGGCTCGCAAAGCAACATCTGAGCGGACTATAAAAAATTACACCCTAGCTTCAAAGAAAATAAGTTCAATTTTCACTGCCAGGTCCAAAAACTTTGAAGTGCTATTAAACAGAAGTTGGGAACAAGACATTACGGAATCAAGTGGTTCTTATTCTCCTATTAATAAGGCTCATGTTGCTAGGCTCTTTGATGAAACTTATGCACGGTAAATTGCTCTACTTTGATGTTATTAAAGATGTAAGGTGACGTAGATTTGTGCACCTTTGCCAGGAGATACCGAGTTTTCGAGTGGTTCAAATGATCTCTAACTTCGACTTTGCGAAATTGTGCTCTTTGTTGTATGCCTTAAGCTTGTTCTTAAGTTAGCAAGCTTCCTGTTTAGTTTAAACTTTGTTCCGAATTGAGTTCGCTTCTGTGTTAGTTTTGGAGCGAGTAGTAATGGTAAATATGTTGGAAGCGTACCTTGCAGAAAATTGGTTTATTTCATTATCTGTGCTCTGAAGATACAACAATAACATGATAATGGTGTACGAAAGATTTACAATAGTGATTTGAAAAATATCCATGGTTTAATAATTTCCAAGTCCATGCCTAGATTTTAGTAAAAGTGAGATCGCTGTATAAACGAACCCCTGTCATTTAAAAACTATTTTAAAAGGCAACGAGAAAAGGCATACTTTTCTATACTCACCCAGTCTTTCCGAAGTTAGCGATGAACAACATTATAGACTCAGATAGAGCGACCTCAGACTTGGTATAGTTCTCCGGAAAGTGGCCGAACCCATCCACCAGTGGCGCTCCAAATACGTACGGCAATTCTTCTCCATGGACTGCTCCCATTCTCTAAAACAAAATGTTGTCGTCCATCAATCCATCAGCCAAAATTCTTCCACTACAGCTGTCTGCACGCGCGCCAAGGCAAGATTTATGGCATAGATAATGTCTCTATTCTCTATTTCTATCTCTCTCTTATTTATCTCACGTTTTATCTTGTCAACTTCAGCTGTGCTAGGCCTGCTGGAGATAGGTAATTGACTCCCACACATCTCAGTTCAGCGTTAATCACATCCACTGACTTCCTGCTACGCTTGTGATCACGTCAGTCCACCTTGTAGAAGCCAGAACTACTACTATTAAGTACTGTCAAATTATTATTTATGAGTGATTTGAGCGGGACGCAACATTCTTACACCAACGTACCGCTACGAAAATAAATTGTGAACGAGTCTGAATTTCGTTTTTCTAACGAAATATATTGATAAGTAGTTCAATTTTAATGAAATTGAATACAGTTAGCTTTGGAGGACTTATTAAAAATCTTTCTTCACAGTTATTTATTCGATTTAAATTAAAATTCCAATCAAAATTGTTACCTAACTACGCTGAAACTGTTTAATGAATAGCCAACTACATTGGAATTGCGTTCTCAGCGAGAACTTGTAGGTGTTAATTAGTTTTAGTTTTATTTGGAAGAGAATAAAATTGATTAAATAAGTAATTTAAATCTTACATTTGGTCTATTTTATGGATATATCCGCACAAACTAGTATTATGTTGTAAGAATTTAATTATTGTGGTGGTATCTGTGGTGATCAAGAGATGGGTAGATGAGTATGTATCTAAATGAAACAGGGGACGTTAAAGCACTTATTTCCTTTCTACGTAAGACTGAGCAACTGACATCAGACTCGTTCACTTCTGCGTCACGCTGCGACTACTGCAGTGCATAGTGGATAAAGGAGGAAGTGTAAATTCAAGATGTATGTAATAAAATCAGGTGCGCGTGACGCAATCTGTCCGTCGGAGCGAGGATTGCATTAAACAATGTTCCGCTTTATTCAAATTGAACATTATGTAGAAGCAAGTGTAATCTATATTCATATATGAAGATATTATTATTATATTTTATGTATTCATTTACCTTAATATAGGTATTTAAATTTAAATATTTTAGAATCTATTTGTGTGAATATTCACTCAAAGTAATACTTCCAACATTAAGTAAACCATTCAGAATATTATTATCATCATAATTCAAGCAAAAGCTGGGCCACAGAGAATTCACCTTAGTTACATTAAGTTAGAGTACTTATATAACTTAATGATGCCTCTTTAGCACCTAGGTATCATGATAATATGCCCTACATTACACCTTAATAGCGACAGGCACTCGAAGAGGTAGAGATAAACTTCATAAATTAATATTTAGTTATTTAATAAGAATTTGGTATACCTTGGTGCTGTGTTTTACCGTAAAGGAAAATTATAATATTCCTTACAAAGATGTATAACATTAAATGTAAATTTAACAATATATTCGATAGTGTCCTTCTGATTTCCCTTCCACCGCAAGATACAGAAACAGAGGCGCACATTCAAGCCTGTTTCTGAAGTTATATAATATTGAAAATTGTACTGACATTCTCATAGCACTTGGTAACCAACTGGTCACCACACTAGTAAAAACTTAAAATGTCTGTCGAATTTTCACTTCACTTCACACTTCCTTAAAAAACGTACGTCCGTACGCCATGCTTGTTATACCTCTTTGATTGCTTACCTGAGGATAAAATCCATCCTTAGTCTGGTAATCGAATACATAAAAGAACGTTTTCGTAGGTCTCCCAGGGCCCTCCTCTTCATTTGGAGCTGGCTTCGGACCACCACTCAAGAGGTCACCACTCTGAACAAGCGGGGCTACATACTGGGCGTCTGAGAGAGCAGCTATTGTTGCATCTCTTGTGTTTATTAGATTCTGTAACAAGGGTGGTACTTAATGAATAGATGTAGAGTAATAAAGAAAGGAAATCGTGTGAAAAAAGAAAGATAATAGAAAAAAGTTACATGCTACAGTACTTATAATTTTAGATATATCATTTTATTTATTTTAAATAAGCATAACAAATTTAATGTTTAGAAGTAGCGCTGGAATTGCAGATAATGCTTCCAAAATTGGAAAACTGCTACCCAGTGAAATTAAATAATTATCATAATTTTTCAAAGCACTGACTGTCTACTTCATATTACCAACTTGTTGAATTGAATAATTGGAATTAATAGTCATTGTTCTCCCTAAAGTAATAAAATTCATATTTAATAAACGAAATTATACCCTTTTAAGTAATGTATAATTAAGCTAATCTTAAGAGCCGATAACAGAACTGAAACATTTCCAAATCTGTGATGTCACTCTTCAAATAAGCCTACATCTCAAGTACGTCAAGGGACTATGATAAATCTATGGAAATGAGATCGTAGCCGTAATTTAGCTACACACAACAAAATATCTTATTACAAGTGCTATACGATCCAAAATCGCGGTAATATTCCTTTGAATTGTTACCTCATTTAATTTCGCTGGCTCCGTCGAATATTTGAAGTAATCCGAAATCAAATCTTAGCGATATTGGAGTCCAACAACGATTTGAGATTTACCTTTTATTTTGAGATTGAATCATTATTTCGAACTCACTGAAGTATAAAAATATTCCTTACGTTTGAATAAAAATCATTATAGGTCGAGCAAGGCAGAAGGTAGCACACATGTTATGGATTTTATGATACGGTAAACTGAATCTGTCATATTTCTGAGTATATTAATATGACGAATTACTTTGACGTTAGAAGAAGACTATCTCAACAAGATAGTGAAGGTTGAGGAGAGAGAGAGATAGTAGAGGGTGTATTCTTACATCTAGAGACAAACAAACCTCTACCGTTCTTTCCCAATCCGTGTACTCGTTGACGATGGTGTAGAATATCTCACTCAGGTGATACGTGTACGAATTTCTCACGTAAGTTCTGTAAAGGAAGTATTTTTTGGTTACAAACTTGTCAGAGTAGGGCAGTCGAATTTAAAAAAGCACCTGATTCTAGAAATACAGGTACAGGTGGTGGGATCGCCCCCAGTCCATTGTATGGTACCCATACACTTGCTTAGTTAGGGACCATACAGTTGGTGTGTCTGTCTGGCGATATTTATTATTATCTATTGTTGTGTGCTATTTTAGGTATTTCTCAAAAAGCCTGACCCAAAATCAGTCTCAAACTGCAAGTCTTACGAAGTGCAGGTTTGGTACAGGAATAATCCTGATTCTCACCGACTCTTACGTCTCGCAAAATCAGTTACTTCTTGCTCAAGTCTTGCAGGATCTATCTTAGTATTGGTCGACTAAATTCCATTTTTTTTATACTTACAATCCATGCATAGCATACATACCGTAACATTCGATCTCTCTTATCAGGTTCAATCCCGTTCTGAACATCATGAGCTGAGAATTTCCAAAGCGCTTCACTTGTAACGACACCGAACAGAAGATCGTATTTATTCTGAAACAGCCGCCTCCCGCTGTCACTCCTCTTCTTATGTATATTCAAATTGAAATTCATGTTGTTCAGAGGCCCGAAACTTGGAAAGTCTCCCGTAGCGTACATGGTGAGGAAATCCTTTGCGAAATCTGTTTTGATGACCACACCGTCTACTGATGGGCCAAATGCTGTCAAAAAATTCGGCGGTGCTACGTCAGCTGACAACAATTCATCTATAGTTGCTTCTCTAAGACAGTCCACAATAGTTTCGTGGTCTTTTGAAAGGTCTTCGGGTATACTACAATTCATATGTTTTGCCAGTTTTAGAGCGTAGTAAACTGGATCATCTACTATGGCCCATGAACTCAACGCTGACCCCGACAGGAGTATTGCCCTGTGGAACAAACCTGGAAATGGACTTTTAATTAGAATTACTCGAAGAAAAGTTACCAAACCTTGTTCGGCATTACCTTAATTAATTTACATAGTTAATTAGCTGTTAGCGTATTGCTTACAAGGAAACCCTTTCTAAAGCCTCAGGTTACTAATATTTTATTGATAATTAGGGAATCCGTTCCAAATGCACCACTTCCTTTTGGTTTGACGAAATTAGTTTACAGATATTTAACTTATCTACAGGTTGAAACGGAAAGGGTATACTTTTTTTTCAAAACTTAACTTTGTAATTCTAAAACTATCAGATTTGTAGGAAACTTGAAAAACAAAAGGTGTTCTAGGGATACAGTTGTTGACGGATTTCATAAGTCTACAAAACCTTTAGTACTTCAAATGTCCCACAAAGCCGATAGTTTTAGATTTACAAAGTAAAGTCGCAAAAAAATAGTATACTGTGGTAAATTTTAAACAGGGTTATTTTTAATTGTGGTCTCTCACCAGGCATAACAGTAGGCGATATCATGAGGAAGTTGATGCAGGCGGCCCCCGACCCGTGTCCCATTAGAGTGATGTTGGTTGGATCGCCTCCGAACAGCGCGATGTTCTGCTGCACCCAGTGGAGGGCGGCTATCTGATCCATGAGCCCGTAGTTCGCCACTCTCGCTTTTAGGTTCGGCGCTGGATTGGCGTTTAGAAACCCTGTAGGAAAATCAAATTGTTCAAAAAGTTTCCAAGTATCTTGCAATATAATTAAGTTTTATTTGAACGATGTTTTAACTATAAACAGTTTAAAGATGTAATAAGTACAATAATTGTTGTAAAATGTGAAATCAATAATAAGGAATTCAGAAATATTCCACTTTTAGGTAGAAGTGGACAACTTTACTATTTCTTACAAGGGCTAAATAATGTGCGACGTAAAAAATATTTTATTTATTGATCCATTTTTTTTTCTACAGATCGGATGCGTTTGTGCATGGATACAGTGGTGCACGAAAGTAGTCGTCTATAGTTTTAAATGTATAATAAACTTCCCCTAGATTTTATTATAATTATAAAACACTGATCACTATCATCCAGCACTCAATTTATATGACAAACACTCATTGTAGTCACATCGTGGCTTCAAAACGGTAAAAAATCGGTTCAAATAATTTAAATTTATAAGTAATAATAAATTAAACAGTATACGGTTGCTGATCAAAGCAATTCGCTTGTGCTTTACGTTTCAGCACATATTCCCAATCCCAATTTATTTCCAATACATTTTCACGTACAAACTAGTCTCAAGGGGCGGCTTTAATTCAAAGAGCACATGGTATACGAATGAATCGGAACGGAACGTTGTATCTACACGAGCGAGTAAAAAATATCGAAAAAAAGTCCCACACAGGCATACGGTTGTATTTCAGAAGTCTTTTTTTTACTTGGAGACAAAATATACGAATGCAAGTGCTGTAGACAAAAGGTATTGTACAGTTGCAACACTGAATCTAATAGCTAACAGTTTATTTCGGGAGAGAAGATTTATTGAATTTACATCTGAATTTTTGAAAACGTTGAGGGCGTAACTGTACTAAAAATTATATTGGACTAACTTGATTCTCAGATTCTCTTGTTTGCAAATTTGAATGTTTACAAAACAGTTTGTTATCGGTTAATATTTATAGAGCAATACTTGTCGCATTTATTGTCACACGAACGGCGTAATATTTGCATAGATAGGTATTGCTGAGATTTGTTCAGCAATGAAACGTAACTGCTGTGAATATCCAAACGGTTTCCATGTAGAATTGGAAACGATAAACAACGCTACGATAGAGCTACGAGACTACAAATATCACGATTGCTACTACAGCTTTCATTCGCGGAATCGGATTATTATTGGTATTGTGCAGAAGCTTTACTGTTGAAATTTCACTAATCTTACCTGAACTCTAAGAACCATAATCTTGCCCTAAACATTTTTTATACATATTCTTATTAAAAATATAGATGATAATAATATAGAAGATATAATGAGAGAAAGATCTGACTCGCAGACTATCCTGGATTAGGTATTATATGTATGTATGTTGCATGCGGCACCCGGGTGGTACTTCGATAAAGTTAAAGTAGCTTACGTTACTCTTCATAAAATCAGCTATTTGTTAGTGAAAGTCCCGTCAAAATCGGTCCAGTCGTTTCGGAGATAAGCCGAAACAAGCGGACAGACAACAAATTGAAACATTGTGTTTTTATTTTAAGTTGCGTATACATATCATATTCATTTACTAAAAAGCTATTATTTTGATTATAGAAACAGACAGTTCAAGTTTATTTATTTGTATATCAAAGATTAATTTATCATACTAATATTATAAAGAGGAAAACTTTGTTTGTTTGATTGTAATGAATAGGCTCCGAAACTACTGAACCGATTTGAAAAATTCTTTCACTGTTAGGAAGCTACACTATCCCCGGGTGACATAGGCTATATTATATTTTAAAAAAAATTAGGGATCCTTACTAAAATTCTAATAATGTAACCGTAATGTACCCGTGCGAAGCCGGGGCGGGCCGCTAGTTCTATATAATGTAAATCGACGTAAAACACGCTAACCAATTCGCCACGGCACATTCGTGAGCCAGAAACGAAACGTGGTAATTCGGCGTCTGAGTATTTAACGTCATCTTATTTTGATGCTTTCCAAGAATACCAACTTGATAA
Source organism: Notodonta dromedarius (assembly GCA_905147325.1). NCBI lineage: Eukaryota > Metazoa > Arthropoda > Insecta > Lepidoptera > Notodontidae > Notodonta > Notodonta dromedarius. The sequence goes on along the minus strand of LR990163.1, from coordinate 12,791,595 downwards.
TGTTGCGAAACTCAACCAACTTTCAGGAACGGGATGTTGAACTTACAGTTTCAAGGAATGAGACGTCGACTTAGTTTATGACGTTCGTTTAATTCACTTATTCAAATGAAGACGAATTCAAATCTTGTTACTTGGACGGATATTAAACGAAGACTTTATTTTGTTTATTGTTCATCTGTTTTGTCTGCAACTACATATAATTTAATTATTTTTGATAATATATTTACTCAATTATAATGAGTCCAAAGGAGCGACATGTAATAAGAATGGATCCCAATTACGAAATCTATACGGACATCATATTTTGTCCCTATAGATTTCGTATATTCGGATCTTTTATTATTACATGTCGCTCCTTCGGACTCATTATAATTGAGTAAATATAGTATCAAAAATAATTTTATTATTTGTCTTCTACTATTATCATACAAGTACTAATAAGGTAAATTTAATTACAAAGTACATTTTCTTCAGTAAAGGCTGCCTTCTACAGCTTTTCATGTCACTTCACTGATATTTTAATTACAACCCCTTTAAACTCAAGGGAGATGAGAATCCTTTCTTGTATATATTTAAACGCTTTGTATTCCGAGAGTACCTTTAAGGTTATTAGGTTTCTTATACAAGGTTACAACCACACGTCAGTGGGTGGCAATGGAAGGTCAAGCTCAAAGAGATTGCCTACCCGCTGACCTGTCGGAATCCTTTTCGTAACTTGAAACTATTCGGGAATTTCGAATGGGGTGGTTTTGATTAAGACTTCATGTGGTGAATGTGTAATTATTTTAAAAGTAAAGGGTTTATGCATGAAATATTTTGTAGGTGACAAGACTCTAAGGTCAAATTCGCTATCTAAATTGTGTGCAAAATTAAATTAGGATTATAAAATCAAAAGCCCCCGATGCGTGACGCGTATTTTATAAATGGCTGAACCAATTTCTATTAAACCGCTTGGAACTATTTCAGGAATAATAGCTATCAAATAAAAAAGGCCGCCTTGAAAGCGGTACATACATTAGGCACTTACGATGCCACAGACAGTCCGACAAAGAGTTAAAATACGATCGCTCAATAATGTATGGTGATAATGGATTTTTTTAATTATTTTAATTGAATAAATCACCCGTCAGTCCCTGTACGACACGTTCATGCAAAGCGTTGGACGGTGGTTCGACGGATAATAAACCTATCATCTATTGGGTGCCTTATTAAACTTCAACTTGGTGTTAGAGGCTAAAAATATAAAATGCACTTGCCCAAGACTCCGAGCCTGAAGTTAAGAGTAACCACAATGAGGTCAGTGTAGCTGGCGAGCACGGCGCCATCGTAAGGTTGGCTGGAGCTCCAGGAGTAGCTCTCACCATGAATGTAGACCAGTACAGGCAGTGCTAGCTTTGTTTCATCCACTAAAACAAATTTATATTGTGCCGGTTATTTTCGCTACAAATAACTCCTAATTTAATTTGCCTCAGCTAAAACATTAGCTTTCTTCTTCATACATTACTGCTATAAGGAAAAAGGTAATACATTAATTTCAATCAGGTTTAGATCAAAGGTTTAGAGGTATGTATCAAATTATTAGTACCAATGATATCATAATTAAAATTCCATTCAATACCATAAGCTTCTACCGTAATCATATCGCCATTGGGAAATCATGATGTCACTGCATTGTTATTTATAAATCTGTCACATGAGCGAGATGGAACATTGTGCACCAATAATTATTCTCGAGAGGCCATTCTAATAATGAATAAAGAAAGAATAACTCATTATAAATTCAACTCGAATCAACAAAGATACTTACTTTGCAATGGAGCAAATATGTTTAAATATAGACAATCTTCGCTTTGATTCTTAAGATAGGGAATCAGTCTTTTCAAATATTCTAGTCTGCCTTTAGGCATTTTGTCTAGCATGGTCCTTTCGTCCTCAACGTCTGGTAGTTTCTGCGGGCAGGCAGGACCAGGCCTGTCTGACACTCGCACCCCGTCCCATGGCGATGGAGTCCTGGTGGGACTGAACCTAGAAAGCAAGTACAATTAAGAAAGCTTATTACCACAGACTAGATATCAGTCAAGTGTAACAAAAAAACATTTGATGATTTCGTATCAGCTACGCTGGCTTCAGTTGTTCATAAAATTGTCAATTCGTTTTGTTTCTCAAAATAATGTAGGCATAGCAATAAGATACTTTAGAAAAGTTCACCCATTTTAATAAATTTAATGCTGTTTCGGAACCCTAACTAATTAATAATTTTGTAGTTGAAGAGATGTCTATAAAGTGTAAAATTTAATCAAAAATAAACCCTCTTACTCCGTTTTTAGTAGACTCAGCCTCTAATGGACATCGTTACGCTAATGGGCGGGTAAAAGGTTTAGACACGTTTAAAAAGTAAAGACCTAGGATTAAATTGATGTTAGTGAAGTAAAAGCATTACTTTCAGATTTAAATTTCATCGCTGTGTTTTTCTTTTTAATTTTACGAATCAATTTTTGGGTGCCTTATTTAACTACAATACAGCATAATAATCCAGTGTTACCGGAATCGCACCCAGTTTACTTTGCACTCATAGGTACTCAAATTACAGGCATTGCTTAGTTCGTCACCGTATAGTTGATCAATGTGTTAGTCTGGTTATTTGATGGAATGAATTATAGGTAATTGCAGTTGTTACCTGTTAGATCCAACCGGTGGCGTTGCGTACGGTACACCTAAAAAAACTTCAAGCGGACTCAAATATCTGTGTTCATCCATAGCCAACACTATGCCCTGTAATTTTCCGTACTTAGTCTGCACTATTCTACTGCTTATTTTAAACTTAACGTTGGACTTAGGGACAGGTTTTGAAGGATTAAGATAGTACTTTTTATAGTCCTCGTAATTGCTGTAGGCATTGTTATCGCTATTGTAAAATTTCGTATTTAAATGTAGAAAATTTTCACTATTGTAATATGGGTTGTTATCGAAATTGACATTATCGTGTGAAGTATCGTGATCCTCGTAATTTTCTTCGCTGGGTGCGTCGCCTTGCTTGTTTTTATTGAAATTATTATACTTAACTCCTTTCTCGTTAAAATTTCTATTCATATTCGTAGTGTTCGAGTTAACATTATCTATAGACAAACATGTTACGACGAGTATGATGTATATATTGAAAAACACTATTTGTTGGGCGGGTTTCCTCGTATCGTTGGCACATTTAGAATTATCATTGTGAAACATGCTCGAATCATTGAAACTATTCACACTGTTGATGTGAATTCTTTGCATATTTCGTCATGTTATCATTTTTAAGCGTATTATTTCACAATCAACTGTTCTTCCTTCTCCAACTGTTGTTTCTGCGTCTGGAACAAAAGAGAGGGCAACATTAATATCTCGTCTTAATTGATACAAATGAAGCGTTTTAGGTTCCGCAAATGACTGTAGCCTTTTATAAGAGTCGTAAAGTTTTATTTCATTGCAGCCGCGGTTTTTCGGGGAAATGTTTATTCGACTGAGTTATTTTATAGCCAAGTTGCCAAACCTGCCTCAACGATAACGTAAAATAACAAACTTAGTCAATACTCAACTCAATACTTTAAAAAATATAAATACTTAATACCATATTCCATATCAATGTCGTCTACTCTTGAAACAAGATGAACAAGACGTTTTATTACATTAACTCAAATTTTAAATAATTTCGAAATGTTAACAATTGGAACTGAAATATTTCAGCGAAATTAATGACTTTTTGGAACCGTTGTAAATTGATAGCTGGGCGTTTAATTATGAATTCGACTTGATTACTGTATGTATGTTTTTATTACTTTAGTTAAGCATCGAGCTCATCCATCATTTGTAACTATATATTGAAATGAAATGTTCAATTTTCACTGTGATATACGTAATATTAATCTCTTACATGTTTGATTATACAGCTAAAATGTCAGTACCTCATTAAATTTATGAAATTAATCAACGATGTTGTATTACCAAGGGAATAGGAATGCCATCCATTTAATTCTCACATTATTAATTAAATAAGGAATAAAATCTTGTGAAATAAAACATGTTCAATGTTGAGTGAGTACTTTCATACTTGTTTTCTCATCACTGAATTGAAACAAGGTGTCCCAAAACATTTCCCCCTTCCTATAAAATTCGCCCCCTTTACACGCGAGCCATTTTTTTACCGTGAAACAGTTTTCCCGGAACTCTATTCGCATAAATCACATAGTTTGTGAATTATGAACAGGCGTAAACACTGTCTTGTTACAGCTAGTGTACCATAAATTGTTTGGAAATTAGGGGCTCCACAAACACGGAAATAATAGGACATGAATGTCAAAAAGCAAGGACAGTCTTTTAAAAATCCACTAAAATTCATTCAAATGTCCTATTGTTCGACATAGATTTCACCTTCTTCCACCCTTCACAGTATTGGGATCTCACATACAAATATTAATTTAATTGAATAAAATTTTATTTAACTATAATTATTTTTCATAGTCCAACTACTAAACTTAATTACTTTCACATTATATTTAATAAAAAGGCGAATAAACCTCCCAAATAGATAAATAATAGACAACTTTAATTTGCAGTTATACAAATCGGGATTTGTCCTATAAATCAAACCTTAGTTGGTCACCCCACAATAATCTGACAAGGGTGAAATGAGGCGGGCAACATTCTTGACGCCCAGTTGATTTGCATGTTATGGCTCTGGTTTGTGCTGTCCGTTTTTATATCTTTGGAGTTTCCTCATTGCCGTCTGTGCCGGCTGTACTTACGTCAAAGCGACTGTTAATAGGTAAATAGTGACGAGTCATTATTGTTCTAAGACCAGAATGAAAGACAATAATATCGTATAACATAATGATGAACGTATAGAATTTATGTTCTCAGACTAAAATAATCACTTAGCTTGAGCATGTAGAACTATTGAGTCAAGCCAGCGAAAGTAACACTAAATGGCATGAATTTAATATTACTTTTTTTCTTATATTTTTTTCTTGTTTTCACTCAGCTGTTTGAGATGTCGTTATCTGTCATATTAAGTATGGCGTGTTAATTAAGCAGCACGCAAATATGAGTAGCGTTAAAGTATTTGGCGGTCAGATTGAAATTTGTCTACTGTACCCCATAGAATAATAAATATTAAGGTTAAAAACATAACGAAACTTTCTATTCTTTTATGATCACAAATTGCCGCGAGCAGCCCCTTTGAAAACAAAACAAAATTAAAACTTGTTTAATTCACAAAACAACGGGTTAATATTTTTCCGTATTTTTGTGACGTCCCGCAACAATGCTGCTCAAAGTAGAACGCGATAATTCAGAGTAACGACGAGTGACGTAAAAAAAGAATCGCCATCAGCGCCTCCCCTCCATTTACCCTTACCAAATGAACGTTACAAAGAAAGGCGAATCAATTTCTAAAAACAAAACAGACTATCACAATGCAGCTTTTGTTTACGATATATACGCGAAAGAAATGGCGAGTGTTCAATGTACGTCATTTATTCCGATTGTCTCCTCTTACATTCGTAAAAGTGTCGATTGGAAAGGTCAGATGGAGACCCATTGGCTTATGTTTGAAGGGTATATGTCTGGCTCACACTTGGCCAGTTTTATTTTTTATCTAGCGTTCATAGCCAAACCACTTCACTTTAGCGGCTGGTTTGAAAGTGTGAGGATATAAAACGGTAATAGTTTCGGAAGGTGTCATAGATCTTGAACATAAAGGAGTAGAGGAGGATTATTGAAGAGCACTTTAGACTGGCTCTAAACAAAAGACAATTTCAAGTCTATCAACCTTAAGTAATAGAGTGGCACCTAAAGTAGTTTTGAACAATATGGTTTAGATTTCAAAATTTGATTTCATGCTGATATCAATTAGATATTCAAAACATGCCGAAGATCTCACCTATTCCTACTATACTTTTCACTGACATTTTTAAATTCAGTCTTGTGCAGACCATAATTTCAAGCTAAATATATACATTTATCTACCAGTAAAAATTATAATAAGAAAAGAAAACTTTAATAATGCCTAAATTCTACTCCCATCGTATAATAAAGCCTACTAAGCTTATTGAGTTGCTGGATTGTTACAATTTATGAAAAGGGCGAGGACTTTATCATCTCCATGAAAACATTCCATTAATGTCAACGGTCGGGGGAGTGTAATGTCAAATTAGTGTCTCGCCCGCTCCGGGGGTGGGTTCATGGCGTTTTCACGTTCTATCGTGAAGTTTTGAATAAATGAATAACGCTAGACAGAAAACACTCACTGTATGATTCCAAACTAAGGTTCCAACTGCGGATTTTTTGTATAAATTACTAGCGGCCCATCCCGGCTTTGCACCGGTTGAAGATTTAGTAGGGATCCCTAATTTATTCTAGTAACAAATATAGCCTATGTTACTGAGGGATAATTTAACATTCTAATGGTGAAAGAATGTTTGAAATTGGTTCAGTAGTTTTTGAGTTTACTCATTACAAACATACAAAAATACAAATCGTTCTCTTTATAATATTAGTATAGATGTAAAAGACAAGCCCGCTTAGTTTTTTGCCGGATCTTCTCTGTCGAGGTCGCGTTCCGATCCGGTTGTAGATGTAAGAAAAAAAAAAGTAAAATTGACAATTTGTAAGTGCCCCCGTAGGCCTAAACAAAATAAACGCTTTGAATTTGAATTTGAAATCGGAAAATAAGCGCAAGGCCCTCTTGATGTGAAATTACTATAGAGGCTATAGAAGCTTGTAATACTGAAGGTTTTAAGTAAGGCTCGCTCGTTGCTGGCCTAAAGGGGGATGGAATAGCGAGGGGTTGGGCTTCCGGCACTCTCACACATCGTACGTAACGCAACTATAATAGCTACTGCCAGAAGTACTACCCTGGGAGAGCTACCCTGTATATGTCAAATATGGCTACAGTTAGGCTCTACAATCAATAAGTTATTGCGGCGTGAAAAATGTGAAACTAAAAATGGCATTTCATAGATTTGGATTACTGCAGGTAGTGCGACGTCAGAGCATTTATGAAATAAACGCTTAAACCAACGGAAAATATTGTATGAACGACCCTAAATTTCCCACGTACATTCTCCTTACGGAAGGGATAAATCCTTTATTCGGCTACTTACATTTTGCCATTCACTCTTCATTAACTTCCTGCTGACCTCCAAAATACTCAAGCCCAAACGAAAAGCAATTCCATAGAGAATATTACAGCAAAACTACAAAAAATATTAAATTTATTAGACACATCCCGATCAAATTGCCAAATGTAAGCATTCTTGTCACGCGAGGCGACCTTTCGAGGAACGCGGCACGAATCTCATTTCCTCACCTCCAAATTAAAATAAACTTTGCGCGAAATTGCGTAGAGTCCAAAATTGTAGGTCCAAACTGGTCCGAGCTAAAAGGAGATGTCAAAGGTACAGAAATTGGAGATGAGCATGTCGAAATGGGTCCACCGACGGTTGTTCATTAGAGTTTACATAATTATCAGACTTGATTTAATAGTCTAAGTGCTTGGAGTCAGGATTAGTGAAGCGGTTTACTGGTACAACCTAATGTCATTTGCCGTGGTGTGTAATCTGGTTATGTTGTTGCTTGTTTGCTGGAAATAACGTGTGAGTAAGTATATTAAGAGACTAGCTGAGCCCGCGACTTCGACCGCGTGGAATTTAACTTAACAAAAAAGCCCGCTCCCGCGTTCTGAGCCCGCGCGACAGGACCCATTTTTTCATTTTGTTTTTCTAAAATAAAAGTACCATAAGTTACTCCCTATAACATCAGCTATCTGCCAGTGAAAGTCCCGTCAAAATCGGTCCAGCCGTTTCGGAGATTACCCGGAACAAACACACAGACAGACAGACAGACAGACAGACAAACATTTTTTAAATCGTGTTTTTGCTATAGGTGTCGTATGTACTTTGATATGCATTTAGTGAAGAGGTGTTATTTTGATATTACAAACAGACACTCCAATTTTATTTATTTGTGTAGATGGTTTCCTTGCGATCTTATTTTCGTTCCCATTACTTAGAACTCAGTAGTCAATACTCTACAAGTCCAGCGGTAGTTAAATAATAACATCCCGTACAGTAAAAAGTCCCGTAAGCGATCATTCACACGGTCGACCCGTCACCAAAAATGTATTTACATTTTATTGTATCCGGATTTAAACTATGGCAATTATCTGTCAAAACTATACATGGACAGAACGGTGTAAGCTTCTTCGTGTGAATGACGGCTTAGCCACTCCAACTAAGTGAAATGTTCCTCATGTTGACAAATTATCTGATCTGAATTAGTATTTGAATTAATATATGAATCCATTTCAGGTACAGTTAGGTACTATGATTTATAATATAATATGATCCATCAAAGTTAGGTATAATAAGGTTTGATAAGGTATTTTAAAAGCCACATATTTGTCTAATAAAAGGTGTCTAATATCTTCTTGGAGATACCTACGAACGAGGGGCGAGATTGCAGATACGTACTTATTATTCTGAACCTTCAGCATACAGTCTTATAAATTGGCGACTTAGCCATGCAATTTGGCAGCGATTCCAAGGCTATTCTGGTCGCGTGGAACGCTTCTGCAGCTGTTGAATAGCTAATGTGCGAACTACGGGTCTCAAATGCATAAAGTACATAACCTGTTGAAGTTAGAGAGAGATAATGGCTAGTTTCAGCGACAGTGATCACTTGAGATATCGCTGTGTGGAAACTCTATTGACCTACGATATGAACAAGTACAGTAGTTTTAAACAAGGTAATACAACTTTATAGCCATATCATAATGATAATATTTAATCCTGAAGTCAATAACCATTTAAACGTTCCAATTTACTTTATAAATCAAAACCCCCAGCAAAATTGCGGTCGATAGCTGGTAATCATAATTGTCAATCAGAGTTACTCGTATTAAACACGAGGAAAGGGATACGATTTTTATTAATTGTGCTTTCATTTTGGTCGTTTGCCAAATTTTATTCTGGATTGTAGCCAATACAAGCGAGTTACAATTATTGCTTCCGTCATTATTGTACCAAACCTTTGATTGGGATTTCGGATCGGAATATTTTATGGGTTGGATTAGATTGAAACATGGGCGGTATTTTTTAATGAATCATCTAATATTCTATAGTTATTCCGAGGATATCTCGGTGAACGGAATAAAAGGAGAATTAAAATGTAGATGACTATAATTTGATCAAACTAATTGACATGAACTAGATAAAATATAGGAAATCAACGCTACAATTTGTTGTAATAACGTTTTTGTAGTCGAATATAGTTCAAAGTAATTGTAAGTTTTCCAAAATGTTTGGTCTTTCACCTTATCTTTATAGTTATCAAATACAAAAACATATAATATTTCAGCACACAAAACATTACCAAGATCAAGATCGCAAAAAAAGCTGACTCAACACTGCTTTTTCTCATTTAATGTTAGCTTTCCAGTAAATACTACCCTCTGAATACCTGAAGAGCAAGATCAATATGACATAATAGACGTCTACACCAACGAACACTTGGAATAAATAAATGTAATTTCTCGATTGCGAACGATGTTGAAATACACTTAGAAACCTTCGCTGCATAAATACATTTTGCGGTTGATTTTGTTACAGCAAATTAAATGTTTCAGCGCCAAGGAAACAAACGCAGTTTTTTTTAGAGTAGAGACGTTTTATACTTATAATGACGCCTGGATCAGGAAAAAGTAAGGTAAATAAACTTATTATTATTATTATTTTAGGACAATCATAATAATTGTTACCTGTGACTGGCTATGCTGTTGTGCAGGAAACGGGAATCCTGCCTATTCAAAGTTTTGTATAAAGTGACTTAAGAATTATTTAATTAAACTATAATTATTCCCAGCGAACGTTAATATTATTATTATTAGGTTTTGTGCCCTAAGCCGCTCGGGCGGCATCTTGCTACTTCGACCTTTGCTGATCTTTTGTAGCCAGCACTGAAGTGTTAAAGTTCACTGCCTAGTCCTGAGGCCTTCAGGAACTTCCAAATGCTTTGAGCAGTGAGTGTTTGTATCTCCTCCGGATGCATGATGTGCCGCCCTAGGAAGATACTTCTGCAACGTATTAGTGAGCCGCACGAGCAGAGGATGTGCATTGCACTTTCCTCTGCTTCTTGGCAGAATCTGCACATTGTGCTGTCGCTCATCTTGAGGTTGAACAAATGTTTGTTTAGTTTGCAGTGCCCGGTGAGGATTCGAGTTACTGCGCATGTTACGTTAATATCTATTATAATATAATCATTTTGTAACTACTGATTCTAGGATAGCTCTTTCAAATTGTATACCTAATAATTTTAATAAAAAGCATGTTTATGTTAAAATGAATGGGACTAATGCGGGCATTACCAGACATCCTGCTGGTCCCAAAGCCAATGATCTCGTTAGCTTGGTCGCTGAAGCGTTTTCTGCAAACAAATATTTACAGAGCTTCCGAAAAAAAAGTTGAATTTTTGTTTCTCCATTTTAACTTTGATATTAGTCAGGTAAACTAATCAATATATTAAAATTGGCTTCAGGTTTGATTCAATATTTGGTTCTGTCTTGGTTCAATATTTTTTGGAAATATTTATTTTATTATCATTTATTTATCATTTTATTGACATTACATTAATTCATATTTGCTTCTACATTACAATTATATAAAACAATGAAAAACCAGTCACCCTTTAAGCCAATAAAACTAAACAAACTTCCTTTTCCATTGCTATCAAAATATCATCATTATAAATCCGACATACATCGCTGACAGCGCCGACACTGCCACTGACAGCCCCACAATAGCACACAGTACTCCTGTCGGTTTTAGTAAGCGGAACTCAAAACCAGCGTTATTTTGACTGAGCAATGCTGTAATTTAATTCGAATGGAACGGTTGCGGTATCATATTGCACATTTGGTAGTAACTGTGCTGTCATTCATATGGGTAACCTAGCACCTAATATTAAATTGACTGTATTCATATGTCGACGATAAATCATTGGCATGTTAAATCATATCTAACAGGAACGCATAGGTCACATACCTCATATGACATCGCATGTGAGCCTATATCTATAAATATGATGACCCTCTTCAATGGTCCATACCTTCATTCGTTTACTTATGTACTTACGAGCTGTGCCCCGCGACTTCATCCGCGTAGTATTGGATTATTGGGTTAAAAAGTATCCTATATGTTAATCCCAGTTATAATCTATCTGTGTTCCAAATTTCATCCAAATCCATTCAGTAGTTTTTGCGTGAAGGAGTAACAAACATACATACATACATACATCCACACTCATAAACTTTCGCATTTATAATATTAGTAGGATATGTGTAGGGATCCACACAAATATTAATAATAGTATCCTTAATCAAACAGACGAAGAATATGAGATTATAACAGTTTGTTTGGGTACTTCATTCGGGTCTTACCATATTTTGTCTTGGTAAATATTCCCTTTTTACGATCAACCAAATGAAAGGCTATAATTCAATCAATTGAACCCGGTAAAGGTAAACATTTTGTGTTGCTGGCTGTCGATAGCTCGAACGTTGACTCTGAATCAATAACCATGATACGTTGCTTATTATTATATTTCTGCGTTTTATCTGTTAATAATTTTATACAAAATTGGAATTAAAATATTATTGTATGATACTTATTGGAATGGCTTTTTTATTTTAATTGCTTTTTCGTAGCTTCGCTAGCGTAAATTTTAATCTATAAATGTCGACAAAAGCGCCACCTATCGAGTTCAACTATAGCTAATAATCATCCAGGTGATCCCATAAGCACAAAAAAGTATCTAAATCTGTCAAGCCGTTTAGGAGGAGATGAGCTAAGAACACACACACACCGGAATGTTAAGGCCTCAATAGCTTAGTGGTTAGAGGGGCCGTCCTCGTAGCTGAGAGGTTCCGGGTTCGAACCCTATCCTGGCCACTACACTTCCAGGGCAAGTACTTAATAACATAATTACCTAAAAGTTGGTCACCTATGCTTGTGAATAAACAAAGTTTGAGATTTAAATATTTATTTTTATGTTGTTCCATAGTAGGAATACAAAAGTTTCCATGAGTTTATTATTTCCATTACCAGATAACCAAATCAATATTGATACTGAAGTTTACATTCTCAATTTGATAAACGCGCACCTACGTGTTGGACATTCATACAAACATCAAATATTGATTCAAACATTTTCGAACATAATCCCGAATTTCTTTTAATATACATAATATTTCACGCAAACAAACATTAATTGCTATTATAAGTAATAAAAACAAATACCAAATTGACTGACAAGGCAAAAAACAAGTGTAATAATAATAATAATAATAATTTAGCCCTATTGACGTCCCACTGCTGGGCACGGGCCTCCCCTCAACATGAGGGGGAAAAACAAACAAAACAAGTGTAGTTTGCAAAAAAAAAATAGTAGGTAATATATTTCAAAGATTAATAACAAACTTCGTAATATGCCAGTAGATCTACAATTGGTAGTACTCCGGAAAAAGAAGAACTCAGAACTCAAATCCTTTTATTTTAGGCCTATGGAGGCACTAGCAACTAAAACCGGAACGGAAAAAGACCTTAACTTAAAAGTTAAAGCAAAAAAACTCATTAGACTTGTCCATAAACATGTAAAATATTAGGTACATGTTAATTTTATTTTAAATCGCCAGTGTTAATATTTCATTCGTCCAAAGAGTGTTTTAGGAAAAACGATAGCTACAGTGTTACTGCCTTTCAAAATTACCAATACTACGCTTTGACATTTGTAGTAGGTAACCCTTCGCGCAGAGTTTATTCAAAATTATATTTTATGATGTAAAATAACTATAAACATGCTTATAATCTTCAAAAGGTACTGACAATGAGCTCTATCCACTGAAGACATACATAATAATGTGTCTATAACACGCGCAATATGTGGTCTAGTGCCAAATCCTACAAATTTACATACAAACGCGTCGCCCACAGCTTCGTGTCGGTCTGGCCGTTCCGTAAGTTCGCTTTCAAAATATAAGTTGCGCGTGCGTAATCCGAATTTGTGAATAGGGACATATGTCCCTACCTTGTTACGGTGATAATAATAAACCTTAGTTTTAATACCTCCATTATAGGGATTATTTAACCAAAGCGTTTTATTGCGTTCTTGAGACAGAACTACCCATTTAATGTTGATAAAATAAAGAAGTTTTTCGTCAAGGAATACCGTTGCGTTTCCTAATGAAAATATGCTTAGCAATTATAATACTTTTAGGTACTGTATCCCACAAACATTTCACATCCCGTAATATTTTACATTTGCGCTCTCCCAGATTAACAACAGAATACAAATTGCGAATCATGTTACGCCGATGTTATTTTAATAATGATGGATATCAAGTCGGCAAATGGATTCCATAATGTCGAGATATGTTTCGCAGCCTCAAATGTATGATCAATGACTGCGAGGGTGGAGACTTGTATGTTTATTAGTAAATTTACTCTACACAGCTCATTAGATCCAGGGAAACCAACGTCTCGCAAGAGTAATATTGAATCAGTACAGAAACGTGTTTAAAGTGTAAACATAGATATATAGGTAGAAACAGGTTAACTTATTATTATAATAATAATTGTCTTATTAATTTGATTCATAAGGCAAATAACATCTACCCATTAAAACATATGATAACCCCTGGTTTATCTAACGAAATATATTATTAAATGGTAAAGCGCATTCAAATTCAACATCTTAATTGGCAAACTTGTTTCAACCCAATCCTTCTAACTTTAGAAATTAAAAATTTTCACAATGGGCTTAACAATGTTTGTCTAACCGCCGAAAATTCAACGAGAGAAAGGAAAAATAATGCGGAAAAACGTGGATAGACGGAGAATTTATTCATCGTCAGCTAAGACCGCTGTCGCAGGAATGACGGTACAAGCCATTGAGCAGAACTCGGAATTAAAAGTTAATGGGATGTGTTGAGAAAGAGGAAGAGAATTATAGTTCTAAGGGTTGAAGCGGAAATGAGTTAACGAAAAATTTAACAGAACACCTTTTGAATAATATCTTCGCTAGTAATTATAGCTAATAAAGTTCTAGAACAAATTATTAATAACAGTTGGTATAACATAAATTATGAAAGAGAAAATATTTTCTGTGACCTGAATTAAAGAGAGAAAATTTTGTTGGAATTGGTTTAGCACCTGTATGATCTTAAATATAATATTTAAGGTTAAAATCATTGGAAATCTTTAGATTAGAGAAACCTGTACCTAACTGTAGATATTTTCAATGGAATTCTTAAATGACATGCTACAGAAAGACTTAGTTCTAGAAATCACAGAGGCTACTTAACATACAAGCTAACTATTATCACACATTTAGCACAATATCTAATACAACCATACTTAAACATAGAAACTATAAAAGCGAATGTAGGAGCTAGTACAGTAACAGTTACCATAGACGAGTACCAAGAGGTATTTGTAAGTGAAACTGCGTCGCTATCTTAATAGCGGCAGCCGTTAGATACGAATATCTTTGCACATAAAACTGATCTTTTTCGCACTAAGATAAGTATACTGGATCTTTTAGTAATAGTAGTTAACGTAGTGGAAAATGGTATCGAAAAGTAGATAGGGTAGGGTGTATCTTTGGAGACGGCGAATAAAAATTACTGTGTATTGATCATGTAAGCTTGAAATTCTCGTCACTTCAGGGAGTAGAGGTCACGAGATCAACGTCCTAAGTTTATCTGATCAATTAAATTCGTGTATATTAGAGACTAGCTGAGCCCGCGACTTCGTCCGCGTGGAATTTAACTTAACAAAGAAGCCCGCTCCCGCGTTCTTAGCCTGCGCGACAGGACCCATTTTATGTTTTTCTAAAATAAAAGTAGCCTAAGTTACTCCTTATAACATCAGCTATCTGCCCGTCAAAATCGGTCCAGCCGTTTCGGAGATTACCCGGAACAAACATACAGACAGACAGACAAAATTTTTTTAAATCGCGTTTTTGTTATAAGTGTCGTGTGTACTTTCATATGCATTTAGTGAAAAGGTGTTATTTTGATATTACAAACAGACACTCCAATTTTATTTATTAGTATAGGTAGATAATTAAATCTCAGTTATTTCAGCTCAATGTAAGAACTATGAGTACAAAAGTCAATGTAAAGTCTATGTTTGGGTAACCAATTCGACTTTCATAAATCATAACTATCATAGTTTATTTTAGAAAATATGTTAATTTAAAGTTATAATAAATTACATAGTCATCCATCGCAGGGTGGGTACTGTCTAAATAGATCCGTCGAACCGTCACATCGGATCGAATGAATGAGTTAATGAATATTTATCAGCACGACTAAAATGCTTTTGCGAGGGAAGATTTTCTTGGGTTCGCGTGTTGCGTGAAGTGTCTGGTAATCTTTGCTGGCAAACGGCCTTCGATTTGTATTTTTGATCTATTCGCACTTTTTAAAACGTTAACTATCAGGCTGGGTATTTTAATTTGTATTTAATTACTTGCATCTAGTGGGTAAAAATATGTATTGTATTGAAAAATTAATACTTACTGACTCTGAAAATAATAATCATGTTAGTAGGTATTGAACATAGTAGGTTAGGTAAGTAAAATCTGACTCTAGAACACGAAGTGACCTTGGCAAGACGTTGCATATTTTAGGATATTCATATCTAGCCATTCTTATTCTTCAAACCGAAAGACAATCGAATTGCGAGGGCATAATACACGCATTTCAATGCAAAGTGGGCAATCGAGACAAAACAACTGGCCGTCGAATGCGCGTTGAAAAATACAATAGCATCGCGTCGCTGTTTGTGTTCAATGCAAAGGTTATATCGTGCGGAATACTGCTTGTTATGCAGTGGTATTGTACCTTTATAAGGATTTTATTTTAGATTTTATACTTATTGGCATCTTCATAGTATACAGTTTACTGCACAATCAATCACAACACACAAGTACAATTTTTAACGTAATCTTATCTAAATTGAGAAAACATGCTGACGCTGTCATATTTATTCATAAAGTCTGTTGTGTAAGCATGATGGAACAAGCAAGCTTTATCGTAACGATACGTTTGCTTGTAGTGTTCTGATCAGCTCTGCTTTTGGCGCTTTTGACGCTTGCATCTTCCCTATGTCAATAACCGTATAACCCAAAAATATTATTATATTGTTTTTCATCGACCAAACCAAAATGAATTTGCTTTTTTTAAGTTATACAGTCACAAAAAAATATAGCAGACTGACATAAAAATCCAACTGTATGTCTGTTGATAAAATAAACCCGGCCTGTTACGAATGCGAATATGACAAATTGTCTGACACCTCATTCATCAAAATCCATTTGACGATAAATCCTTGCTGATAGCATAGTTTAATAGAGTAGGTAGACGTGTGGATTTGTGAGAAAAGAAGAATTTATTTACATGACAAATTTTCAAGCATATTAACTGCAAAATAAACGTAGAGATAGAGGCAGACCTTCAGCCAGATGGTCCGATGACGTCATGGACCTCCGTGCTCCTGCCGGCACATGCTGGACTAGCTAGCATAGGACAGAACCAAAGATAATATAAAGGGAGAGGCATATTGTTATTGTTCCGGTACGTACGTACGGCCACTCAGTGGGTTGAAATTTTCTTATAGAAGAAGTTAGTGTTTCAAATGAATGCTATTTCAAATGACAGTGTTACCATCTCTAAGGAAATAAATATATTTTAAATAGAACAACCAGCACAGCAAATAATAATACATTGAAATTAATGTCCCGAAAACATTCACAAAAATGGCTACTCATAATAAGAAACAGTGAAGGACAAGAAAAAAACGGTAATTAGGGTTCAGTGGGCAATCAAAAGTGAATCCCTTTAGGGTTGGCGGATCGACGGCAATTTGCGACGTGGTCCCGCGGGCCGCATTATTCGGGGTGTGTTGTTGACCCATTTTGACACATCTGGGCCGCATAATCTGTGTCATGTTTTTTCCATATAGCATTCATTTGCGGACATCATCAAATTGGTTGGGTGTACCCTCGTACTTATGTTGATTGCGCTGTTAAAATCTATAGGTGTATGGTACACATAGCACTCATAACAGATTGAGCGGCTCAGAACTATGCGAAAACGTGTATTTTCTTGTAGTTCCATCTCTTTTCATTGGTCGTAAGGCTTGAACGCATTTACGGGTGACTCATGAACGTGTGTTGGATATATGAAAATTGCGTTGACTGAATCAAATCAGTTAATAATTCAAAATGGTACACTGTCTGAAATCTAGACTCAAATCTATCTACATTTGCAGTAACCCAAAGTTATGCAGGAAAAAATAAGTTAATACTGTGATCATTTACAATAGGTACCTAGGTAGGTAGGTATTTCATGTATTATAATTTTCGGTTTATTTTCTCTCCCTATGATCAATATTTTCATTCTTCCGCCGTCAACTTTCATTCGTGAGTACGGTATCTTTTTATATTCGCTTTGACTATCTGTTACCGCTATCCTGTCCAGCCTGTTTTTTTATCTCTAATGCCCGATTTAGGCTTCCCGCCTGTCGGAGAATGTTCGGAATATTCGCAAGGCTTTAACATAGAAATTCCTTTCCCAAAGCAAGCTTTTTCCGAGGTCTTTTACAATGTTAGAATGAAAGTTATGTTTCGCTAAGTTTTTATCTCGGGGATCAAAAGGGATTATGTGAGAGGGAGTGGTCTACCTGCGTCATCGTTTTTGAACTAACTTTCTAGAATACTTACATTTCCCAGAAATAAATAAGATGGCAATTGTTGGCGATATTTGAAACTTTGACGCTGCATATGAATCTAATCAGAATCGTATTGTAGGGTTATAGTTTAAAATATCTCCATTTTGGAAGTCACTTCGTACTTCTTTATTGATGCAATTATGAAGATAAGATTATGAACTAATTAACCTTAGACAAAAAAAAAACCTAAAATTGTTACAAAAGTTTTCTCGTATATTTTTGCTGTATATTCATTAGTAAGTTTCCTTTGTAGAATTTTCAGCAGTACACCTCGTCATCGCTTCCTTTTATTCTAATTCAAATCTTTAAACGTTCGGTTTGGAATTAGTGGCCTCCGGAGTCCAACGGCCCGCGTAATTCCGACCTTGCGCCCGCCAAATTGGAATTTGTAATTTTGCTGATCTGGAAAATATAATTACTGAGCAACCACAGAACATAATACATTGTTGTACTTTAATTTTGTCATAGATCTATGCAGCTTGTCTTAGATATAGGTTTTCGTGAAGCAAGACAAAAGCGTGTTACGAGAGTGAAACGTAGTTAATTATTAAAATTATTTTGAGCCTTTATAAGATGGACACTCTCGTTAATTGGGGCCTTAGGCCTTTAAAATCTATCTATAAAACATTTGTCGCCAGTTTACAAAAACATTCACAAACAAACATTATTCAACAACGGTTTGGCTTCGTCAGCATTTTAAGATGATATAACAAATAAATAAATAAAACAGGATTAACTAACAAAATGTAACTTGCGATGAAAATCGAGGAATTGTTTGAGCGTACGGGATCCGATATCACCGCACCATTCATAACTGTTACGCGATAAAATTCCACCAAACGTATTATTTTTACATGCGACTGAGCAAAGACGTGCG
The DNA here is from genome assembly GCA_905147325.1 of Notodonta dromedarius. Classification (NCBI taxonomy): domain Eukaryota; kingdom Metazoa; phylum Arthropoda; class Insecta; order Lepidoptera; family Notodontidae; genus Notodonta; species Notodonta dromedarius. The sequence continues at coordinate 12,772,893 of LR990163.1, read as the reverse complement.
TTGACAACAAATATGGGGAAACTCGATTATTATACAGAGTGATTCAAAAGTTCGAATTAATAATTTAGGTAGATAATAATATATTAGCAGTTAGGTATTTTAGTGAAGATCATGTCTAGTAGTAGTGATGCTTAGGAGTCATATTTTCTGAGTTACGGGCTCATCTCAACCCTGAGAGCGGTTTTGACGTGTCATTTTGTACTGAATTGACATAAGAATGACATTTCCAAGATCGCTCTCAGACTTGAGATCCATTTATTAATACGGGCCCAAGCAACTAATTTCATTTTGCGATCTTAAAACACATCTAATCATCTGAAGAACAATGTGAATTGTAGTTGGCAACATGTATGATGCTTCATTAAAGAATTCAGCTAACTTCACCAGCAAACTGAATACTTTGCCACCTACTTAAATAGGATGAAATTAATACGCAGCCCGCTGTAATCGGCTTAGGGGGAGAAAGAAATAGATAAGAGACCGACTGGATGAAGGTGATTGGTTTAATTAGAGCCATTCCTTTCGTGAACGAATGAATAGTGTTGCCGTACGTTGAGAGATTACGTTCATTTTCAGCACATTACATAAAAACATTTAGTAGGTATTCTACTAGATGTGTGTATGTTGTAATAATAATGGTTTACATAATTTAATACTCAATTGTAATTTAATTATACAGAATATTACTTAAATAACTTAGTGATCATTCATAAAAAAGCCAGAACACACTATTTTGATAATCAAAATAAATAAAAGGGGTCTGGTTCACATTGACTCACAGTCAGTCAAAGATAATAATTAATATAGCTACTTGAAGCGTGTGGTTGTATACATTGGAGTAGGTCATTCACTTTTATTTTGTTACCGACTTGCCGTCTATTTAGGTAAACTTATTTACATGTCTGTACAACTTTTCAAATTCTGCACTAACTATCGACTGTACAACATTTTGTGTAAACGTAATAGAAACCACGCTCTGCCTCAAGTTTATTTTTTTTTCATAGCATAACGCGACCCGTGGAAGTTTGTTATGCTGGGCGGAGTTTATTTTGATATATTTTCTTTGGTCAACATAATATCTTTCGGATAAGTAAATCAAATAATAAACAGATAACTTTTCTCGACCTTCGTGTATTCCGATTCACGAGGATAGTCAGTTCATATCATGAAAATTTGTGAATAATTGCAAATTGGCCTATAAGAGTGTCACAAGAGCAAACTATGTCGAAAGATGTATTCATTCCAAATAACGATTACCTATACATAACCAATGTTGTCAATCGAATAATTAAATGCAGTTTTAAAATAATATACTTACATTCCTATCCAAAAAGAAAAACCAATAAACTGTATAACAGAATACCGCGTATTAGATTTCCTATCTATGCAAAATGAATTCGAAAAACGAATGAAAATCTAAAATCGTTTGTGTTTTTATTTGGTATAACATGTCGTTGAAACGGCAGACATATTCCATTTTAGTTTTCATAAAATATCAAATACGTACTACAGCTTTTATTGATTTTTGCAGTATTTCCGAGGATTATTATATATATTTGGTGACGTATTGACGTATTTTCAATATTCGTTTTGAATCTATCTCGATTGAGTGACATTATTCGAAGTCAACTATTGATGTAGAATTTGGAGACGTTTTCGACTAGCACTTGACAGTAATCGATTCACGACAGTCAACATCGATATTATGGTGTACCTGCACAGTCGAGAATTCTATATTGGTTCTTTTGTTAGATGATAGGCTTAAACTCCTTTCTTCACGTTATAGGCTTCACGGCTAAAGCAGTTGCTTTAGCTAATATAATAAAGGAGTTTTTAAGTCAGCAACTATTCATTGATTTACTTGTAAAAGTTAAGACTTATGTGTCATTTTTGTGTAGCAAAATATAACAACATCTAAACAAACATTCAACTCTAAGACCAAAGACCGTTATCACTATACAACTTCCTAATTTATTATCGTTTGGGATCATTTCTACCGCATTGAACGAAAGGGCTCGCGACCCTCTCGTATCTCATGCTACACCTCGCGGCTCCATACAAAACCTATTAATTAAAATAAATAAGCATCGCCAGACGAACACACCAACTGTATGGCTCCAAACTAAGCAACGTTTGTACTATGGGTACCGTACAATGGACTGGGGGCGATCCCAGTGATACCCAGACCTGGAAAAATTACGAAAAGGCCGTTTCCGAAATTTGCCCCGTAGTGGTATTCAGGCTAAATGCTTGTTGAAATTATGAAGATATTGACTGAGGTCGTTGGTAGGTTTACGTAGGTAGTATTAACCAAAATAATAATAGGATAAGTAAGACTAAGTACCTGTCTAAAGTTATTTTATGGTAAAGGGAACGTCACGATTTGTAGTAGCTATGTCTATATTATGTTACTTAACACGTTAATTCCTAGTGAATAAGTAACTTAGATATGGCTCAAATAGTAGGTAACATGCTGTCATTATCTAACCAACGGGGGCGTGCCACGTGAAGGATTTTCCGGGTTGTGACTTTTCGCTATCTCCTGATTCAATAATGTAGAAATGATTCGGGGGCCCACCCTACACTGAGAATGTTCGCAACGCGGATACTTCGCAACAGTAACGTGTCTCGTGTAATATAACCAGGAGAAATCTTCATATTGCTCACATTTTGGTGTTGTTTACTGTGAAAATACTTCGTGAAAATACTTGGACGTCAATAATGCATTTATTACGTATATTTTTGGTTTGCGTCATAAATAAATATAATAATTGTTGTTTCATAATTGAATCGAGAATGTAAATGTAAACAGCGGAAAATGTTGTCTAATTTACAAAATATTTTGGTTCCACGTTGGTCGCTAATAAATAGTAAGGACTATTCAACTTACTTATATTCAAGTACTGTTTAAATCAATTGCAAAACAGCTACTAATATATATTTCTTTCTAACTCTTTATAATGGGAGTATTTAAGAGTACCCAAATCTAATAATAAGACAATATCATTTTAAATCCATCACCCTCTTTCGCTGAAATTAAAAAGGAAAGTCATGAAAAGAAAGGTGACAGGTAAAAAAGGCACCGTCAGACGCACCTGTGAACGAAAAAAAAAATATTAAATCGCGGGTAATCCCATTCGGTAAGCCTCTTAAACTGTCACCGCGCAAGTCGACCAGCGATTATGAGATACGGCACAGATGTCGCTACGGTTTCTATAAATATTTGAGTTAGGTTAGTCATTTAGTAATATGAACGACATTACTTAGGGCAGGAACTGGCTATCCATTATATATTACACCTGATCCTCTTTTAATAAAATATCAAAGCTTTTAGGGGTAGATCGAGGAACGTGATATTTCCCTTTGGGGCGTCACCGAATATTCCCTACTACCTTGTTACTAATGACAATATGGAAACTATAATATTACTGAGTGTTTCTATAAATAATAATGGGTAAATCATACATTTGAGTGAGCTGATTTGAATTATTTTATTATTATTAGGAGCCTGTTGTATCCCACTGCTGGGCAAAGGCCTCCCCTCCCTTCTTCCACTTGTCTCGGTCTGCGACCAATGTGCTTCGTATGAGTCGGGCTGATCGCCATCGCCTTTTGGGAGTGCCCCGTGGTCTGGTGTTGTGTGGGACCCACACTGTGGTCACTTTCGCCCATAGGTCGTCGGGCATGCGGCAGAGGTGTCCCGCCCAGTTCCACTTTAATTTGGCAGCTGAGTGGCCTACATCTGCAATTTTCGTTTTTGGGCTCAGGATCAAGTTTCTCACTCTATCTGTGAGAATACTGCGCTCCATTGCTCGCTGGCATACCCCAAAGGCGGACTTTTGACGATTAGGTAATGACCAAGTCTGCGCTCCGTAGGTGAGGATGGGGAGAATGCACATATCCATGAGTTTTCGTTTTAGTGAAAGGAGTAAAGACCCTTTCATTAGGTCTTTCATCGACCAATAACTCCTCCAGGCGTGATATGAATTGATAATAATATATTTTTGATGGGACTAGGCTCGCCACACAATTCCATCACTGTTACCCCTGTGAGTCACAATGGTGTTCCACGATGAAGGCAGTTTTCGATTCTCGATGAATCCCGGGGAAAATATAAATTAAATTGAAAAAAAGATTAGGAGGAGTTTGATAATAATAATATTGTATGGTATTAAGACGTTTTTACATAATATAGTGTTCTAACATTTTTGAAGCCTATAAGTTTCGATACCGTATCATGAAGACGGACGTAACCCTTCCGTTCCATTTCATAAGCCCGCCCAAGCCTCTTGCGAATCCGTCACACGAGCTCTGTTACAGAAGGGTTTTGAGTCATTCCTAAGGGTTAAACATACCCCAATTAATTTTGAGAGCAAGGTGGGTTCTACTACTGAGATGCGATGCTATGAGGTACGCGCCGCATTAATTATTCCAAGTAAGCTCCCCAAGATGTCTCAGGGAACTATTATGGGCCCATTTCAAAGCTGTCAGATAACATCAAGGTGATTTATGGGTGAGTAGCTGGCAGATAAGTTGGGTTCTATGTTTGAATAAGTAATTGTGGAGGTAGGACCACCTTTATTGTTTTTAATTACCATAAAATTATTCAGCTATGTTTACTGTCAGCTTTGTTAGTGTTTTATGTCCACTTCTTTAAAAAAAATGGCAATTCTTATAGCTACCTACTTTTTTCTTCGATGCTTTGAGAGATTCGTTGTTTCTGTATGTAGATGTTATGTTGTGGTTCGAAAGACGTTTGGGGGTCTAACAATCCACAATTAGACAGAGTGGGTAAACTATGGCTTAAACTTCAAGGGGAGGCTTTACCAGTGGCGCTTTAAGGCTTATTTGTCGCAATAGTTGTAAAGAAATTCTTGGTTGTTCGTATTGGGGACACTATCCTACGTTCATAATAAATACATTTGAATCAAAATGCATAATTTTTTTACTGACTCAAATCCGATACTGGTACTGGTCCGGTAATGGTACGGTTGGTACAGCCTTGATCTGGATCCAAAATTGCACTTCCATCCATTGAATAGCGAGCCAAACGAAGGACTTTCGCGGCACCTGTCCACAATGAGAGCTAAATTTCTATTGAAATTACGCACCGACCGTCTGTCGGCCGGAATAAGTTAATTAAAAACGTAATAACGAATAACGGGGAAGGAAGTCGAATCGAAACGGTAATATTTTACCTTTTCTGTTATTACCTTTTCCTGGCATTTTGGTATCAAGGTGTAATTTTTGAGTTCTTTTTTGCACAATTTATTTGTGATATTTTTTTTATTTCGTTGAAAAAAGACACGATTTAGTGAAATAAAACTTTACTTGTAAGTTCATATAATCTGAATTTTAGATACACTAAAATCTGATTAACGTTAACCTCTTATTATACGCGCAGTCTTATTTCACTCTAACAACAATTTCGGTTACAATAATTCCTAAACAGAACCCGGAAATCATTAGGAAAAGGTCTCGTTTCCAATAAACAGAATGTTTACTGAATTTTAATTATTCCACAAAGGAAAGGCTCCCAGTATTGAATTAGACATTAATTTGACGGCTTCATAATAGTGTCAATTTGAAAAGGAATCTTAATGAAAAGATTAAGGTAATCCAGGTGTTTGGGGCGATGTTCAGATGAAAAGATTTAAGTAATAAAGGCCAGACATGGCCTCGGTTACTCTTCGGATTAAATAGGAATAAACTGGAGGTAAATGAAAAGTTTGCAAAGGAAAGTAAATGAAATCTATACATAAATAAATGAATTCAACGTGTAACCACCTACCAAATTAATTATTAAACCATGCTGCATACATTTCGTTTCCCAGAATTGATTACTTGTCTCAATATCTCGCCCTGTCTCTTTCTAACACAAGAGGTGTTAGATAAATCTGTTTCGGTCCGACGACAAATCTCTAAAAGATTAGCACAAAAACGCCATCTATCGATACTCATAAATCCGGGATTGGGCAACATCCCGCGGTATTCCACTCGCCACCGGACAAGTGATTTGTATCAGTCAGTGATGTGCCAGTTTCAGAACGGTGTCAGTTACAATGAGAGGTTTCCCGTGATTCAATCGGAACTTTATTTATATAGGTGTAAAAAGGCATTGCTTTATTCAAATATTGCACGCTTGTTATTAATAACGATTTGTTATCATAATGGTTAGTTTGTGGTAAAGGTGTGTGATCTTTTATTTTGTTTATTGCCGAGTGTAATTAAGTTCAAACTTTGACAATTACCTAATTATGAATGGTGGTATTATAAATTTGCTTCTCTATTGACCTTATAGTTCGACCACTTAATTTTCAGTCTAATGTATCCATGGATATCTATATATAACTTGCTCGCGCACCAGATTTTCTTTTTATCACGGTTGGATGTTGTACTTTATTAAACTACGTTAAAGTCGATTATACTTTAAAAATTCTAGGTCCATATAAAAGCTTCTCACTCGGCTCGTGATTTGTCCAACACTTAACCATTTTTAGTTAAAGCTCTATAAATGTACCGAACCCAAGAATAAGAATGTCGATAGACACATTTACAGAGTGATCGAGTACACAAAAATACCAATAAAAGTACATAATAAAAGTTAGAATTTTCAAAAGGCACAATTAGAAATTCCAAATAGGCACGGCACAGTTATCGTACGCAAAAGCAATTTAGTTCCACAAACGAATGTCTTAGGTGTATACGTATAACCTTCCGACACATCTCTGTCATTACTGACTTTTAAATAATCTACTTTCCCGAGGGAAACGTAACACACGGGGAGTCGCTTTGTCGCTAGATTTATTAAAACGTTGAATATATTCTGCAGGCCCTTATTCTGGAACCTTTCACGTGCCAGATGGGGCCGGGCCCTTAAGCCGGTATATTTTACAAAGGCCAAGTTTCTATGGCCTTATATTTTTAGTAAAACCAACCCCACCCCATTAGGCCGCCGCTTGCCATGTGAGCGAAATGGAATTTGTCATTTTTCTGTATTATTCCTTTTGGGGCTCGAGCGAAATGGGTTTTTTCAGGAGTAAGTTATTTTACTAAACGTGCGTTATTCAGAAAATATGAAGTATTAAAGTACTTAAAATATGGTAATTATTATTAGATACAGCTTTCAGACTGTTTGTTAGCTGCATACAAAGACAAAAAAATAACATTACTCGAATACTTACGAAATTATGTAAAGTTATTAATGTTATCCACTTAAAGATTTGTGATACTAAAAATCTACTAACACTAAAATAGGTAGTGGATTTTTAAATTAAGACATGGAGGTAAGTACTAAGAAAGTAAAATAAAAACTTCAAACAATACCTCTTTCTGATATGTTTTAACAGGAAAGATTTTTTCTCACAGATCGTCTTCCAGTCAATAGACACAGTTATGTCTACCTGCCCACGCTTCAGATTGCCCTGTAATAACCATCGGTATCTAACGAAACGTCTTCGACCTCCAACTGTAGGATGTCCCTTAGCCCACATGACTGAGCATTTTGTACTTTTTGACCTTTCCACTATCGACTCGGCGTTATTACGGATATGTGAACTGTTGGAATTTTATTTTATGCTACTACCTACTCTTAATCGTATACGGCTGGTACCTACTGTGCGTAAAAGTAGCTTTTATTGGTGTTTTAAAATATAATTCTTAATTTCAGGTACCTTAGTAGAATAAGCCGAAAAAGTAAATTTTTCGAGAAAAAAACGAAAATAAGAAACTGTTATTAATATCTTACTCCATATTTCAAACCTAGGTATACTATTTTAATTAAAAGCGACCGAAATTGTATAACTGTACTCAGTAAGAAGCCCACCCTCGTCGAGTCTACAACGGTAAGTCGAAATTCAGTTCACCGAATCACGTTTCGTCGAAGCACTATTGACCGATGATACTTCGCAAACGCGGAACAGATTGTTATACAACACATTTAGGTGCACCCTTCACTAGCACCTTTCAAAACAAATACTAGTGTCAATTGTTACCAGGCAGCACATCTGTGATCCACACACCTATTGTAACAATATAGTACCTACACACTGTAATTAGAGCCGTATATCAAAGCACCATTTACATTGAATCGTTTATAATACCTTAATTGTTAGTAAGGTGATAATTTCAGTAAACGTTTGGTATATTTGAAGCTGTTAGGAAATGTTTGATTGAATTTAATAGGTTGAATTATGGTATATTATTAATTGGGAATCTAAAACAATATTCTACTGGTTTATTCCCGCACGCCCTTAGCCTATTGTTCTCCAAAACAATTATTTCTATGTATATTATAAACTTCCCTGAGAGCTCCTGCAAATTTTAGTATAAATATTAAATGTATAATTCACTAACCAATGGTATATTTTAGTGATTTAGACGTAATCAAAAAGAAGATAATCACTACTTGACTTAACAATGAATGTCCGAGCTATACCTATTAAAGATTTTTCTTTTATCAACAAATAAGTATGTAAGAAAAGGTTTAATTAATTAAGGAGCTGGGCATGAAAGCAGAGTAAGATTTCTCTTAAGCATAGGTATTTAATATCTAGATAAGTACCACCAATATTAATGTTATATTACCTAGAAAAGGCGTTCTTATCTATATATATATATATAACTCAAAAGTGACTGACGGACTAACTGACTGACATAGTGATCTATCAACGCACAGCCCAAACCATTGGACGGATCGGGCTGAAATTTGGCATGCAGGTAGATATTATGACGTAGGCATCCGCTAAGAAAGGATTTTGATTAATTCTACCCCCAAGGGGATAAATAGGGGATGAAAGTTTGTATGAAACTTTGTCAATTAAATTCCACGCGGACGAAGTCGCGGGCACAGCTAGTATATATATATAACTCAAAGGTGACTGACTGACTGACTGACTGACATAGTGATCTATCAACGCATAGCCCAAACCACTGGACGGATCGGGCTGAAATTTGGCATGCAGGTAGATGTTATGACGTAGGCATCCGCTAAGAAAGGATTTTGATTAATTCTGCCCCCAAGGGGATAAAATAGGGTATGAAAGTTTGTATGAAACTTTGTCAATTAAATTCCACGCGAACGAAGTCGCGGGCACAGCTAGTGTATTATACAAGTTGAAGAGTTCCTAAAACCTAGACTAAGGTAGACTGAAATAAAGCTAGGTATGATTAATGAAAGTTATTGGATTAAAATTCATTCTAACTGACAAGGCCAACAGAAAATTTGATAGCAATTTTTTATACAAAATAATTTTCTAGCTTCAAGAAGTTTTGTTTGAAAAAAGTTAATCAAAAGTTTTATTGGAAGCTTCTGAAGAGAAAAATAAATTCACAATCTAATAAGAAACATAATTTATGTAAGGATACATTTTTAAATATTAATTCTAGCTAAAAAGACCATACGATGCCATGAAATCGTTATTTTCAAATTATGAAAACAAATAAGTATTTAAGAATAAATCAGTCACCCAGAAAAATTGAGTGAAAAAAAATCCCAATACAAAATAATAGATAATCTTTCAACATTATACAGACAAAACCGCTAAACTCGATTATTATAATTTACTAGCTGAGCCCGCGACTTCGTCCGCAAGCCCGCTCCCGCGTTCTGAGCCCGCGCGACAGAACCCATTTTTATAAATTGGGTTTTTTATAAAATAAAAGTAGCATAACATACTGCTTATGACAACAGCTATCTACCAGTGAAAGTCCCGTCAAAATCAGTCCAGCCGTTTCCGAGATACTCTTTAATTTCATGTGTTTTAATTTTTTTACGCGTAACACTAATTGTTTTTCTAAAATTAAAGTAGCTTAAGTTACTCCTTAAAACATCAGCTATCTGCCAGTGAAATTCCCGTCAAAATCGGTCCAGCCGTTTCGGAGATTACCCGGAACAAACACACAGACAGACAGACAGCCAGACAGACACACAGACAGACAGACATACAGACAGACAGACAGACCGACAGACAGACAGACAGATATACAGACAGACAAAAATTTTTTTTATCGCGTTTTTGTTTGGGTGTCGTATGTACTTTCATATGCATTTTGTGAAAAGGTGTTATTTTTATATTACAAACAGACACTCCAATTTTATTTATTTGTATAGATGACAATAATTAAATTAATTGCCCGCGTCATGATAATTTAATTCAAACAAATAGAAGCCTAAAACCAATTTCGTCGATTATTTCCAACTAATAGAACAACGTTATTCGACCGTCTAAATTACAACCGAATTGTTTTCTGATAATTGGGTCCTCAGTCGGTTAGAAACGTTGAGAATTTTACAATTATTGATACAACGATAGACGGTGATTGCCTTCGCCCGCAAGTTTGATTATCCTATCTCCGTGAATGATGGACCTTGGATGCCACACAATATTTTAACACAGACTACACGAATTCAAAATTGTGCGACAAACTACGACACGACAACATTAAGATAAATTAATGAACATTAATCGACGGATGGATGGATTACAAATCTATACAAATAAATAAAATTGGAGTGTCTGTTTGTAATATCAAAATAACACCTTTTCACTAAATGCATATGAAAGTACGTGCGACACCTATAGCAAAAACGCGATTTAAAAAAAATTGTCTGTCAGTCTGTCTGTGTGTTTGTTCCGGGTAATCTCCGAAACGGCTGGACCGATTTTGACGGGACTTTCACTGGCAGATAGCTGATGTTATAGGGAGTAACTTACGCTACTTTAATTTTAGAAAAACAATTAGGGATCCGCGTAAAAAATAAAAACACATGAAATCAAAGAGTATCTCCGAAACGGGTGGACCGATTTTGACGGGACTTTCACTGGTAGATAGCTGATGTTATAAGCAGTACTTTAGGATGCTTTTATTTTAGAAAATCAAAATTAAAAAAAAAAAAAAATGGGTCCTGTCGTGCGGGCTCAGAACGCGGGATCGGGCTTTTTTGTTAAGTTAAATTCCACGCGGACGAAGTCGCGGGCTCAGCTAGTAAATAAATAAATCATGACTAAACAGAGTTAATATTATTGCTTGGTCAGGTAAAATAAATAACCTATGATTTCCTATTTATTTAGTAGGCATGTAGTTAACATAATTATTTATTTATCAACTATACGGGTTCAATTATCTTGGGTGGAGATGCGATAATGTTTCTGCAAATAAAAATCTCTGATCGATTGTATTACTTTCAAGTTTATTCGAATATAATGACGCTTTTAAAAATAATTTTCTCCTTACCGAATAGAAAACGCGACGAAATTGTAACAAAGTTCAAACAAGATATAGGGAATAAGGACATGTAACTGAAGTTGGCGCTTGTCACTCGCAACACGCGCCGGTATCTTGCGTCGGCGTAATTGAAATACTTCGTTCATCATGTAGATTGAAACTTTCAGCCTTTGTTTCTACGTTTGTTATAAATTAAGTTTGTAACGATGAAGTTTTGTGACCAACTTTTATATTTTTTAATTAGTTGATGTTTTCTGTGCGAAAAAAGGTTTTTTGCGTTATTTTTTCTTAAAGATTACTAGCAATGCGAGTTTATCATATTACTAGTATTCCCGTTAGCCCCTCCACCCTCCTAATGCTTGTGTTAGGAGTGGGCTCACATCAGTAGTTTAGTGGCCAGGATGGAGATCGAACCCGGAACCTCTCGGCTACAAGGGCGGCCCTCCTAACCACGCCTTCTAACCAGGCTATTGACGCCGTAGTTTGTATTTTTATAGGTACTTTAAACATATTAGTAAGACTTCCTAATTAACCTAAATCTGACCTAATGGGATCTGTTCAAATGATCGTAAAGACATCATACACTTTATTTAAATATTACTGAACCATTTCCTATTGAACATGCGTAACCGAGACTCGTATTGAAATTACTTGTTTGTCCATTCATAAATGAAATATGCAAATGAAGGCCATAACTGATCGCCGATTTTCCCTTTTCTGTTAGCCATTTAGCTCGATATAACGTTGCCAAATCATATTTAAAGCAAACACGCATTTGTGTTTGAGGTACTAAAATCGTTTATTGAAATCAGGATTCGATTTTCACGATAAAAAGCGGATCGAGTGTTTATTTTACATTGCATTTTTAAACTGTTTCGTTTAATGGTGATTACTTGACTACCTTTGTTTTTGAAAGTATTTTATTCGTCTGATAACCTTAGTACCCCAGTTACCTCAGTTATACCACCAAGTGGTACCGCGGTTACTTTTTGTCTGTTTATTGGTTATTTTACACTAATTTTCACCCCGGATTCACAAAGACAAATATTTTGGGAGAAACACCCACCACTCACCGTCCGAACTTTGTTAGTCAAAGTTCAGTGATACACTAGATATAAATGGGTTACAATGGATTTCAGCAAAGAAACGCCTGAGCCAATCAATGATTACTGTTGTTAGTGTCTAGCTAGATTATAATATATGGTAGAAATAACTAACGGAGCTGTATATAAGCATCAAGTAAACCAGTGATATATGAATATATCCCTGTAAGTACAAATTGTAATCCTCCATTTTACACTCAGTTAAACATTAACACGCACAGGTTTCCTCACAACAGTTTCCTTCGCCGTTCAGTAGTAAGTGATAATCTTGCACATTAAACTCGAAAAGCATTTCCCATAGCGTGCTTTCAACCTGCTGCTTGTCTCGCTTCATACAACAACTAATCTTACTGTATTTCCAATGCTTTTCTACATTGTCTTAACAAAAGCCGCTCCGACGAGGACGGTCAGCAAAATAAATATGAAATGCCACCAGTGGAACATGCACAAAGCTTTAGCAACGACGTTATTACTTTAACGAGAGGAGTGACTCGCGTAGGAGTTGTGGCTATATGCTTGTTTCTAGTATGTCTTGGCATACATAGAGTGCATTGTCATGTTCATATCAATCATGGTTTTAAAGAAGTTATACGGCTCTTTCGACTAAAAGTAAGTTATTCATACAGTTGCTCGATCGTCATCAGTATTTTATATTCTAGCTTTTGGATGTGAAAGGAATTTAATACTAGCACGCCTGCCGATATTATTGCCGCGTTTTCTCAGTTCAGGTCGCGTTCCCATCCGGTTGTAGCCTTAAGAAAATATGTAAAAATTAACATTTGTAAATATTGCCGTAGGCACTAACAAAACAAAAGATTTGAATTTGAATTACTAGGTTCTGTATTTACGTACGCGGTATCATCCTAATTGGCATCGGTCGCACGAGCTGTAAGTTGGAACTTCAATTTGTATGAACATCGTACGACCTGTTCATGCGAGCAATGCCAATTAGGACGATTCAGGCACTGCAAATAAATGTTTCATAATAATAATGAATGTTATATTTAGGAGATGCAGATGAAGGCTACTTGAGTAAGACCATTTTGACAAAATAACTTTCATTCATTAGGCAATTGATTCTCTGCTGATATTTTGAAACAGTCACAACAAAACTGTTTCTTTCAATAAAGAAATACAAAAATTGGACTCTACAACTGTTACGGAACCCGTTCATTTGAGCTGGGTGGGCTGGATGGGCTAGCTACCCCGCTTGCTTCGACCAATAGGACTACTTCGTTTTAATGAGCTAAAGGAAATAAGACTACCTATGCTAACGGTCGAAGCTTCCGTTTGGTTATAAATAACATTATGGTAAACTTGGCTGTGTTTGGCGGGTCAGTCCGCTTCGTCCAATAGGATCGCTACATTCTCTCAACTTCACCCGGCTTAGCTCAATTTGACAGGAAATAATCCTTTTCGGTCGGTCACCCTTAACATGTGCTGTGAATACGTAACTATTAAGACGGTAACTTACATACCATGTATAATTAAATAAAGTATGGAAAGATATAACTACATACAATACTCAAATCAATATACCAATCACGATTGAGTCGTTTCTTTTCTATTTACAACTTCGCATCCGAAACTATAAAGACGAAACTTTATTGCACGCATTTAAATAATCACGCACGAGCAGTCTTTAGGAGTTTCTCAGCGAAACCATAAAACAACTGTACTAAAAGGAAAATCATTTTGCACAAGATCATTTGGTATTTTATTGAAAACGAACTATTTACAACGATAGTAAGTTTCTTTGAGATAATAAAATAGTTTTGTTCATAAAGTAGTTTAGGAGTTAATGAGAAAAAATCTGTTTTGAGATTTTGTTTACGATTTGCGATTTTTATATCGGCTAGTTATACCAGATATACCAGAATCCCGTAATACACCATGGATCATGAATCAATTTTTTGGAAAGGAGTTCTCTCAGAAGTCTGCAGGTTGGCTTCACGACAATTATGTGCTGTTCAGAACACAAAACGAAATAAAAAAATCCAATTTATTTATCTGGTTAACTTTAATTTTACCACGAAGGACTCAAATCCCTGATTTATCACCGCATCGGGTATTCTCAAATTGATTATTTCTTAAAATCCAGTGAATGGCAACATGACAAAGGGGCTTTAGAGCCACCGGCGTTGCTTTTACTTACGGAGTAGAATTCCTCGATAGCTTTGTTTGGTTTACCCAGTTTTTTTTATATTTATTTCATTTCTCTTTTATCCTTTAGAAGGTTAACGTAAACTTTGAGTGGATGAAGTTTGTGCTTTTATGGCATTCCCCATTTTCTACGCGTGATTGGTACTTGAAATAAGTCATGATTTGATGGAATTGAATTTTTGTTGTAAATTCTTGCATGGTGTGGCATGCCCTTATCGACATCGATTGCACGAACGGCTTGTACGAAATCCAACTTAAGTTCTTACGAAGTGTTCGTGCGAGAGATACTAATTTTGACGAAACCTTTAAAAAAATGACATACCTATTTTATTTTCCTTGCGTATCTCTACATACCTTGGCTAGCGGGCGGATTTTCATCCATCTCCTCCAAATTTTTCTTTTGATAATATGTGCGCGGGTTCCAAAGTAAAATTAACTTTCCCCGAGACTTGACGAGGGTTAAACCTCCGTGTCTTCGTTAGCCATCAATGGCAATCCTGGCTACAGTGTCTTTAAATGCGTCGTTTATATGATCGTCCCCACATAGATTTAATTTTTAAATGACAAATCAAAAGTTATATAGGCATGTTTGTTCCTGAAAAGGCTATTATTTCTGTAATTATTTATGACTACCATAGTTAATGAAATTCAAATATTATCGCCCGTAATTACAATTACAAATTACAAAATAATGTGCTACTCTAAACTGCAGCTATTATTTTAAATTATATGCAGGACGGAACAGGTATTGTCCAATCAATGAATAGTGGACATTGTCGCAGAATGCCATTTCTTTGAACATCCATTCAGTAACGAGTGCCAAGTTCCTTTCCCTGTTTTATTGTTACGTTCAGCACTAATTGGCGAAGGAAATGTATGCATCCAATCGTGGATTGTCTTTGTACAATTTGTGAAGTGAACTTTACACGACAATTTACCTTTTTAAGGATTGAATTTGGCCTTTTAAAGTGGATCCTAAGACGTCAAGAAAGAGTATCAATAAAAATATTCGTAAACGATTCGCGGTTAAAAGTAGATTGAAACCTGTAAGAACAACTAAGCCGCCTCGATTATACTAAGCATTTTATTATCGATTAAATATAAACACCATGCCCCTGTTATTCGTCGAGAGGGGTACAACAAAACTGAGTCAATTATTCGATCGAATTTGTAGAATAGTAGTTCTATGTACACCAAAGTTTGAATTTGACATGAAGTTACATAATAATACAGTTGTGCACATTTGGCGGTCTTATTGCAGGCTGCGATCTCCTCCGGACAACCTTTGGTTAGATAGAATTTTGTAGTAGTCAACATTGTACATAGTTACATACAATTTTTATGTAAGTATAGCTGAAAACATAGTCAATATATTCAATATTACCTCACATAGTTCCTACCACATACCTGCTCCTTATAAAATCACTTTCCTTTTACACGAACGAAATTCATAAATACCAAAGTCAGATGCCAGAAACATCGAACTTCTAAGCGTTGGACTCAAAGCATTTTCCATATAATCTCCAAACGGGGAATATGTTGAAAACACGCATTTAATTAGAATTCGTAAAGGCATTTACCTATGCGGAACATCAAAAGGAATTCCACAAAAAGTCTAAGCTTAAAAAGGGTATAGCAATGTACCCGATGGGTATCGCATAATTTAAAAAGGTTTTTTTTGGCAGTAGGCAAAATGTCAACAATCCAAATGACGGCTTATTAGGAAAGTATTTTGATTTTTTAGAACGAATATTTGATTAACCTCAATTATAATTTAATAACCTACTACTATGAGCGTTTAACTTACTCGGATGGGCTAATAAAAACTATTAGTAATGTGGTAACCTCACATGCCAGTAATATTTCTAATATCGTTATTCTCGTTATCGTTATTCTGAAATAATTATTTTAATCTTAAATAATAACCAGCATCATAAATAAAAACGAGACCAACATTGAACAATTATTTTGGATATCTCTTAATGGGTCTCAATAGAGACAGGTGCAAATGATTGATCAATTACATGCACGTCGCACTAACCGGAAGTAATAATAATATTTTCCCTATAACTAGGGAAACTAGGGATTCGTTACACTAAATCCATTGCGTCTTGACCCAAATATGGGCATCATTAGGGAAAAACGTGCAGAGTCCCTTTTCCTTTAATACATTTACAAAGTAATGTAAACGGATCCGATCTTTATTTTGATGATTTATTTTCGGTTGGAACTTACCATTGAATTTGCATGTCTATGAAAATGATTTGCAAAACAAGCTTCTTATTTAAACTTTTCAGTAACGACTATGTGCATGTACATATTTGTATATCTGGATTAATACTCCAAAAGGATTCATCAAACATGAAACATTTAAAGACCCATGTAAAGCTGTGGAGGTGAGCTTTGCCCAGAAATGAAAAAAATATAATAAGAAAAGCTCTGATACAGATTTTAAAATTACATAATAAAATTAATAATATATGATATCAAAACCTTACTTCTGAATTATCAAAATAATAAAAAAATATTATCACGAAATAAATTAAAAACTTCATGCAAACCTCAATCAGTGTGATAGTGTACTATATAAGTACATACCTTATGAAAACCATGTCGAAGTCTCACACATCCATTCAGATAGTATCATCTTCCACGAGACATAGTCACATCTATGAAAAACAAACACTTATCGCCCCACTGTTAGTAGTGACAAACACAAATACTAATAAAAGTCTCGAAAAAAATAAGTAATACAGAGAAACCCAACCTCTTAAAAATCGTTTTAAAATAAACACGATTTCGAATAATTTGGGATTATTTTCCCAATGCAGCTGCAAGACGTCCGAACGCCAGCAGCTTCGCGACGCGACTGATGGAAAATATTGCCAAATATGAACCTAATTTTCACCAGCTCTATGCGTATAGTAGAGTGCAGTATGCGTGCGACCTTTCATTTTAGTTAACGAAAATTCTCATAGATGTCGTTGTACTAACATTGGAGGAGCATAATTTTCAGTCGATATTACATGAATTCTTCACCCTATGACTCTTTGACAATTTATGACAAATCTCTACTATAATTATAGTTATAGATGAAATCAAACTCTGGTTATTTAATTAGATGTTTTCAAAGGAGTTAATTACCTTCTTATAATTAATTAAGTTAATATTTGAACTCCATTCATCTTAGGCGGAAAATATTAAGTTCTAAAATAAATAGTAACTAATGGATGAAAACATTGTAGGCCTATATTAGATTTTCATGCGAAACGAGATTTAAATGAAATCTCCCAAAGCGAGCGCGACTGAAATAAAAGCAACGACATAAACTAACTTTACCGGATATTTTCTGGAAATATATTCCTCTAAGGACCGCTGATATTATTAAGTACGAATTTTATGTATGGCGTAATTTAAAGAGTACTTGAACTCTAGAGTATTATAAACAGCGTGTCACATCATTAAAAATATTGGTTAATTCCATATCCTTTAAAATTCCTTAAAAACTCTACATATTATTATAAAAAAACACATATCTGAATAATACGATACCTTAGTTACGTTAGGTTATAAACACGTGTTCAACCTTTTGTAATAACGTCTAATATACAAAATTCGAATATGTTAGCTACGAAGTTGTTAATTGCTACGAACGTAGTACACTGCTACGAGCGTAGTAGAGCACTACAATGACAGCTACGATGTTACTAAGATGTTATTTATGTTATTCAAAACATAAATAAATAGAAAACGGTTTTCCTTTTATTTAGGAACGCCCAAATCTTATAAATTACCACGTCCGGCATTAGGATTCCGTAAGAATGGCGTGTTTTTTTTTGCTCTATGGACACGATTTAGTATCGTTTTTATTTGTTTACACGAAATATATTGCGGGTTGTGCGTCGTTTAATATCCACATTTCCCGCTGTTTCTCAGCATTTTCTTGGTTTTTTTAGTTACCTACCGTTATATTTTAAAAGGTTTGAATGGAATGCCTCGTAGATATTGTTGTTTTTTAAGTTTATGCTTTTGTAAGATTCTTGCATTCGATGAGTTTTTTTGTTAGAATTTATCTCGTATTTTTACCAATATAAACAAAATATACTACAATATTTACTGTCAATAGTGCCATAATTCATAATTTCAATCACAGGTTTCCAACGGTAAACGATATAGGTAATCTTAAAAATAAATCCCTCAAGTTTGCAACAGCTGGTGGCAATACTAATCAGTATTATTAATAATGACTTCGAAGGCAGAAGGGTTAATGATGTAGGTAATCTGGTAAATTGAGTGAGACTAGGTATAAAAAAAGATTATAAACAAAATTAAACCGTCTTCAAAAAACAGGGTGCACTAAGAACTAGATATAACTAAGGACCTTGTAATTTATTTCATTTGGAGTCCGTTAAAATATTATATTTAAATATATTTTTTTCATGATTTTTTGTGGTAAACCTGGTTCATCTTGAATTCTTAGTGACAGTAAATATTCCGTATCACCCAAACTACTGGACTGATTGAGATAAAATTTCTATGGGACCATCTGGAGAGTATCCTCTTTCAAACATAAATTGGTGCACAATTAACGGAGTAATCTGTGAACATACATAAGAAAAACATACAGACGAACACAGAACCACCTCTTTTTTTGGAAGTGGGTAAAAAAACACGAAAGGTATAACAATTACAGAAAGTCTAATTTACTTTGAAAATAATTAAACCTCACGTCAATTCCCGGAAAAGCGGAAAAACGAACGAGACACAAACTGTAAACATCAGCTGCATGCCACCGTCTCATTGTGAAGGCTTCCAATAATCTGGAGCGCTCCAAGTTTCCAGCGAGGACGTAAATCAAACTTCAACAATAAGATAGAAAGTCTTCCTGTGGGACAAAGCCTGCGAAGCTGACTGGGATCCTGAACAAAACCTTTTCATATGGCGCAAGTTGGGAGAGGTCATGGAAATATTTAATTTAACTATAAAACAATTTGAGGACGTACAGCCTAACCCGGTGGGTCCAGGAGGATGAAGTTTTGCTCAGAAGTTCCTTAACATAGGTGAGGAATACGAAAGGGGGTTAAATAGGGGATGAAGATTGGAATGCAAATCCCATCGGACTCACAGCTAGTAATATTCTATTAGTCAAGTTAGCTAACCTAAAATGCATCCCAAGAATCAGTTAGCCAAAATGTAACTTCTTAACAAAATCTAACAACCCCTTCACACGAGCTATGAATAGAGCTATGTGTAGAAATAGCTCACAATTTTTTTATACAATTATACATAAACATTATTTGTAAGATTTTATAGAAGCACAAAATAACTATTATTATCATTTTATTAAAAATATTGATAAACTTCTTCAAATTATTTTAGAGCCCAGTGGAAGGTTCTTGGAGCTGAGTGAGATAAACAGTTTACATTTACGCTTACTGTTTAAAATAAAATTAAATCATTGTTTTCTAGTTTGTTACTTGCGCCAGTAACAACGATTTCAATTTCACCATTAGCACACACGGAAAATATTCCTTACCACTGTCATCTTAAAGTCCAACCCGACGGCACTGCAATCTTTGCAAGCATCGGCATTTCTAGCATCAGACCGAGGTGTGAATAGTGCAAGAGGAAATAATTTTAACGCTGAAATATCTGGTGAAAATAAAATGACGGGTAAACTTGATTTTTTCGCGTTTGGTATGCAAACAGTGCTCTCTGAATGTTTCGACGGCGATAAGATTTCAAGCTTTTGGAGATGTTCACTTAAACCCCTTTGTATTTTTTTTGGTCAGTCGTTTTTGTATAATATGCAGGAAAACTTACGGACCCCATTTCGATTTTTTCAATACTTTTAAAACCAACAACTTTTAAAAACTTTATATCGATATCTCCGACATATTTTATTTAGCTAACAATCGCAGACGAATACCTACCAAGCTTTTTAAACCCGAAAATCTCCCAAAATGTTCTAGGCCATGTCGACATTTGGTCCAAAAAATTCCCTACTTAAATAGATGACAAGTCTTATTCTATGATATATGATCCCTCTGACATGAAGTATGTTTACTCTGAGAAAACTAGATTTCGTCCTCTACGACCTAAAAAAATCTTTTAACACTTCACTGGCGACATAAATCTACATACAAATAAGAATGTTCACACGTGATTGTAAGTACAAATGTGCCTTGAAGCGTCTAGAGTTAAGGGTGTGTAGCGTACAATATTTTCGATAGTTTTCAACTTAAGATAAAAAAAATATATATATGATCCTGAATATCATATGATATAAATGCTTTCTTTATTTTACTACGCTACAATATGACCGTATCCTAACATAGCGATTAAATTGGATCTAAGTATATTATGTCTAGACGATATTTAGGGCATTTTGTTGCCTTACTTACATTTTATTTTTCATTACTCAATATTTGGAGTCATAAGGATTCGTTACAAGTAATCAGATAATAGTTTTTAAAGTAGTTTGTAGAATAAAGATTAGTGAAGAAGGAATTTGATGTTTGCTAACCTTGCTACCACGCTTTATCACGTTGGTTCTATTAACAAACAAATTATCACGATACATAGATACATACAAACCGATTTAAGCATTTGCTCCGTACCTGTAAGATACTCCATCAATGTCGGGCGAATCGTCTGTGATGTCTGCGAGTTCAATGAACTTAGAAAAGATGGACTTAATGTTTAACGCCTCTGTTCTGGTTAAAAGGACGGGACATAAATGGTTGGTGTTATCAGAAAGAAGAAGTGGAACAGATTACAAATTAGCTCCAGTGCTCAACACTGATGCGTTACTTAGTGCTAATCACGGTTTAGTATCTTCGAACCTAAGATATGGAATAATATTTTGAGGTAACTCTACCGACAAAGAAAGTGTTTAAGGCTCAAAAGAGATGCATTAGGGCCATGTTTAGACTGGTTCCAACAGACAGCTGTCAACCATATTTAAAAAAATATAATTTATTAACTGTTCCCTCATTATATATCTTAGAAACTGCCATGTTTGTAAAATGTAATCCATGTCTATTTCCTCGCTTATCTGATGTGGCTAAGCGCAACAGGCGTGATAATAAGCTCTGCCTACATGACTCCAAGACTGCACTTGTGAGGAATAGTATCTTATCTTCTGTATGGCACCTATCATTTATAATAAGATACCAAAGGACTGGAGAGAAATTAATGCTGTGCCATTCAAGACCAAATTAAAAAGCCTTTTGATTAACAAAGCATATTATAATATAACAGATTATTTAAAAGTTAACATTTTATAAAACGTTTATTATTATTATAAGTTCTCCTAATTGGCATATAAGTTTATATAATATTATTATTATTAATTCAATATTTTACGATTTCATTTTCACAATTTCATTATTTTCAATTTTTTTTTTTTTATATTTCAATAATTTGTACGCCATAAAGGCTAAACGTGAAGCACGTGTATTAAATTTTCCATCTTGCATACCTGTATGTAAACTCATGTTTTTACAAATAAATGTTATTCTATTCTATTCAAGCTTAGAAGTAAGAATCCTCTTTGCGGGTATTTTCTGTCTAGATGGAATTTGTGTTTGTCTCAAGGTAGAAAAATTACCAGTCCTTAAATTCACATTTTGTATAGATAATATGCTGCTTCAATACCTACTGTATCTAGACAATACCGGCTTTGGATATATAAATAAAACCGCGTATAAAATCTACCGTAAAAACTTGATGTATGACGTCATTTGCCGAGAAATGGCTCATGCGCCCTTTAAAAGTACATCACTGTCAAACATGAACTGGGTTTATGACGTCACAAATCAAATAACGCACACTGAACATAAACACAAAGGCAAACAGACGTGGTTGGGAAATATGAAAGGCAAACAACTACCGCCGTAGATAACGTTCCTTCTGTAATTCAAACCAACACGGGCTTACCATTCCCTCTTGTAGCCTCTTACCCTCACTTCCCTAATGTAAATCCGCTTCTTTCAAGCAAACAACCAAAAAACAGCTCTATCAAACACTCTCAATGTTGAAATTCTATTGAAGTCTCCAATATGCACGTTACATCCAGCTCACGCTAAAATCCAAGTTGAATTACCAATTTTGAACGCCTTGAAATAGGGTTGGTTTTAGTTTGTGATATTTTTTTGCATATCCGTAATACTAATTGGCGCTTTCGCATTAAGATGTGATCCGTGCCGTTAGCTTTAGTATTTACACACGCTCTACCGTTTTGCACTTCAGTGGTGATGCGCCAATTTTGTCGAGAACCCATTCTAAGTAACATAAGGACGATATCAGTGATGAAGAGATGAAATTACTATTTTATTATCCAAAAAGAGGGTTCATGTGATATAAAGTTATATAGAAGATAATAAGAGACTCATCAATGTCGCTATAGGACTTGAGCTAGACAGCACCTTCAAAAATATATAGAATCAGACTTGTTCTTGCTCAAGATTTGCATGGTCTGTCTTGGTCTTGGCTTGGCAAAAATCGGAGACTAGATCTCAATACCATTATGGGCAGCAATCAATATGAAGGAAATTGTGTTTTTTTATAGGTACTTAATTGGTTTTAAATACAAGTGATAATAAATTTTGACATTATCGATATTACGTTCAAACTCCCTTGACTTGTATGCCAAAAAAGTGCTATAAAATCGAATGAGGCTCATGGTGTAATTACCCATTGGATGCAGACATGACGATCGTATATTTCGCTCGAGTATGAGAGTTTTACGAGGCCGGAATAAAACAATGCATTACCAATTCGTATGAGCAACGATTAACTTTGTTACAGCGTCGAAGGTTAGGGTCCCTGTTAAATATTGAGTATCATCAACGGCATTGACTGAAGGTCTCTTCTTTAAATTAACTACAATAAAACTATTAGCGTAGTGAAGTCCTAGGTTCATATTAAACATCAGTTATTAAGAGTGCAAAGGTCTGGCCTTTGTTGGGGGACTAATGCTGACTAGTCCTGTCTGACACTCCTAACGCGGGTACTCCTGTAACCTGGATGGGCAATGGTGTCCAATGATGACGCTTACGTTAAAAGAGGTTTAAAACTGAACAGTTTAAGCAAAATAGGTAGACATTAATACGTACAAAGTATGATACAAGTGGAGCTGACACAGGTGGAGTAATTGGGTAGTTACCACAAAGTTTAAATAACAATAGGTTGGTATCATTACTCATCAATAATCATTTATTGAATAAAACCATTAATACAAGTGTCGAAAATATAGCTTAAGGTTGACTGAAAAATATTGTGTGGCCAGACTTTGATATCGAGGGGAATTGCCATGGACCCAGCACTGGTTTTGGTCTTTTCAACTGTCAATTAATTTCACTTTTTTAATCAAACTTTCAGGAATTCAGGTCAACTATAATAATATTGTTTTGGATCATAGTTATATCAATTTCGCCTTGTCAATCGTTATTAAATAACCTCTGATACCAAGAATTCGTCTGGCCTTAATATTTTGCAAGAAATATTTTGTCAGATTATCAACGCTTCCACGGCTCAGAAAATGTGAGTCACGTTCCCACTTTAAGTGCTCGACGGGCCAGACGCTGTAGTGAGGCTGTCAGCTCGATACCGATCTCATTGGGGGTTGCTGCCAAATATAACAGCAATAGTGTTGAAATGTTTTAGATCAGAATTATAATTTAATTGATCTGATACAAACAATATCAAATGGTATTGATAGTAAAATCAAATCTCGTAAATTTAATGTAAGACTAGCTGAGCTTGCAAATTTGTAAATAAATCGAAGGGTGCCCGTTCATTGGAGCCGGACAGGCTGGCTGGGCTAGTTTTCGACTAATAGGATCGCTTAGTTTTATGAGCTGTGGAAAATGATGCGTTCCTATTGGTCCAAAGCCAGCCCTGCCATGAGGATTTAAGAAATGGATATAGTTTTTTTCGGTATTAGTATACATATTTGTTTTCTTTTATTATTTTTAATATCTGTATAATAATAAATAAACACAGATATATAAGATATAAAATACAAACATTTATAATAATATTGTAGACTAGAAATTAGTATAAAATGTATCTGTAAACTTGTGTGATGAGTTCAAAGTTCAAGGTTTTCTAAAATGGAAACATATACAGATGTTGTTTAACCGTATAAAGGAAATAAAATAATGAAGACTTCTCAAAAGGTATCTTTTCTAAATATCATAAATATAAAACGGAGTTAAGGCGGCGAGGCGGCTCCGCAGCGAATTAAACTTGTAATTACTGTGATTGCTTTGCGGTACAATCGATGCTTTAAAGAAACGTGCTGGGTAAGATTGGACGCGGCAGTTTCGAGGATTCACTGTAGCAAAGTGAATTTATGGCTAATTGGCTGTCGGTGCTGCTAAACCATTGCGTGTCACAACATTAATTAACAGCTATTATCACTGTGTCTTCTCTCAGACCGTCATGTTTGTATTGCAGGAGTGAATTGTGAATCGTTGAATAATTGCTGAGATTTTACGCCTTCTCCACGCAGCTTTATCTGACACCCGACAGAGCCATGCGTAGAAATAAGATACACGATCAATACGGGCTAACTCAACCTGGGTAGTACCAACCTCTCACAGAAATTCTGCGTGAAGTGGCTATTATAGCTGTTTTTTGTGCGATGAGTTAGAGAGCCGTAAGCCCTTTGTATTTCAAGCATCTGTAGACTACGGTATGCTTGCCATCAGGCGGATCTAAAAGATCAGGCCATGTAGAGCGGATGTTACTTCCTGACTGAGCTACAAAGCTAGTACCCTACTATCAATGGCTAAGTTTTACCAGCCAGTAGAGCTTGGAGTATGAAATTGATAGAACTATAACTTGAATTGCAGATTAAAATTTTAGTATCCTTTTGTTTTTTCAGAAATTAGTACCATTTTGGATTTTGAGCAGACCTGAAAATAACTTAAAACCTCCACCATTTTTATTCTTCCATGGGGTGTAGCCTGAGGCGCTACTCTCCGAAGAAGTATAAAACGGGCGTGTCAAAGATAAATTGGGTTTCAGGATTTACAGTGCTTGACCGTGACGTAATTTAGATTAGCTGACAGAGTTAATAGCGAGTTGAAATATCGACTCTCAAGCTAGTTAGCGTGGACAAACAAAACTAGCTTAAGATAGCTTCTCAGCTTAGCGATGAGGCTACTTGGTGATTAATTTTGCATTATATTAGAAGTTCATGTAAGCACACACATAAGTTTTGGTCGTGATCAGTCGATTTAAACTTATGGTCATACGTAAATAATGGTTTAAAGATTCTCTAATTATGTAACAGTCTCCCAATAATCCACATTAAGCTTACAACCATTGCAGTATTAATCGCTCGGATGGCTGTGTGTTCCAACATCATTTCCAAGATGAAATTTTCTAACATTTATTTAAGTAAAACAAGTTCTATCATCTCAAGTGTCATACTACTTATCATAGGTATTCAAATGTCCATGACACGGCCCTTAAAAAGGTCTAAGGACACATTAGGCGACACATTACTCGCCGCCTGTACTTTTGTTGGCAATCATTCGGAGTAAATGCGGAAATCTTTTTCGATTTCACCCCTCAAGTATTTCGCCCATAATGAGGGTCGATAAGTGACTCACAGGTCACAATAAGATGTTTCTGTCCCTAAGGGAAATGGTGAAAGCGATTTGTGCCTTGTTATATGGTCTACTTGTTTTGTTACTTGGATTTTTTTGGGTTCAGGTAATATTTAAGGTTGACTGTAGCATGATACAATTTTAGTAGGAACTATGCCAATTGTAAATTTTGTTTACCGAACTTTGAATCAATTATAATTCATGTCTGTCATTTTAAGTAAGTTTAATAATTGCTCAACGGGGTGAAAACTTTGGAATAGCCAAAAATTCCCAAATTCAGCTTGCATTGAGGAGTATGCTCAGTAATCTGTCTCACTCTCTCTTAAACTGGCACCAATATTCCTATTCCTACCTACACCAAAGTGGGTACGCTGTAGTACCTACACCTTTGCAGGCGTTATGGATATTGAGATTTCAGGCAATGGAAAATACCATGCCAAGAAAAACAACAACTTGATAATAAGGACCACTGTTCCGAACTTCTCCTTTTAAAGTTTGCGGAAGCTTTGCCAAATTTCAAAATTATATTCGACAGTGCACTTCAGTAGCTCTCCTCGGCTGGTCTCGGAAGTTTTTCCTGATTAAAAGTTAAGCAGGAAAATATTTTTGAAAGTCAATTAGTTCTTCAATAATTAAGTGCATTGGAAAAGCAAATAAGCGGCATTTTTCTGAATGCATATTGTCTAAATCTTATTTTTTGAAAACCATAGTGTATCAAGATTATGCTTTTAATGCAATAACAAAACCCTCTCAGGACATCAACCAGGAAATTATCAAACAACTATTATTAGTCATTAAACTGCAAAACAAACTTTTATCTGAGAAAATTTTCAACTACATATTAACAACACAATGTCTTCCTACTAAAAGCCTCCAGCGGTCACGCATACCTTGCAATTAGCGAACCTCTGGAAATGTCCCATAAGTTTAAATTAGCTTAAGCTCATAACAAGCTAAAACAAACTTTAATACATAACTTTCTGGTGTTAAATTGTGCAATATGTGTAAGGTGAAAATTACGTCACGGACATACTAAGTCAAGGAAAGATGATTCTTATTTCTTAAGTAAAAAGTTTATACTCGGTGCGCTTAAAAATCTAGTATAACTGGTCAATTTTACAATGTTTCCACACTATTTGAATTTGGACTCATTGTTTTAGAAGATAAGGCTAATTTTAGGATGAAGTATTTTGGTTTATTTCAGTATATCGTGTGGTCATGTGTTGTTGAGTACAGAGGTCAGACTACTCTGACCCTTTCACTCAGCATCACAGTCTCCACAAGCTTGAACCCAATATATTACGAAAGGGGCTTTCACTGTTTGCAATAAAGGCGACAATAGTAATAATGACTTGCATTATTTTCCAGGGTGCGTACTACTTAGATAAACTAACTATTATTAAATAAATGGGCCAAACCTATACCAAAATCAAATCCCGTTGATAGTTTTTAAAACATAAGCAGAAGTCGAAACAGTGAATAATAATTTCATTGGATAATAACCCTTATTAAATCATTGATAAGCCAAATTATCTCAACAGAGATACTTGAAAAGATTCAATGAAGGTACCTACAAATAAAACGGCAATATTTCAAAAGAAAAAGGCACCATTCTGATCCCTGCTACAGATTATACGAGCCGTAGAAAAGTTGCGTTAATTTCCACACAGACGCAAAAAGGGAAAGGTAACTTTGTCGCGACAATAAAAAAAAAGTTCCTGGAATTGAATTAACCGTGGGAACAATTGAAAACGCCGCTTCCCAGACTTAACAGCGCGGCTGTGGAAATTAAAAGTTTAGTTTAAAACGTTATTTAATTTTTAAACTTTGTTCATTGGAGCCAAAGTGTATTTTGTTCTATAAACAATATACTGTGTAGTGTACCTATTTAACAATGAGAATTCCGTAGCGTGTTATGTAAGTATATCAGGGAAACAATGGTCGTATCAAGTAGATATACTAAAATCAGAAAATGTTTGTTGAAAAAGACAAGATATTTTATAGTTTTCAATTGTAATAAATTTAGTAGTTTTAATAAATTCATTAGTAGTAACATGGTGCTCCGACGCAAATACGTTTTGGAATGCTATCTCCCCCGCGCAGGTGACGGTAATGTAATTGGCAATACATTCACTGAACTAAGCTCGCGTTTTCTTGAAAACAGTCGGAGTTCTTGTAAAAAATATTAAATATTTATTGCCCCAACAACACCGAGCTACGTACTATGCTAAATATAGATATGTATAGGTCTGGCAATGTTTTTATTAAGTATAAAAAATTCGACAGAAGTCCACGACAACAAAAAGATGAAAAATTATAACAATATTCAAGAAATTTTGTGAAAATTTTGCACACTTGAAATATGACAATAAAAAAAATATTCCATTTATTTTAAATTTTATACATTTAATTCTATTCGCGATACTTATCCAAACCTCGGGGTATTATTTTGAACTTAAAAAAAAAGGTCTGTATCGGTACAAATATTGTGTTTTTACCGACTTTCAAAAGATAAATTGTCTGAATTCCCGACCGGGGCCGTGACAAATACCCTCCGCGTCCCCAACACATCACTGTCAGGTCTAGGGTTCCCATCCGCTGAAATAGCTCATCGAATGCCCCATTCTGCGGGTTTCAAGTCTAATTTTGAAAGTGGTGAAAACATGTTTCTGTAAATTTGTGTTTAGATGGCTTTTACAGTTGAACTATGCTCACATTTATCAACTTTATCCCACCTAAAAATGACTGACTACATTTTGTAGTATATATTTAACGAGCGAAATTTATTTAAGCTCTTGAAAGAAGGATTTTAAATATCGTACAAGTAAAGGGAAAGCAAAAGATTAAAAATAACAAGTTACAAAAACTTCAGACATTATTGCTATTATGACAAATAATTTACAACTAATCAATCGCGCACCACACATATGAAATCTATACAAATAAATAAAATTGGAGTGTCTGTTTGTAATATCAAAATAACACCTTTTCACTAAATGCATATGAAAGTACATACGACACCTATAGCAAAAACGCGATTTAAAAAATTTTTGTCTGTCTGTCTGTCTGTCTGTCTGTCTGTCTGTGTGTTTGTTCCGGGTAATCTCCGAAACGGCTGGACCGATTTTGACGGGACTTTCACTGGCAGATAGCTTTTGTAATAGGGAGTAACTTAAGCTACATAAATTTTTGAAAAACAATTAGGGTTCCGCGTAAAAAAATAAAAACACATGAAATCAAAGAGTATCTCCGAAACGGGTGGACCGATTTTGACGGGACTTTCACTGGTAGATAGCTGATGTTATAAGCAGTAACTTAGGCTACGTTTATTTTAGAAAAACAAAATTTAAAAAAATGGGTTCTGTCGTGCGGGCTCAGAACGCGGGAGCGGGCTTTTTTGTTAAGTTAAATTCCACGCGGACGAAGTCGCGGCCTAGCTAGTTGGTTATAAAAACCAATACTCGATGCATCCCGCTCACTCTATCGCAAGATTTTATACGTGTGTCTCGCTTCCCCAGCTGTGAAAATTATGATTTCAACTCAATTCTTTCTCTTTATACCTATAAGCTACTATTGTTTGTGGATACGTAAATCGTAAATCTGATTGTCATTATTTAATCTTCCATTTTATTGGCTTTATTTACCCAATCTGTCACTAAAAACCTCTCACCCTATTACAGACACTGTGCCAATACCATTTTATTGCGCCGGCTTTTCATTTGAAATTCCTTAGCGCTAAAACCTGAGCCAAATTGATAACGTCAATTTTTACACTTCGTATCTGCGCGCAGATTTCCCTCACAGCAAAAACTGCATTGGTGCATTGGTGCATTGGAAAATGCGCGATTTATTTTATCGAAAATATTTTTTATTGAATTTCTCCGACATATTGAAGGTAAATTTAATGACGTTCCATCACTTTGCCGCTGTTATTGATTCAGATTACTTCTAAGTTAATTTTTCAGGGCAATGCTAGTTTATACAGGCTAAGCGACACTTACTTACCAAACCTCTTAGACGGTCTGTTTTATATCGTATGTTTATCGTATATTTCAGAGTTTTGAGGCCTCCGACATGGCTTAACTACTGTGATAACTGGGACCGGCAGCTTAACATGCCCTCTGAAGCATGAACGAAAGGACTCAGAAATAAATTCTACAAGCAGTCATCTATCCAGGTGTTTACCGCCTTGAGTGCTTCTCTTTCGAGAACGTGGTGTGCGCATTTAGATTTTTCCTGAGAAAAAAGTCCATTGGTACACGTCCGGTATCGGTATTTGAACCTACGACTTTCGAAGCACAAGTCTGGGTCAACCTAGCAAGACTACCGCGATCCTAACTTATTAGTTGCGACTAATACAAAAGCCTACTCCTCATAACTATCTACCAAATAAGCTTGAATTCTAACTGAATATATCACAAGGAAGACTCACCAGTTCCTCAACACAAGTACCATGTACAGCTTCCACTAGATGCGATGAGAATAAATCATACCGAGATATCCGGATTAGCCCTTCAGAGTTCAGCCATCCACTTAATTTATGATGTGCACTGCTGCAATTGTAGAGGGATTGTGAGAAGAATAATAAAATATACTCCAGGGCTTTCATGAAATAGAGCTTACCTCCAATTGTAGTCTTCTTATTTTGTTCTTTTTGAGTTAACCATTTCGAGGATTCGTATCGAAATTGTCGTTTTTCTTAAGATATTGTGTAAAATAACATCTGGCTTGGGTATTTATAATTTTTATGTGGTGATGAAACCATGCCACTTTAGAAAAGGTGGTTTACTAGAACATAATTTTAGAATTTATAAAAATTAGAGGCTTTTGTTTCCTTTGCCCAATCCTCAGTCTATTTAAACTCCGTTTATAGACCCATTTTTTCTTTTCGTAATTTAAATAGTCCCTGTACCTGCTGGAGTCAAGACACTGTATACAAGTATGTCTCAATATATGCCTTACCTTATATGAACGTAAAATTCTAACAAAAGGCAGAGGCCTTTTGCATGGGGCATGGGTCCAACACGTAGAGACGTGTTGGACCCATGCCCCATGCAAGCATTCCAAAGGACCAGGCGTAGCCCTTGACACCAACATTGTAAGAAATATTATAATAACTGTACCATGACATACTGTAGATATAAATTTGTGATTAAAAATATAAATTCAAGAATATCTTTATCTTTTCTTTTTTTTCTCTTATTAATAAAATTCGTAAAAGTATTAATAAAAGTCTTCGTAATTCTTCTCCTCCTAAGACTTGACCAATTTTGATGATCTTTTATTGTATTTATAGGTTCACCTGGATGGTACTCAATTAATTAGATCCGGTAGGTGGCGCCGTTGTTGACATCCAGAAAATAAGATAAAAATGTAAGTTCAATTACTTTTGAGTAGGTATTGTGTTTAAAAAAACCACGATTTAGATAGCGGAGGTATTAAACAAAATACCAACTTCAAAAGGCCACCATAAATTTGCCAAGCTTAAAGGGCAGTGTTATTGTGTGGGATGTTGTTCTTTGTTCGCCATTGTTTGGTTGTACGTTAAAATCGTTTTTTTTTACGGAATTATAAATGTTTGAAAAACTCTCCTTTGAAATAATTACAAGAGGGTGTTGTCGCTTTTTGTAGGCCTCATGAGGAGCGAATGGTCGTAGACAAAACTGTGATATATATACAGTGTTACCGGTAATGTGACATATCCTTGCAGGGTGTCCAAGGAGAGCTAAAATGCAACAAATCTGACCCCGCTGTATAACCCCTGTAGATTAAAGCATTGTTATTTGTCGGTGGTAGAGCCACCTAGGTACCTAGCCCTTTTTGACGTCCCACTGCTGGGCATGGGCCTCCCCTCAACATGAGGGGGATTCAGGCCATAATTCACCACGCTGGCCCAGCGCGGGTTGGCGGATTTCACATGTCTTTCGAAAATTGGTTAGATCTTCTAAGACATGGTAGAGCCACGCTGTAGCCAATTTACAGCTCTTATACGGGAAAGTTCGACCACGGTAGTACCACCCTCTCACAGAAGATCGGCGTTAAGTAGCTATTATATCTGCGTTTCGTACGTTGAGTAAGGGAGACCAACCCCCTGTTCCATTCTCTTCCCTTAACCCACTTCCCCGTCTGATTGGCAACGTGCTATTACTAGCATCTATTGGCTACGGTAACAGCTCAACATCAGGCAGGTCGTACGCTTGTTTGCCTGCTCTACTATATAAAAAAATTATTTTACTAGGTGGCATTATTATAGGTGGCTGCCTGACCGCAACTGACAATCGAACACTGAATCAAATCCAAATCCGAATCAAATCCAAAGGCCGCTAATCTGCGGTGGGTTTCACGGATTAGACTCAGTTGTATAGGGTTGCGGTTGGATTCAATATTAATTAGGTATTATTGAGATTAAATGGCACTTATTTCTAGGGGTTTAGTGTCTATTATAAAGTTATAATGCCCTATATGCATTTAGGTACGATAACTGACCGAATAAGAAATTTGCGAAATTAAAGCCTACGACATTGCGGTTGGAATTCTTTCAAAAAAAGCTGTAACCAATGAGAAAAATCTGATCAATTTATCTCATCAAAAATATGTTTTTTTTTCTTTGTAAATAATTATTTGCATAGCCGCGAAGTCAAACCAAGAGATATTTTTGAGCCCTAGTGTGACTTTACGCTACATACCAAGAACATATGTTTACTGATTAGCTAACTCACCGCTAGGGGCGCTGTACAAGTCACTTAATTATCTTAGAACATAGAGCCCCGACCACGAAATTTTCTCAATAACGTTACGCTAATGTAAGCGTGTGCCCTCCCGCTCCCATGACAGATGTCATAAATAAGAGCGACAGTGACAGCATGCTTTCTCGATGACGTTACGATAACGTTAGGAGTAGCAACTCTTAGTAGAGGTCTACTAGTTAGTCCGCTGTCCCTACGCCCTACGAGGTGATTAAGTATTTCGATGGGAACTCCCTCTATATGTATTATGAACCAACTAAACATAGCAACGCCATCTTTGGACCATTGTCAGTGGAAAGTGAACAGCCGACTTTGTGAAAGTTAAGTTTCCTAACGCGGTGTGAACTTTTCGTTGTTCTCAATAGAGGGCATTATTTCATTTTTACCGTATCTATAGAAGTTTTCTGAAGTTTCTATAATAGATAATCCATCATGCCAGCTTTCCTAAAAAAAACTAGAAGTGTACTGTTGCTAACCCACATTTTGTAGATGGTATAAGAAAGCTTAAGCAGCGTGCAATAGAGATAGCTATGCTAGAGGTTCTGCTGAGCGATAACATCCGAAATCAGAAAATTCGCAGACAAAGTATAAAGGAACAGACATAGCTCTAAGAGTTGCTAAGTTGAAGTGACAGTGGCCGGGCACACAGCTCACATAACCCATGGCCATCGGGGCAGAAAGATTATTGGGCTAAGTCTGTTAAATGATCCAATAAAGCTCAACTTACACTAGACTCGCAATACGTCGGTTTTGACATTTACAGTCCACTATATAACGAATGTTTCTCGAGTGTGTGAGCCGAAAATCGGTCAGCACGGGTGGGCGAGTGGATAGTGGCCTACGGAAAACTGACAAAACTAACGTATTGCGAGCCGACTGCAAGTAGAGCGTTATTGGAACGCTTTACAGACCTGGCTCCCTGGAATGGCGACCATAAACCAGTAGGCTTAATGTAGGACGTCCCCGTTTATGGTGGCCTGACGGCATAGCACTCGTCGCGGGAGGCCGGAGGCGCGAGTGACGGACGGTAGGCCTATGTCCAGCAGTGGACGTCTTTCGGCTGGTTTATGGCAACACTAAACAAGCCTATAGGCCATTTGCCATAGTAATAAGTGGACGTACGATCACTAGGCGTAGTATTTTGAGCCTAGGCCCGGGTGGTTGTGGGTTCGATTTCAGTCGGGGCAAGTGTCGGAAATGGCTGTTTCGTAGTTTGGCCAGGTCTGGGTGTCACTGGGATCAACCACCATATTGAAGTTTTGCTCCTTCTATCATATAGAATGACAAATATCCCTGAATGAAATAATGTCAAGGAGAAATTTCTAATTATTTTGAAAGATGATTGGGTAGGTACTCGCTTCATTGGAGAAAAAACAGGCAGCGCTTAAAGTATGCTAAAATTAGTAATACCCAGATCCTTAAAATGCTTTAAATAATTCTAATTTACCACATTATCATTCAGTAAAACTCTTTCCTAACTCAAATATAAAGCGAATTTCACTAATCTATGTCAATTCGCCCAAGTCAATGAATATAAGATTAATTGGTCTACGTATCTCGGCGATCGGAGCCCCCTTCTGAATAATTAAAAGGGCTCTATCGCGTTCCCGTTCAGGTATATAACGGTGTCTTTGTTTGCCATGTTAATTGAATGAGGAATAGGTATACCGCTGTTCTCAATGTAGGCAATAAGAGCATGTTAATTCCCGGTGGGACCTGTTCAAATTTTCGGTAAGATACATATCTATTTAGTTTTATTAGCTTGTTATTAGATGAAGAAGTGGATGCCCGGTGTAATGGAAATATGGTCAGCTTGTTCTCCAAATATCAATATATAATTATATACCTATGGAGGACAAGTAAAAACGTTTGAAAAACTGTAAACCGAATATGGAAAATTCTGTACTTTTAGTTACACGAATTCTATTCAGAATTGCCTAATAAGCGCTAGTAGTATTTATAATCGTTAAATATAGTAAATAATATAGTTTTTTTGTCGCTTAGTATATTTTATATTCTTCTATTTTATAAGACATGGCACTCTATTAGAGAGCAAAAATAATATCAGGGATGCAAAAATGTGGGGGCATTTTTGGATGTAACATCCATCATAATTGATTTACATATTGACCTCAATAACAGATCGATTGACACCTCATGCATCAAAATCGGATGAGTGGTTTAGGCACTACGGTGGAATATATTTTTTTTTCCAAAATACATACATACATACATAGACTGCTTAAAACCTAACCCTTCCTTTTGACTTTGGCCGTAGTCAGGTAAAAATACTATTGCAACAAGTGGATGCACTGCTGTGCATCTCTGCCTACCCCTTCGGGGTTACAAGCGTATAGTAGTTTACAGGAGCTGGTGACAAATGTCTTGAAATAAATGAGCTGTAGCCGTAAATGTAATGTTCAAGTACATTTCATTGAACTTATTTCAGGCGTGAAATTATGAAAACACGAAATCCATCTGGTATTAAATAACTTTGAATATTGAAATAAATTCGAGAGGGGCTATAAATATCTTAAAGCCGAGACCTGAGACTAGACCCTTATTAAATATTTACATCGTGTGAATGTGAAAAGGTTTATGCTCGATATTTTTCATTTTAAGCTGGATACTATGAAATGTACAGAGGGCAGGTAGGTATCAGCTTTCATCATTTAGATGACTGATATTAAATTTTGAAATTGAATTTCGTTACACCTTTGTATACTTCTTTGATACACATAATTAAATAATAAAATTGTTAAATGCTTATCAATGAAAATCACAGAATTTCACCAAATGGTAATGATGCGTTTTTTATAATGAATGAACATAAGACGTGTGGTTATCACGATACATCTTAGATTACAAGTCATGTCAAAGCTGACAGCAAAAACGCTCGCGTAACAACAAAACATCAGCATTAAACCTAATTAAGATACATCTCCTTTGAGAGCACGAAAACAGAATATCGTGTAGCTTGGTTATCTAAATTGTGGTACAAGTCTAAAAATACAAAATATTGTAAAAACAAATATCTTAGACAAAATATAAGATTAGGACTGTAATCACAAATGAGTTTATTCTAGATGTTTTGAAGAGTTAAAGGAATTTGGAACATTAAGTTCCGACTTATAAGAACCGCGTAATATGTAGGTTGGAAATTATATTCAAATTCAAGTCGCTCGCAAACTTTTGGGGGGTCAATTTATGAATTCGTGGCTCCTTTTGTTTCAGACACCATAATTTAAGCCCGTATTAAGGAATCAATCTAAAGTCTGAGGGTGGTCTTGAGTAATATTTTGTCCTATCATTTTGTACTGGAACGACATTTCGAAGATCGCTCTCAGACTTGAGATCGATTTATTAATACGGGCCCTAGTTAGTCAAAAATTAATTAAAGCGTAAGGTTAAAAAAAAAACATTAATTTTCTGTGCTATAAATTACTATTACCTACACAGTGTCAAGCACTGAAAACATTCGTTCCCAAAAATTAAAAATTATAATATGCCAAATTTAAAGGTATTCACACACGTCCACCATTGTTACTCTTGCAAGCCAGAATCTACAATGATTTCCAACCAAGACGCTGAGTATTCACTTTCGGTCATTTCTGCGGAAAGACACATGAAGACATTACTTATACGACGATGTTATTTTATAAATGTTATTTCATAAGAAGCTTCACGCTATCTCCTATAGTTTCAACTATCGCTAAACAATACAACGTGAAATCTTCCTTTGACTGCGTCGGGTCACTCTCAAGGGCCAGACCCGATGTTTTATGATAATCACCTTGTTTAATTTGCGTCGGTTCGTTATAATTGACATGAACTAATCGGGAACCCTTGATGAAACACGTAGACTTATTTCGTGACTTTATTATTTCTATAAAGAGTTAGAATTTATTGCCATTTAAATAAGTATGTAATTCCAGATCATTAAACTGGGTATTGCTAGTTAACAAAATAATTGGTATTAGTAAATAGAATTGAATAAACAAATTACATTCTTAAAGTGATGTGACCGAAGAACTATCCTTGTCACAAAGTTAACAACATATTTTATTGAGTTCAGCATTCCCGAGGTGTTAGTTAGTGGGCTCATCACATATCGCAAAACTAATAAACATTCCATTAGAGTGTACTCAACTAAATAAATAAATAAATATCGCCAGACTGACACACTAACTGTATGGTCCCAAACTAAGCAACGCTTGTACTATGGGTAGCGTGCAATGGGCTGGGGGCGATACCAGTGACACCCAAACATGGGCAAATTACGAAAAGGTATTTTCGGAAAGTTGCCCCGGCGGGAATCGAGCCCGCAACCACCATGTGCAGTGAGCCGAGCGGCCTACGCTCGAACTACTGCGCCAAGCGGTCGTCGAACTCATCTTGTATTATAACTTTTCAGGCGGGTGCACTATAAGGTACATAACTTACAACCCCATCTAAGAGAGCCATTGCATTTTAATGACACTGTTTCCACAGTACTCCGAGAGCGGTCTTCCTCGAAACAAAAACTTACATAAATTGTCCGATCACAAACAAAAGTTGCTGTTAAAACTTAGTAAAGTGTGATTGTAGAATCTGCGGCTAAGCACCCCTAATATACAGAGTCGAAATTTGTCCAACATGTTCGTACAACAATCGCAATGTTGTCAGAGCCAGTTTCTTTTGAATCGCAAATATCAAAACCACCTTTACAATGTTACACAAGTTTTATGCTCGCTAGCTACTCGTTAGTGCTACATATTTATGTATCAAATAGTTAACAATATAAAGGTTGTGCAATTAGTCGCACAAACATTTTAAGTTAATTACGCACAATAACTGGCATTTAAAAAAGATTGACGTATTTCATAGTAATATAAGTTTATCGTCGACGATAGTATTTTTATCGGGCCGTGTTTTGGAAACGGTTTTATTAAGACAAACCTCAATCACAACTATTTCATGCTGCGACTCAACCTTGAAACAGATGTGTCGCCACAGAACACTAGAAAATAAACAAAGAAAACCATGTGCCAATGACTATATCCTTGGACACCGAACAAATCCACCACTCGCAACGTTCGTATGTCACACAACGGTAACCATCCGTCCCGTTTTGAAAGTTAGCAACTTCACTTTAATCCTGGCTAACGTAATTGCTAAAGTTGGAATACAAAACCTTGTTCGCGGACCGCGCGATTTAGTGTCAGACATTTTGTAATTGATGTACAGGGCTTTGCGCCCTTTCGCGCCATGGACACAGTGAGTAAGGCGAACCAACCTAGTACACAGTAGCACAAAATAGTACACCGTCATCTCCAATCACATACATAGAATATGCTTCAACGGACACTGCTGCGTATAATGGAAAATGTATGTACTACTACGATATCTATATATTATACAAAATAATCTCTATTTCCTTGGTCATCACGCGTGAACAGATGAAACGATTTCATTACTTATTTTTTTGCTGTGTTTATTATTGTCAGGAGAAGGTTCTTATGAACGATAACAATAAGAAAGTTGAACGGGACAATTTGAATTTAATATTCAAATTAACGACTGGAATTTTGAATAACAATATCATATTTGCTTTGTTAACGCGGTAGTACTCGTATGTTGGACATTCTAGCGCAGTTTTAGAAATTGTTCTGAATAGTGAAATGAATAAAGTTAGTTTTTACTTTGGCAAAGAGGCCACCGCCTATTTACGCTTGTCGGTGGACACCTCGATAGACTTTCCGATAGTCTTTCAGACTTTTGAATCTGTGTGTCCTGGTCTAATTTTCTCAACTACAAGCAATACATTATAAAACCTTAAAGACACCCGCCACATTGACTGCGATATAAACAATCTTGTTCACATATTGACTCAGATCCTATTTATTAATCTAAATATATATAATTCAAAGGTGACTGACTGACTGACTGACTGACATAGTGATCTATCAACGCACAGCCCAAACCACTGGACGGATCGGGCTGAAATTTGGCATGCAGGTAGATGTTATGACGTAGGCATCCGCTAAGAAAGGATTTTGATTAATTCTACCCCCAAGGGGATAAAATAGGGGATGAAAGTTTGTATGAAACTTTGTCAATTAAATTCCACGCGGACGAAGTCGCGGGCACAGCTAGTTAATAACATATGACATGAAAACGTGTAGAGAAAATGTTTTATACCTAAAAATATGGTTTCCCAACCTTGTGAACATAGCGGTGCGCTCCCAAGCTAAAGTTTAACTGGTGTTTATAATTTGTTAGTAAATAATTCACGGACCGGCTGAGGTAACCGTCGCCATTTAGACTTAGATTAGGACTAGGTTTAACGCTGCGTAATTTACATAGCCTAGAATGCTGAGCAAACAATTTCCCCGTCTCTGTGTGGTATGTGAATATTTGATATGACTGTAAATTATAATCGAAATAAGCGAAATGTAAATGAGAGAACGTGGCTTTGTGATATTGGATACGTAATGTGTACTATGTAGAAAGTAGATAGGTATATTTGATAATGTTAATAATAGGGTAAAAATGGTAATTGTAAACTTCTAATCAATTTTGTGAGCAAGTTAAATAATTTGGTAGGTAGGGATTAAAGTCAAGTTGTTTCACATATTGTTTTCTTATATTTACGCGAAAACTACACATTGAAATAAAACTATTTTACGGATTTTATCGCGTTTATTTAACTAGTATTTCCATGGTCCCCCCGTGACTATGGTTGCTGTAAAGCGGCTGAAACTTCGGGAAAATAACAAACTAAATAAACGCGATAAAATCCGTAAAATAGTTTTATTTCAATGGCAAGCTGTTTTTTTTGGGTGTAGAGCCGCGCTGAAGCCAATTAACTACAGCCCATGTACAGGCTAGCTCAGTCAGGGTAGTGGCACCCTCTTACAGAAGATCAGCGTATAGCTGCATTTCGTACGATGAGTGCGAGAGCCGGAAGTCGGACTTTAAATATTTATTACAACTTTTGTGGTGTGATAGCCGATTGGTTAAAGCACGCGTCTTGCGGGCACCAGGTCTTGGGTTCAAATCCCGCACCTCTGGATTTTTCGAAATCTATGTGCGAATCATAATTTCTATATGATTATCACTTGCTTACGGTGAAGGAAAAACATCGTGAGGAAACCTGCATGTCTTAGAAGATCTAAGCAATTTTCGAAAGACATGTGAAATCCGCCAACCCGCACTGGGCCAGCGTGGTAGATTATGGCCTGAATCCCCTCATGTTGAGGGGAGGCCCGTGCCCAGCAGTGGGACGTCAAAAGGGCTAAATTATTATTATTATTTGTGGTGTGGCCTTTGAACACATTTCCTCCTGAAATATAATTTCAGTTCCACTAAATTGTATGCCATACATTACAAAAAGCTGTCTAGAACACTGAACCCTAAAACTTGATCCCTAGAGATATCACTGTATCATTTCATTTCGTTTAAATAATGAAGTATGAGAAGTTCGGTCGTGTGTGGGACGGGATTAACGAGTTGAGTTCTAATTTAACCGGCAAATATTTGTTTGTACCAATTTTAAATGTATGACTTTAAATTAATTTCGCTAATGGCAGCTTTAACTTATTTCAATGCTGTTTGTTATCCCCGTTCTGATTGAAGTTGGTATCATTGGTGTTATACGATGAAAGCTTATACCAGAATTTTAAGTAATATATATATGTATATTCTTTTTTTTTAAGTAATATATTGATATTAATTGTTAATACATATAGATTTCCAGTGCATTTTTGGAGTTTGGCCAGATAATAATTCAAAGTAGGTACTTACGAATTAATAGAAATATGCCATTAATAGAACCATTACACAACGCCCCTACTCTATTCTGAACTGACAGAGTATATCAGCGGTCAGTAATGCCCATTTGATAGAATTACTTTGTTTTATCAGAGGGCCCTGTCTAATAGACTCCAAGTTATTTTTTATAATTTGACAGTAAAGTCGCTTCCCGCTGTCTGACACTATGTATGCTTAGATCTTTAAAACTACGCAACGGATTTTCATGCAGTTTTTTTAAATCGATAAAGTGATTCAAGAGGAAGGTTGATATGTATAAAACATGCATAATATAGTACAGAAACATAATTTATATGGCAGAACAACGTTTGCCGGGTCAGCTAGTCGTTAATATATTGAAAAAGACCCGGCGTAAAGAAAGATGGAATATCTTATTCAGCCAGGCACAAGACTACCGCTGACAGTAATAGTGTGTTGGCTGCCTTGCATGGGCTTCTCATGTGTGTGTTAAAGTATTATTTATGACTGTATAAATAGACACCGTTACTTCGATACTTCAGTGAACCATCGTAACATTTAACTTTCCTATACAATGCGAATTGTAACGAATTGGCCGCGCCGAATTAGTCCCAAACGTTTTTCCGACTTTATCGGGCGAACGTTTCTGTATATTTGGC
The DNA here is from genome assembly GCA_905147325.1 of Notodonta dromedarius. Classification (NCBI taxonomy): domain Eukaryota; kingdom Metazoa; phylum Arthropoda; class Insecta; order Lepidoptera; family Notodontidae; genus Notodonta; species Notodonta dromedarius. Next base: position 12,731,602 of record LR990163.1, on the reverse strand, counting down.
AACGCACGCCAATTTCTGGGGCTTAATGCACCCCAGGGGCAGACGATAAAAAATTACGACACCGCAGGGATACCGGTTTTAGTAGAATTCAATCGACACCGTACCACTAGACTTTTTTCAAAGCCGCCGGATGTGTGAGCAATTTGCGAAAACCGGACTGGAATTTTGAATAGGTTGGTTTTGTCGGTTCCACGTGGAGTCGGAGTGAATTTTTTTCGGAATTTTTGCGGGTTTTTTTCCTTTTTCTTTTTATTTTGTCGGCTATATGACGGATAGGCCGTTGGGGTTTTTGTTTGGTTGGAAAATGAAGAAAATATTTGGCCGTTATAATCCTAATTGCAATAGTGATAAGTACCGAAGTCGTTTATTATTAACAGATACATTATTATGAATGAACTCTTTGAATCATAAATCAATAAAAATCAGAAGAGTTCCACTTTTTGTAAATACGAAATGCTTTAATTGGACGATATTTTAACATGAAAATATTACTGCAACAAAAATAAATCAATCAGTGTTTTTAACGAGCCAAATCAATGCATCACGTACACGTTTGCGGGGAAAACCAATACGTTACCATTTATTATGCCAATCCAAACAATTTTGAACTTAAACTGACATAATTATTTTAAAACTAATTTTGAATGCTTTCGTTACGATTACAATACATACGCAATACTCAGTGCAATAAGTATATGGCAATCTAATATTCGACTAAAAATGAGTCATAAAAGAGCTTTTTATTTGGCTTAAATACTAGTTCATTATTATGTAAGCTAATTAAAAACTACAGACAGCAGAAAACCACTTATTTAATATTGAGTTCCACTGCCACTGGCCCCCGCCAACAGAGTTTATGCCCACCCCACACTGGCCTGTTAACTATACGAATCCTTTGACAAATCACCGACGCTACGGACACACTTTGTTCGAAATGATTTACAACGGGCCCGCGCCGACTATTTGGCTGGCATTGTTCCGGCGAATTATGATTACCATAAAACACATACACTGTTGGTTTCAGGACGCGAAATATGGAAATATTGCGCGAAAAATGAAAGAATAAATGTTGGAATCTGCAGTTAGTTGTGCTACGAATAATTTCTTAGAACGATATTGGTTTCGTTTCGGGATTAGAGTTGGTAACATATCAGAAGATAGATAGGAACATACATGTAACTATGTTTTTCATGACGCCACAAGAGCCCAGACACAATGTTTAAAAAATAATGTGGTTCATAAAAGACAAGCTTTGTTTTGGTCAACAAATATTTCTTAATTAAATCGAAGACGATACATACAGATACACCAAACCTACATGCAGTACCTAGATGTTAATAAAAACGAAAAAAGTTAAAGTTAAACAAGAGTTATGTCAATTTCATCTGAAAAACTTGAAATGTTCAACTTCTTTGTAAGAACACTTACAATTTTAACGCAAGATACTGGATCAGTGCTTATATACAAATACATGTATGTAATAATAAGCCGAGGTATAATATTCTCAAGTACCACACAATATATAGACATTGTTATCCGCTAGTAATGTTTGTTGATATTCTATGTATTTGCGTCGTCGCAGTTACATACCTCGGCAACTCTACAAACAAGACTAACGCTAATTAGCTGCGTGCGTACTCCAAACTTAATATACTATGTACAACTAATATTGTTTTATGGTTATTTAAGCTATGATCGTTTGTAGGTAAATCGTTGGTTGGTAGTTTTCACAACCAACTAAACTGACAGTCTTTGATTTATCAACCACTAGCTGTGCCCGCGACTTCGTCCGCGTTGAATTTAACTTAACAAAATTTTTATTTAACAAAAAATATTTGTCTAGTTCGCAGAGTTCACGGAAAGTATTTTTTTAATAAAAGTAGCTCACGTTACTTCTTATAACATAAGCTATCCGCCAGTGAAAGTCCCGTCAAAGTCGGTCTGGCCAGTACTTTAAATACCAGAAGTGATAAAAGTATTTATTTTGATTTAAGGATTAATTTGTTACCACCAAATGTACATCCTAATAGTAAGTCGTAGTAGTATAATAGTTAATAAGACTCGGCCACCAGCTATTTCTAAATAAATTATCAATTTTCATTGTATTTAAGGTTCACTATTTTGGCGATAATGGCTTGCACATAAAAAAACACGAAGATCTCACAGCATCGCCCTCGTGGTTTTCGATAATTGTCCCACGGGAACATACTATCGGCATATAAAATATCCCATGTTTTAATCCCGGTTTTGAACTATCTGTGTTCCAAATTTCATCCAAATCCGTTCAGTAGGATCGATAATTGTCCCACGAGAGTATACAGTATAAAAAGTATTCGGAATAAAAAGTATCCCATGTTTTAATACAGGTTTTGAACTAGCTGGTTTCCAAATTTCATCCAAATCCGTTCAGTATGATCGATAATGGTCCCACGGGAACATACTATCGGGATAAAAAGTATTCGGGATAAAAAGTATCCCATGTTTTAATACAGGTTTTGAACTATCTGGTTTCCAAATTTCATCCAAATCCGTTCAGTAGGATCGATAATTGTCCCACGGGAACATACTATCGGGATAAAAAGTATCCTATGTTTTAATCCTGGTTTTGAACTATATGTGTTCCAAATTTCATCCAAATCCGTTCCGTAGGATCGATAATTGTCCCACGGGAGCATACGTGATAAAAAGTATTCGGGATAAAAAGTATCCCATGTTTTAATACAGGTTTTAAACTATCTGGTTTCCAAATTACATCCAAATCCGTTCAGTATGATCGATAATTTTCCCACGGGAACATACTATCGGGATAAAAAGTATACCATGTTTTAATACAGGTTTTGAACTATCTGGTTTCCAAATTGTATCCAAATCCGTTCAGTAGAATCGATAATTGTCCCACGGGAACATGCTATCGGGATAAAAAGTATTCGGGATAAAAAGTATCCCATTTTTTAATACAGGTTTAGAAATATCTGGTTTCCAAATTTCATCCAAATCCGTTCAGTAGGATCGATAATTGTCCCACGGGAACATACTATCGGGATACAAAGTATTCGGGATAAAAAGTATCCTATGTTGTAATACAGGTTTTGAACTATCTGGTTTCCAAATTTCATCCAAATCCGTTCAGTAGGATCGATAATTGTCCCACGGGAACATACTATCGGGATAAAAAGTATCCCATGTTTTAATCCAGGTTTTGAAATATCTGGTTTCCAAATTTCATCCAAATCCGTTCAGTAGGATGGATAATTGTCCCACGGGAACATACTATCGGGATAAAAAGTATCCCATGTTTTAATACAGGTTTAGAACTATCTGGTTTCCAAATTTCATCCAAATCCGTTCAGTAGGATCGATAATTGTCCCACGGGAGCATACGGGATAAAATTATTCGGGATAAAAAGTAGCCTATGTCCTTTCTCAGGCTCTAGACTATCTGTGTATCAAATTTCATTGAAATCGGTTCAGTAGTTTTGGTGTGAAAGAGCGACAGACAGACAGACAGACAGACAGACAGAGTTACTTTCGCATTTATAATATTAGTAAGGAGTAAAGATTATGTAGGTACTACGGCACTACGCGTGTCTATTGAAATTTCTAGAAATAACACGTTTTAATTCCGAATTGTCAACTGTCAAATAAGTGTTTTAAGTGCCTTGATTAAGGCACGTATTAATAAATCGATCTCAAGTCTGATAACGATCTTGGACATGTCATTATTATGTCATACCAGTACAAAATGAAAGGTCTAAAGCGTATTATTGATATATGGTATTTTCAACACCTCTTCAGTAAGTCTATGTGCTTATTAATTATCTGGAATTTTATCACCACCAACAACCACCTAAACTGATTTTATGACAGATCTTTACAATTTAAGATGTATAATGGTCCAATAACATTCTCAAAACATCGATATCCGATACGAATCGCGCAAATATCCGACAATAGGCCCAAACAGGCCACGTAGGCGTATAAATCAGATCGGACGGGCCGAAGTGCCACGTGCCCGGGTATTTGTCCATAAAGCCGGGCAAACAATGGCTAATTGCCCCGGTCAGCTTACCCGGACAAGATAGGCTACAATAAAATTTTATTCGATCGTTTAAGTTTCAGAATTTATGACGTCAAAGTTTCGCGGTCTGGTTGACCGTGATAGCGGCGGGTGCGAGTTTAATTTTGAACTGATTTTATGGGATTTGTCAGATCCAATGTTAGTTTTGTATGAGGTTAAGTAATAGTGAGATGGACGTTTTACGTGGCACTCTAATTTAGCTTTTAAAAGAAAGTGATAGAGCACAGTTTTTAAAATCATTTTCATTTTTGTAAAGGTGAATGCGAAGTAAATCTGCAGTTTTTTGGTGTTATTGACAGTAATAAATATCTAGGTACTTCATACAGCACACTAGATAACCGAATTGGTGATCGAACAGAGTTGCAAAAGTGATGTACCTACGTACCATGTTTTAATGAAATCAAAATTTCACCGATTACCTAACTAATATGTTTAATTCATAGAACTGCGTCTACTCAAAAAAATGCTTTCAAAAATACCAACTTATGAAGACTGCCAAAAAAACCTAAATCAAAAACAATCTTAATAACTCACCTGCAAGGAAAATCTCTGAGAAACACGACAAGACACCCCTGCGATCGACATGAGTCTGATAAATGACTTATATTAGTGGATTTGTCATGGGGCCCATCTATCATCCCCATAACGAGCGAGCAAGGGACCTGTACACCGTTCAATCCAGATTGATTCGGGAATCGGGGGCTTGTGATACGCAATCCATTTTTTTCATGTTCAATATTGTAAGGGAATTTGGGGATCATTAAATCTCGATTAATCTGTAATGTACAAGTATTGTACCGATAGAGAAGTGTCAATAAAAAATTTAATACTGCAGTTGGAGGATTCTTGCAGTTCCTAGTACAACTTTTTGTATTTTGTTTAATCATTTTGTTATTATATCAAATAATTTATGAAAATAATTCAAAAGCATTATGACAATAACTCAAAAGAATTATAAACACTTTCCAAAATATTTTGAATCTTCATAACATTTTTAACCCAAAAAAAGGGTTTTATAAATTAAATATGACGTGTATCTGTGTCTGTCTGTGGCATCGTAGCGCCCAAGCGGATGAACCGATTTTAATATTGTTTTTTTTAATAGATAGGTATTTTTACAACAAGAATCCAAATAAAAACCAATATAGATTTTAACTATTTATTTTTTATCTACTCCATCCAACTATTCTAATAGGCACTCCATATGTTCACAAAACCCTGACGAAATCGTATACATTTAACATTAGCTCAATCACCATCTATGTCTGGGCTTCACCTGGCGCACTACGAAGCTTTAATGACCTATCAGATACCGGTTACCTGTAATCGAATCTGTAGGCAAAATGTGAGTAGCTAAAATAAGCGGTATCTTTTCACCACTATTATATAGCTATTACAAGAATCGGTATTCAGTTTAAGCATCTAATAGGACTGTCTAGAACGTGATTCCTAAAGAAGCCACATGGAAGCCGCTAGTGTTGAATTCTTCTACTTCGTTGTCAGCTTTTCATTTTGGGGTCTCTCCCACATAGGGCGTGGACCCAGTCCACGTGATCTTAGCGTCTTGCCACCTGGAAATTACAGGCCTTTAATAAAATGTAATGGATCAAGTGATTGGATATAATACGACCATATTGACGACCGCTTGGCGCAGTGGTTCGAGCGTAGGCCCCCCGGCTCACTGCACATGGTGGTTGCGGGTTCGATTCCCGCCGGGGCAAATTTCGGAAATGGCCTTTTCGTAATTTGCCCAATTCTGGGTGTCACTTGGATCGCCCCCAGTCCACTGTACGGTACCCATAATACGAGGTATGCCTTTTAAGTTCTGTCGTTTCCATAATTCCCGGCAATTTTGAATTTGGAACTGTTCTATATTCGAATGTGTTTAAATTTCGAATCTCAAAACAGTTGAATGTATTAGGATTAATGTTATTGTTTAGTCACAGCGTCGATTAGAATCTGTCAGGTTACGTACGAAAATGAATCTTTCTAAGGAAAATGTTCGTGCAATAATTTTCTACAACTTTAGAAGAGGCCTGACACGGCTTCAGTGTTTTGAAGAGCTAATATCTGTTGAAATAAAACTATTTTTCGGATTTTATCGCGTTTATTAACTTTATGTTCCCGACGTTTCGGTTGCTTTACAGCAGCCATGGTCACGGGGGGACTGAGGTGTTAGACGTCCTGATGTTATAGTTAGTAACTGGGTACCCTCATATTTAGTTGTTGTTTGCCACCAAAGAAGATTAGTCAGTTCTTACCACCTGTCAAGTGTCACATTCCTCTACAAGATGCAGGGGTATACAAACTCGACTGTGAATGTGGGCTCTCCTACATAGGGCAAACTAAAAGATCAGTAAAAACCCGCGTAAAAGAACATATAGCTGACGTGAAACACCGGCGCTCCACGAAGTCTGCAATCTGTGAACATGTACAGGACCGCACCCGCCATTATATCAGATTTGATAAACCACAGATCCTCGCAAAAGAACACCGATTCCGACCAAGGATGATACGTGAGGCCATTGAAATTAAAAAACATCCTAATTTCAATAGGGAAGATGGCTGGGTGCTACCACCAACTTGGGATCCAGTAATTAATATAATTAAATCCAAAACCAAGTGTACCATTGCAAGACCTCGAGACACTGTGAGCACTTTCTGCGTGGATCGGACCGCAAACAACAACTAAATATGAGGGTACCCAGTTACTAACTATAACATCAGGACGTCTAACACCTCAGTCCCCCCGTGACCATGGCTGCTGTAAAGCAACCGAAACGTCGGGAACATAAAGTTAATAAACGCGATAAAATCCGAAAAATAGTTTTATTTCAATGTGTATGTAGTATTCGCGTAAATATAAGAAAACAGCTAATATCTGTGTTCAGGGATGAAGCCCCATGTCTGCGGACTGTCGAACGCTGGTATTTAGAATTCCAGCGTGGACATACTAGTGTTAGTGACAAATCTCGCGAAGGTCGCCCAAAATCTGCATTCACTGAAGATAACATCATTGGAGTGAGACAACTAATTCTCGAAGATCGTCATGTGACGTATCGAGAGATAGAGGCTCTATTAGGCACCTCAGGGACAACCATTCAGAAGATCTTGCATGAAGCGCTTGGTGTAAGAAAGCTAGTTTGCCGTTGGATACCGCATCTGCTTTCCGACGATCACAAGGCGGCCCGCGTCAGATGGTGTAAGAAAACTCTGCAAAGGTTCAACCGAGGAGAGTCAAATCACGTCTACGACATCATCAGTGGTGACGAATCTTGGATCTATGCCTACGATCCTGATTCCAAACAACAATCTACAATCTGGGTCTTTCAAGACGAGCCAAAGCCGACTAAAGTTGTTCGTTCTCGAAGCACTTCAAAGAAGATGGTGGCCACGTTCGTTAGAAAAACCGGCCATGTTGCGACTATTGCACTTGATGATCGTAGAACGGTTAACGCAGAGTGGTATACCACAGTTTGTTTACCACAAGTCATCGCCGAACTTCGAAAATCTAACTCAAAGCGACGCATCATCCTGCACCACGACAATGCAAGTTCACACAGCGCTCGTCAAACGATTGAGTATTTGAAGCAGGAAAAAGTAGAAATTCTTGACCATCCTCCATACAGTCCTGACCTAAGCCCTAACGATTTTTTTACATTTCCTAAAATTAAGAAAAGTCTTCGTGGTCAAAGGTTCCAGTCCAGTGAAGAAGCAGTCGACGCTTTCAAGTCAGCCATTTTGAACACCCCCACTTTAGAGTGGAATAAATGTTATAATAACTGGTTTGAGCGAATGGAAAAGTGTATTAAGCTACGTGGTGAATACTTTGAAAAACAATAAAAAGTACTATAAGGTTCTAGTTGTGTTTTTTTCTTCAAACGACAAAACTTAAAAGGCATCCCTCGTACAAGCGATGCTTAGTCTGGGGACCATACAGTTGGTGTGGTTGTCTGGCTGATATTTATATTTATCCTACTAATATTATAAATGCGAAAGTTTGTGAGTGTGGATGTATGTATGTATGTATGTATGTATGTATGTATGTATGTATGTATGTATGTATGTATGTATGTATGTTTATTACTCCTTCACGCAAAAACTAATGAACGGATTTGGATGAAATTTGCAACACAGATAGATTATAACCGGGATTAACATATAGGATACTTTTTAACCCGATAATCCAATACTACGCGGATGAAGTCGCGGGGCACAGCTAGTCTATAATAAAAGTAGGTACTAGAATTTCTTTATTAATGAAGTCGCTTTGGTGGAGTGAATTGACCCATTAAATTTGCTCTAATCTGCAGTAAGCGGGTACCCGCGTTTAAGTGAAGGTATGTGTGAGCTGTGCGCTGTGTCTATAAGCAAAGATATAAACACAGTTAAATACAAGTGCCATAAGAGACAATGAATCTATTAACACTGATTTCCAAGAGATGTGGAATTATGAGTAGTTAAAAATAAGTGGAGAATGTTAGAGCCATGGAATACATATACCCCCGTGGATTAGCGGTTGTATAGTTAAACCATGTTTAGTCTTCTTCTTTCGAATGTCAGATTATAGATGACAGAAAGAGATAGTTCGGTGTGTAACTACTCGCGCACTAATCCACGTTTATGAATGAGGTGGATAATGCCTTTACAAGAGATATAACATAGGTACTTGGTATGAATAAGTTTCTCCAGCGGTGTAGCACTGATGTCGTCATTTCTATGCGGACCAACAGCATCGTCGTGGGCTCGAGTGTCTACATTGAGCAGGACATGACACCCTCCGCAAGTGTAGTACTGGATGTCAAACCTAGAATAATAAGACAGAAGCCGTTACAGTAACTATTTCCGTTTGAACTCTTTCACTGTACAATGTTCTGATAATTCAGGGGTATTTGCGACAGTAATGTCCAACTATCTTGATTTCTAGATTACAAGAAAGTGGAAAATAGTAAGACTAAAGCTTTTCCAATGTTGATGTCCTAAAGATGAAAAAGGTGCACGAGTAATTAATAAAATTTATTTATAAAAGTATTTTTATCAATACAAATAAGTATGCACTGAACGCAGGTCTGATAAGTAATGGCGGTTTTGTATGTATTATGATTGTTGTTACCTTCGTTCAGCATGATAATTCCTAAGTAGCTCCCGATTTGTATTGAATAGGATTCCGTAATGTCCAGAGCAACTCGTTACCTAAATATTAACAAACAATGATGTTAGAATAGAGTTAGCATCAGGATATTGAAGGCAATTTCCGAGGTACTTACCCACACAGGTAACGCTGGTGTCTTCAGCCTAGACCCAGGGAACTGCTTGTTAATGTTACTCTTAGAGTTTTCATCACCACCGTACCAAACCAGCAGACCCACTGGGCTTCGGGATAAAATACCAAATTGTGGCATGGCCTGGAAATATAATTTGGTTTACAAATAAGGAATGTTACGAAACCGTTGTCACCGTCAATGAGAGTAAGATATAAATTATTGAAATAGCTACGGAACCCTACAATATACGTGGCATGACATGCACTTGGCCAGTTATATTGTCTCTTAGAATCATCCCTGAATGGAATGATTTCTTGGATACCCCAAAAGAACCTACCAGTGCTAAATGGTTTGCATATTTTATGCATGCTTAGAGATTCGAGACTAGAAGTCCCTACTTACATAATGGTCTTCATCACCAACGTATAGAACTCCATTGTGGAGATACGGAGTAGCGCGACCAGTTAGCACCAATGTCACTACATTGATTGACCCCTCAATATGAGCGGAAACCAGATGAGTCAGTTTTCCATCCAGATCCTTCTTGATACTGTTGAGGGCAAAATCAAATGTTTAAACAGGTTGAGCATTTGTAAAATTTCAATCTCAATTATGCAGCCATGTATAAAATATCTTACTTTTCACATCCTCTTGATAAAACGCAAGCATAAAGCAACAGCAAAGCTCCCGCGCCGTCGTCAGTTTGAAACTGAAAGAAACATCATATTAAATGTATTTACTGCACAGAAATGTGAATAAAAGTTGGATTGCATTCCATCTTTGCTTACCAAATAGAGATACCGCTTCACAAATATTTGTAGATCCTCAAGATTCTTGAATTCGAAAATGTGCAGCTTGTAAGAAAATGTGGATTATGTAAATTCTGTAAAATTCATTTCATACTTTAATAAGATTGAGGGTGAAGACTTATTTCGTATTCTTATTTGCCGGTATAATTTATGTCGATGTTTGACTTTATTTATTTTTGATACTGTTTCATTTTTTGATGCAAAAATGTATTTATTGGAACCTGATCCATAAATCAAGTGTTAACCACCTGAATTGCGAAAGATCCATCTCAACAACAGTACCATGCAAAAGGGTAAGTCCATTTTCTCAAAAGTCCTGTTACCTTCTCGGTGATCCCATCCTGATAATAGCTGGAGCCATGCTGCACATAGGTGGAGTCACTCGGCAGCAGGACGATCGCCTTCGGTTCAACACCACTCTGGTTCGAGAAGCCGCCCCCGCAACGCCAGATCACGTCACTGCAGGCTCGCCAAAGAGCTTCTTCTTGCCGTTCTTCAGATGGACGGAGGTAGCTGTACAACAATTCGCATATAGGTATGGTATGATGATAGCACTGCCTATCTGTAACCGTGGCGTGATGCAGCAGTAAATAGCACTGCCAGACGTCTAGAAAAAAAATTGGTATGAAGTCTTCTAGTCTATCGAGTGAGTGACTGCTTGTACTTTAGTTTGTGACATCACTAGCTTCAAAGGCATCATGCAGTGTCACAGTGACTGCAGACAACAGTAAATACTGTACTGACGTCTTATCTTGTAATAAACTACAATATCAGTAAATACATACTAAACTAGAAATTTCAGTATAGTTACTAGTCTTTGATAAAGGAACTTCTTTTATCAAAGTTACTAGTCTATAACATACAATAAATTTTTCCAAAATGCCATGGCCATATCGGGCAGTTTAAATAAACACCGAGCTATGGTTAGACCATAAAGTTGTCCATTGAAGTAAAATATTGGCGGACGGTGCATAGCGCGGATTTATGCCCAAACACGTGGCGTTGTTCAGAATTATGATCGGCATTGTGAAGCTATGCTGTATGCTTTGGCGCGTTGAATTTTTGAATTGTTCTGAGGCACGAAATTGAAGTCGACTTTATTTCAAGTCTTATTGGTATTATTTTAGTTTCCACATAATTAATCATCTTTTACTGGTTCTTCAGTATTGAGAGTCTATGCTGCTTGTTAATCAAATCCCCATGACTTGGTCCTCAGACACCTCTCTTCTATTGAATTCATACTTAAATTACCTATCGAAGCAAATCTGTCGAACATTTGGTTAGCTCTCTTACATCTCTGAAATTCGTTTATACCATCCATTTGAGATCCGTATATTCAGCTGACGTATACATAGGACTCTAATCGGCTTACGTCTTAGTATCGATATGCCGAATAACCTCAACCCCACAACACAGTTTAGTTTGAAACCCTTGTCGTTAATTTTACCCGTGGTGGCATGAAGCGCCTGCTTGTAATTTTTATAACACCCTTCGTTTAGAACAATACCGGTAATCCTCGTTTTATCCTCGACAGATTGATGACATTGCTATATCGCTTGATGTTGTTTTGATATTAAAATATCGTGATAAACGACTGAATAGGAACAACATAAATTTTAATATTTTATGTTATTACGTCACCAGAACATTATTAATCCGAAAAATTCGTTTGAGAAAGGCTTAAGTCTAGAAATGAATAATGTTGGGCAGAAAAACAAAGTTTAATTAATTCTTGTAAAATTGCGCAGCACCAGTGTGGTGAATGTGACGTCAAGTCAAAATATATTTAAACCTACCCAAATGTTTTTAAGGAAAGGTCTTCTATATCATATTGTCATACTCACGTATCCGGTGGCACACAACACTTATTATCCTTAGTCTGTGGCCTCGAATCAAACAGAAGCCACTTGATAAGATGAGCCTGAAGACCAGATAGCAGAGACCTGGTGCCGTTACGTGGAGCAGCAAGACCATAGCTCAAGTTCTGGTCTGGTGGTCTCATAACTAGTGGAGTCCGAATCCATTCTCCTCGTGGTGGGCAGGAGGCAGAGCTAAAGCAGGTTATGCGGAGTTCCTAGGGAAGCAAATTAATTATTGGTACATGTTAGAGGACGCACCGGAATGTAATCGATAGCTTCTGGCACGGTTTTTTATAAGTTATGAATATAAATTTTAAACACAGATTATTTTATTCATACATTAGGCAAACTAGCATAAAATTCATTTAAAGTGACCTATTTGTTTTTTAAATGCATACCTCGATAAATACCTAATTTCATTCAAATTCGTTTACATGATTTTCGTGATGGTCAACATCAATTCACAAACAAACACCCTTTTGCATTTCTTAGACTATGTTATGTTCCTTTCTAAGTTCAGGTTTTTTTTTCATCGCTCTAGACATTTTACCTTACAACTCCTTCAAGCTAAATAATATTTTGCTAATATACTTTTCAGAAATACCTAATATCATAATGATGCCCTCATTATTTTCTTCAACAATCTGAACAGCAGTGAACTTACAGTCGCTAGCTCCTCAGTTATCGGCCTCCCCCCGACCACAGCTGGTTTGGCGCCGTTCAATAACTTGTTCCTGGCGTAGAGGACACGCTCTACAACAAAAAGTTTCATTCCATCATACAGAGAATATTTTCATTTTTAAAACATAAGTTTTCGATGGTATTCTATTGTATTTTTAAATGTGTATTGTAGTGGGGAAGTCGCTAATTCACTTGTCAGATAAATACCCCAAGTCTTGCGGATGAGCGATATTAACCCTAGTAAAAAAAGTTACTACGAATCTGGAAATATTAACAACTTTGATATATTACGTTACCAAAGAACCCAAGACTATATCAAAATGACCTTTAGAAAATCTTCACATTCTTACACGTACCTAACGCAAAAAAACACGAAGGTATTCAAGAATGATCTTTCGCCCGCATACCTGTCCAACAAATCCTTCCTATCTCATACAAATGGACCCCCTTTGAATCCTGTTAGCTCAACCATTGTTGGGATCACAATACATTCCAATTACGAAGGTCTCGTACCAGATTTTCTTGCTGCCTCCGTAACTTGCGACGAATTGAGAGAGTGAAAAAAGACGGCGCCGTGATACTATATCGTACTTCTTAATATTACGTGAATGGATTTTATAGGATCACGTAATTTTTGGTCGCAGAAAAAAAATGGATGTTGACTCTATTTATAGAATGCGATTACCATTTCGTAAAATGAGTAAATGTTGAGTTTAAACCTTATTTTGCAATCCTCATTTGCTATTTTATTACTTGCTATAAAATATATTTTGGTTATTTTATCACTACTCCTCCGTTCTGCGGCAGATGGATTTTTTATATAATACTATCTAAATGTGCTTCACCAAAAAATTGTGACTAACATCCACCGAGTCCAACTACTCAGATCCTGCATAATAAAAACGTGAATCAAAATCGCACCGTAAAATTCCTCCTGAGATGTGCCGAGCACACTCTTCCGTAGCATCTTGAATTTGACAACGAAAATAGGGTAAGTGTCGGTAGATACTCATATGTTTCTGGTGTTGTGATAACGACCTTCGGATTGAAGCGCTCTTAGTATAACGAGGCAAGTAGGATTTTATTTTAGAACTAGCAGATGCTAAATAAAATATAAATTTTGGTTATAAAACTTTGAGAACGTTAAAATAATGGGTTCACAACATCATAACTCTAAATGATTTTCGGAAGTATTATCAATTTAATAGGCTTTTCTAGACACGATATTAACTTATGGATTTTTAAATTCCATTCATCAAGAAATATATATGATTTGCTAAGTGCAAATTCCAAAACAAAAATTCTTAAATTTGGAAATTCACAACAACCAGTATCAACACCGCACTATGCAACGAAAACAGAACAATTGAATACGAAACAGACATTTCACTTTGAAAGGTATGTGCAAAATGGATGGTGTAATTGCATTCGTGCCACGTTCTATTCAAGGGCGATAGACATAGGCAATAATGTATCGACTATTGAAGGCTGTTCAGATATAGATGGAAGGTGTGTAAAAGCGATGAAGACAGTGTTAAAATTCGACATAGACGGAAATTGAACTCAATCATAGCGTCAAAAGGTCAAGGGAACGTTACAAAGAAAGCAATGAAATTGATGATGTTTTCAAGAATATTATAAGTCGAGTCGATAGGTATTCTGTGCAGGGCAATTAGGAGATTGAGAGATAAAGATTTAGATTTACAGATGTATTTTATACGAAGGTCTTTTACGGTTTAACAGGAATTATTAACAGAAATCACACTCTTGTTGGTCTAAAATTTACATTAACTGAACTTATGAGAATACTGATTACAATATATTATTATTTTAAGTTTTTTACCTTCATAAAGAGGCGTAGAACTCTCACGACTTGCACGATGCATATTTCTGAATTTGCTACAAAAAATATATTAAAAGCAAAATATATTCCAGTCTTGATTTTTATCAAGCGAATTTGAATTATCTTCTTTAGTTGGATTAAAAACAACCCAAACTATGTTAACCAATCACATTGCACAAAATCTCAATACGTCTAAACCGCGACCAGAATCATAAAACTCACCTTAGACAAGCAAATGTGAATCCTAATCCAACTGCACAAGAACTATTGAAAACGCACAGTGTTAAAAGTATAAATACACGTCATATCAGCAAAGGTGATTGTTCGGGAATGGATGCATTTGCAGGTGAAAACTGTGGATTGTCTTGTGTTGAACGTAATAATGTAGATAAGTTTGTACGTGCTAAGTAAACTGCAGTAGGCGCCGTTGGAGAGGGCAGTTTTAATTATAATAGTATGGGAATATATATCGTGTGGCGTTGATAGCGGTAGAATCCGGTAGGAATGATTAAGTCTTGAGTATAACTACTTTAAAAAGGTTTGGCTTTGTAAAAATACGTTTAGTAGATACACCTAAAAATGTAGTAAAGCAATTTTGATAACATAAATTTAACTTATTCAACTCAAATGTTGCAAAATAAATTGTCACAACAGCTGCTTGTAAATTTGATGCGGTTTTTTATTGTAATATGTACGTAGTTAAAGTGCATATGATTTGTAACCGAAAGCTAAATCAATATATTTACAGAACTGTATCTTAACATGAAAATACACATGTGACTTTTTCTTAAATGGGACAACATAATGTTCCTGATGTCAAAATGAAAAGGAAAATGTCCCTGAAACCAGACATCTCGGAGTAAGACATAGTGAATATGCATTATGTCAAGAAAATATTATGAGACAACGCAAATTCTGGCGGTAAAATGTGCGAAGTGAATTCTTGGTGTGGCACCATCAGATGGCGTATTTCACAAACATTTAGTTAAAATATTAGAGGAAATTCTTTCAGAACGCTTTGTAGAATATCTATTTTAAGTCTTGTTATTATGTTTGGGTGTATCTTTTCATTTCTAGTACCATCGCAGTTTTCATAATCAAGATCAGTCTTGTTTTTTGTTCAGAATTTACCCTAATCATTAAACTAATTTAACGATTTGTATAATCTTTGCACATTTGGCCAGCCAAATAATATTTTCAGTAATCTTGTACAAACTAAAATAATAATAATACCAAGTTCGATTTTACAAAATATAAATCCTTGTCCACACTTCCAACATTGTTGCTCACATCACTGTTTCAGATTATAGTCATGCCAACCCGACCTTATAGGAAATTAATCTTTTATTTTTAGAGCCAGCACCGAGCGTGTGAACGTTCGTGTATCCACGCCATAATATGTTGCAGCCATATTTCAATATGGCGTCGTATGTATTAGATTTTTGAAAAATATCGGTATCATTTAAATTATGAATAGGGATGTTGTATAAGGTTTTATTATAGGTGTTGAATCAAAATAGTTAAACATGCACTATTAGAGAAAACGTTGTGTCTAACTCAAAAATTAAAGCCTCATTATGTCAGCTGCATAAGAGTAGTAATATTTAACCTGGCAGTCGAGAAAGATACGTTATAATCATCTATTTAAAACCACTAGAGAAATAATCAATTTCGTTCAACCGTACAAGAAAATCATAAAAGTTAGAATAATCATGAAAATTATAGTTACTACCTCGGGGTCTTTTCCTTTCTCGCGGGTCACCAGCCATTTAATTTAATATATATTTTTTTTAAAATTTTTGTTTAATTTTCAAAGCTTTTATTAAAAATGAAGCACTACCTAAGGAGGCAATTAACGAACTAACTCGATGACTTCACTACCTGCCGAAAATGCAAACTTCAACACCTCCAAATGATCAACTGACAGCGATTAATGAAAAAATGTGCAAGTAATACGAAATGATTCACTCGTAATTCGCGAAATTGTTAAAAAGTAAGGTGGGTTCATGTGTGAAACTAATGGGAATATTGACGAAACTGAAGTAGGTACTAAATTGAATTTCTATCTCCACGCTCACACAATGACTAATACCGATGGTAATGAATCACATGAAGTGATTGTAATAGACCCGTAATAGACCCGAGTGTAATAAACCCGTGATTGTTTTAATTTCATAATGTAAATTTTCAAATTTCGCATTAGAATAACGCTTCCCTCTCTTACTGTATTCCCATCGCCGGCTACAAAATGTTCTGTTATGCATTCATCAAACTAATCGACAAGATAAGCATAAACTTGCAGCTGTTGTGACGACAGGTCTTGAGTCTCAATCCTTACTTAAATACAGACTCATGTAGATAATAGTACTGTACACAATGTAACTTATGAATCTTTAATGAGATGAGAGTGAAGTATTTTTAAATTTGAAATCCACACAACTATATTAGTATTCATGGAGATTGAGTTTAGATATTACTCTGATAATTAAGGGTAAACAATATTTTAAATAAATACGAAAATGTGTAAAAGAAAATGGTAGTTAATCAAAAAAGTAGGTAATCAGCAAAGACAAATTAAATTAAAATGATAATTATGTGACTATAATTACTCTTTATACGTTTAATAATTTCGAGGCCGAGTATACAATTCATAGCAAAACTTAAAGCCAAGTATCAAAACTCATCTACACTGTACCGCTAAACAATGCAGACCACGAAAACGCCCCGAAGGCTGCTATCTTCCACGAATTCACGGAAATACATCATAGCTAAACTACCAGATTCGTAGATGCATGTTTAGAGAGCGTGCGTTTCAGCCTTCGAGTGGAATTTGTAGTTTCAGTCATAGCTGCTTTTAGTGAAGAGGATTTGATCATAAAACTTGTTAAAATATTTCAGATTGGATGTGCACCAGAATTACAGGTGTCGTAAGTGAAATTTATGGATGAAATTAATTTCATTTTGATATTATTTTTCATTCTGATAAACAAAATACTTATTTGCTCATTAGTTATTACAACTGAAGTAGGTAATATTTTAACGGGCAAATTCACAATCCTCGGATAAAATTTGACCTTTGTCAGTTTTCCACACAATATGCGTAAAATTATCTAAAGGATTGTGAAACGGTGCTAAATCTCAAATAAACAAATACAGACGGACTGTCATTAGCAAAGGTTAATTACAATAATTTTGTATGCATTTCTAGGACTTACCATCATAAACTCTTTCTAAGTCTGGTGACAGAAGGAGGAGTCTCTTGTCAATAACTCCAGTTTTTTCTTCCCTTGCTTTGTTTTCTTTCTTCTGTGCTTTGATCGTTTCATAGTCCATATTATTACGAGACTTTGGAGTCTTGTTATAGACTAAGAATTTTGTCAGTTGATCGTTTGACATTTTATTCAATTTTTGGAACACTATTGATTTTTCTTTTCTTTATATTTGAATATGAGGTAATATTTTTTGCTTTATTATGATTAAATTTGAATTCAAACAATTTTGTGTTATCAAGAAAAACGGCCAACATATGTAACTATTCTTAAATTTCTATTACAAAGTTTACTTAAACAGAGACTGCACAAGTGCTGACCCCTCTAATTCGTGCGACAGAATACCTTAATGAACATTTCGCTAACATTCAATGTATGGAAATGCTTATGTAAATTCTAGGTTGCATTTTCCAGTGATGGGCCTTGAAAGTTCCGGTGAACGCGCGAATTGTTGATCTGATACCTTATCATGTGTTAGTTATTAGGTAGATTGGTTTTGTAGTAGGTCTATCTACATTTTTTTCTCGTAGATTAGAAAAGTTAGTTGCTAATTTAAAATGTAATTATCAAGATACCAACGCGAGCATGACACTCTGATTTAAAACAGCTTGCTTATAAATGTTTATCTTACCTATCTTGCATAATATGTTATACACAACTATGTGTGTTACATTTGCTGTTAGAGAAACAATATACCTACTTACTAAAAAGTTTATACTATTATATTTTTTTTACCACAAAATGTCAAAATGTAGGAACCTAGGAAATACCTTTTAGTGTCAACTTTATAAATTAGCGACAACCCTCACACATTTTTTTTATGTACGCAGCTAACATTAGTCTTCCCGCATTTAAAATCCACACACTTAAAGGAAAATGCAATCAAATCCCATTGACATGACGTCACGGGAATGGAATGTAATTTATTTTCAGCCGGCAATGTAAATAGGTAATTAATAACCAGGTTGATTTGGTATGTAAAGTGAACACCTGCATCGCGCGCTTATCGCGGCCGCTACGCTTTTGACAGTGATGGCTTTGTACAACGACGCGGTGGTGTTGATGCTTGTAGCAATCTAAACCTTATTTATATAATTATGTAGAAACTTATAAGCTTCCTGTAAGCTTACACAAGGCCCTAATTCCCTTTCTTGGTCTTTATAGCGGTAACAGTCACGAGCCGAACCGCGAACGGAATAAGAAATATAGCATAAATATTTCCTGATTTTCAGATGTTGTACAATAAAAAATCGTTGTTTTACTTGTGATTCTGCTGAAGTGTGTCTCAAGATTAGTTGATCTATAGATGCATAATTCTATGAATGCTGACCTAATTGAGTATCACTGACTGTGCATACATATTAGACTTGTATTAATAAAGATATCCCTAGTCTGAGAGCGATCTCATAAATCTCATTCGTATGTCATAAGTACTAGGTATAAAATGGCATGTCAAAAGCAAACTTAAGACCGCTCTCTGTCTTAGCAAAACTGAGATTTTAGAACATATTTTATGTCTGAACTAGCCATAAAAACTATGTCCGAGTTTGAAGCGTATGTTTTATATAATATAACATTTTTAAAATATTAAACAATATAAATATCAAGTTAGTTTGCGTAGCGTGTATGCGTTTAAAATTAGAATGATTTGTAATTGGTTCGTACCACGAAGCATGCATCCCTCCTGTTCGGTTTATCGCACATATTCTGCTACATTTCTACACGATTGCATTAATTATTTTAATGGCACGTTAATGAGGTTGATGAACCCAATTAGGGACAAAAAGTATTTATCTTTGAACTACATATTCATTAAAACATTGCTTTATAAAAAAAAAATGCAAATATGAAAATATTTATATAAAATTTAAATATTTTCGGTGTAAATGTTGATTAGAGATTGATCAAATCGATATATTTTTTTGTAATTATAGGCACTCGAACGGTTCTGTTCGGACAGTTTGCCTATCTACTTAAATAATGAAACAGTCTATACTTATCTACTAATATTTTGAAATTCTAAATGTATAGGCACATAAACTACTAAACATATGAACCTTGAATGGGGAAGTTTACGAACGGATATTAGAAGCTTCTGAAAACAATGAATTCGCGAATATATTGCTTTGAACTTCCCTTTGTCAATTTGGATTGTCATCAAAATATAATAACGCGAATGACGGTGTAGTTTAGTTATATTGTAATATGTACTATACCAAAACGTTTTGTATGTTACAAAACTCATTGAACTTGTAAACAGGATACATAATATTATAGTATGGTATAATATATTGAAGTTCTAACTAAGCAAAGTATAAATGCATAACTGACTTGGGTAAGTTTTAAAATAATTGTAGTTTAGTAAGTTATTAATTTTTGAACTATATTTTTGACCGTTATCCCCAAAACCACCTGCTGTTAAATGAACCATATTTCGAGTGCCCTTTTTAAATGATTTGAACTAAATTGAATAATTAATAGTAATATAAAACAAGAGCCCCACAGGCAACGGCTTTGGTGATTCTCAAATATTTTTCTTTTATTCTCTTAATAAGTTGGAAAAATGTTTTTCTAAAATAATATATTTAAAACGAACCGTCACCTGAGACGCTCTTGTTTAAATTTTGAAAAATCGTTTGCAAGACTCAAATGAATAAAATAAATAAATTAAAACTAACACAATTATACATTTGATCAAAAGATTCATAGGTCGAAACTTTATTGCGTTAATTAATATAAATCTCGAAAAAATAAACCTACACAAGTTATTTTAGGTGGATGCAGTTTGTATTTCAACAAAACAATTAACCATAGATGTGAACAAAATCTGACAAGTACCATAGGTAGGTCCGTACTTGTGGTTGAAGAAAATACGTTCTATAAACGACACTGCCAGAAACAGATAAAATTATAATTTAGCCCTTTTGACGCCTTATCTGGGCACGGGCCTCCTCTCACTACGAGGGGGATTCAGGCCGTTCAGGCAGGGGAAAACAGATAAACTAGACGAAAACAAAATCAACATACACATCACTAGTTTTTTGCCAACTCGGCTGAAATTTCCTACGGTCACACATCTGTTTTCACCTAGGTTTTCACGCATAGCTAGAATCGTGAGAATATAAACACCTGCCATACAATTATTTCACTTCACACCGAAAAAAATTAATTAAAAAACTCACCACCGTCGTTCAAAATTGGAAGGATAGGCATGTCCATTTCAGGATCAATCTTGTCTAGACCAAACATCGCAGTGAACTAACTAGCTATTTGGTGGAAAAATTAAAATTTTCACCAAAATATTTTAGCACCCGCCAGAACGAAACACTCGACTATCGTGTGTCGCGTTCCGACACCATTAGGCCTAATAACCATATAATTTCATATGTCTGGGAATATGTTAGACATGGGCGAAACAAAAAAAGTTTGGGAAACGACGCAGTATTTGTTATGAGACTTTTAACACCAAACGAGTTCAGTTCGGGGATGTTAATTTTTATTTGGGACATAAAAAATTGGACTGAATGCAATTTAGCTTTTCTTATCGAATCGAAGACGTTTTGATGAATCTGACAAAGCAGTGCCATAGCCGAGAAACAAAATATAAC
The DNA here is from genome assembly GCA_905147325.1 of Notodonta dromedarius. Lineage (NCBI taxonomy): Eukaryota > Metazoa > Arthropoda > Insecta > Lepidoptera > Notodontidae > Notodonta > Notodonta dromedarius. Next base: position 12,710,191 of record LR990163.1, on the reverse strand, counting down.
CTCAAATAAAGTAAAGCGTCATAAAAAGTTTTAAGCCATTGGAAAGTTTCACAGACAGACTCGACCGAGCTTGACAAAAACAAAATAACCTATGAACAAAACTGTTTCTGCTTTATAGGTTTTCATAAATAAAAACTGTAAAGGATACTAAAATGTTCGCCTACCTTACCTAATCTAAACCAACCTACAAAAGTCATGATTCACTCTCTCCTATACAATTATTTTACGTAAACTAGCATACCATTGGCAAGCATACCACTGGCTATCCTGAAAGCAATGCTTGTCAATAATCAGTGTTTTTTAAAATGAATAAGTCAGCAAACAAGCGTGCGACTCGCCTCATGTTAAGCAGTTACCGTAACCATTCATTGCTCGCTCGTTGCACGATTTGCACTACCCGGTTGTGCCAGCGCGTATATGAGCTGTTATCAGATGACTTAAGCTTGACTATACCACCGTATATAACTACAATTTATCGTTTTCCACTAAATGTACTAGAAAAACGTAGAGTTTACGTTGAGGACACATATGGCAAAATACATAACGATCTTCTATCACACGCTGTAATCGACTTTGAGTCTTGCAAGCGTAAGACGACCAGGTTGATTCTCACCTTTATCTTTTGAAAGATTGATAATTTTCGTCAGAGATGATGTTTCGTGTTCTTCCTTCGTATCAGTTCGCGTTAGCATTTTAACATTTTTCCAACGGTTTGTTTTACTCATTTTGTTATCATGACGTCACTGTTTTTATGTTAAGGTGTCGACGGCATTGTCGATCGGAACTAACTGTCGGCGTGCGGTCTCGATAAATGTTTTTTTTTCTTGAAAAGTTTGAACGATTTGTTGTGTAGTGGATTGTGTCAAGTTGATACTTTAAATTCACCAGTCAATAAATATGTGATGTTTAATTTGTACCAAAATTTATTTTGAATTCATTTAGTGTTTTAACCATTAAGACAATCATAAATAGATCTTATCAACTGGTTTTTCTTATAACGATTAAAACTTGATGACGGATTTAACTATTACTTGATCTTTCTCTCTCTCTCTCTCTCCTCGAGCGCTAATTTAGTAGAATGCTTTAATTTATAATAATCTAAATTTAAGGCATGGTACCAAAATATGGTAACTACTTACACACCCTTGAATATATTTTTAACACTAATGCATACAAGATTCAAGTATTAAGGTACCTATTGCCAGAAATATACATTTCCACACCTAATAATAATTAAATGTATATTTCCCAACAGCATTAATAGCAATTTTATTTAAAAAAAAAACAAAAGTCCTACCAAACTTCCTCCTCGTCATATTTACGGTACATTACCTCCAAAAAATATCAAGACTCAGCGAGCCCATTACAAATCGATTTAAGTGTGGTACAAAAGGAGTTATTGTTGCACTAAGGTCGCGCCGAAGCCATTATAGGGCCCGACAAATTGTATGCCTGCATAGGGACACTCAGAAAACTATTATGTTCCGCACAATCGACACCCAACGCTTTTCTTTGAAAAATAAATCGCTAGGTTTTTGCAAGCGAGTGTGAATGCAGACAAATGGTTGTGGGTTGACTTGCGGATTATTAATTGGTTTATGGCAAAGAATAATTAGTACAATTATGACTTTAATGACCATCTAAAAATAATGTTTTTTTGAGTATTGTGAAAAGATTTTGTTATTATACTCACTAAGCTAGGTCTTCTTCTTTAAGGTAACACTCAGTATTGAGATGATGGTGAGCTAAGCCGTAGCCAATTGACTACAGATCATATACGGCCCGGCCTGACCGGGGTAGTGCCACCCTGTCACAGAAAATCAGCTTAAGGTAGCTATTATAACTACATTTCGTACGATGGGTGAGAGAGTGAGATCTCTCTTTGATCCACTCCTCTTCAGGTCGGAAACGTGCGAGCAAGGACTTTGGTTTTGCAAGCATCTATAGGCTACGGTAACTGATTTTCATCAGGCGGGTCGTACACTTGTTTGTTAATTTTTTATACAAAATGTGTTTCTAGATAGGTATCTACTGAATGATATCTTCTAAATATATATAACTAGCTGTGCCCCGCGACTTCATCCGCGTAGTATTGGATTATTGGATTAAAAAGTATCCTATATATTAATCCCGGTTATTATCTATCTGTGTTCCAAATTTCATCCAAATCCGTTCAGTAGTTTTTGCGTGAAGGAGTAACAAACATACATACATACATACATACATACATCCACACTCACAAACTTTCGCATTTATAATATTAGTAGGACTCAAAGGTGACTGACAGACATAGTGATCTATCAACGCGCAGCCCAAACCACTGGACGGATCGGGCTGATATTTGGCACGCAGGTAGATGTTATGATGACGTTAAGGATTTAGATTAATTCTACCCCCAAGGGGATAAAATCGGGGACGATTGTTAAGTTAAATTCCACGCGGGCGAAGTCGCGGGCACAGCTAGTTCGTAAATAAAATGGTAAACAATCAAACGAAAATCAGTGATTACACGTTTTAAGAAAATAAATACAGGACGATGTTTAAAGTATAACCAATAAGATACGAGAAAAATACTCCAAGAAATGAGAAAAGTATCAAATATTTAGTTAAATAACCGATCATTCGGGCAGCCGTCCAAATGATAGCAATACTGTTATTTCCTTATTGTGTTGGCTTTCCTATTCGATACCGATCTCAATTTTGTTTTTAAAAGACTGTATTGGACCTATTCATTCGTTTTCTATTTCGTGTTAGTGCCCTTAGTCTATTGATTGGAATGGTTTCCTTGAAAATTGTTTTTGGGTTATAAAATTCATTTACTGTTTTAGAAGATACTCTATTATAATTTTAGCTATTCATACTGATATGGGTATTATGTGTCATTGATAGAACTCTACTAGATGAGTGCTTCTGTTTCCAGTCGAGATACCAGCGTATCTCTTCTCAATTCATCTCTAATGTCTATTTTGTTTGGTACTGGCAGAAAAATGTTGGCGTTGACACTTAATATAATTTTAGTAGAGTTTAATTATTCAGGCTAGTAAATCGTCTAACCACCATTATAATTTCTACATAGAAACTAAACCTTCTAAAACCATCAATTCAATACTATTTTGAACTTTATGTGGATTTTCGTAGTCAAAATACAACCATAAAAATAAAAAAGGTGAAATAACGAATTCTCACTTAACATCCATCAATATGTACCAATAAAGCGAGTTCTTGATAGTTTTCATTCAAAGGTCAATAAACTTATTGGTTTCAGCTTTTCATGAATGCTTATGCTTAATGTGTGGGCGTTGTACAAGTTCAATAGCAGAGGTTGGTTATTATAACTACTTACCGATTGCTATAAAAAAACTAAATGGTTAGAGTAATTTGGGATTTCGTCGATGGGGATTTTATTTTGTCATCATATCTAATAGGTGTATAATTATATACGTACATAGGTATACATACAACACCATTATATAAGTACAAATTACATAATAAAATGGTAGATCAAGGTTGCTATACTGGTTTGAGTCTAGGACGCTGCACCCGTTCTTTTATCATAGGCTGCGTAGTAAGCCGGCCGCCTTTTTATATCACAAAGTAGACCATCAAGCGCATGACCTGTCTGATGTTAAGCATTTACCGTGGCTTATAGATGCTCGAAATATCAAGGGCATTGTTCGCACGTTACCGATCCAAACAGCACTGGAACAGAAGGAGGGGAAAGAGGGGAGAGTGGGCCTCCGGCTCTCTCACTCATCGTTCAAAACAAAGCTGTAATAGCTTCTTTACGCCGCCCTTCAGTGACAGGGTAGTACTACCCCGATCCCGGTCGAGTCAGCCCGCTACAGTCAATTTATCTACAGCTCGTCTCTACCACTATTACATTGTAGAAATGGTTCCCACGCACCAAAACAAGGCAATAATTGCATCAAGCACGATCGAACAATGCTTCAAGATAACTAATAAACCGGATGTAATGCCCCCAGAACTGATTCGAGCGGGCTGGATAAATGTGTCGGTTCAATCAACGTCGGGGAAATCGCGGGAATTGTTTACACATTTTACCTGAAGCGTGACTTATTGAGATACTGAAAGAGTGTGTAGTAAATAAAGGTTAAAAATACGAAGGGTTTCACTAAAACTTTAGCAGACTTAAAATTGAATCCGTTAAGCGGTGATTACGCCCAAAATTAATAACCAATCCTGATCCAATTTTGGCTATCTATGATTGATATTACAATACATTTTTTGTTTGTAACTTGCCAACAATCAATCGCAGATTCATTTAAATCTTGGATTCGATATACATTATTAATTTTGGGTATCAGACGATTGTGACAAAGATTGAAAATTTGATCTAAAATAAGTAAAGAAATATTCTAAAAAAAAACCGTCTCAAGAAACTTTAGACCATTCAAAGGCCGGGATTCTGTGTCGGAAACCGTTGTTAGTGATTATTTTGATGATAATTATATTCAGCTGACTTCATTTCATCTTATGGTATGTCCTTTTCAAGTCAGTAAGGTCCTAGTCAGCAAAACTTCAGCCCGTCGGGCTCTGAAGTGTTTCTTGACATAAATCGTCCAGTTATTTAATATCCGCGACCGCAGTAACGATTTTCAAGCCATTCAGCTGATTCTGCTCAATAATGAAATATGGGCGGGACCACATTTATTTTATTCGATTCTCGCCAGATTTCCGCGATCAGCTTGAAGTCTGAATTCACAGATTCCGCACTCTGCATTTGGCGTTAGATTTTATAGAGTTATTTGTTTTAAAGATGAGTGAGACGCTGAACGGAATTTCACAATATTAAAAACGTTTTTTACTAGATCCAAAAAGGAATGAAGCTTTTTTGATTATTAACCTACGAGTACCATGGACTAGTATTTAATATTTTTGACTTAATTAAAATTATTTACCTTTAGATTTTTTACAAAAAAAATTACGTTACTACTGTTTTGCCAGTAGCTTAATAATGTATTATTTAATTATTTTAATTGTATTTCATTGTTTTTATGGCATAAATTTACGAGAATAACAGTAATATTATTAATTTTGTTAAGTGCTGATTTGTGGAGAACATAATTATATTAGTCTTATTATTAGACAGACACACCAGTGTCTGTATAATAATAAGTTTTATTTCCCATAATAAGTACCATAATGTATAAAAGCGTCCTTGTTAAGTAATCTGAGATTTACCGGCTCCCACTACAATAGCCGGAATTCGAACCCGTGCGTGATTATACCCACTTCAAGTTTAAGTTCTCGCTTTGATGTGTGATCTTGCAGTTTGAGTTGCGTCTCAGTTTAGTTTAGTTCGTAACTATGTAGTGTCAAAGATATGGTTTATAGCGGCGTCGTGACCCTTCCATAGTGCCGTCGCCATGTTACCATAATGGCGTCGCAACGCTTCTATAGTGGCTTCGCGACGCTTCCGTAGTGGCATCGTGACGCTTCCATAGTAGCGTCATTACGCTTCCATAGTGGCGTCATTACGCTTCCATAGTGGCGTCATTACGCTTCCATAGTGGCGTCGCCAAGTTATCATAGTGGCGTCCCGACGCTTTCATAGTGGCGTCGTGACGGTTCCATAATGGCGTCGCGACGCTTTCATATTGGCGTCATGACGTTTTCATAGTGGCGTCGACATAAAAATACATTCATAGTGGCCTTAGATTTATTCTGATTCTAACTTCTCGGACATGATTGAAAGTGGTTTTACAACAAATTGTTTCAAATATCAGTGTTACTAACCAACTATTTTCATGATAGTTTAATGAACTAAAGTTCAGTCAATATCAAATTCGTTGTAGACTAACATTAAACTAATTGAAAATAATTTCCAATACAATTCGAAACTTAGAACGGGGGCGTCCAGATAACATTAAAATCTGTAAAACATTTTATGGCTTAGTTGTTTGAAAACATACGAGAAGACGTTGCAGGTGTGCTCGGATCTTATAGCTACACAATGATTTAGTAATAGTATAAGTATTTATATCCGGCTTGTTAAACACGTGTCTTGCGGGCACAAGGTTCTATCTTAAACACGGGCTCGCACCTCTGGGTTTTTCAAAATCTATGCGCGAATCATTATGTCAATTATGAGTGTCACTTACTTACAGTGAAGGAAATCATCGTAAGGAAACCTTCATGTCTTAGAAAATCTAACCAATATTCGAAAGACATGTGATATGCGCAAATGCGCACTCGGCCAGAATGGTGAATTATGGACTGAATGCCACTGGTACTGAAGGCTAAATTGAAATCATAAAGTATTAATATTTAATAATGTTATTTGTGCAGTTGATAACATCAATGTAGCAACTCCGTAACATCAAAGTTAATTAGTGTCATTCTCCGTAACATGAAAATTTTGTTAATTCGTAATTTGTGTAAGTAGAAACACTGCTGTCTGTCTCAGTAAAATACACCTAAATTTCCTAATAAATACAGTTTGATCAATCATAAAACCATCCAACGCGGCCGCTCCAATCACGGCCGTCCGTATGTTTCCACTATTACATTAAAACTATTGAAGTTCTAAACTTAAATAAATTAAAAACATTATTGGGCTCGCTCTTTCGGTTAATAAAAATAAGACTTTAGTTGCATTAGCATTACTTATAAACTTTATTTTGGATCACTAAATTAAATTTGTATTGTTAACTTTTTCCCGAAGCACAGATTTTATTTTTTTGACATAAAAATAGCGCCATCTACTGGCTCTAAACTATCAAGATGACCAAGTAGAAAAAAATATATAAAAATCTGTCAAGCCGTTTCACCGCACATCGGTATTTTTTATTATTATAAAGAAGATGGGTGCTTCTTTATTGTATTTTCAAAATGTTGTATAGCGTTTACGCCACAAACACATTTTTACTTAAGAAAAATAATGCCAGTAGAAGTAAAGTAATGTGTGCACCCGTAAGGGACAGCAAAAGTTCACAGACATACCAATTAAAGAAAAGCCAACAATTTTTGAATGACTGGTACAACGTATCGTGAACAAATATCGAGGTTAGACACAACTCCTCTGGTTATTTTTATGTACTCAAATAGTCTGCCACCACCATTGAAACTAATTTTGATTGGCACCAATTAATTAGTGTGGTTGAGCAACCCATGAACATGACCAAACCGAGTAAGTACTCTAAGCATCCCATTTTTTCCAACGCAAAGTGTATCCAAGGAAGCTTTGAGTGTTTCTCATTTCCGCAGCGTCAATTTTTTACTCTAGAAGTCTGTGCTTTACGCTTTACCCTTCAACATGAAGATTATAAAATATATCATTATAATTAATCAATCTTCTTGCCCTTGCCTTCTTGCCCAATGGCGGCATTTCTATCTTGACCATGGACTAGACCCAAGGTCTTGATCAATTTTATTTTCGTCTATGATCATAGAGCTCTGTGAAAGCTCTATGAGCTCTATTGTTCATTGTTAAAAAACTAGATGTCAAAAAAATAATGTCTACCCGGGTTATAAGTTTTCTGAAATCGATTTTTCACTTTATTTTATCTATGTGTGATGTTTGTTCTTATGTTTAATATGTTTAAAATTTAAAATCAATAAATAATAATGGACAAGAATAAGCCCAACGCTGACGCCGAGTCCCGGGTGACCGAGTGGTCGGTGGGGGAAGCGAGCCAGCTGTCCATAGGAGACGACGCTTCAGCGACCTTCATTCAGTCCCACGACTTTCAACTACATTTAAGGACGAAGGTAGCTTTAATTTTTGTAAAACAAACGTTCCTAGTAGCTTCATATATCTATCAGGTGGAAGATGGTCTTGTTAGCCATCCGCTAATCGGACGATAAATAAACAATGTGCAATTAACAAATATTTGAATTTGATTGCAGAAAGAAACCATATCAAGCCGTACCATTATACCCGCAACAAAAGCGGAGAGATTGTCGTTTTATAGAGCTTACGTCGCTTCGCCGAACAGGAAACAAGTACTAGTTATGCAGCACGCCCGGTTTAACACGTTGGTATTGATAAATAACTAAGTTGTAGCCACTTGACTACAGCTCATATATGGCTGGCTCGGCCGGGGTAGCAGCACCCTCTCAAAAAAAATCGACGTCAATTAGCTATTATAGCTGCGATTTGTACAATGTGTGAGAGAGCCCGCAGCCCAACTCTCCCCCTTCCGCTCCTCTATCTCACTTGCCTCCAAGTCGGTAACGTGCGAGCAATTCCGTTGGTTTTGCAAGCATCTACAAGTTATGGTAATTGCTTAACATCAGGCAGACCATTAACAAGTATGCCGATTTTGTTATGCATAAAAAATAATGATGACGAGAGTCAATAATCCTACTAATATTATAAATGCGAAAGTTTGTGAGTGTGGATCTATGTTTGTTACTCCTTCACGCAAAAACAACTGAACGGATTTGGATGAAATTTGGAACACAGATAGTTTATAACCGGGATGAACACATAGGATACTTTTTATCCCGATAATCCAGAAATTTTTGTTAAATACTACTTGGACGAAGTCGCGGGCATAAACTAGTAAATAAAATAATTCATGGTTATGTTGAAAACTTGTATTTACCAAAATGCGTATGAATCTCTCCTGCGCGCGCAGCTGAGCGACTATTACGAGCTATTTAAGCGATACTGGTCTTCAATGTATCTAGATAAATATTAAATTATTTCTTACTAGCGGCCCGCCCCGGCTTCGCACGGGTACATTGCGGTTACATTATTCGAGTTTTAGTAAGGATCCCTAATTTTTTTGAAAATATATTATAGCCTATGTCACCTGGGGATAGTGTAGCTTCCCAACAGTGAAAGAATTTTTCAAATCGGTTCAGTAGTTTCGGAGCCTATTCATTACAATCAAACAAACAAAGTTTTCCTCTTTATAATATTAGTATGATTGAAAGTGCTCGCCGCGCTGCTGCCATTGTGGTGTGAATTGAACCTTGCATTAGTGTCTTGAACATTATTCGAGCGTCGTCTTTAGAGGTCGGTGATATGCTTCAATAATAAAATGTATTTACAGGTTTCTATGGCTATACATTTTCAACGTATTTCTAAAGAGTTTTCCGCATACCTTTGTCCACGTATTCCTCGCGTCATACGCACCAGACGAGCATATATTCTTGCCTAAAATGGTGCCTATTATGCACGGTAATATTTTAATTATTCAAAATCTATTCACTTAATTATTTTATTATTAGGTATCTCGTATTAAATATCATTCCTCTTATATTAAGGTCAATCCTTGCATAAATGCTTGCCTCTTGATTCCAGAGCCACTGTGTGATCAGCGCCAAAATACCATCTCATACTCATCTCACAGAATATTGGCGTAAAGTACTCATTATAAGCTGCGTTTCGTACGATTAGTGAGACAGTCAGAAGCCCAACCCTCCCTGCCAAAATGCTTCTTACTCCTCCTGTATACTAGGTGATACAAAATGGGTATACTATTTTTTTTGCAACTTAACTTTGTAAATCTCAAACTATCGGCTTTGTGGGACAGTTGAAGTACTAAAGGTTTTGTAGACTTGTGAAATCGGTCAACAGCTGTATTCCTATAACACTTTTTGTTTTTAAAGTTCCCTCCAAAGCTGATGGTTTTAGAATTACAAAGTTAAGTTTTGAAAAAAAAGTATACCCATTATGTGTCACCTTGTATAATGATTTTTTCTACATTCTACCAATTTTAAAACGTTCTGCAAACGGACCGTCTGCTTTTAGGAATCCGTAGTCGAACTAAGGAACCCTTGGGTCTGTGTAGATCTCGCGCGCCTTAACAACTTAAAGCAATGTACAGGAAATCTGGATAAAATCAGGATATGTTGTACAAAGTGCACATGTGCTATAAAAAAATATTATAATAAGAGTCGTTTCTGAACAAAATCAATACAGAGACCCAAATATAAATGGAAAATGTAACTTTGTTTCTTGCATTTTACGAATTTGGTTAAAGAAACCAAAACAATTTTATTGAAATAGCTACGGAACTCAATTGCCGATTAGTACCTATCTCCGGTATTTAAGACCGATATAAAAAATTTTCACAAGTTTACAACGATATTATTTCAGGTTGTAAGTATTCATTTGTGTTGGCTGGATTTTTTGAAATAATGACCTACATTGATTGTATGTCGATGATGATGTTCTACACTGTATCCAGTGTTATATACAGAAACCCATGGAACAGGTAAATAAAACTTATGAAGTATTAAAATATGAACATAAAAAATGCATTCTAATGTGCCTATATACAGTACACAAAAAAGTATCACTAGTTTAAAGATAAGTAAGTACCCTTTCCAAATAGAAACTCAGTATCGTGTTTTATTCACGGCGAGTTCCTTCATTGTATGTAACAGCGAAAGAAATGTCTCAAAGTAAAATAAGAGTTCATTTCTTATTAATGTTAGCTGTTGATATTACATTGCGTGTTATTTTTAAGAAACTTGCCGTAAATTGCCTTTTTTTCACCCTTCTAATTGTTTTAGTAGTTGCTTTTGTATTGTATTTGTTCATTATGATACTGGGCGATAATAGCCGATTGAATGCGAAGATTGATAAAGGTTACAAACATTTGAGTATTTGGATATTAGGAGATTTAATCATTACTAGTATTATCATAATGAGAGCGCAGGGTACGCTTGCTGAACATGACTTGGGGGTTAGTATGAGTTTTGGGTTTATATAGATACCGATTTAGTGATCGAATAACTCCATGCATTCCGCTGGTGGCACTGCTGTGGAATTTATGGAAAGATTCGATCATGTCTTGGTTATGCAGAGTGCTGACGACGACAGAGGTACGGTCGTTAGCCCATATATTCTATTTTTTTTCAGATGTGAAAACCAGACTTACATCGACCCAATACAGCGCTATATCGTTCACTGCTATGAGATGAACGAGTTCTCCAAAAAATTTGTGAACGACACGCCTGTGTTCACACAGTCCTCTTATATATCGTCTGAAAATGAACGCTTTCAGCTGTCTCAAATGGCTTACCATGGGTATTTATTAATACATAATACTAGCAGTGGAATGGGACCACCCTCTAACAGAATAGGCTTAAAGTAACCGTGAGGTCGCACTGGAAGAAACATGTTCACAAACATAATTGTTGTCTCTATTTTATGACGCCACGCTAGCCCAGTACGGGTTGGCGGGTTTCTCATGTCTTCGTAAACTGGTTAGATTTCGTAAGACATGCAAGCTTAAAAATACACAGTAATACTGTGTAATATTATACTTATTCTTCTTTGAATTTATTTGATCTCAGATAGTTGGAGATACTATGCTGTTAGCCAATGGTTTTTTAGCATGACGTAGTTTTTATGTCACTTTTGGTTTTCAGCGTGCATGGATATACTTTTTTAAGAAACTTTATTTATGCCACATTTATTTGGATCGTTGCTGGTGTGTGTCATACAAGAGTTTTCACGAAGACTTTTTGGACGGTAATTAACTCCCTTTTTGTTAGTTAGTTTAATTTAGTCAAATTATAAACTATTGGAGGTACTTACCACACTATAATAATCATTATCATAATTAGTATTTTTATGTCCACCTGACTGCTATTCGGACCATAATCCACCACGCTGGCCCATTGAGGTTTTCCGGATTGCACACTTCTTTCGAAAATTTATTAGATTTTCTAAGACATACAAGTTTCCTTACAAAGTTTTCCAGCATAGGCAAGTGATAGGTAATCATTATTATTGACATTATGATTCGCAAATAGATATAATTGTACCCAGATATAATTGTTATCTTATAACCAAGATAATGTATCATAAAAATGTTTAATGCCTTGTTCACAGGTATTGCACAGATTGCAATGGATAGTGAACGGCATTGATCTTACTTGTTTAGTATATCTGACTGGATATTACTTTCAAACGCTTTTAGAGGATCGGAAGCAAGTCCTAGTACCCGTATTTCCATTGGCTAAAACATTATGGGTATGCAAATGAACATATCGTTTTTTGGGAGTATCACACTATATGTACATAAGTACTAGGTACAAGTAGCACCCTTAAAAACAAGATACACAACATGTTTGTATGTTTGATAATATTGAACAAAAAAGCACTTAGAATCTGCTACCGGTTCGTGTGGCTGCTCCCACTGAAAAGATCCGGCAAGAAACTCAATGGTTACCTACTCTTTTCAATAGAAAAATAATTGGTGTACATTCCAAGAAAAGCAGCAGTGCAGATGCGATACATTGCTGCTTTCGCAATGCAGCGCGTCTGCGATGTAAGCAGGCAGAGAGCAGGCGGTAACGTGGCGTTACTTTCACGCTTATTGATATAAAACTTAACATTCAATTGATAAAATTTAATAATTGTTATGGCTAATTTAATCTAAATATTATAGCAAAATAACCTAACCCTATCACCCGCCCGACCTGACTTACTCACGGACAACTGATAACTTGCCTTAGAATATTTCCAGGAAGCTGATATCGACATGTTGGTGGAGTCGATGACTACCCCTCCGTCAATTCATGTACTTACCTCTAGGAGTACACAACCGGTATTAATATATTTTTATCTTTTTTTTCTATATACCAAATACAACAAACATGCGTACGACCCACCTGATGTTCAGCAGTACGATAGCCTATGTATACACGCTATAATACCAAAGGCATAACTCGCACGTTACTGACCTGAAGGGGAGTGTTTTTATCTAACAAAGTTGGATACCAAGCACAGAATCCAGGAGGAATCAGGAAATGTTAAGCAGTTATGCCCACAGACGCATGCAATACCAAAGGCATATATTATATATGTCGCAACCAATTAGCTTAATTCGCCGTTCAATCAACAGCCTAGCCACTTTACTAAGCAGCGCCGTTCAACTAGTGGCCTGAATGGTTTACGTGTTTGCTTACGTTTGCTTCCATTCACAATTGAATATTACCTACAGTCTATTTCACGTACGAAGTCCCATAGACGGCACGCTGTAGTCGCGTGTCGATAATATAATGTATACTGTGCACAATTTAATTCCTCATTTTTCCGCAGGACTATTACTATGCCATATTATATAGGTAGGTACTGTACGCGGATAAAATAGTGGGGCACCGTTAGTAGATACAATACAATGCAATGGCAATCAAACTGAACGGGGTTCATATTTTTGTCAAAACCGAGCTGTTCTGTAATGCAGCCAGTTATACAATCCATATTTGAAATTTATATTTCATTACTCATTCTACAGATAAAGCCGAGCGAGGACAGTGCCATGATAATAACATCAAACGCAATGTGTTTTATATTACGAGGACTGCTTATATCAAGGGTGAAGAAATATAGCGAGTCTATTATCAATGCGCCGTTGAATTTTGCGGAATCCAGTAAGATTTTAGTAACTAATAATGGTGTTAGGGCTAAGCTGTAGCCAAGGAACTACAGCTCATGTACGGGCTGGCTCGACCGCGGTAGTATCACCATAACTATAATACCTGCTTTTCGTATGATGACTGCCAAGGCTGGAAGCCCAAACTGTCCCTTCCTCTCTCTCTATTCCAATTAGCACTCCCCCTCAAGTCTGCAACGAGCGAGGCAGCACTAGCAACGATTGTGATATACTTACCCATTATAAAATTTGTTTCATCTTTCAGATCGTAATTCATGGTACTATTTTTACACAATATTCTTTGCGACGTTCACTTTTGGAGAGCTGTTCACAATGGGTTTTTTTGTCGTGTATTTTATAACGGAAATGATGATGCTGGTAAGTATATTGCGCGTAATACTTTGCATAATTTTCAATAGCCGGCAAAAAGTCACACAGGTTTCCTCACGGTGACCTGCTGGGCGTCCCGTAAGAGTTTTCACTAATTACACCACGCCCCTCCGTCACTCGAATCAACCACACGACAAACTTTATTGACATCGCATCGGTAGACTCGTGGTCGCCGTTCTGCTGATTTTTCTGATCAACGTGGCGGCTGTTATTTCTTTTCTATCACCTATAGTTATAGCCATAATGTCTAGCCATGGCTGTCTAATACCAAAAACCCCGTTTAAATCGGTTTAGTAGGTTTTCTATGATACTCGAACATGAATAGTATACAAGAGCAGCTACCGCTTCGATAGATGTTACTGGACCTAAATAGTAAATGCTATACCTTGTACAAGTTAGCTTGATCGTTTTGACAGACGAAAAACTGACATTTATAGGGTCAGGATATAAAAAAAATGTCGATAGAAATTATCGAGGTTTCATGCTATCATTGATGCTAAAAACGAATATTTTAATATAAAATGACATTTATTCTCTTAAAGGAATACACCCCAAATCCATATCTGGATCAGTTTCTGAATCGCTAGAACAATCTTATAAAATTATTATAAACTCTTGTTCGCAAATATTATCAAAACGGACATCCCGCCCCCGAAATTGGATTTTATTTACTCACTATTATTTTCGATCAAGTATGTACAAATGTAAATAATGTTATGATATTAAAATAAACAATAAAATTAAAATATAAATTAAGCTTTCTTTAAAATATCGTCTGTGGTCGCGATGATTCATCGCCCATCACTAATTAGGTCGGCATGCCCATAAAGTGTGACATTGACAGGAACTTTCTGTTCTATTATGAAATTCAGGACTTCATAGGCGTGATTTTACTGACAGCTGTCGCAGAGATCAAGCTATCTTGTACAGATAATAGAAAGAAAATTGCGATTTTCAATAGAATTCGATTCTGGCATGTTGGAATATTACAAAAATCCAAACCTTTTTGTATATGACAAATATTTACTCTCTGTCACTCGTTCTTTCATTCAATCGTTCAATTGATACTTTTATAAAACATTTAAATATTCAATCAATTTAAATCAGACAGTCGATCAGTAAACACGACTTTTCTTTATCTCCTATGGCTCTATACCAACAAGCAACGTAGTTATTTATTTATTTTTTCAGATAGTGATATACCAATGCTTGATAGAGGCAGTGATACACGAATGGAAATTTATAAAGCGCTGGGTTTTAACTGCGGCGCTGACGGTGGCAGCTATATTCGCTCAATGCATCAGTAACTATATGGTAATTATTTACTTACATTTGTTTTATGTAAGACCGATGCGAAAATGTTAGTGTCGTTGTAAGTTTGGGGCCAGAACTAAGAAACATTTTAATAATCCCCAAGAGTTTAAAGTTATTTTAGTATAATTTTAGTTGCTCCTATCTATTATTTCAATTGATAAATAAATGGTAATTATTGCAAAGTACTTCCTACAAATGAGATTTTATGCTGCCAAAGTTGACGTCACCTACGCCTGTAGTATTTCTGGGATTTTGTCTATTTTTTACAGTAGGACAGAGAGAGGGGATGTAGGAGGTTTTGGGCTTCTAGCTTTCCCACTCATAATAGTTTTTTTTGTTTCAGACGCGCTACCTCTTATTTATTTACGGTACAGGCATCGGATCGTTTTTAGAGATACTATTTCTATACCTCCTTTATCCCCTGGGTAGACTGCTCGACGACTACACATTTCATTACGGCGTGCAACCGACCACATTGAGAATTTTATCCTTGAGGGTAGTACCGTTATACTTTTCGGTGAGTAAAACGGTACTTTTCAAATTCAACTTTCCAGTTTTGTTTATGCTGGATCCCTATTTTTTGTACCATTCTCGTTCAGGCAGTTTCCGTTCAAGTCTGTCCGTCAAAGGTGTCTGTATCAATTTTATGATCCACCACAAACATATTTGTATCATTGTATGTTCCACCCGTAGCTCCTAAAGTACCCATTTATTCTGATGAATGAGTGTGTCAATCAATTCGTTATTATGCTCCAGTTGACAAAGACTAAGTACATCTAAGACGAATAAAATCAATATGATGGATGTTAAATCTAAAAATTTGGGGGGACCCTGAACTATGTTTGTTCGTCGTATCGAATGAGATGACTAATAAAGTAGAGAAAATTCAGAGTTCATCAATATAAATATAGTACAATATAAAATACAACAGAAAATCAATTTTATATCAATATAAATATAGTACAATATAAAATACAACAGAAAATCAATTTTATACAACATTTTAGCGTTTAATACTACCTCTAGCGCTATCTATCGGTAGTTCTGGGCCCTAACCACGCTAGCTACTCAAATCGTAATAGAAAAGCAAACGCTCGCCATTACGTTTCAAACGCTCCGCTTTTGAAGTTTTGCTGACACGAGCTTCACGATTTCTACTGACATTGATATGGTATGGTGCAAGAAGCTTAGAATACCACTGGAGATATCACGTAGAACTATGGAGTGAAGACAGGTTTTTTTACATACATACCTATGCTCTGACCCTCTCACACTTCATCTGAAATTGCCATGATAAACACAAAAAAATACCCAAACTAACGTGTGATGAGCCAAGATTTCGCAAGTCTATGGTTTTCGTGTCTGTTTTTTTATGGATTTTATTTACATATTACATATGCGTCAATTTGAGAATCCTCTTTTGACTTCAGTATTTATTTTTATATAGAAAACCAAAAAATATATCAACCGTTCACTTTCCTGATTGTCGGTAGCTGTTATTTTAATAATTTAGCAACAGTGATAGAACACTCAATTTGACACTATGGCCAAACTGTCAAAGATTTTCAAGCACTTCGCATTTTTAAATTAGTTTAATGCTTAAAAAAAGTGTATTCTTGTAATTTAAACGATGTATTGTGTTGTGCAAAATTGCAGAAGTGTATGAATACCAAACTCAAACATTAAGTTGCACGGGTAATTGTATTTTACGCTAATCACCGTATTTAACCATATTTTTATTATTTTTAATGGGAGACATAATAAAACATCAATAAATGATTATTATTAGTATTGTGTGGCTATTAATTAATGATATAACAGTTTATGTTGTACTTTTCGTACTATATTCATTTAGTTTTTACATGAACATTTGACCTAAGAAGGGTGACCATCATCTCACTGTATTTCAGATTTTCTGAGTAAGGAAGGATACATAAGTATTATACTAATCATATGTTCCAAAGTCAAAAATATCATCTTATTACACTTATATGAGTACCCACCATATATTGTGATTGTGCTAAGTTTATAAGTACCACAATCACAATGGGTACCTATTTTATGACGGGTGCGTATACCTAACTTTGCCCCCTGCACACTTCGACCCTAGGCAGGAGCCGAGCCGGCGCGGCGTTCGGCTCGCATACTTGCTCGCACTGGTACCGCGCTGTGAGTTAGTGACAGTTAGACCGTTACGCAGAGAACGCGCGTAAGCTCGAATGCCGGTTGGGTTATTTATACAAACAAATAAAATTTGAGTGCCTGTTTGTAATATCAAAATAACACCTTTTCACTAAATCCATATGCAAGTACATACTCGTACAGTACATAGGTAACAAAAAAGCGGGTTGAAGCGGTTTGTTCCGGGTAATCTCCGAAACGGCTGGACCGATTTTGACGGGACTTCCACAGATAGCTGAAATATATTAGCTGATACATACCGCATATTTATATTTTTATATTTTAAGTAATATGGAAATGGTTTCACTGGCTTGTTTCATTTTTTTTTACTTGTTTATGATGAGTGAGTTTGTAACGCGTATCAACACATGTGATGTGACTTAAATAGTTGTATCTTTTGATTGCGGTGACTTGGAAGCTTTATAAATGATTGATTCGTCTTCTTTCTTTAAAAATATGTTCCAGTAATAGCAATAACAAACACATTTAATAACAATACAATACAAAAATCAGGTGTGATGTGATTAAGATTAGAAAAGTCATGATAACATGACTATTCATTATCATCAAACAATCTATTTACTATTCTAATAAATTTTGTGGTAGCTTAACTTCCACTGGAATTGGGATCACCACTGTTGCACAAGAAATCAATAGCATCAGCGACAGAAGAACTGAGTGTCTGCGCTGCAAGACGTACATATATGTATTTATTTTTATACTATGATAGTTGACATGTCCACCTGTAACTTTTTGGACAATTTTAACCCTTCTTTCAATTGCACCATGTGAAGTTCTTTAATAAATTTAAATGACATTTCCGTCCGGCGTTGTTAATGTGACCGCAATGAGAACCAAAAGGGCAAACCTTTATGAACTAGATCGACGTCACTGCAACCAGCTACAACCTTCCGGGGAGTTTTTACAGGGCGGTTCACCGTGTTATGATATTAGGCGGGAGTTTTGCAATCCTCATAAGATGAAGGTGATACAACACAGATGGTGACGGAGTGGGACCCACAGAGCCAGTGCCGCGCCGCGTCGTGTGACTGCACTCGTACCATTGTGCCATTGTATCGCGTCAGGAATTGAAGAATGCTAAATATTAAATTATTCATTATATATATTCATTTATCCATATTGTATGTGCGTACTAGTGACGCTGCTCCTGCTAGCCGCACCTGTCGTGTATGGACATTCAATTAAATATCTAATTTGGTTTACGTACACTACCCGTCAACACTTGTGAGTTCACAAATTGAGAGTGAGTTATCCCATCGTTCATGTTATACTGCCATTGTAATCTTCCAGTGTACCTGTATGTAATTGTACAATAAGACAACATGCATGACATACGAATCATTATTGAAATGATCTGATTTAGAGATACAATTGTTATTATTATTAGATTTATGTTTAAATTGTACTCTACCTATAATCAGACATTTCTAGTAAGCTTTAAAATATGCGTAGCATCTAATAAGCAGTGTACATTGTTAACACATATGTCTTGTAACGATCTTGACTGCGCTTTTGATATGTCATTTTGTACTGGTATGACATAAGAAACATTGACATTTCTAAGATCGCTCTCTCAGACTTGAGATCGATTTATTAATATGGGCCCGAAACCGTCAGTCCTAAACTTGAGATCCGATGTTGTCACCCTAAAGAGAGAAGCAACAAACACGTGACGTTATTCAAGGTCATATTTCTTTGCTTCGAAACATTGTTCGTGTTAAAACATCCAGTGTTATGTATAAAGTCCTTGGTATGGTGTCAGCAAAACGTCAAAAGCGGAGCTTTTGAAACGTAATCGCAAGCGTTTGCTTTTCTATTACGATTTGAGTAGCTAGCGTGGTTAGGGCCCTGTATATAAATTGTGACTGTAGCTCCACAGTCGCGTAAAATTGTTTAACACGTTTTTACTTGTTTCTAGTTTAAATTCTACTCATTGATTTGGGGTGTTTTGGATGTGATGATCAATATATACAGCCGTATCTTAGTCGTCCCCTTTAAGTGGGCTTGGATCTTTTCAATAGCGCCACTTATATTGTGCTTCTTTACGGTTGCATATCGCTACATTCTTATTGAGAGAAAGGTAATTAGATTCAATTTTATAACCCTTTATTGTTCCTTTGTAAAGTACAAGAAGTTACAGGATAATAAAAAATGAAAGGGTCGCAATGGGCGGCCTTATCAATAAGAGTGATCTCTACCAGGCAAACTTTGGATTGAGAGGAACTATAGAACTGGCATATAAAGGGGGTGCACTCTATAATTATTACTGAATCTACTATAAACTACATACATATTGATCTACGTATAAATATTAGATATACTATGCAATATAAAGAGATACATTTGTAGAAACTAGGTATTTTAAAAATGTTGTTGAGTCTGTGTTCCTTTAACAAAATATTATAAACTTTAGGATTGGAGGCTTATGTTTAGGCCGGTACCGAATTGGGGACCTAAGGACTTTCAAGCGAGGCAATTGAGAAAACAATTTGATACGAGAAATGTAAGTAATGAGTTTGATACATCTCCAGGAATGGCTTTGCCCAATGAATGTGTGTGATGTCTTAATTGAAGGTGTATTTGCGATATTTTAGACGGTTGGTAAGAACTGGAAATGGTAGTGAGAATTAAAAATAATTACATTGATACTGATTTAGATATTTTGGCTACACAAATTTCTAAAAGTTTTGGCGTTATCTGGATATAGGTAATTCAGTACCTATGGAATCATAATATAATGAGTATAGTTTGTTAAAATGGGAATCTGTACAAATAAATAAAATTGGAGTGTCTGTTTGTAATATCAAAATAACACCTTTTCACTAAATGCATATGAAAGTACATACGACACCTATAACAAAAACGCGATTTAAAAATGTTTTGTATGTCTGTCTGTCTGTGTGTTTGTTCCGGGTAATCTCCGAAACGGCTGGACCGATTTTGAGGGGACTTTCACTGGTAGATAGCTGTTGTTATAATCAGTAACTTAGGCTACTTTTATTGTAGAAAAACAAAATTTAAAAAAATAGTTGCTGTCGCGCGGGTTTAGAACGCGGGAGCGGGCTTTTTTGTTAAGTTAAATTCCATGCGAACGAAGTCGCGGGCTCAGCTAGTAATACATATAACAGTGGGCGCCCATTGATATTTCTATTGCTTGATTGGAGGCCTAAAACCATTTAAAAACCCTATGTTTGCTGTACACTAGAGAACATCATGCTAAACAGTTTTATGCGATTTTCCAGTATATTGGCTCGCAGTACCCGAGGCTTCTGAGTCGTTATCTCCTCAGAAAGGCGGAGGCTGAGAGCTACAAGCTCGATCTCCGGTACGACACACCTCGAACTTCTGCGCCAAGAGGACAGGAAGAAGACCTGCGTTTTATTAACGAAAAGCTAGCTTGAAAATTATCATTGTATTAGTTTATATTATAGGTTTTGTTATAGTTTAATTTTTCGTCTTTCAATTATTATGAAACGTTATGTAAATTGTTAAACCAAATTCCGAAATTTCTTGGTAGACAGTTTTTGCCGTAAGTTATGACTTGGGCCCCGATCAATAAATCGATCTTGAGATCGACCATAAGAATGACCATTCTAAGATCGCTCTCAGACTTGAGTCTGGCCGTGTAATGGTCATTCTTATGCTAGTACAACATTACACCTCAAAAGGGTATGCAATACGCTCTCATACTTGAGATCGCCTTATTAATACGGGCCTTGATATCAGTTAGTATGCTGCTTGCACTAAAGATATACCAAGAACGGATTCAATCATTAGCATTGCATTGTAGTCGGAAAGTGGCTTCCGAATATTTCCTACAAACTTTCACAAAATGAAATTCCCATATATAGGTATATACTGAAATAGTTCGGAGCGCTCCCGTATGTTATTGCACTATAACAAACGAATTACCAAATAGCCTCTTCACGGGCTCGGTAAATAATCGAATCTTTTAGCTAAAGTACCGAAACCGCTATTCGCACACGACATAAATTATTAACTCCACACGTAGCACGAGTTGATTCTGGGGCAACTACTATTAAAACTCCACTCAAGAATGTTGGAAGGACAGAAATAAGACGATCTTAATGAGGGATCGAGTAAAGATGAAAATTAGTGCTTGATTTCAACTAAAAGCAATTATAAAATGAAGTCATTCGTTTCGTAAGGATTGGTGTTAAACGTCAGTAAAACTATTAATGAAAAGACAATTGCCGATTGATTTTACACCGTAAAAAGTTAGGAGATCTCATGTTCACAAACTCTTGCATTTTTAATGGCTCTCGACTAATTAACTGGATACTTTCAGTAATACAGTACTAGTGGATTAAATAGTACTGTATTCCTGATTAGTACTGTATTCGCTTCTCAGGACACAATCAGGCTAAGCTCGATTTATTTCAGCCTCAAAATTCAACCGTCACATGAGATTTGAGCGCGTTATGTTATTAACGGCTTCACTTCACGGCGGAAAGATGAGCCGCTCGGAACGCTTCGTGTGTTCGAGATAATATCAAGGTGTCGCTTCACCGATGTATGAGGTCACCCCATGAACCTATCTTCCAGTTGTATACGTAGTATACTTTTTGTTTCAACGGGCCACGCACTACGCCGTGGACCACAGACGGACGTTATTGCACGTAGTTTTATTACGTAATAGTTCACTATAGATGCGGTTGGTTCATTAGGAACAGAAACAGTGCTCAGAAATACGAATACGAGTAGTACCAATTAAAACAGTGCCAACAATTTTTGAACGACTTTTACGGCATATAATCAAATCCGCAATCAAATCAATACCTCACTCTGGTTATTGTAATCTATACAAATAAATAAAATTGGAGTGTCTGTTTGTAATATCAAAATAACACCTTTTCACTAAATGCATATGAAAGTACATACGGCACCTATAGCAAAAACGCGATTTAAAAAAATTTTGTCTGTCTGTCTGTCTGTCTGTCTGTGTGTTTGTTCCGGGTAATCTCCGAAACGGCTGGACCAATTTTGACGGGACTTTCACTGGCAGATAGCTGATGTTATAGGGAGTAACTTAGGGTACTTTAATTTTAGAAAAACAATTAGGGTTCCGCGTAAAAAAATAAAAACACATGAAATCAAAGAGTATCTCCGAAACGGGTGGACCGATTTTGACGGGACTTTCACTGGTAGATAGCTGATGTTATAAGCAGTAATTTAGGATACTTTTATTTTAGAAAAACTAAATTTAAAAAAATTAAAAAATGGGTCCTGTCGTGCGGGCTCAGAACGCGGGATTGGGCTTTTTTGTTAAGTTAAATTCCACGCGGACGAAGTCGCGGGCTCAGCTAGTGTAGATATATAAATAACTAACCGCGACTTCGTCCGCGTGGAATTTAATTGACAAAGTTTCATACAAACTTTCATCCCCTATTTCATCCCCTCGGGGGTAGAATTAATCAAAATCCTTTCTTAGCGGATGCCTACGTCATAACATCTACCTGCATGCCAAATTTCAGCCCGATCCGTCCAGTGGTTTGGGCTGTGCGTTGATAGATCACTATGTCAGTCAGTCAGTCAGTCACCTTTGAGTTTTATATATAGATATGCCACAACCACTGAAACTAATATTAATTGGCACCAAAAAATTGGTGGTGGTTGAGCTATCCGTAAACGCGACCAAACCGATACACTGAGTAATACATAAGGTACTCTAAGCATCCCATTTATTCCAACGCAAAGGGTATCCAAGGAAGTTTTGAGTGTAGGTATCTCATTTCCGAAGCTGTCAAAATGTTCGCAGCGTCCGTGGCGTCCATTCTTCACCCCAAAGCGACAATTTTGTTAGGTCTTGGCTTTATTGGGCCTTTTTCCACTAGCCGGCACGGCGACGACGACGGCTTAGCCGTGCCGGTAAGTGGAAAAACCACAGACTTGTGAAAAACGCACCGTCTATCTTGACCATGAACACAGCCATATCTTGACCACTTTAATTTTCCTCTATGATTCTAGGGTTAAATGAGCTCTATGCAATTTGATAGCTCATTGTTAAAAAACAAATATGTCACAAAATCATGTCAATTCAAGGAAGCGTTAAGTTTTCTGGAATCGATTTTTCACTTTATTTTTATTTATTTTATGTATTTTTTAATGTTTGATGTGATTTTAAAGTGTAAAAGCTATAAATAATAATGGACAAGAATAAGCCCAACGCTGACGCCGAGTCCCGGGTGACCGAGTGGTCGGTGGGGGAAGCGAGCCAGCTGTCCATAGGAGACGACGCTTCAGCGACCTTCATTCAGTCCCACGACTTTCAACTACATTTAAGGACGAAGGTAGCTTTAATTTATGTAAAACAAACGTTCCTAGTAGCTTCATCTACCCATCTATCAGCTGGAAGACGGTTGGTGCTAGCCGTCCGCTAATCGGTCGATTTCACTATAATTATAGCTCCGCTAAACGGGTTTTTTATTGAACTGTCATAGCGAGTTTGTTTGCAAAATCCACCATTGGATGGTCTTACATAACACTAACCTATAGGATTTCTGGATGGAATTTTAAATAAATAAAAAAACTAATTATTTTTTTGCTAAGATATTTTCAAAATTATTTCACTGTTAGTAGGGAATCTTGAGACATAATTCAAATAATAATTATGCATTAAAATAATATTAGTTAAATATCGTGTTATTGAATGAGATTTCCCACTAATGGTGAGAGACGATAAGGGGACGTCCATTAATTACGTGAGGTGTTGAGGGTCGTGAGTCGAATCTCATCTTATCTTACTTTGGTCTCGGAGGATATCACGTAATTATTTTCGCAAGAAACAGAGTAAAATTGTGAGTATTAGGTTAAATTAAGTAAAACATGTTCCTTCACTCAAATATGGCCAAAACTTATATCGTGGTTAAATAAAAATTGTCTAATGCGAGACATAAAGGTGGTAGAACTGAGGCGTGATGCTTGTGGAATGAAAGGCAGCAGGGTTTGATGAGAAAACCATGTAATCTTCTTTTAATTATTACAATTTGCAACCGTCGTCGTCCGTTGAGAAAATTATATAAAATTAGTGACAGCTGACAGCGAGCCGTTCTTGCTGTCACGCGTACGCGCGCGGTGATTGGCTGTTGAAGCCTTTAAAACCAAGTTGGCCGGGATTGGTCCGCGCGTGACCCAGCGCGTGCTAATTGGTGTTTCGACAAAATATTAAGCTCATTTCTTTTTTTTTATCTCGCACGGGATTGTGTGATGGGGAGGAGGTTGAGCCAAATCTCACGACATCTCACCAAGAGGAAAGAGGGGGTCGGAAAACGCCAAAAACGCCTCACGTAATTAATGGACGCTCCCTAAGAACCTGAAAAATAATCTGTTTACAGGTTACAGGTTTTATTTAGAAACTACTAACTAACTGGATATCATTGCGTGGTCTAACTCCTGGATAGTTACTCAGTGGCATCCTCACAATTAGGTAACAAATATTTGAAATCGATTGCAGAAAGAAACCATATCAAGCCGTACCATTATACCGTCGACAAAAGCGGAGAGATTGTCTTTTTATAGAGCTTATGTCGCTTCGCCAAACAGGAAACAAGTACTAGTTATGCAGCACGCTCGGTTTAACACGTTGGTATTGATAAATAACTAATAATTTAGCCCTTTTGACGTCCCACTGCTGGGCACGGGCCTCCCCTCAACATGAGGGGGATTCAGGCCATAATCCACCACGCTGGCCCAGTGCGGGTTGGCGGATTTCACATGTCTTTCGAAAATTGGTTAGATCTTCTAAGACATGCAGGTTTCCTTACGATATTTTCCTTCACCGTAAGCAAGTGATAATCATATAGAAATTATGATTCGCACATAGATTTCGAAAAATCCAGAGGTGCGAACCGGGATTTGAACCCAAGACCTGGTGCTCTGGTGCCTGGTGCAAGACGCGTGCTTTAGCCAATCGGCTATCACTGCTAATCCAAACTACTAATAAATAACTAAGCCGTAGCCAATTGACTGCAGCTCATATACGGCCGGGGTAGCACCACCCTCTCACAAAAAATCAGCGTCAATTAGCTATTATAGATCCAATTTGTACTTGCGCTCTCACTCGCCTTCAAGTCGCCAACGTGCGAGCAATACCTTTGGTGTTGTAAGCATATAATTGATTGACTCAGGCGTTACTTGGCGGAAATCCATTGTAAAACAATTTAGGATAAGGACCCACCACTCACCCTTGGCTTGTTAACCTCCAAAATTATAAATCAAATAGGTTGATCGATAATGGAAGAGGTTAACAAAACTTAACCCCGTCGGTCGAGTTTGTCAGTCATGAGTGTCAGGGACCCTAATAATGTGCAATTTTCCGCGGAACAAAGCGAATTAAAAATAAAATTCGTACGTGTTTCGCCTCTGAACGAGACATCCTCAGGAAAGTTGGGCTACGAATGAGCTCATTCGCTTTCATTCAATTCGCTTTGTTCCGCGGAAAATTGCACATTATTAGGGTCCCTGACACTCATGACTGACAAACTCGACCGACGGAGTTAAGTTTTGTTAACCTCTTCCATTATCGATCAACCTATTTGATTTATAATTTTGGAGGTTAACAAGCCAAGGGTGAGTGGTGGGTCCTTATCCTAAATTGTTTTTTTTGTAAGCATATATTATATAAGTTATGGGAATTGCTTAACATCAGTCAGACTGTACGCATGTATCTTACTTATGTTGATTTTGTTATGCACAAAAGAATAAAGATGAAAGTAATTTATAAAATAAATAATTCATGATTAAGTTGAAAACCTTTATTCACCAAAATGCGTGTGAATCTCCTTTGCGCGTTTTAAATAGCGCGCCGCGTGACTGTAACGAGCTTTTCAAGTGATACTGGTCTTTTACGTATATATATATAAAGTTAAAAATTAATTCATACTGAAAGTGCTGGCCGCGCTGCTGCCATCCGGTGTGAATTGAACCTTGCATTAGTGCCTTCGACGTTATTCGAGCGTCGTCTATAGAGGTCGGTGATATGCTTCAATAATAAATGTATTTACAGGTTTCTATGGCTTTACATTTTCAACGTATTTCTAAAGAGTTTTCCGCATACCTTTGTCCACTTATTCCTCGCGTCATACGCACCAGACGAACATATATTCTTGCCGAAAATGGTGCCAATCATTAGTGGTAATATTTGAATTATTTGTTGCTATGAAAATTATAATAAGTATTATGGGTTTACTCAATTACGAGTTATAACCGGTCACGTTTAGCACCTTTGTTAATACTTTTGCAATATATCAACTGCAGATACAACTCTCTTTCTTATTTATCACAATTTTGGTTATAGATACAATAATATTTTTTATTTAAGTAGCTACAGAACCCTATGTTATGTGTGGCCCGAATGCACTTGGCCGGTTTTTTACGTATGTTGCCGCAGGGTAGTATCTCCGGCATTTTGGCGGTTGTCTGGAAGAGATCGCAGTCTGTGATAAGACCGCCCAATGTACACTATTGTCTATTTATGTTATTATATATTCCGAACGTTAGTGTGCAATAAAGAGTTATTCTATTCTATTCACAAGTTGATAACGTTAATATTCCAGGTTGTAAATATTCACTTATTTTGGCTGGATTTTTTGAATTATTGACCTATGTTGATTGCATGGTGATGATGATGTTTTACACCGTATCAAGTGTTTTATACAGAAACCCATGGAACAGGTAAATGGAACCCATGAAGCATTAAAATATGAACTTTTAAATCCATCTTATAAAATATTTAGATTTTTAACTTACCTTTAAAAAACCAGGGTGCACTAAAAGCTAGTAAAAACTAGGGACCTATTATTTTCTTTCATTTGAAGTCAGAAAAATCAGTCCTCAATTGACGGAGAAATCGGTACATACAACTTACAACAAAAAACAAATTAAGTCGAAAATAGAACTTTCTTCCTTCTTTTTCGGTTTAAAACCTCCAACACAACCAACTCCTGTTTGAAGTCGGTTAAAAATACATTTTATTGTGCCAATATGCCATACACAAAATAGTTCTCAAACAAACTCAATATCGTGTTTTATTCATGGCAAGTCCTTTCATCGCATGAAACAGCGAATGTTATGCCTCACAGTTAAAGTAACGGTTAACGGCCAGTTCCTTTATTGCTTGCAACAGCTAAAGTAATGTCTCAAAGTAAAAGAAATAGTTGAAATTGGCGTCTTCGTTTAATTTTTTGCGGTTGCGTTTACTTTACTTATTATTTTTAAGTAACTTGCCGTAAATTGCCTTATTTTCTTCACGATTATGGTTGTTTTAACTGTTACCTTTAAATGTTATATGTTCATGAAAAATGGTTGGTAGTCGCCGATAAGATTCGTGGATTGATCAAGGATACGAGAATTCGAGGGATTATGATATTAGGCGATTGATTTATTGCTAGTATTATCATAATAAGAGCGCAGGGTACGCTTGCTGAACATGACTTGGGGGTTAGTATGAGTATTAGGCTTATTCAGATACCGATTTTGTGATCGAATAACTCCATGCATTCACCAATAAAGCTTCATGTCCGCTGGGGGCGAGTCCGCTGGAATTTATGGAAAGATTCGATCATGCCTTATAATGCAGAGTGTTGACTATGGCAGATGTACGGTCGTTAACCCATATTTTATATTTTTTTCAGATGTGAAAACGAGACTTACATCGACCCAATACGCGACTATATCGTCCACTGCTACGAGATAAATGAGTTCGCCAAAAAATTTGTGAACGACACGCCTGTGTTCAAAAGCTCCGCTTATATATCGTCTGAAAATGAACTATTTCAGCTGTCTCAAATGGCTTACCATAGGTATTTTCCAAAAATAATACAAACACCGGGGGAAGACCACCATTTTCTATGTCATGCAGGTTTGCTCACGATGTTTGCTTTCACCGTAAGCGATATTCATAATTATTTAAATTATGATTCACACATAGATTGTCGGGGTTGTAGCCAGGACTGTGTGGCCGCAAGACACGTGCTGAAACAAACAAACAAACATTTTTTTATATTTTTAAAACAATGTTAGGTCGTGGATTTTTGGTAGCGTTTAAAAGCGGTGGTTGTGCTTAGATTAAGAACATATTTCGTTGCCATGGCGTGTGCGCAGAAAGTAATCCTTTTTTGGCATATGAATATAACCTGAAATGTTAGGTACCTGAAACTGCCCGCTAGTAAGTAATTTAAAATAGTGGCAGCCTTCTCAATATTTCGTTTAAAATTAACATTATCTCACACCAAAATGAATGTATTCACACTTATTTTTCTTTCATAGTGTGTGTGTTTACAGTACGAGAAGGGACCTTATTAATAAATCGGTCTGAGAGCGATCTTGGAACTGTCATTCTAGTACAAATTGACACGTCAAAAGCGTACTTAAGATCGCATTCAGACTTGAGGTCGATTTATTAATACGGCTCATGTTATTACGTTCCTACCTACTCATTCTCCTTTGAAATATTAATATCTCATAGTGTTGGAGATATTGTGATGTCAGCCAGTGGTTTCCGTTATGATGACGTAGTTTTATATCACTTTTGGGTTTTCAGCCTGCATAGATATAATTTTATGAGAAACTTATTTTATTGCACATTCATTTGGATTGTTGCTGGTGTGTGTCATACAAGAGTTTTCACGAAGACTTTTTGGAAGGTAATTCATGATTGACTAACTTCGTTTTGTTTATTAGTTTAGACAAGTTATAAACTACTAGCTATGCCCGCAACTTCGTCCGCGTGGAATAGTGTCTTTGGGTTGCATTTTTAATTATTTAGGCAATTGTTTTTACAAATAAGACACATACGTATAAATACTTTAATGAGCTTTTTGCAGTGTTTCACTGCAAAGAGATATATTTCCATACAAACTTTCATCCCCTATTCCCTATTGTTATTTTACACCCTTGAGGGTAAAACTTTTACAAACTTTGAATGTCATATTTATTTATATCGAATCAACAGCCTAACAAATATGTTTCAAGCTTCTAGTTCTAAAAATGACGATACTTCCATACAACTTTTCATCCCGCCTTTCAACCCCTTAAAACTTTTTTTTCGCATTAAAAAGTAGCCTATGTCCTTTCCACAAATAGTCTAGATCCTGACTAGACTATTTGTGTATCAAATTTCATTGAAATCGGTTCAGTAGTTTTGGCGTGAAAGATCGACAGACAGACAGACAGAGTTACTTTCGTATTTATAATATTATAGTAAGGATTAGAGGTAACTTGGAATACTAACATAATTATTATCATCATTATCATCATCATCTGCCTTACCTTTTCCCATTATCTGGGGTCGGCGCAGTATGTCTTTTCCTTCCATTCATCGCGCGATGGATGTAAATCCACTCCAACCTCGTTCATATCACTCTAGATACAATTCATCCATCTTTTCTTGGGCCTTCCTCTCGCCCTGTATCCATCCAGATTCATGTTCATCACTCTTTTTGTCACATGCTTCTCATCCCTTCTCATCACGTTTCCAAACCATTATCATAATTGGTCCTTTTTATGGCCCACTCCTGGGCCCGGCCTCTCACTGAGTTGAGATATTCAGGCCATAATCCACCACGCTGCCCACTGCGGGTTGTTGGATTCCACATGTCTTTCGAAAATCGATTAGATTTTCTAAGACGTACAATTTTCCTCACGATGTTCCAGCGTAAGCAAGTGATAAACCATATTATTCAAATGATGTTTCGCATATACTTAGATTTGGAGTAACGAAAAACCCAGACATAATTGTTATATAACCAAGATGGTGTACGTACTATCTATACAAATAAATAAAATTAGAGTGTCTGTTTGTAATATCAAAATAACACCTTTTCACTAAATGCATATGAAAGTACATACGACACATATAGCAAAAACGCGATTTAAAAAAATTTTGTCTGTCTGTCTATCTGTGTGTTTGTTCCGGGTAATCTCCGAAACGGCTGGACTGATTTTGACGGGACTTTCACTGGCAGATAACTGATGTTATAGGGAGTAATTCAGGATACTTTTATTATAGAAAAACAACATAAAAAAAAAAAAAAAATGGGTCCTGTCGTGCGGGCTCAGAACGCGGGATCGGGCTTTTTGTTAAGTTAAATTCCACGCGGACGAAGTCGCGGGCTCAGCTAGTAAAAATATATAATGCTATGTTCACAGGTATTACACAGATTCCAATGGATTGTGAACGGCATTGATCTTACTTGTTTAGTATATCTGGCTGGATATTACTTTCAAATGCTTTTAGAGGAAAAGGAGCAAGTCGAAGTGTACGCATTTCCATTGGCTAAAGCATTATGGGTATGTAAATGTAAATATAGTTTCTGGGGAGTATCACATACTACAAGGTCCAGCGCGTAGGGTCCGCTACATGTGTACCATCCTTAAAAAAACAAGTTTCAAAATATTTTTTATTTATGTTGGCCAACAAAGCACTTATGAATTGTCAGAATCTACCACCGGTTCCGAATGCTGTTTCCACTGAGAAGGTCCGGCAAGTAACCAAGTGATTACTCTTAATAGAAATTCACTTAGAGTTACATTCTCATAAAAAAGCAATGCGATATGAGCGGGTAGTGAGCAGGCTACAATTATTGATATATATAACACTATAACTCTAAATTGAAAATTTAAAAACCCCCGATGCGACGACCTTTTCATCAAATGTATACTTTACCTAGTTCGTCCAAATAACGCTAAAATTATATTAAATTAGTTTCTTTTCTGTATTTTTCTCAATGGCGGAGCAGCGCCCTCTAGAATTATTATTGCGTAATATTCCATGACCATTAACAAAATTTAACGCGTGCGCGTATCCATCATTTGACACGTGACTTATGGAACGTCTTTAGTTCATACACAAATCTCATATAAAAATTGATAAAATATCATTTTTTTCCAGAATCCGGGAAACTTTTCAAATTTATAATATTGTAAAAAGCCAGTTCAGACTATTACGATCATTTAAAAATATAATAAAGCGAAATCGTTTCAGCCGTTCTCAAGTGATGCAAAGATATTATTCCAATGACCCCAAATTTCGATCGGATTCGAGCCGTGGAAGTTGGTTTTGGCCGTGAATGTGGCTTTTTCAACCTACAAAAGAGCTGATGATCTTCAAACGGCTGAACCGATTTTCATGAAACATAGCTAAGAACACTCTCGATCAGAATACCTATCTAACAAAAGAAACAGAATTGAAATCGGTTCATCAGCTTGGGCGCTACGTTGCCACAGACAGACACACAGATACACAGATACACATGTTAAACTTATAACACCCGTCGTTTTTCGTCGGGGGTTAAAAAAAAACAAGTTAAGAATAATAGGATAGAGGCATCTATCGGTTAAATTAACTGCCTGCCTAATAGGTACTTAATTATATTAATAAATTAATTAATATAAAGTAAAAGTGCAATATTGTCACAAGGACGGCGGGCGGACCTGTATTACTCACGGACAACTGATAATTTTCCATAGAATATTTCCAGAGTGCTGATCTCGACATGTTGGTGGAGTCAACAACTTCCCCTCCGTCAATTCATGTGCTAACTTCGAGGAGTACACAACCGGTAATAATATTTTTAGTCTTTTTATTTAACAAATTCAACAAATAAGTGTAACATCCGCCTGATGTAAACGAAATATAGAATATAAGATAAAGCCAAGATCACCGATGCGACTTCTTGAATGAAATCATATATGGATGTCATTTTCAAGGTTTTCGGGAGTGCAGATTATGAATATTGGACTTCTGTCTAGATTCAAGATAAAACAAAAACATGCGTGTCATATTGACACGACCGCTTGACGACCGCTTGGCGCGGTGGTTTGAGCGTAGGCCGCACGGCTCGCTGTACCAAGTTCGGTTACCTCCTTCGGAAATTGCCTTTTCGTAATTTGCTCAGGTCTGGGTGTCACTGGGATCGCCCCCAATCCATTATACGGTACCCATATTACAAGCGTTGCTCAGTTTGGGACCATACAGTTGGTGTAACAGTTTGGCGATATCTATACATCTATACAAATAAATAAAATTGGAGTGTCTGTTTGTAATATCAAAATAACACCTTTTCACTAAATGCATATGAAAGTACGCGATTTAAAAAAAAATTGTCTGTCTGACTGTCTGTCTGTCTGTCTGTCTGTCTGTCTGTCTGTCTGTGTGTTTGTTCCGGGTAATCTCCGAAACGGCTGGACCGATTTTGACGGGACTTTCACTGGCAGATAGCTGATGTTTTAAGGAGTAACTTAGGCTACTTTAATTTTAGAAAAACAATTAGGGTTCCGCGTAAAAAAATAAAAACACATTGAAGCAACCGAAACGTCGGGAACATAAAAAGTAAATAAACGCGATATAATCCGTAAAAATAGTTTTATTTCAATGTGTAGTTTTCGCGTAAATATAATAAAACAATAAAATAAAAACACATTAAATCAACGAGTATCTCCGAAACGGGTGGACCGATTTTGACGGGACTTTCACTGGTAGATAGCTGATGTTATAAACAGTAACTAAGGCAACTTTTATTTTAGAAAAACAAATTTTAAAAATGTGTTCCGTCGTGCGGGCTCAGAACGCGGGAGCGGGCTTTTTTGTTAAGTTAAATTCCACGCGGACGAAGTCGCGGGCTCAGCTAGTTATTAATAAATTCGGAGTTTGCGTATTTGCTTACGTTTGCTTTGATTCATAATTGAATATTACCTAGTCTCGCCACACACTCCCACTGTAACTCCTGTAAGCCAGGATCGACAATGGTGACCAATAATGACGTCGAGGTTTGACCCTCGACGAGTCCCGGGGAAAAGTGAAATTGTCTTGGAACCCGCACGAATTTAATCGAAAGAAATAATAGGAGGAGTTGGAAGAAATAATTTCCACTTCCCTCCGGTGCAAAGCGGGAGACAAAAATAGCTGGTATGGGCTGATTGCCATAGAAAAAATACTGTTACAGCTGATTGAAGACCAGTTGTAAGGCACCAAGGATCGTGAATGATACCTACATGAATATTACCTACAGTCAATGTCACATACGAAGTCCCATAGACGCGACGGTGTAGTCGCGTATTGATAATATAATTTATACTGTGTACAATTTAGTTCCATATTTTTCCGTAGGACTAATTGCTATGTGATATTATATAGGTACAGTACGCGTACGCACTAGCTGTGCTCCGATATTTTATCCTACTAAGATACTAAACAATGCAAAGGCAATCCAACTGAACGGGGTTCATCTATTTCACATAACCGAGCCGTTCTGTAACGCAGCTAGTTATACAATCCATATTCGACATTTATATATCATTGCTCATTTTACAGATAACGCCGAGTGAGGACAGTGCCATGATAATAACATCAAACGCATTGTGTTTCATATTACGAGGACTGCTTATATCAAGGGTGAAGAAATATAGCGAGTCTGTTCTCAATGCGCCGTTGCATTTTGCGGAGTCCAGTAAGATTTTAATTAATTTTATGGCCAGGGTGTGCGGATTGAACCTGAAACCTCTCTAGGTTACAAGTGCGGACGGCCTTACTACTAAGCTATTGATAAATACACTTGATAAATAGCCATAATATCGATAGGGCTGTCGAATCCATCGAAAATCATAATCAATAAGTACTATTAATGACGAGAAATAATATCGTCAGTGATTACATTAAAACATGTAATACGTGATACAATCCATAGGCCTATCGATATTAGGACTAGTTTTTGAGGTCACGATAGTGTTGCCCATATAACAATAGACAATCGATAGTACGGCAACACTAGCAACGATTGTGATATACTTACCTATTATAAGATTATTTTCATCTTCCACAGATCGTAATTCATGGTTTTATTTTTACACAATATTTTTTGCGACGTTCACTTTTGGAGAGCTTTTTACAATGGGGTTTTTTGCCATGTATTTTATAACGGAAATGATGATGCTGGTAAGTACATTACGCATATTGTTTAGGTCACCCAGTGAGAGATTGGGGAGCTTCGCATAATTTTCAAGAGCCATCACAAAGTCACACAGGTTTCCTCACGGTGACCTGCTGGGCGTCCCGTAAGAGTTTCCACAAATTACACCGCACTCCTCCATCGCTCGAATCTACCACACGACAACACATTGATACCATCGCAGCGGTATACTCGTGGTCGCCGTTTTACTGACCTTTCTGAACAACGCGGAAGCCCGATTATATTCACATTACAAATAGCAATAAACCCCTTTCAATCGGTCCAGTATTTTTTCTGTAATATTCAAACATGAATAGTACCTACACAAGAAAAAATCTATAATATCGGTGGTATAGGTACTACATACTTACCTATCCATCCTTACCTATCGACTTAGTTATTAATTTTTACAGATAGTGGTATACCAATGCTTGGTGGAGGCTGTGATACACGAATGGAAGTTTATAAAGCGGTGGTGTTTAGCTGCGGCGCTGACTGTGGCAGCTATATTCGCTCAATGCGTCACTAATTTTATGGTAATATAGCAACTTTTATTTGGATATAGTTTTGTAGAATGGAATCAACCCACACGCACTGCTGTAGACCAAAACCAACCGTGCGTTAGTGGTTCTAGGTTGATTTTAGTTTGCAGAAGTGTGTGTGGCTTGGTTCCATTTTGCACAACTACGTCCATGTTCTATGAATTGGTAAGATGGATGCAAAAGTTTTACTTTTGTTGTAAGTTTGGGTCAGGATTACAACTAAATGTCTTATCGTAGGTATTCCATTGCAAGAGATTCTAACGTAGAAATATTTATTGATACTATTATTTACTCGAAAAAGTAAAGTAAGTACTATATTTTTTATATTTTTTTTACTGTCATATGAGTTGCTGTCATCTGTTTATTTCAATTAATAAATAAATGTAAATGAATACAAAATACTTCCTACAAATGATATATTGTGCTACCTAAGATGATGTCTTTGACATTTTATAGAAAAAAGGTGTCAAACTAGCGCATGACCCGCCTGATGTTTAACAGTTACCGTAGCCTATAGATGCTTGCAATACCAAAGGCATTGCTCGTGCGTTGTCGAGCTGAAAGAGCGACAAGGGCGGACAGAGGGAGGGGAAGAGCGAACCCCCTGGGATGAGCTTCCGGCTCCCTCACCTATCGTACGAAACGCAGCTACAACAGCCAAGGATAGGTCGTGGGTGGCTGTTTAAAAAATATATTGTTATGTTTTGTTGCAGACGCGCAACGTCTTATTTATTTACGGTACCAGCATCGGGACGTTTTTTGAGATACTATTCCTATACCTCCTTTATCCCCTGGGTAGACTGCTCGACGACTACACATTTCATTACGGCGTGCAACCGACTACATTGAGAATTTTATCCTTGAGGGTAGTACCGTTATACTATGCGGTGAGTAAAAAAGGACCTCTTTGATTTCGATTTCGATTTGTTTATTTTTCGTATAGCTATCTCTCAGGCAGTTTCTATTCTCGGTTGACCGTCAAAGGTGTCATGTGGCCGCCGCTTTGACGGTAAACGCTGACGGTGCCAGCCGTTAGCCCCGTCGAAGTATTCATACACACACCTGTATGGATTAGGGATGGAAATAATTGCTTCTTTCAATTAATTTTCATTACGTGAAATTATTTTTATCTTTTATAGTTATTTCACCTGTCATTTTTATGGTCAATGAATTAATTCATTGTGAATTTTCACTATGACACGTAATCTTATAAAGTTACTGGTTTATGATTTATCATAAAAACTGTGACAGTACCGAACGCTACCTGTGAAATGTTCCATTACCAACATGGATATTGGAGACTCGGAATCAGGGCATGAGAACTTGAGGCTTGAAGCTCCATTGATCTCTTTCCTCACAGACTTTTTCCAGTCCTTCTCGAAGATCTTCCTGTCACCGCTTCCTTGGCCTGACGCCGCCGCACTTTCCATCTTTTGAAACCCACTCAGTTCGGGAACTAAATCTTTGTAGCAAATGCATTACAATTGTATGATTAGGACAATTTAGTTAGTCAGGTTTGTGTGCCGGATATAATTCGTGACTGTATTCGTAGCTTCGTAGTCTGGTTATTTTTTAAACGTTTTCTTGTTTCTAGTATAAATTCTACACTTTGATTTGGGGTATTGTGGATGTGATGGTCCACGCATTTAGCCGTATCTTTCCTATACCATTCAAGTGGCTTTGGATCTATACAGTAGCGCCACCAATATTGGGTATTTTCGTGGTTGCATACCGCTTCGTACTGGTTGACAGAAAGGTAATTAAGTATTACAGAAAATTTTAATTTGTCCTCACCTTTAGTTTAGTTTGTTAACAAAAGATAATTGACTTTAGGATTGGAGGCTTATGTTTAGGCCAGTACCGAATTGGGGACCTAAGGACTTTCAAACGAGGCAATTGAGAAAACAGTTTGATACGAGAAATGTAAGTAATGAGTTTGATACATCTCCAGGAATGTCATTGCCCAATGAGTGGTGGAGTCTTAATTGAACATGTATTTGCGATATTTTAGATGGTTGGTAAGAACTATAATGGTTTTGAGAATTAAAATTAAAATTGAGAATTACATTGATTCTGATTTAAATATTTTGTAGTTGCTACACAAATTTCAAAAAGATTTGCACTATCTGGATATGTAAGTGATTCAGTACTTATGGAACCATAATAATGAGTATAGTTTGTTACAAAAGGAATAATATAACACTCGGCTCCCATTGATATCGCTATTGCTTGTTTGGAGGACTAAACCCATTTAATTACCCTGTTTGCTGTACACTCGAGAACATTATGCTAATCAGTTATTTTTAATTTTCCAGTATATTGGCTCGCAGTACCCGAGGCTTCTGAGTCGCTATCTCCTCAGAAAGGCTGAGGCTGAGAGCTACAAGCTCGATCTCCGGTACGACACACCTCGAACTTCTGCGCCAAGAGGACAGGAAGAAGACCTGCGTTTTATTAACGAAAAGCTAGCTTGAAAATTATTATTTTATGACTTAAAATTATAGTTGTTTTGAGAGTTTAAGTTTCGTGTTTCAATTATTATATTCAACGTGATGTAAATTTGTGAACTGAATGTTAGAATAGCGTGGTAGACCAATGATGATTGTCATAAGTAATAAGTTGTAATCGGTTTTGTAAGACATAATAGGTAGATTCGATCTTTACCATTGTTCGAGGATACCGATATCTTTGACATAATCAACATGCGCAGTTACTGTTAACTTTAATTTGTTTTATTTTTTAACCCACTTCCGAAAATGGAGGGGCTTCTATGTTTGTCTATATGTATGTTTTTACCAGACTGTTTAGAAGGAAGCTAATTATAGTATGTAGACGACTATTCCATTATTATTTACTAAAAGTACCAAGACTGTATGGAATAGTAGGACGTTTGAGAGTAGTTATGCTCCCGCTATAACGGCCTCGCCCTTTTATTTCGTATCTAATAGTATCGCCAGAACTTGTCACTCTCTCCAATCAATTATAACATTACCATAAAACCGAATCAATTTAGCGTTAAAACAGATTTAATTAATATCGCCGCCAATGCGATTGTTACTGAATTGAATTTATTTGCATTTGACGCGACGGACGGGCCGTTGAATAAATATTTATGCGTTGAGCGATCAGCCTGCGAATATTGTGTATGCATTAATATGAATTAGGTTGTGTCAGTCCAAGTCATGGAGAAATTTCAATTACGTGAGGGTGGATGGAAGCATCATAAGAATTTTATAAGTGGTTTGCAGAACCGATGGCGGAAGATACCAGATATGCTTTATTTTTCTGTCGTACAGCATTCCTTATTTGAGAGAAAATATGATCTTACTTATATTTTGTTGGAAAGTGGCTTCAGAATATTTACTGCACACTTTCAAAAAATGGAATTCCCATTTCAACACCTAAGTAAATCCCTTCGCAATACATACCGAAATAGCTCGGAGCGCTCCCATTTGTTATTGGAACTATAACAAACGCATTACCAAATAGCCTCGGTACGGGCTCGGTAAATAATCGAATCTTCATCTAAAGTGCCCTCTAGATACCCATGGAAGCAGATATTCGCACGCCACATAAAATATGAATTCCATACGTAGTAAGAGTTGATTCTGGTATAGGGCCACTACTATGAAAACTTTACTCAAGATTGATGGAAGGACTTAAAGTGAACGAAATTAATGAGGGTGATTATCATGGCAAGCCATTAAAAAATAAAATCTTATTCACGGCAATGTCTTCATGTCATAAGGATTAGTGTTAATCGTCAATGAATCTATAAGGAAACTGAACATTGCTTTTTCGCTGTGAAAAGTTTTGAGATCGCATGTTCACAAACTCATGCATTTTTAATAGCTCTTGACTAATTAACTCGATACTTTGAATACTTCAGTAGTGATGCTGTATTCGGCTCTCAGGTCACAATCAGGCTAAGCTAATTTCGATTTATTTCAGCCTCAAAAGCCAACCGTCACAGGGGATCTGAGCGCGTTATGTTATTAACGGCTTCGCTTCATCACGGCAGAACGACGGGCCCGGATCGCTTCGTGGTGTAAAGCATTTATTACCAGCCCGTATAGCGCGGTGACGTAATACACCGGGAGAGATAAAAAATACGAGGCGATGACGGCAACGATTACATAGTAACTGCCAATTGTGAAATATTGCGAGTTCGGTAGAATACCTTGGCGATAGATAGAAAGTGTGGTATGGAACATACTTGACAATTCTATTATTTTTTAGTGTGGGATCATTCTCCGGTGGGTGGAAGTATACTTTGCGCAAACTACCTGGCTACAACTTAAACTTTAGGGCCGTTAAAATGATTTCAATTCTGAGCAATTTGAAATATCATTTTAATTCATTGTAGTAAAAAATGACATCTCAAAAGCGAATCAAGTTCGCTCTTACCCAGGCGTGGATACAATTGCAATGCAAATACACGAACACGAACCTCCCCTCAGGCTATCATCCACTAACTGAAATTCATATAATAAAATTTTATGAACAAAAAATTGCACGAATTTTAATTTTCAGGTAGACATGTTGCAATCACACGAAAATTACTCCCCCTTCAACGAAAACCTGTCTCCTCAAGTGCTCGAGGGTACAACAGGAACCTTAAAATAAAATCCACCAACCTTAAAAAAGCAATTAGCGATTCCAAACGATGCACTGTTTAATTTAAAATCGCCACGGAATTATTCCTAATTAAACTTTCCTTAGTCCGAGATAGATAAACGGCCTTAATGTAGTACACCAGTGGTCCAAAAGAAATAATAGGGAAGTTTTAAATGGAAAATGGTGCCGCGATATAAATTCGCTTAACGACGTACATCTGTCGCGTAGAACTTTGGTTATGAGACAATGTCGTGTAAAGTCGTGCTCTTGTCCAGGAAGTTATTGGCACCAAAAGTGGTTTGTGTAAAAATTTCCAAGTTATTTTGATTCCTAAATCCGTTAACACTACTAACCAGTAGTGACGCGTAATTAATTCAAAGATTGTGATTTTTTCTTATTATTTACGATACAATAAAAACTTTAATAAAAATGAACAAAGTTTATTTAAGTAACCTTTATAGACCATCCCTAATGTAATTTTTAAAATGAAATATCCTCGTGAGCTTGCCGTTTACCAAGTTCGTATGATATATTTTACTGATTGCTAATGCGTGAGAAAAACGTGTCTTCTTTACTCGACTAGACTATTGCGACCGCTTACTTATTCATGCAGTGCAATTCTAAAGTAACAGAATCCATATTAAAAACTTTACTACCACGAGTGTACCTAATTTGATCATAAAATCCGCTTTGTAGCTGTATAAAGCGCAATCATATTTTCATTATTCTGCTGCTACTACGGTTGCAAGCGTGTTGTTATAATGGAGTAATGAGAGTGTTTGCCTGTATTATTATGTTATTAACACATTTACTGCGTAGACGTTATACTTATTAGCTGTTCACTTGTTATTAAAGCTATGTTTAAGAACTGATTGCTGTTGTAATAATATTCACTTATCTATACAAATAAATAAAATTGGAGTGTCTGTTTGTAATATCAAAATAACAGCTTTTCACTAAATGCATATGAAAGTACATACAACACCTATAACAAAAACGCAATTTATTTTTTTTTTGTCTGTCTGTCTGTCTGTCTGTCTGTCTGTGTGTTTGTTCCGGGTAATCTCCAAAACGGCTTCGACCGATTTTGATGGGACTTTCACTGGCAGATAGCTGATGTTTTAAGGAGTAACCTAGGCTACTTTAATTTTAGAAAAACAATTAGGGTTCCGCGTAAAAAATAAAAGCACATTAAATCAAAGAGTATCTCTGAAACGGCTAGACCGATTGAGACGGGACTTTCACTGGTAGATAGCTGTTGTTATAAGCAGTAACTACATTTATTTTAGAAAAACTAAATTTAAAAAAAGGGTCAGTCGCGCGGGCTCAGAACGCGGGAGCGGGCTCTTATGTTACATTAAATTACACGCGGACGAAGTCGCGGGCTCAGCTAGTAAGATCTAAAACTGTAAGTATTACACAAATTAGAGCATAATATGTTTTGCTACTTTTTTACAGTATGACTCAAGAAAAAGTATAGGTAAATGTTGCAACGTTTTAAACTATATAATGGTACCTTTATTTTGCCTCCTTCTTCTATCTCTATAGTGAACGTGCACCAATGGACTTTACACAAGAAAAAAGTCTGTGCGCACACCACGTTCCCAAACCAGAAGCGCTAGAGGCGGTAACACCTGTATGGGTAACTACTAGTGGCTTTTACAACTGAGCGCTTCTGTTCGTACTTCTGAAATCACTTTAAGCTGTCAATCCCGGAGGCCTTCAAGCGGCCACTAGCTCATACGATAAGAAAAAAATATTCTTGTTTTCTTAGCAATAGGTAACGGTAGGCTACCCCTTCAATTCTTGAACCGAATATTTAAATTTTGCAACTGTAGATTTACTGGCTTACAGCCGCATACGCTTAAATAAATAAACTTGGCGGGTTCTGTCTGGCGGCAAAACTAATATCAGCCTTGTATCAACATAGTGCGCCAAAATTTGCTGGAATTGCGCCTGGGGCTATGTTCTTGCAAGCAAGCGTAGTAAGAAAGCGGCGAAACGGCTTCTCGGTTTTTCCAACGTTTGAATTTTTAAGATCCACTACCCGAAGATGTATGTTGAGTTTGCGGAGTTACGCGTCTGTGTCGCTTTCGTCAAAATGTGAATTTTAGAAACGTTGTCGAACCTAAACATAGTCAGGTAATTGTCAATCTTCCTATTATTTATTTCTTTTAAATTCGTGCGGGTTCAATACATTTTAACTTTTCCCCGGGACTCATCGAGGGTCAAACCTCGACGTGATCTTTGGTCACCATTGTCGATCGTAGCTTATAGGAGTAACAGTGGTGGGAGTGTGTGGCGGGACCAGTCAGGTAATTGGCCTATCTATATGTATATAATATACCTACCTAATAATCACCTGGTAGTGCGGGCGTGAGCAAGGCTTGCTGGTAGGTGACTATTAACTAATTACTGTTTTTATTAAAGTGAAATCATTACAATTCCATTTTTAAAATCCAGTACAGACAACATAAATTTATTCCGACCCATGACTATGCGTCAATATAAATGTAATTTTATTCCGTGCATGTGTACCCAATAGTAGGTACCTACATATATTCGAGCAAGCATTACGTCCCTCTGGGATCTTAATTTGTAAATCCGCGACAAACGAGCTCGTTCCCATATAAGCACTAGTTATACGTTTAGATTCTTATAATATTTATGTATTTGGGACACCTCTGGGGACAGCCTATGATATGCCACGAAAAGGTACCTGTTTAAGAATTTTGCCTGTCCATATTTATTGCCAAAAGTACTCTTGCTTTTGAAGACAATTTTTTGGTAGTATATTGGATAAATATGATCCTAAAATAACTTGGAGGATAAATAAATATTTTGGCAGTTCAACACACAAACTGTATGATCCAAAGCAACGCTTGTATTATGAGTATAATGGACTGGAGGCCCATCCCACCATCCCAGTTACATCCAGACCGGGGAAACTTACGAAAAGGCTATTTCCGAAATTTCCCGATCGAACCCGCAATTTAGAATAGGTACCTTCAATTCTAAATTCATGCAAACATTCACGGTACCACAAGTTATTCCGCGTCCCGCACATAAAACGGATCCCAAACTCAATGTTTATGATTTATTCGATCCCCGAAAAGAAAACATTTTACATCGAACACAGTTAAAGGACGAACCGACATTTCGGAAACAACAAATCATGAATATACATGCGAAAATAGTACCTATAGAAATGCTGCGTAGTGCGTTAAAGCTTTGAACTTA
Organism: Notodonta dromedarius; assembly: GCA_905147325.1. Lineage (NCBI taxonomy): Eukaryota > Metazoa > Arthropoda > Insecta > Lepidoptera > Notodontidae > Notodonta > Notodonta dromedarius. The sequence goes on along the minus strand of LR990163.1, from coordinate 12,667,558 downwards.
TGGTTGTATAAATCTATTTGAATCTGATCTTCTGGCCACAATCTGATCTTTACTATATCTGCACCCAAGTTTTCATAAACTGTGGTGCAGAATTGTGGCAAATAGCTACAAACGCCACTAAAGAAGAAGAATAAGAATATGATCTTGAATTATATTAGGAAAGAAAAAAAATTTTTTCATCACTTCATTCTTCGTAAAACCGAAGATCGGGTCCATCGACCACAGATCACAGAACTTAGGACCATGCTCACTTACACAATTACGGACCGTTGGAGAGGTAAACTATTATTACCTGTATATTAAGCAATATACAGGTCTATTAGAACGGACTGTTCTTACGGTCCGTTAATGTGTTGGTGCCCACGGGCCTTGGTGTCTTGGCTGATATCGTGACGGATCGGGCTTTAAAATGGTAGCATAATATTGATCAAATATTACGTGCTTTAAATTTATCCGTCCTTCTATCAGTGTGAAGATGACCAGTGCTGGACATAAGTTACTCGCATAATGGTATCTTCCTGCGACGCGAGTGATGTCATCAATCCAACTTACGCGAGCTTTCTTGTCATTGGTTTCATTGGTTTGTGGTCGCCAGTATAAAACCTGTCTGCTTCATTAGCAATCGGTTTTGCTTCCTCACATCATACATCGCGCATTTATAAATCGCTTACAGTTCTGGCTACAAAACTCTTACCTACATCTACTTGAGTATGTTGGCTAAAGTAGTGCACAGTATATTGTCATGTTTTGAGACCAGGTACAGTACAACCCAGCACACCTGAGGTACCGCTGTGAATTGTAAGCGCCGAGACATGTCCCTAAACTCTGCGCACTGAATAGCAATACTATTGTGAGTTTACCCGCGTGTCTTGTTTTATTGCGTTGGAGTACTGTTGGGTTCAGTTTCTGATTTTGAATTATTTAGTCCTCTAAGGTAAGTTTTTATGCAATCCTTTTCATCACTATTTGTTTTATAAAGTTTATACTTTCTAGATACCTTATGAATCTTACATTTAAGAGTGAGTTGCTGATTAAAAGTTCATTCAGCAATTTTATAATAATAATAATATCGCCAGACTGACACACCAACTGTATGATCCCAAACTAAGCAACGCTTGTACTATGGGCACCGTACATTGGACTAGGGGGGGGTGATCCCAGTGACACCCAGACTTGAGCAAATTACGAAAATGCCATTTCCGAAATTTTCCCCGGCGGGAATCGGACCCACAACCACCATGTGCAGTGAGGCGAGCGGCCTACGCTCGAACCAGTGCACCAAGCGGTCGTATTATGAAGGTAATGTAGTAAAGGTAATTGTCATTGTAAACACATTTTTTAGACCCGTAGTTACTATGGTAACTAACATTGTGACACGAGAATTTTATATATAAGATGATACGAAATAATCCAAGCATACCAAAGTATTTGATCATAAAAAGCCCCATGGGCGGTCCATCAATACTGAATTGCTACACAAATACCCGTAATCACACATCACTAATCCATCAGAGTGCATGACTGAGCCGGAACTGAGCCGAGTCACGCTCGTGATCGATTGCCGCCGTATCAATTGGAACAATTTTTCAGATTCCATCATTTTGATGAAGGGCATTCGATGACAACATTTTTGATGTAAAGTTATTGTAGAATTGTTGTAAACTAAGTTCTGTTACCTAAACCTTCGTTTGCTTATACGAAATACTGCCATTCTGCTCTGTAAAAAATTGGGACAGCAACGAAAATTGGTGTAAATGTTGCGTCAGTACAAATGAGGGCAATGTTTTGTTTTACAGTGCTTTTTTAGACTTTTAACATCTTTGAAGCCCCAAGGATCCTGTACGTATAACATATTTGCCTTTCTTAGGGTTTCGTAGTCCCTACGAGGAACCCTTATAAGGTCATCCAGTCCGTCCGTCCGTCCGTCTGTCTGTCCCGACCCGTCACAGGGTCATAACTTTTACAATTTCTGACGGATGTTGATGTATTTGGTACAAAAATACTTTAAGTGTAGATCTCACTTCCAAAAATATAAAATGTAGCAAAATTACTTTTTTTAAGGTACCTCCCCGAACATCGAAAAAGGCGATTTTTTTTTTAGTTACCCCATCATGTGGGGTATCGTTGATAAGGTATTTTCAAATGAAATGGTATTTTCATACAACATTTTATCATCAAAAATTCCTTTTGCGAGATTTTTAACTTATAAAGTTTAAATCAAAATTTACGTAATGAATTCCGACACTTCTTACATTTTTATATTGCAAATACATTAATAAGATTATGCAGTCGAAATTGGATACATTGTTCACCAATTTCAATGAAATAACAGCAATCAATTTATATTTTATGATAATACGTGTATTTCTGAAGTGTTAATGCACGTGGATAGATGTCGGTAGTAGTATGTTAACAACATTGGGTAGGATTTTTTACGTAATAAATATCGACACTTCTTACATTTTTATGTTGCATAAATATGAATAAGATTATGCAGACGAAATTGGATACATTGTTAATACATTCCAATTAAATAACAGCAATAAATGCATGTTTTATGTTCATTAGTCTATTTCTTAGTATTTAATGGCGTCGATAGATGTCGGTAGTAGTAGGTAAGTATACAACTTTAGTACCTATTTCAACCTGGGGTGAAATTTTAAACAGATTATCTTCAATGACTCGGAACCCTTCATTGTGCATGGCTCGACATGGCACTTGGCGATTTTTTGTGTATAACGTTATCATTTTAGAACAGTTGACAGGTTGATTTTGATGTCATTTTTTGTTTGAAATATGATATTAGCGAGATGCTTCTTACCGTGTGCTCGCACTGGACGAAAATTGTACATGAAACATGTTGTTGTCTCTATCTTCTGTTGTCATAAAATAAAGACAAGAGTATGTTTTGCCAACATGTTGAGTCCAATGCGGACTCACGGTTAAGGTTTTCAAAATATAGTTATTTCAGTAAATTGATTTTATACTTGTTATTTGTTACAGTTACCGTACAAATGAGTCAAAACATTTGAGATCGTGAGATTCGTAAGAGAAATACAGTGAGAGAAATAAAGATCGCAATTCAAAAATTACTTATCTAAGATATTTCGGGTACATCTTTCCACGGAAAAAGAAAGTAATAATATGGATATTCCTACAATAGATACATGTTCGCTAATTAATACAAAACAAGGCTCATTAGTGCTGTACGCAGGTCATCATGTTTCTATTGCCGCGCCCGGCGCAGCGCTAATGCGCGAATTGATGTACACGATAACAGAAACCCCGAGGGGAGTGGTGGGAAATGTGGAAAAATTACCCATGCTCATGATAGTGATGGGACAATGTACCGTCATAGATATCGACTCATCTATGCAAATAAATAAAAATGGAGTGTCTGTTTGTAATATCAAAATAACATCTTTTCACTAAATGCTCATGAAAGTACATACGACACCTATAGCAAAAACGCGATTTAAAATTTTTTTGTCTGTCTGTCTGTCTGTCTGTGTGTTTGTTCCGGGTAATCTCCGAAACGGCTGGACCGATTTTGACGGGACTTTCACTGGTAGATAGCTGATGTTATAAGCAGTAACTTAGGCTACTTTAAATTTTGAAAAACAATTAGGGTTCCGCGTAAAAAAATAAAAACACATGAGCTCAAAGAGTATCTCCGAAACGGCTGGACCGATTTTGACGGGACTTTCACTGGTAGATAGCTGATGTTATAAGAAGTAACTTAGGATACTTTTATTTTAGAAACAAAAAAAAATGGGTCCTGTCACGCGGGCTCAGAACGCGGGAGCGGGCTTTTTTGTTAAGTTAAATTCCACGCGGACGAAGTCGCCGGCTCAGCTAGTTTCTTATAACATTTGAGTATATTGGTAGCATGGAGAACTGTTGTCCTACAATAAAGGACAGCCGACCCGCCTGACGTTAAGTAGTTACCGCAGCCTATAGATGCTTTCAATACCAAAGGCGTTGCTTGCACGTTGATGATCTAAAAGGTATTGTGGTTATTGGTACGGAATATTGAAGATTGCATTAAAAAAAAAACTTGGTAGTAACTCAAGCACGAACTTTTGTTCGTAAAAAAACAATATTTTCTCCGTCAAGGAATGTCGATATCACACGTCTCCATCACTACCCCTAAGGAGACATTCTCTGTAATCCGTATTTATTTTATTTAGTAGCTAAGTAGGAGTAATGGGGTTGGAGGAAGACTGGGGGGGGGGGGTGTGTACAGGGGTGTGCGGGGGCGTGGATTATTTTACGACAAGCGTTACGGAACGGATTTACGTTAGTTGTAACATTTACGTGTACGGTTTATCCGTTAATTAAAAATAACACGGTTTTGGCATGTGTTTTGAATAAGGGCATGTGGTTTGGTTATTGCAACTTAGTCTATTATAGGTTTTATTCGATATCCTTTTTTTTAGGTGTGGGCTCACGTCAATAGTTTAATGGCCAGGATGGACATCGAACCCGGATCCTCTTAGCTACGAGTGCGTCCCCTTAATCCACTAGGCTATTGACGCCTACAAAAACTATTTACAAAAGATTATTTTTGTTCTACAATTACTTTAAACAAATTAATTATTCCATTCATCGTAACTACGATCGCTTGTTCTAGCTAGTTATTTGAGCAGAGCCCGCGCTCCGCTCACCTCACCGCAGTTCGATTCAGTAGTTGCAGTTCGATTCCCATCGAGGTAAATTTCGTGAATGGTCTAGGTCCATTATACCCATAGTTTAGGCACTACTGAATTTGGGACCATACAGTTGGTGTGTTAAAGTCTAGTGATGTTTAATTATTATTTACCAATAAATTCACTCATATCTTCCAGCTTATTCATGCGTACCGTATAGTCAATGGTTTTATTATTTGCTAGCTGTGCCCCGCGACTTCATCCGCGTAGTATTTTAACTTTGCAAAAATTTCGGGATTATCGGGTTAAAAAGTATCCTATATGTCAATCCGGTTATAATCTATCTGTGTTCCAAATTTCATCCTAATCCGTTCAGTAGTTTTTGCGTGAAGGAGTAACAAACATACATACATCCACACTCATAAACTTTCGCATTTATAATATTAGTAGGATTATAATACTTATGAACAAATAAGAGAAACACTTTAAAAAAAGCAAAATATATTAAAATAAACCCTGCCCGCGCGGGATGGTGCCAAGAATGCGTTACTTCGTTGAATCGATAGGCGGATTTTTCGAACGAGGAAAGAGCCAGCTCTCTTGTAATCTATAATGAGACAGATATTTTCTCAAGTTTTTGTAGGTAATCAAACATATCGAGCGATAAGTTTCCCAACAAGTAGGCATCTAAAAATCCTACTATATTTCTAAAACCGCTACTACCCAGCGTATCTACCTATACAAGCTATTTAGCATTCAGTTTTGAGCGTGACATCGCAGAAGTTATCCCAAAAGATTTCCCGTCGTCGTATCGCGGCTGGATGTGATTTATTCCTTTATCCTGTATCCCATTTCAGGGGTCGGGTGGCTGAAGGGTTTCTGGAAAAATATGTATTTTTGCCTTGCAGTTTATATTTCTTATGGTTACACTTGTAATTTTACATTGACATGATTTAAATAGTGGTCGTCAACCTATTACATTCCGGTGGTCATGCATTCGTAATTTATTCTTCTCCTAAACGGCTTGACTGATTTTGGTTGTTTTTATTTGTACTTTTGGGTTCACCTGGATGATTCTTATTGCTGAACCCGGTAGGTGGCGCCGTTGTTGACATCCAGAAAATAAAACACCCCTTTTACTCCTGTGTCTAATGGCCCACAAGAGTGCCGAGGTTCTACTCTCTGCGAGAGCCGAAAAAAAAACCCAAAAAACTTGAGAGGTGTCAAGGGAGACCCGGATGGAACGAAGTTGCAATATCCAGAACTTGTGCAGAAACACTGTCAGGATACGACCGACCGACCGACCGACCGACTGGCCGATCGACCGACCGACCGACTGACTGACTGAGAGAGAGAGAGAGAGACACACAGAGAAACACGCGCACGCCGCCCGGCTTACAACTATAGCAAAAAGTGTCGCCAAAATGTGTCGGTACACACTTAATTTTTTCCGTCTAGCCCCCTTTCGCAACGCGCGATAAGGAACTTCGTTCCAAAAATATTGATCGATTTTCCAATAGCTATTCGACTTGGGACAGACGTTACTAAAGTATATATTGGTAATGATAAATACATATTAAATAATAACAGCTATTTCACATTTGACAATGGTAATTACCGCTGTCTCTCTGTCAGTGACTGTACAATCGAATTGGGAATGATTAATTGAGCAAACATTACGTTTTAGCCGTTGTGGTACATTGCATATTAAAATAGCAAATAGTTCTGATATGGACTCGTTTGTTTACTTTTGATTTTATCGTCTAAATGTGCTACAAATTATCTTTTATTTGTCAGTCTGGTGATATTTATTTATTTATACCTTTATACTTTACCTTACCTTAGATGGATTAAGAATACCACATGGTGAATACAAATTATTTATGTATTACATTACCTTTCCCTTATCACGTTAACAATTTTATTTGGGTCGACTTTCGGTTGACCCTCATTTCGCTGATGACCTATTTGGTCATGGAGGGACTGCGACCTGCCCTCCTACACTCAACTAATTGGACTATAGGTAGCTCTACCATCAGTCGCTGGTGTCTACATAAACTACTTGTTTGCCAAACTGCTATTTCCTCACCGGTAGATACACTGTGCAATTTCATAATTCAATTATTTGACGTAGACGGTAGAGGCTAGAGACTAGCGAGAGTAAAACTCATGGTAGAGCAACAAGGTCAACTAAAGGCAAAGGCAGCTGACCATAATTATACTCACGCTAGTATCCCACGAGGTGGGCAGGCACTACTGATTGCTTCACGTTGTGACCCTGACACCTATGTCACTTTATCTTCATTGATATATTATTATCTCCTCATGCACTTCCATGGGACTGGACCTTTTTCAAAGAGAACATTAATGTGTCACGTATTCACGCAATTCTAGAACAAGTTTTAACCCACTTTTAAGCTCAGCTTTCTAATATTTTCTTGCAAAACGTTATACTAAAGTGTATATAGCGTTATTACATCTCTCTACATAGCGTTTTCTCCTGAATCAGCAGCTCATAACGCGCCAAATAACTATCACAATAACAACAAAAGTTTAACGATACGTGAGCCTGTAATTGTTGGAATTGGTATAATACATTACTATGGGATATGCAAACAATTTTAGACCTAGGTTAAACCTTGAGTGATTGAATTTTATTGCCGATCTAAAGGGGAGAGGGACAGAGGGAAGGAAATGGACAGGGATGTTGAGCTTCTGGTTTCTTACTTATCCTTCGAAACGCATATATAAGAGCTACTTTAAGCGAATCTTTTGTGAGAGGGTGCCTCTACCGTGGTCGATCGAGGTTTTATATGAGCTTTAGTCAACTGACTACAGATTGGCTCTACCACCGTTTTTTACACCCCATAGCAATAATTAGTGTAGTACACTTGCCACCGGTAATTATTTTTAGGGTTTTATTTTGATTTACTTCTTTTTCATTATACACGTTGAAACAGGGGTATACTTTTTTTTCAAAACTTAACGTTGTAATTCTAAAACTATCAGCTTTGGAGGAAACTTGAAAATCAAAAAGTGTTATAGGGAAACAGCTGTTGACAAATTGCATAAGTCTACAGAACCTTTAGTACTTTAATTGTCCCCTAAAGCCGATAGTTTTAGATTTACAAAGTAAAGTAGCAAAAAAATAGTATACCCTTTTTGTTCCACCTAGTATACATAGTTTAAATGTTCACCCAATTTTAAAAGGTTGTTATTTACGGCGCGGCGGCGCGCTGAGTGTAGTGGTATTTTTGTCGCTATCGTAGTCTCGGCGGCTGTAATTACGTTGTTTCAGAGTTGCGGTTCGACGGCATCTCTGCGTTGGCAGATGGAGCAATTCATAAGACTTGTACTGTTTTCCAAATGGTTCTTAAATGGCGACCAGGACGGATATATACGAGGTGAATTTTTCAAGTGGGTGTGATTGGCCAAATCCGCAACTACTTATGCGGAATAGCGAAAATACTTAAAGGAGTCTCAGTTCCCATTATTGATGAAAACTAAAACTGTATCATTGGATTTTCGAAAAATCTATATTTCTAATGAGGATTCCAACATCCTTTATTATTACACCGTTCGATTATTTCACTATTAAGGATCAAATTCAGTGTAGTAGTGAAATACATTTTATAATTGTACCTAAATTGTTATTAAGGACTTTTGAGAAACCTTGTAGATACTTGGGTACTTGCTTGGGAAAGGCAATAAATTTAGTAGCATTGAAATCTTCTCTTATGCCTCGTACCAAGACGGTGGTGATTGTTATCTTTTCACTAAATTAGACGCGGCCGTGGGTGCCGTATATCTCGCCCTTTATTCGTGCGGATGCGGGCTCTACGTACATTGTTGATTGCACAATTTACTATCGCTTACTGTATCTTTATTACGCACTATGTTCTTACGATTAGAACTTAGATCTTGAAGTAAGGTTATTATTTTGAAACCCCTTGGAGTCTAGACGATATTATCTAATGACTGAGGGACGGAGACAGAGCTGGTTCTATTGTTCTGTCCCTTTCGTTGACGCCAATGTGCACATTTGTATGGGTGCTTGTTTTTTTTTTGAATGAAACTATTCGATTAGTTGCATAATACATCATGAATAAAAGTTTTTAATCATTTTTATGATAAGACCGTGACAGCATAAGTAGTACCCGCCATAAGTATACAGGGTGAAAATTAATCCTTTGGCCAAACTGCAATGAGTGATTCTTTGTGTACCGAAGAAGATTTAGAGCAGATCATCACATCGATGAGAAAAGAACCAAACATGTTTCCACGTATGTTGTTATTTAACTACTTTTTATTACGTTTTGAAGTAATAAAAAGGTCACGATAACATATGGGTGTAAATACTGAGTAGACACAATAAAACGACGTGGTATGATTTTTTTCAGTATTTTTTTTATAATTAACATTTTAAATTTGTTATTTTATTATATTATGTTACAGTTACTAAGCCTCTCGTATGGTGACCAATCGTGACCAATAATGACGACGAGGTCGATCCTAGTTTACAGGCGTAACAGTGGTGGGAGTGTGTGGCGGGACAGGTCCCATAAAAAATGCCTCTCGTATTAATTTCGCCATTTAATTAAATTTCAGCCCGTATAAAGAAGAGCCATTATTGTTATTATAATATGGGGGTGACGACAGTCAAGCCTATAAAGTCAGTCACTAGTGCGTATAACGTCAAAGTCACGCCGAAAGTCAAAGTCAAATTATATCATGCGTGACCGATGGGCCTAAATATTGTATTCCTTTACTAGTCCCAGTTCATACACAGTATTATGGGAAATATATAGCAAAACTCAATTAGTATCTAGTATGCCCACCGACCAGATCTTATTGAACGGACATGTTGTTTCTATTAGACTTAATTGGAATGAGGATTTGTGCTGATTCCTTTCATATACGAAAGGATATTGAATATCGCTTTTGCTAAGCTCCTGGGTATCTTATTTTTTGGCTTTTCTTGATTACTATGATGATATTTTTTTATTTGCTCGTATCTATGTGTACTTACTGTAGAATATTAAGCTTTTTCTAGTTACGAGTAGATATTTTAACAAGTCATATATGTGTTAATATTTGACTAAAATGTAGCTGAGGAATAAAATGGTTGTGAGGTTTATTTATGCTAAGAAAATCAGGCAATCTAAGTCAAAAGCGTAGGCTGAATACAGAAACCTACAATTTGATACTCAAAAAAGAAAAACACCCAAGAATACACTCCTAGAATTCTGAAGTACACAGTAATAAGTAAAAACTTCACGGCGGTTGTAAATTTTTATAAATAATGGCAACACTTCCAGAAATTTATTCGGCAACTTGTTCGTTCGTTCGTGGGGAACAAAAATGAGTTTAAATAATTCAACATTGCTTGTATAATTGTACGGTTTGTAAGTTGCCAGTCGTAAATAAGGTTTATTTTTTAATTCACAGAGTTTTCTTAGGGTGATGTATTGTGTATTAAGCCACATTAATGACTCATACTCTTTTCGCATAGCATTATACTTATATACACCAATGGTGGTAATAGGTACACTTGATTATTTTTAGAGTTCCGTAGTCCCAACAAGGAATTCTTATAATATCATCTGACTCATTCGTCCCATAATAGCAGTTTTTGACGAAAGTTTTTTTTTTTCAAAAATATAAAACGTGGAAATTGTATTTTTATTTCCCCAGTCCATTGTACAGTACCCATAGTATAAGATTTGCTTAGTTTGGGACCGTACAGTTGGTGTTTCTGTCTGGCGATGTTTATTTATTTATTTCATTTTTGAACTTGTCTATGTTTGATATGTTATGTTGAAATTAAATGGTTAAAAAAAGAATGCATTTTAGTTTGTAGAAACTTAATGATGATTAGCAAACACTTTTTATTTCGCCTTAGAAAATCTAGATTAAATCTGTGAAGAAAACTCTAATGACTTCATATTAATTAACTCAAAACATTCCAACGTTGAATTCATCAAATAAAGCGTGCAAGACCGAACATTACATTACGAGTCAACGCTAAACAGAAAATATGCAAATTTTCATTTACATACTAAACTAAAATAGTCTTTGAGCTAAAATTTTAGCTCCTAAAATTGCAGTAAATCTAGATTGGAATAGCTATTAGGTGAATTTCTGAACGAATGTCGTATGAAGCCAGGTCGAAGCGCCACTAACGATCGTGAGGACGAATTCATTTTCGTAACTGCAAATTGAAATAGTTTCAGTGTGAAACGGTGTAAGAAGTTATAAAAATACTTATGGGAGTGAATAGATACTACTGATACTATGAAAATTTTACAAAAGTTTACTTTTGTTTTAAAGTAAAAATGTCCACTTTAGAACAAATTGATGACTGCTTAGTCTATACTAGTAGTTTGAGTTGCCACTGACTCACTGCACCTAGTGGGTGTTGGTTTGATTCCCATTTTAGAATATATGCCTTTTCATGATTTGCCGTGGTCTGTGTATAACCGGAATTGATCACCTATCGTACAGGACCCATATACCTAGTACGTACAAGCGTTAATTTTTGAGGCACATTAAGTTGGTAGAGTCTGCCTCTATCTATTTATTTAAATAAATAAGTACCACAGCAATTTTATTAAATCAACATTCCATTTTTGAAATTCAAAAATGAATGTAAGTAAATAAATACAATATCAACGGAACCATTAACACGGGAACTCGTTCCGTGTGGAACGCAAACTTCCCAAAATCCGCATTTTGTGGCGCAATAACGAGACGAACGTGCGTCGAAAGTTAATAATGAAATATTTCACTCACAATGAGCGGCATCGAACGGTAAATACCATTTTTACCATTACTCATGAACATTATCTAGATTCAATTTTGATGTGAAAGAGAACTTTTTGTTGGACTACCAAATTAAATAAATTATTTTGTCTATGGGTGATAAGCTGAAATCACCTAAAATGAGTAAGTGGGTACCTACCTATATTTATAATTTGTGAAAATTGCTGTTTAGTAGGTACGTTACAACCATTTTTTAATTTCGAAGCTCAACGACACTCCTTAAAATTAAATAAGTACCTAAGTAAGTATAGTCCTAAAAACGATATACTTTTAATAAATTAAAATTCAATTTCAATTTATTTCCTCGGTTATCAATGTATGGAATATTAATTAGGTATACAAAATAAAATAAAAAAATATTGTATTAGGTAATTGCAATAATTTATTTAACAAATATGCAACATTTCTCATCATCGCGACAATCGGCTGCTTTCCTGAAGATCAGTGTTTCAGGACACTGGAACGAGTTGGCAACGCACTCGCCTCCCCTTGAGGCACATTTCACTTCCAACATCTTGATTCTTGATTCTGTGGACGAAAAAACATCTAGAGAAACCGGTAGGTTTTCAAAACACCTTCAGTACATCGTGCAATGTATGTATCCCGAGCTGAAAGCTTCTAACCTATTCTTGACATTCTCTATCTATGACTGTCGGGCTAGTATTCATAAATCGATCTTAACTCTGAAACCGTAAGTACACTTTCGTGATGGCATTTTGTACTGGAATGACATTTCCTAGTGCTATCTCAGACCTGAAATCGATATATAAAAGCCTTAGCTTTGTGCCTTTTTGAGGACTTTCCTTGTTCTTTTTTCTATTACATAACGTAACTTTACACAAAATGTTTTTAATTGGCACTAATTTAATAGACTGTCTTTTTATACCATAATGTATAGCCATGCCAAAACTACGGACATTCAAAATCAAGCAAACGCAAAAAGGTTTTAATAACCTTAATCAAAATCAACTAACCTTGAATACAACACTCTATGCCGTCTTTTTGTTGAACAGGGCACAATCCCTTCACATCAATCCGAGTGCCTTTAGGGCAGCTGTTTGCGCTTGCGCATGAACCACCAATAGTGATGCAAGGTAACTCGGAGAACGGCATATTTTTGTCTAAAATATAGATATATTTTAATTTGAAACTAAACATAAATTAAAATAAATATCGTAAGAAAATATTAAAGGTTTTAAGTTTTTTGGTTCTAAGATTTGGTTACTGACATTTATGGATTATTGATATACTAGCTGTGCCCCGCTACTTCATCCGCGTAGTATTGGATTATTGGGTTAAAAAGTATCCTATATGTTAATCCCGGTTATAATCTATCTGTGTTCCAAATTTCATCCAAATCCGTTCAGTAGTTTTTGCGTGAAGGAGTAACAAACATACATACATACATACATACATACATACATACATACATACATACATATATACATACATACATACATCCACACTCACAAACTTTCGCATTTATAATATTAGTAGGATTTCAATCACAGAGATAAGTTTACGTAGTATTTTTAAGTCTGTGATTTCAATATAACAACCCCATAAAGGTATGTAGGTTTGTTTTTTTTTTCGATCAAGATTTGAATCTACTTTTAATTGAAGTAAAGCAATCTCGGCATTTAATAAAAATAAAGGAATAAGCGTATCATTAAACAGCCCACTCACTATTAAATAAAGATTTAAAATCATCTTCGATTGCCGCTGAACACAAATTGAAAACGAACGCAAAACACAGTACTTTCACTAACATTTTCACTATCCTGTTATGCAAACAAGTGCGATAACAACACAACGAACGAATGTATTTATACTGCTTAACCCGCATCTATGGATGTGTAAATTGATAACGGTAATTACTTCCTTAATGGAACGAGTTCATGAAATTTTTATTTGTCGCAATTAAGGGAATTGTATCGGAAGGCGCGACGTTTTGATAATGTCTTTATTTTTGGAAAGCGGAATAATGGTTTCCGTTTATTTTAAACGATAAAATTTTAAGATGCACAAACAAGCTTCTTTGAAACACAACACCCGTTAGGTACTTGCGATGGCTTAATGGATTATGGCCTGAATCCCTCAAGCATTTTGCGGAAATATGCCTGATATAATAACAATTGGGTGGCCCCTACTTCCTCGGGACCAAAATAATATCGGTAGAACATAGGTGCACTGCACTGGAGGACATTGAATATCACCCGCTCGACACGCACTAATATGACACGCAGCGGTTGAACGTGACGCAGCTATAGGAAAATGCAAGCATCAAATGAAGCCGCGTGGTAGGTAAGGGATTCAAAATAAACAACCACATCATTAATTATTTACTGTCTATTTAACTCTAAAATCTCAGATATGGAAGTAATATTAGAGTAAAAAGCTATCCAAAAAAATTACTTACTTAATTATGTAAACAATTATTATGTAATGGCAGGGTCGCACCTGGAATCCTTGCCGCAAAAATAAAATTCGGTGAAAATTATAATATGAATTTCCCCAATGAATATGAGATATTTTATCTCGATACCCGAAAAAGACTTACGCAACAAAAGATTTATTTCTATGCGGATTCCGTAACGGAGCCGCAGGCCGTTGCTTATCTATCATAAATTACATGCGCCTCACCTGAGGTAGAACAAACCTCAGCTGAGGTAAAATAAACAGTTTAATTACAATTTATACATTTTCGCCGTTCCGCTAATGCTGGGCGAGGCTTTGTGCGGTCGCCGCGAACACGAAGACGCAATTTCGTTACATCTGTTACAATTAGGGACAAAATAAAATGTACATTTTCAAAAACAGATATGTTAAATTTATATTAACAAAAATTCGTTTATCCACCAGGATATCGCTAACATAAGACGAAGGCATCAAATTTAAAATACTTCTTGACTCCTTTTTTATACCGGAGTGTTACAAGATTGTGTGTGATCATCGCAAATTACTCCCTGCGGCCAGAAAAAGATGAAGCATGAAAAATATCATGAATAATGTGTTGTTATAAAAAATTGCATGCCATGAATTCTTAATAGTAAACATTCATTCTATCTAGCAAAATAATATCGTTTCCATGCACGCTTTTTAGGAAATTAAAATCATTAATTTTAACGCTATATATAAGTAGGACATTTACATTTTATTTAAGGATTACTTCGGACATTTCTACAGGAAGGACCAAAGAACGCAATGTAAAAAAAACGGCTTGAGTACTTAACTTTAATGATTTCTTATCAGTAAGTATCTCTTGCAGTAAAGAAAAGGGAACTTAATCTCATCATGGCTTCCAAAATAATAAATCTATACTGAACCGTGGCCTCGAGTGTAACAAGAAAACAATGCTTGCAGCCTCCTTTTGTACGAAATACTGAATATACACGTCATTTATACATTATAAGCCTAAGTGACGAATTGTAGTTACTCTATTGTCTCTCTCGCTTAGATAATATTATACAAATTACATTGTCCCATTTACGTTCTTTCACAAAGGTAGGATCTACATCCAAATTTAGGTTTACTCTGTGCATTTACCTTCATGTTTTGTGTCAATTTGTAGTTTCAATGTTAAGGTACCTTGAGGTAATTTATTTTATATCTACCTTTAATAGTACAAGTTAAAAATAAGTTACAGTAAATAACAACAAATCTTACAATGTATGTATTGCTAACTTAAACTTAATTTAATTAGAACCATTTGTAAACGGTCAGACGATATTAGACAGCAAGACAAACAGCTAACACTCCCCTCGATCCAATACAAGTAACATCAACAAATCTTTCAATTAAATTAGTGCAGTCGTCAAATTGAAACAAAGTGCAGTTTATCAAAGTGTCTTCTGAACTTAAAAAAAAGAAAGAAAAA